>CAJQZJ010031536.1:2830661-2865660 GCA_907164525.1 Lophiomys imhausi
TGAGATGTAACTTGAAGAAAAAAAAATAAAGTATTTAAAAAAAAAAAGACAAAACTTGGAAGCAGGTAAGTTGACAGCCTAGCTCTGCCAAGACGGGGTAGGCAAGTCCTTCATAATTCCTGCTCTACAATCAATGTCTGTCAGAGAAATGGGGCTAAACAGCTGAAGATTGATGCTGTAATATATGGAGAGATAATGGGAACTGTCCAGGCAGCCACTGGTATGTCATTTCTTAGTTTTGGAAGGTGCAGGCCCTGCACTTCCTATATAGTCAGATATATTTAGCCCTCTCAGGTCTCTGGGATATTGAATTTATGAAAAGAAATATGAAGTTAGGGACATATGTAAGTGACGTGAATCTAGGAAGAATTAAGGGGATTTGGAGTGAATATGATCTAGACAGCTTGTATAAAACAAACTCTCTAACTGAGATCCATATCTTTCCAGTGTTTAGGAAGAATCACATTAAAATATGACTAATAAAGAGAAATAATTTTATGTTTTCAGAGATATGATAATGTGTTGGTTTTCTTTAGTTTTGTTTTTGTTTTGACAGGGTTCCAAGTAGCATGATGTGATCTTGAAATCAGTATGTAAGCCAGGTTCACACTGGGATTCTTATCACTCTATCTTCATACTCTAATTTCTTAGATGTTTTGTGGTGCTGGAATAAATTCCTAGACTTCATGAATGCTAAACTCTAATCACTGTGTTATATCCACAACTCCTAAACATTTACTATTAAAATTTTCTTCATGATAGTAAACTTACTATAAGGTAAGAGCAACATTTGACTTTGAAAAGTTGGGTTATTAGATGATTTTTATTTTCTATTTACTTCCAGTAATACTTTTCAGCGGGTTGTATTACCAGGAAACTTGTCCAAAGGTGGTGGTGGTAAATCAGCTCTCAACTGTCAGAGAGTTGTCAAAATCCAGTAACTATGTATTGTTAAATTTCTTTGAAGACTAGGTCCTAAGTGCTTCCTTACCTAACAACTAATTTTGCTAAGGATGTGATTAGTTTAATTACTTCATTTTGAAACTGCTTGCGCTTCTGCATTTTGGGTCATAAGCCACTGTCTGATTTCCACTTAGTGTTAATGAAAACAGAAAGAAAGAAAAATACATCCACACAGCCTGTTTGATGATGAACTCTCTCCAGGACAAGTCTTTGCTTATCAATGAGTGTCTGTGCTTTGCTTCTTACATAAGAAGTGTATTTATTCCTAGGTATCTCTTTCATATTTTGTTTCCTGTTTACTGCTCAGAACAAAATGTTGTTGACAAATCAAATTTCTAATTGTTTTTTAACACATCTTTAAAATTTCTTTAACATACAGTTGTCAGATTCTCAAAAGGGACAAATATGTACAAGTCCATACATAGTGGTGTTAAAAGTAAAATTAAATATCTCACTAAATTCTTAATAAATAGCAGACAGTAACTAACATGTTTTTCATAAATTACAAGAAAAAATTAAAAGAAATTACATATGCTCATACACATAAACTAAAATAGGAATATAGATATATGTATGTTCCAAACTAACAAAATTTATCATTTTTCTGTAGTTTAAATCTTATATTCAGTGTTTTAAAATACAAAAAATATGATGATTTGATGACATGATTTCATATTTCAGGAATTTCAATAGTTCATCAGATATTATAAGTTCATTTTACAGAAACATTTAAAATAATGAAGTAAATGTTCTGAAGTAATATACTCTATTTTTACATATAATTTTAATCAATGTGAAATTGTTTTGACATAGCACTGATGTTATTTGAAGATTGTCCTGAAAATAGAGACTTATAGTTTACCTTAGACTTATTTCAATCCTGAGTACACTCTATTACTTTTAAGTGAGGACATCATATTTTCAGAGACCTATCGAACAAGTATCTACATTTTATGTAGTGGTTCAAACTACATGGTTATTAAAAAATACTTCTTAAAGTTAATCAAGATACATTTTGTTTTTTAAATAAATGCTTCATATAATGTTAATATGAGTGACATAATATTTATATTAAAAGTAAATAGTGCTTTATTTCAAAATTTTTACTGTCAGGATGAGTCTAGGCTTTGCAGGCCAGATCCTAGCACCACAGTGCGTTTAATATTCTCTTACCTTATCGATAAATATCATTAGTATCTTCTGTTCTTGACACAAGAACTAGATTTTCTCATGCAAACTAATAGCATCAATAGAAATAAAGCCTAGTGTTTATTGACCACATTTTAAAATTAAAGAATCTTATTCCAGGAATATACTTCAAATAATAGAGCTACATTTCATATTGTTGATAGGCATATGCAGAGTGATAAAATGTTGCTGTCCTAACAAATATCTTTTGTTGGATCATACCAGACAGTATGATTGTTTTAAGAGGTGGAAACTTCAGGAATGAATTAAATTAATCTAATATAATGAGATAAAGATGAGGCCATAAATGGGGCTGAATATTTAGGTTTATCTGAGAGAGATAGGAAGAGAGAGAGAGAAAGAGAGAGAGAGAGAGAGAGAAAGAGAGAGATTTATGTTCTTTCTTTCTGTGGAGGGGCTGTCTGTCTGTCTCTGTCTCTCTCTGTGTCATTGTACATAAAGTAGAGGGGATGTGTTTCTCCTGCACACTTACACACTTTTATGTACTTACCACTCTAAATATTGTGCCTGTGAACATTTTAAAAATATTTTTCACACATAAATTTTTGAAATGGCAATAGTTTTCATAGTTTTGCCCTCTGATAATCTTAATCAATATGATTATCATGTTTTGTTTTATTATATGTAATTGACAGTTGATTCCTCCCAAGTTTTTTCTACAGTGTCAGACAAAAATCTTAAGATTCTTTTAGAATTGCATGTATTTTATACGTTATGTATCCAGTTGAGTAACAGTCCAAATAAAACCAATTTCTACTGTTCTTCAAATGAATGCTCCCTTATTTAAAATTTCTGTATATAGCTCTTCTATGCATCCAATTTCTAATACCAAAAATAGAATATCATCTAATCTCTAGTACTAAAAATAAATATCTTGTTACTTTATTTTATATTAATAGCTCATAGTACAACCAGAAATTGACACTGAATGATTTTCTGAAGGCATTTTTTCTACTGAAGGTTGTTCCATATACATGGGAATATTGCTTATTCCATGGAATACTTAATATTGTCACCTTCTGTATAAGAATTATGAATGTATTCTAAGAGCAATTAAACTTGCTTTGTACTGCCCAGACAGATTGAAGTCTAAGAGCACATGTAGTCACCCATCAAAATGTACAGCAGAGCTAAAAAAACTTCATTTAATGAGGTATAATATATAGTGAGCAGCAATATGTCAGAGGAACCTTTGAAAATCTTAAAGGACACAGAACCAATCACTTTGCAAAAAAAGTCAAAGTCAGAAGTAACTCTCTTTGAGGAGCTTTATATATATATATATATATATATATATATATTATTTCTTCAAGTTACATCTCAGTCACAATCCCTTCCCTACTCCCCCTTCCTGTCCCACCCTTCCACCCTCTTCCCCACAACAGCTTCCCCTTTCAGTCCAACAAATGGTTCCTTCTTTTATAACAGTAAGTACTATACAAAACAACAGAAATAAATACATCACATTTATGAGAGTTAAATGGCCCAGCATACATTCCCAATGTCCAGTTCATACATATTTGGCCCCCATCTCCATGAGTTTAAAGTTCTATATCTGACTCAGCTTTCATACTAACTTACATCACTATTAAAACATCTTCTTAGATCCAGAACATCCTCTTGATTCCTAAGCAACTCAAAATTTAACTATGAGACTCTAGCTATCTATTCTTAAACCACCTCAGAGACCTGAGAGGGATAAATATATCTGATTATGCAGGAAGTGCAGGGGCTGCATCATCCAAAACTAAGAAATGACATATCAGTGGCTGCCTGGACAGTTCCTGTTTTCTCTCCATACATTACAGTATCAACCTTCAGCCTTTTGGTCCTGTGTCTCTGACATTGATTATTGAGCAGGGACTATGAAGGACTTACCTACCCTGTCTTGGCAGAGCTAGGCTGTCGAATTCCCTGCTACCAAGTTTTGTCCTTTTTGGACAGCAGTCTGTCTGCAGTTGAAGCAAGGGGTTTTTTCATGCCAAGAGATAGGCTTGCCACTAATTCAACCATCTCACACTGGAGATTCTTCGATGCTCATCTTCTACTTGGAGTAGAATAGGGGGTGCTGTCAGGAACTGATATGTCTCGATGTCAAAAAATCTTAATTTAAGAACAAATATTTGAATGCCATATTCTGCAGATCTCTTGGGGTTTTTGAAGATGCCTTATCTATCTCTTGTATTTAGATGAGCAAATGTTGCTTGTCTCTTAACAACTTGATTTCTGAGTAGCTTAGAGAATATCTGTGATAGACTGTCATAGTAGCTAACAAAGTGACATGCTTGCATGACCAGGAGTTTGTATTTCTTAACTATCCTAAACGGTTTAAGACGGTTGGTATCAAGAGGCCAGAGTTTCACATTTCAATTTTAAGTATTTCTAGGTACAATACCTTTAAGAAGTGTTACCTTTAATTTTGTATCGATATACAAAGATCTATTCCAATGTGGCCAAATATACTCTTAATTTTGTATCAATATACAAAGATCAATGCCTATGTAGCCCAATACAATCCTAATATTACGTCAATATACAAGAGTCAATACCATTGTGGCCAACTATATTCTTAATTTTGTATCAATATACAAGGATCAATACCGATATAATCCAATACAATCTTAATTTTGCACAATATACAATGGTCAATACCACTTTAGCCAAAATATAATACTAATCTTGTATCAATATACAAAGGTATAAGGGCATATTCAATAATCTGTCCCTTCTTGGTCCTTCCCATACTATCTATGTCCCATTTTTCTCAAGTCTGTGCACTCCTACATAGGAGAGAAAGAAGGATACAGAAAGGAATAGAAGGAAGTCCCTGTGTCTAACCTCTAAAACCCATTTAACAAAACCATTTAACAGCTTGTAGTCTCTTCCCCTAAATAACAAAGTTTTCTGTTATCCTTCAAATAACCAAAAGGGGGGAAAACACCCTTCCCACCCTCTGTGCATGGGACATCGCTCTCTTAAAATGACTTCCTGCTGATTTGGGTCGTAGTAAACCTGTTTGGGGCCCGAATCAGAATGGAAAAATGGTTAAAAATGTTAGTACAATCCTTTTATGTTCAGTCCTTCTGTGCTCAGCTGTTTAGATGTCCTAAGAAGTTTGTAGGCAGATGCTGAAGCTGATCTTCCAGGTTTACTGAAGTTTTGGCTGGGGCAGTGTGTGGAGCTGAACGATCTTAGCGATTTTGAGTTGTTGTGGTTGTAGACTTTTGATGGAAACAGCTATTGAGGGAGTCTACAAGGCTGAATCATCTGGGCCACTCATCTTCTTTGGTGTCTGATTCTGTTTTCTGTTGATGTTTCTGTTGTCCAGTTGTCCCTGGGTTCCTTTAATGGATGCTTTAAATCTCCTGGAAAGATAGGAACAGAGCCCTGCCCTAATCCTAACTCTGGGACAATTACCCCCTTTTTTTTGGGGGGGGGGGTGTCAGGTAATATTTCTCCTGAAGCAAATTTGGTTTTTTGACAATATATAAAGTATTATCTTTCAATCTGGATTAAAGAAGAAATTATTTTGTTATTTTGGAGCTAAACAAGCCTTAGTGTATATATTTTGAGATCTCAAAGGACAATTTGTTTGTATTGAGTAGGCCTTTTGTAAGTAGCTTTTAAACTTAAGTCCTTCCAAATCCTATGTGCCTGTCTCTGCATACTAAGTATTGGGATCAGAGACCTGTGGTTTCTATCTGAGGAGCTTTTAATATGAATTCCACTCATTGTATGAGCATCAATCTTTCTAAGACCTCAGGTTATATCATCAGACAGTATTTTAAACTGGCTCATTCTTCACTCTTTCATAATCTTGTGCTTCACACTACCATGTTGTAAAATGTATTAGATTATAAATTCCTCTTCACATTCATGGCAGCACCTGTTTTCCTCTCTTTCTATTATTCATAGATTTTACTCACTTTCAGGAAACCAATACATTATTTATGTACAACTTTCTATTCATCTCTTGTGGACAAGTTTTCGGCTTGAAATTTAGAAGGTGTTAAAGTAAATGTTATAGAATAAATAATATGTGATTGGGAGATAAGTGTATACTTTTGTTCATTGCTGCTATAATGTTGCTGCATACCCTTATGCTTCTGCCTAGTTGATGTTACATAGGCGTTTTGAACTTAGCCATCTCTCTATAGATTTGAGAAGTTTCCTCTAATAATTTATTGAAAATATTCTCTATGTGGACCTAAGGGTAAGGAGGTAGACCTAGGTAGTAGTAGACATAGGTAATAGGGAAGGAAGGCCAATAGCAGAGTCAGGTGGTATTTTGAGATGAGACAGACAGGATCTAGCTGGAGGCTCAATGAGTATGTCTCACTTGGAAGCCTGGTGGATATTTGGAGTAGGAAAGGGTAGACCTAACTGGCAGTTCCATAGAAAAATGTTCCGTAGAAACTGGGCAGGCTTCACAGGAAGGTGTAGAACTACCTCAAGCTCCTTGGAAGCTGAGACACTTGTGCTGAAAAAAAATTTTATTCTGTGATTTCAGGACATTTCTGGACTGTGGAGCTGTGCAGCATTAAAATGATAAATATTAGTTACAGAGACAAACAATTTTTTAATAAAAAGGCTTGAGAGCAGTTAAATATTTAACAAACTCAAGGAGCTTCCATTTGAGCCTGCTGACTTTCCAGCAACCTACAGAACTCATGGTATGTACCTGTATCTCCTCCCCTATGAAAATTTGAAAGGTGAGTTTATTTTAAATTAATTTAATTCAGTAGATAGTTGAAAGTCTCAGTTTTCATTTTCTTTTCATAGATAGTTCCATTGGTCTGAGCCTGTGCAACTAGATTTATCAAACAAATCCACTAATTACACAAATTGCATACATTTGAAATGTACTATTCATTGTTTTGACTACATATTACAACCTTAAAAACTCATTAAATAAGGCTGGAGAGATGGCTCAGAGGTTAAGAGCATTGGCTGCTCTTCCAGAGGTCCTGAGTTCAATTCTCAGCAACCACATGGTGGCTCACAACCATCTCCTATGTGATCTGATGCCCTCTTCTGGAATGCAGGTATACATGCAGATAGGGCACTCATATACACAAAAATAAATAAATAAATCTTTTTTAAAAAACTCATTTAATTACGACCTTATGGTCGACAACTGCATTGTGCAAAGGGTCTGTTTCACAGAACATGATAACTTTAGGAAACACCTATAAAAATATCTTACCAAGTATGCACTGAAAAAAATGACCATTAACTTGTTAGATTTCATATTAGGCCTAATCATTGCTTAAGGGCTTTGTACATTAATTACCAAAAAGTTTCAGCTTTCTAATACCACCAATATGAAGTTTACTAAAGTAAATTAAAAACAAAAATTAGCATAAAATGTTCAAGGTGAAAAGTTATGCAATTCTGATTCTATTTATCTTCATGCAAATTATATATTTGCTTCTGAGCCTATGGTTTATTATCTTTCAAATAGCATGGTGACAACATCAGTCCTTGGAATAGATATGAAATTATATGAGACAACTGGTGTCAGTTTTTACTATAGTACCATACTACTTGGGACAAAGAAAAGTGCATTTTTGAGGTTTGAAGATCTTTTGATTGATATATGAGATTAACAAGTCGTCTTATTCATATTTCTGTTTGAAGATTGTGAACTATCTTGCAATATTAATTTTACATTTTCAAATTGTATTAAAGTTTTAGCAGATAAATATTTATTTTGTGAAAGTAGTGTCTAAATTAACAATAAATCATAAAATACAAATTATGGTTTATTACTATATGTATTAGTGCATAGCTCATGACACTTAGTATACATTCAAAAATAATTGTTATGCTTTTATTGACAGATTAAAATCCATTTTAGAAATTTTGAAAAATAATTTTATTGTAAACTAATAAATATACGGCTGGTAAACCAAAAGATTATAAAAATTTATAATGAATAAAAGCCTTAGTATATAAAAATCGGGTGATCACTGTGTAAGTACTTAAAAGGTCAGAGTTTAAAGGTTGTCTGCATAATTTGATGTCTAACCACTCACATTCCTACTGAAGGTGAAAAAAAAGTATTTAAAGTTTGTTTCCTCTCTCCCTAAAGACAATAAAATTAATTAGGGAGATGTGCAGGCTGCTGATTCATTTGATTGTATCTTACTCCATAAAGTGAAAATTTTCCCTTCAGCGAGAGGAGTTTTGGTTGACTCATCACCTCTCTCAGAGGGTTGATCATTGCAAATGGCTTTATTGACCTGTGGCTTGGTTCAGCCTCACATGCTCCACTGAACCAAGCAATAAACAGCTGCTAAGTGCAGGTGAGAAGTTGCCACGGAAAATTCAAGGACTGAATCAGCACTTCTCAGCCATCAGGCCCCCTCCATGCTGTCACAGAATTCTAAACTTCATCAAAGGCATGGTTTTGAAAGAGATTGTCCTTTAATAAAATGGACTCCAGGACTTTGCGACTTTCAAAAAATCCTAGAGGACACTTTATTTTCAGATCCTTGGCATATGTGAGTGAATAATCACACTTTTAATTAATTCTTAGCGTTTGATTGTGTAACATGAAAATCTCAACACCAACAAAATATGAGAAACCAAGAAATCATTTTCAATAATTAAACAGTTGTAGAAATAATGCAGTGATACAATGTCAAAACAATACAACTAAACTAAATTGATATCTATTAAACATTGAAGAAAATTCAGTAGTAAGGAAAATCAGGAGACCTTCCAGGATAATGAGCCATTCATGTCCTATTATTCTTGTCAAGAGTCCCTGTTATAAATGTTCTAGTTTTGTCATTTATATAGATCACCAGACTTTTGGCATATTGTAAACAGTAGTTTTTCAGCTTGTGGTTTCTCAGGATGCAAAATCAAAGGTATAAGATGTGCAATTGATAATGTTCTTTTACCTGTGTGGTAATATATCAGGAAAGCAAGTAAGTACACACAGAGCAGAGACAGAGAAAAAAGCTAAATTCATTTCATTTTTTCTTTCTCTTCTTTTTTCCTTTTTCTTTAACATGTAATATACTATTGAAAATAGAAAAAAACCTTGATATTAAGTTTGTCTTTGTAATATAGAGAAATATTAACTTGTTCCTATAATGAAAGGAACTACATAATACTTAATTGGAGATATATTTAGAATATGACTAGAAATAAAATATGGCAATAACTGAGAGATAGCTTAGTATCACTGTAACATTCTTTAGCTATTCAACAAAACCCCAGAAATAAGCTATTAATTGATATTTTAATAACAGAAATGCCTAAATGGGGGCTGGTGTGGTGGCTCAGAAGAAAATGTGCTTGGCATGTGTTCATTCTTATTTGCTGTTGCTGTTATAAAACATCTAGCAAAGGAAGTGAGGGCTTGTTTGTTTCAGCTTTTACTTTCATGTCACAGTCCAGTATTTCTATCAGAAATAAGGGTTGGAATTTCCGCTTTCTTCTTATTCTGCCTACTACCTTTCTCTCTCAATTCGGTTCTGTTTTGTTTTTAAACACATAAATTTCATTTATTTCTGCCTGATGTGCTTGGGGATACAACCATCTACTAGAATATAGTTTAGCCTCTCTGTAGCCATGTCTCTGAAACCTAACTCTCTCTCTCTTTCCTAGTAGTCATTACTTTCCAGTATATCTTCATCTAGACATGGAATTTTAAAGCTGCTTCTCCAGCCTTGCTGGGATTTTGGCAGGTTAATATTATGCAGGCCTTGTACATGCTATTGAGTCTACTACAAATTCACTTGTGCAATGGTCCTATATGTCCCATAATCACTGTTTCATTGAAGATGTCTACTGGCTCTCAAAGTATGCCTGTCCTCTCCTCCCAAATGATAGAAATCTATCATTTGACCGGCTACATTAAACACTCTCCAACCACTCCTTCTCTGTACATTGATCAGTTGTGCATCTCTATATTAATTGCCATCTACTGTAAAAAATTTCTCTAATGAGGATAGAGATGTATATTTATATATGGCTATAAACATAAATGTAAGACATAGTTTAATACAAAGTTCACTCTGCAATTAATAATATAAATTTCCCTCAAAGAGAGTATGGTATATCCAGCCATGGCTTTTTGACTCCATTAATGCTAACTAGTATGAATTCCACCTTGTAAAAGGGGTTGACCAGTACATGATAAAGTGATCAATTACCCCTATAATGTTCATGCCACTGTTGCACTAGTGGGCAACTTTGTAAGGTCAGTAATTATTGTACTTTTCAGTGTTCACAGCTGGAGAAGACTACTAATTACTTCCCTTCCCCACCAGTCTACATAGAACTTTCAAGTACTAGACAAGTAGGGATGAAATTTCCTGATAAGAGCCAGCTTCATATCTCTGTACTACTCAAGTATGTGCCATATTCAGCAATAGTTTACAGGGTATGCAATAACAATGACAATATCCTATAATGATCTAGGTTCAATAAAATATTCTAAATAATTTACAATTCTTTTATAAAGGTATTGAAACAATTAAAAACCTAGTAATATTACCTAATCATAACAAATCAGTTTTGTTTGAAATAAAAGAAAAAAATATTTAAATTTTTGATTTTAAGAAATAGCTAAATCACTTAAGATAGTTATTGAATTATAAATATTAGTTCAGTAGACCATTATTTTGTATTTATTGTATAAATTTCATTTTTGCTTTTGTGTCATATGTGTCATTCTGCCTTCCCTTTCCTCAATCTCTAGTGTTAGTTTCTGGTTTATATCAGTTCTTCTGGTTCATAGATCATACATTGAGTTTTGTATAATACTCTACCCACATCTTGGTCCTTTTGCTTGTTTGTTTTTGTTTATGTATCACATGGAAAACAAATTCAGAACTTGTTACTATCTAGCTGATACTGTGTAAATCATTAGGAATTAAACATACTAGACAGACTAACAATGGATTCTTGAACATTGTTGGTTTTTGCTTATTTGTCTTTTATTTTTTATAACTTATTTGTTCTTCTAGAAAACAGTATTTTGATTTATATTTACTCTAACTCCTACCAGCCATACCCCCATTCCATACCTACCAAACTTTGTGTGTTCAGTTTTAAGAAACCCATTGTGCTAAATTAGTGCTGCCTATACTAAATATGATGCAGTTAAAATAGTGTGAAATTAAAAAATCTCATTGTTTTTGTGAGAAAGTGTAGAAAAAAGCTCTAAATTATTTACAAGTATTTATATTATATTTAATTGGTTGTCAGCTGTTAATTCTTAGCTAGATATTATAAATGAGTACACACAGACACTACATGAATTTTAATAAGTCTTGGCCTGAATTGAACAATCTTGGCCCACCTAAGCTATCTCCTGATTCTATTACCCAAATATGACCACATATATACGTATGTCCCTTTGGACTGCTATTCTCCACACTATGTTGATGTTCCAGGCCACATGGAATGAGGTCCTTTTTTCTAACCCATGGTGTGTGTCCTCCTTATTCCTTCTCCTGGCTGGAATGAATTAATCCTTTCTCTAAAGCTCTGAGTTCCTGTTCTAATCTCAGGAAATCCCACCTTTATCTTTCTTTGCCCAATCTCAGGCCTCAACATTTTATTTAACCAATCAGAGACAGTGTAAGTAACAGACAGTGAGCAGGACCAATTAATTAACATTTAGAATGTTTAACATCACCCCATCAGAAAGTATTTTCCAATGGTAATTGTGTGAGAGCTCATGTATAAAGATATTACTGAAACAGGAAGGAATGATGTGGCTTGCAGGTTAGCATGTAGGTTGCACAAGAAACTTTCTACATGTGACCAGTACATTAATGGACCTGTTTCAATCTAAATAACATATCCACTTCTCCTTTGTGCCTTTGCATACACATGACTTGGTCTATAATATCATCATGATGTTCCCATGTACTTCTTGACAATGTGCTCTACTTTTGTTTGTTTCAATGATAAATAAATAGATACAATTTAATGAAAGAACAGTACTGTGGTAAATAGTTACACTTAATGTCCCTTAGGTTTGAAAATTATTTGCTATTATATTTAAGGCTCTTATATACATCTTTTACTCAAGCAACAGATTGTCCCAGAGCTGCAGTATATTTCACATGCACAAACATTTGATAAAGGAGCTCCTCTGCTTTAGGAAGCTCTTTTTTTTTTTTTTTTTTTGACAATTGACCCTGTAAAGTAGTCATCCCAACATGGCTCTTTAAACTCTTGCCATTAACTTAATTATATTCCAGTCTTCAGACAAACATTTAAGTACAGCAATCTAGAATTATGTTCAATGTATAGGCCATCATTTCATCCTGTATTAGAAAGGAGCATATAAAGTATATATTTTTATTATTAATTTTAACACACCTTATAAAAATAGGAAAATTTGATCATATGGCATCATTGATTTAAACTTTTTGAAAATTGTATACACAAATTCCTTATTGTTTGAACAGTGAATCATATGTTTTGGTAATATGCTCCCTGGTCTTTCAAGAGAATATATTCCCAACATTCTCCTAGAGGCCCACTCCCCCCGATCTTCTGTACTAAATGTATTTTCCTAGAGTCTCCAAAGTTACTGTGAATGTCTTTTTGTTCCTCCTGACATTTTTGCATATTTGTCAGTATTTCAGAGACAACTCATACATAAAAGCCTGGGCATTCCATTTATAGATTGAGCAAAGAAAAAGGCAATTAATTAATTTTTTTTATACTTTCTTCACTTTTTAAAACATCTTACCTTCAAAATTAATTACTAAATTATTTCATACCCTATTAATTTACAATTTTAGAGGATAGGAAATTTCCAGATGCTTCTATGTGCCTTTCCCCCCTTAATATCCTCACTCTAAGACTCAGAAATCAAATGTACAGATGACTCCTCCAACAAATTTAATTTATATTAAATGTGCTCTCAGAAATTAGAGTAGGAATCACAGAGTAGGTTAACAAAACCACAGTTATCATTGCAATTTGAATAACCTTTAAAATTCATTCATGACTTGATCACCACAATGACCAAATTTGAAAGTTCAATTATTTTGGGTAATGAAGAATTAGTATTAATTGATACAAAGGGAGAAGATTTTCACGACTCTTATTTTCTTCTCTATTTGATCACTATAGCTGGTAGATTGAGTGAAAAACTTATGAAGGGCCCTTGTAACACTGTGGTGACTATTTATGGAAGGTGACCATATTCCAGTCAACCAATTAATTCATTCTTTGTTATTGTTATTGAGTAAATTGTAGTGGGACAAGCGTGCTTAATTGGCAGACACAAACCTTCTTGTCTGGAAAAATAGTTCTAATAGTGCTTTGGTACTACTAAGTACTTGGTAAGTGATGCCCCTTAGCTCTGACATTTAAATTTGCTACATGGCTTCTATTGTTCATATGCTGGACAACAGTGAAGCAATCATGCAGAGAAACATAAGTTTCTCTGATGATTTTTCTTCTGTCTAAATAATATAGTAGATATGTTAGATATTTTTTAGTACACAGAATTTTCCTCCTATGATATTTTTTAAAATTTATTAAAATTTTCTAGTAAAGAACTTGTAAATTAAAAACTAAAAACATGGTGAAGGGTGATTTCCTTATGATAGCATTATTCAAATATAAGGACACTAAGTGAGACGTGCACATATTTTAGTCACCAACAGCATAAATATTTGGAATTATTTTCTGATATGCAAACAAATCTACTGAATTAAAATCCCTGCTATATGATTCCTGTAACTAAATTTAGTCAAATCCAGTATTATATATTTTCAACTTCCATGTAAATATTTTAGGATCTACTAACATATTCCTGGCTTTTTAGGAATATTAATTAACAAAAATTTTAAAGTGGTTTAGAACATGTCTTATTCTTCTAGATTGTAAAAGTTGTTTTATTTCTTCAGTCAAGGGAATGAGATGAGAGACCTACCCAAGTTGTACAAATACACTGATTGGGGTGAGTCCAGCTTGTTTATTTCTCTGTTCCAGCTATCCCTAGGCTTAGACCTGAAACTCCTAGTCTACTTAAAATCTAATCTTCTGTAACTTGAAACCTGAAGGCTTCAGCTGCTAGCCTCCATCTATTTACCTCGGCCTAGAATGTTCAGCCTCTGAGACGTACTGCTGAAAAGGCTCACCCTTTCTAGCTCTTTCTGAACTCTCAAAGACTGGTTCAACTTAGCTGTTCTGGACCAAACTCCTATCGAAGATAACTGATTCAATCTGACTTCTCTCTCGGCTTCTTACTGAATTGTTCTGGTTGTTTTCCAATTAGCTCTGGCAATATTTTCTGATCTTCTGGATCCTTCTGATTCACTGCCCTGTCTCTGTAACACAGTACTGGTAAAACTGCCACACATACTACACTACACTATTCCTCTTCTCTTGCTGCACCTCTCTTAAGTGGTCTCTCTTTCTTCTGCTGTTCTTGTGAAAGTTGGGCATATCCTCTCTCTTCTCTGACTCATTTTGTCAAATCTTTCTGATTTGTCACTTTGTCTGACTCTCTATTAGTCATCACTTTCAAGCATGACTGCTTCCTAATACAAACTAACTTTACATTCATTATTTGGGTTTAAAGGTGTGTAATAAGGGCCTGTCTGTATTTCAGCCAGATCATACTGTAATCCAGAGTGTGTCTGCATTAAAGTCACATCACATAGACCTAAAGGTCTTTGGCTGTGATCTTTTGGCAGAGTAGCCATGTTGCTGGATTATAATTCCTCTGCACTAGATCAGCTATGATTAGGTATGCTGTCAGTGAATGGTAAACTCTAGGTATAATTGGTGAGGTCAGGAAATAGTAAATGGAAGGGTAAATATGGAAGAAAAGGTAAATATGGAAGGAAGGAAGGGGAAATGTGGAGAATTTTGCAGGAGACATCGCTCAAATGATTTCCTACTTTGTCTACAAGTAAGGTCAACTTGGTCTCCTCAGGCAAAGAAGGAAAGATGTTTCTATTATCAAGGAAGGCTTAGGGAAACTCAGTACATTAAATTTATCTGCTTAATCCCAAACTGCTCAGCTGCCCTGACTCTTTTGCAACATTTGATCTAATGATTTAAAGTCATACTTTTATGTGTATGCTTTCCTTAACATGTTTTTTTTTTGATTATCCCTAAGCTACCAGATACAGTGTAAATAAGTAATCCACCTTAGAGGCTCAGAGTTGACATTACAAGTAAACAGTTAAGAAGAGTTAACTGGGTTACTGGACCCATGGTTTGAAAGGTTAACACAGGCAGAAATGATTGACACCTTGACTCATTGGAAACATTACATGCTATAGATGCTCCTCCCAGAACTTCCTAACAAATATCCCATCTCTTCTCAAGAGTAAGGACATGATCATAAAAATAACTTGGAGTCATTATGCATAACCATTTAATTTACTCTTTCAACTCTTCATTTATCAACTTCCATTTTCAATTAGATTTGATCACTGTTCAGTCAAGAATTGACAAAGTATAAGGGTTATTTCACCAAGAATTTTAACATATACCTTGATGGAATTAAATAAAGCAGATAAACAGCAAGGCATCAAAGAGGCACATCTTAACCACATGAATGGAAGAATAACAGACTGCCCTCACAATTTTTTGCATTATATTAAGAAACATTAAATTGTTTTAGTTCAATGTTATGAATTGACTCTTCCTAAGTTGAAATCTTCCTTATTTTTTAAACGAAGTATTTTGAAATACTTAATTTTCTTACTGACATATATTTTAAAGGATGTAACCACCCAAAAGATGGAGGAGTTGGGGCCAGAAAAAAAAAAAGACTGATGTTATGCCATTTAGGGTCATTGTGAACAAAATCCTGAGAGTATCAGAAGCAGATAGAAATGGGAAGCAATGGTCTTTGTGGGATTCTGTAAGGTCAGAAAACTGTAAACATTAATCAAAGAACAATCCACAGCAAAATGAAAAGAGGGAGGATTCTTTTATTTGGCTTGCTTTCCAACTCTAAAATATTCTTGGCAGAATCTAAAGAAAGAAATCCAAAAAAGTAAATGTTCTTTCAAGAACCTAAGCCCAGACTCTCAGAGGAGAACATGGATGGTTATAAAAGAGAAGAGATTAATGACTGATTCAATTTTCTATCTTGTTTAGTATATGGAGAAGTTTAGTGTGTTTTTATTCATCTTAGCTACTTGAATTGCAAAGGATGAGATATGGTAGTCATTATTGCTCATAACTATGAGTAATAAATTAAAAAACATATTTGAATTAGAGACATTTAATGTTAACGTGGGTCTTGCTGTTGTCTGTCTGTATTTAGTTCAATCATTATATGAACTGTTTACCTCTGTACACCCAGGGAACTTTACAGTCATGCCTACAATATATTTGTTGTTATTAATTTATTAAAAGAAGTTTGCTTTTGAATTATAAGAATAATTTTGACTGAAGTTCTAGAATGGCATAGTATAAGACATTTTTTAAAACCAGAAAGACCTTACTATTTTCATATTTTTTCAATAATTTTAGATTGCATGTTCATATATACAAATGTGTGTATATATGTGTGTATAAGGCATATATATGCATATATACATGCATATATATATAACTTCAGTCTGTTATATGTAAACAATGTTGAGAAATTATTTCATTTTGAAAGTTTTTTTCTTTGTAGAACAAGAATTAATTCAAAGCCTACACCTTTTTGCCTCAAATCTTGTCAACATTTCCCCATTCTGGTCCTTCTGGGAATATATTACTCAGTCACTAAGAGACAGATGTGAAATATTCTAACAATATCATTCATTTCACCCATGTCCAATTTTTTCTTGATTTGTGAAAAACTCATTGAGTTGAGTGAATAGTTCATTCTCTCTTTCTTACAAATGTGTTTAAAATTGGGCTTTGAAATTTTATTTCAAAATTCTTTATTACTGTCAGTAATAATTTTGTTGTTCTAGTTCAAAATTTCTTCTATCAGTAGGTTTTAGGTATAGTATGTCAGAGAATATTCTTGGCAGTGAACTGGCTGGTTCTATGATTTAGCCATAAAGCTAAAATGATATTGATTTAAGTTAGAAGATTTGTACAGCTAGATGGTAGAAATTGGACCCTTGGTACATTTCTTATCCAGCTACTAAGCTAAAAAGGAATATTAAAACAAAATATATATCATTTAGTGAATGTTTAAGGGGACAGTGAAGAATATAAGTCAACTTATTTGGGATAAATGGGATAAACAAATACATTTATGTAAATATTTAGAGAAAGACAGAGGGGCAGACAGTAGATAATGATTCGTTTTTTCCTGTGTGCTCACTGCTTCAATATGCTGAAAAATTTTAACTACTACAACAGGAAACTGTTCCAAGATTACCATCTTTTCAACTGAGAGAGGGAGAGAGAGAGAGACAGAGACAGAGAGAGAGAGAACTGAATGGATAACTTGGTTATATCTGTCTTAAAATACTTGCTTTTACAGCAAGCTGTTACATTTATTTCTGAGGAATATATGCTACTTAATGTATATTAAAAACCCTATATTCATTTAATATAGCAGACTATGTCTTTTATAGTAAATTTAAGGCAATCAAAATAGTCTTTATATCCTTTGACAATGAATTTTTAGTAGAAGAATTACCATTCATAATTCTGTTGATAATTAACATATTGTTCTTTTAATAATATCTAGATCAGTGGTTTTCATCCTGCCTAATGCTTCAAACCTTTAAAACAGTTAATGCACTTCCTCATGTGACCCCTACCACAAAATTATTGTTGTTGCTACATAACTGTAAATTTGCTAGTGTCATAAATTTTCATGTAAATATGTTTGCAGATATAGGTTTCTCAAAGGGGTCAAATGTGTGGGTTCATTTCTGGGTCTTCAATTCGATTCCATTGTTCCACTGGTCTTTTTCTATACCAGTACAATGCTGTTTTTATTACTATTGCTCTGTAGTACAGCTTGAAATCTAGGATGGTGATATCTCCAGATGTTTTTGTTTGTTTGTTTGTTTTTTTATTGTACAGGATTGATTTAGCTAATCTGGTTTTTTTATTATTCCATATGAAGTTGAGAACTGCTTTTTGCAGGTCTATAAAGAACTGTGGTGGTATTTTGATAGGAATTGCATTGAATTTGTATATTGCTTTTGGCCGAATGGGCATTTTTATTATGTTGATCCTACCTATCCATGAGGATGGGAGATCTTTCCTTTTCTGATGACCTTTTCAATTTCTTTCTTCAAGGACTTGAAGTTCTTGTTGTACAGGTCTTTCATTTGCTTGGTTAGATTTGCCCCCAGACATTTTATATTGTTTAAGGCTATTGTGAGGGGTGTTTTTCCCTAATTTCTTTCTCAGCCCATTTATTTTTTGTATAATGAAGGGCTTCTGATTTTAACAGGCTGAGAACCACTGATCTAGACAGACAGATGTCTTATAGCATATTAGATGTTTCTAATAGCCATTACTTTCAAAAAATATAAATGTCCAGTTAAATAATATAAACCTTGCCTCAATCCACCAAATCGATTGGTTGTATCTGTGTCATATAGTGCTGCTTGAATACCTAAACAAATTCTGCACTAAGTGATCGTCTTCAAGCTGTAACAGAGAAAAAAATATATATTGCCCTCATAGAAGAAAGTCCACAGTGCAACTCAACAACCATTGTGTCTGAAAGTGATTTGAGAACCAACCTTTTGTCCTATAATCAGCTGTTATATACCTACCCCTTGTTCATGTCTATGGCAGTAAATATGTACGAAGGACAGAAAAAGCATAGCTCATAATTCAAAAATTCACTTCCTACATGAAGAATGACACTCATTCCATCACTTGATTTTATGCTATGTTGTACTTATTGTTATAGAAAATTGGTAACCTCTCTCTTAGCTTTATTCTGTTTGGTCTTTTAGAGAGTAAAGTCCTTGAAAAACAGTGTCACTGAGAGCCTCTGTTTTACAGTCAGATATTTGACTCTAAATTTCTTAGATTAGTTATGATGGTGTCTCCTTAAAACATAACCTTTATATTTCACATAAAGTGCCATTTTTATAATTGATCAATTAAAGGTTGAATATTTGTACACATTAATAAATTCAAAGAAGCATAGAATGCTTTTATTTTCCTTTGAATATAGACTTCTTACAGACCTTAAAAGTTTCTGCTTTGTGGGGGTGGCACTAGAAAAAAGAAGCAATATTCATGCCTTAAAAACAGGAACAAATGGTGCAAGAATGCAGTATCACCTTGCTGTGCTTCGCTGAGTATAACACAGGGAGAAAGAGCCCCCTAATGGTTCAGAGAGCTGCAGAAACAGAGTGAACAAGCTCTCAATTTTTATTTCAGTGTATTTAAAATGAGTAATCAGGAGAGACATCTGATACTATGGAGTTAATGAGAAGGTGAATAAAAGGTCAAATTGAACTCTGTCCCAAATACAAAGAAAGAAGAGAAACTAAAGATGAACTGGTTGCCTAAGCTACATTTCAGACTCGGAATGACCCTTAGGTGTCTTACTCCCAGGACATCAGTCTTCCTTGATCTTGTTTGCAGAGAGAGATAATACAGAATGCAGAGGCATATTTATTAAATAGCTGAAAATAGAAGTGCTAATTTATCAAGAACTCTCTTGCACCAACTAGGGAATTGTCCTTGCTAACTACATAAGGAATCAAATATTCTAATAGAAATTGCAAATTTATAAGAGATAAATGAAGAATAAAAGTAATATTGAGACCCCTCTAAGAATGTGCATACTTGAGAGTTATAGGGTTAAGACGTTATTTCAAAAAGCTGTTAAAAGAACAGTGTGCTTTTTATAGAAAAAATATTATGAATATTTACATATACTTACACTAAAATTTAAATGAGCTCGTAAAAACATACAGTGAAACTGAGGATTAGTCTCCTTTTTGGAATAATACAGAATAGCTTCTATAGAAGTAAGAAAAAGGTAGTATAAAAACAGATTTGAGCATTATTTTGAGAAAGTTATTAAGCTTAAATAAACAAATAACATATGGTAAAAACAAATAAATGATGTAGTTTAAACTAAATTATGCCTTCCTAGAAGATAAATCAAATAAATTTTATCCAATAAAGTAATATTACTGAGAATTTTCACAAGCTCCTCAGAAAGTATAATTGACACCGGAGGTGTATTGCAGTAATGGATATCGAAGATTTAAAATAAGTGCTGAGATTTTGTTAAAGAAATTCTATTGCATTAATAAAAGTACGTGCTAGCATTCTTTCAGCTCACATTTTGGTAACTGAATCTCAACCACAGTATGCAAGATAAATCAACATAAAAATTTATTCAAGTGAATTTAAATTAAAAAAACAATACCCCATAAGTACATATTGATGTAGATAAAGATATGTAACTCTAGCCAAGCTATACTTTGTTCTGTAATATAATATAATAGTCTATTCACATTATTACTATTCTCTTATGATATTGTCCAGATCAATAGCACTACCTATGTATCTAAAATCATAATTTAAACACAATGTGATTTAATGAAGAAATATGTTTGACATATATTATTTTTTATTTTAAATAAATCTAAAGGTGGGGAAAAAGAAACACAAATGGGACAGTACAGACTGTTACATTCTTCACTTCAGATATTTTTCTCTAAACAAGCTTGGAAACCTTACAATTATTTAAAAAATGGAATAACATATTAAAAAGTTTTGATCATTTATCACATAGTAGTGTGTTCTCTGATAAAAGGGACAACCCAGGGGACATCACTCAAAGGACAGAGAAACTCTCCCACAAGTTATATCCTCATTCTTTCAAAACTAAACACTCTTACACGTTAATATCACAAATCATTTCACTTCCCACAAGCAACAAGCAAACCCCTTTCATCACCACGTTCTCTCTTGGCAGTTAATACTTTGACCCACACCCTAAGGCCAGTCATCTAGATCAGCACTGCTTTGCTCCAGCCATAATGCCTGTTCCATTCCGTCAGTTTCTTGAGAAATCATTTTGTAAAACCCTGATCCCACAAGAGAATTTCATATTGGAAAGACCATATGTGTTCACGGGCACTTTGCCTGCACAAACCGTCTCTGACACTTCAAATATTAATTGATAGGACTGCAGCTCAGTTCTGAACTCCAGAATGCCTAAACATCTCCAGTCTCAAATTTCCTTTCCTTTGCACAGGACTCTTTCAAGAACAAACACAACATCCACAGCCATAATAAAAGGGCAGTCTAATGTCACAACGTTGGGACAGAGCATGCTTACCCTGAAAAGTTAAAGCTTCACTCAGAAGACAAATTTCAGAAAGAACAAGCAACTGAGAGGATTACGGTACCTTTTATGTCTGCATCAAATTAAAACTTGCAGTTCATGTAATAGTGGTCCTTCTTGACATGTTTTCATCATCAAAGTTATTTAACAGCAAAAAGAAAGAATAAATCTGAACATGTTACAAAACTGGTACTAAAATGTCCTTTATATTTTAAAAGAGGTTTTGGTTTAATTCTTTTCTATGTGTGGAGAATGTACTCAGTAAACATATGTGGTAATTGTATTAAAACAGTGCATATACCTATGGATAAACATGCAAATGCATTCATTTAAACATATGTCATTATGCATTACAGCATTGACTCTAATGCTGTATGCAACCTCAGTTTTGAAAGAGAGCTTAGCTACTATGTATCTTACTGTCGCTGTCTAAAAGGAAACACACAGAAAAAAATGACAATAATACCTTACCTGGAGCATGAAACTGTTCTCTTTGCAATGTAGAAATGAAGAGGGTTAGGGCTTGATTTTTATTTCTCTCCAAACCTGCTTTAATGCTGCACGAGTGTGTTGAGCTATGCCAAGGTGAAGTCTGTTATTTCTCGCTGGCTCTCAGAGCTGACATCCTCTTGTAAAAGGGGAAAAGCAGCTCAGTAAGTTGTTGACTGAGGCAGTTGAGAAGCAGGATTATCCGGCATCAGCAGCAGTAACAGAAAAATTCTCTCTCTCTCTCTCTCTCTCTCTCTCTCTCTCTCTCTCTCTCTTCTCTCTGATGCTCACTCAGCTGCTATGTAATCAATCTAGACTGTCTGAAGCTAATAGTCCCCTATTTAACCAGCCAATCAATAGCAAGGATCCCACTGCTAGTCCCAAGAGCCTTTTCCAAGAGTGCTACAAACAATAAGAGTTTGCCAGCAGTTTAGCCAAGTATTTTTCATTATTTTATCTCCCTTAGCGATAGGATTTGAGAGAGCAGAGGCTCAAAGCAAGCATAGTGTTATTGCAGATTTTTACATTTAAAGCTTTAACCCTTCCTTTCCAACACACAGTAATTTATAATTATGCATATTCTCTCTTTCTGTCATTATTTGAGACATGTTGCACAATAGCAATGAGTAAACATAATCTTTTGTATGCTGAACATATATATATATATATCAATCAGTAGCCCAGTTGCCTACAGTGGATTCTGATTTGGGATGGAAACAATAATGCCTCCAGCAGTCCAAAAGCACATAGTATATTGACTGATGTTGAGTTATCCATTTTGTTCTTGAAAAACTGTGATCAATATTTTTGTTTCTCATAAAAATGACAGATGATATTTGTAATATTTTTGAAACAAGATATATGTCAGATGCCAGTTTAGAAAACTTTTTTGAAAGCATAAATCTACAAATAAATCTCGGTGGGAATCAATTGGAACATATCACACGTAGTTCATGCCTTTAAGGTTAAGAAGATTTTCTTCTTAAAGTGACACTTTTCTTGATAAGCTATTGTGACTGGCCATAATAAAGAAATACTAAACAAGCCTTTTGAGACCAGACTGCCTATTCATTTCTCACATGCTGCCAGAAAGATGGGAGAAGATAGAAAGAAAATAAGAAAAGAGAACATAAGGTCTTAATTCAACCCTATTCTTTTTCACTTACTAATACAAGGATTACCATTATTCTCAGTGTTATACTTCTTGATCAACTAGGTATTTTTTGAATTTTTGCTTTCTTATAATCAACCACTAAACTTATAAAGAAAACTGTAGAAAACTTTACTAAAATTAAATTCCCAACAAGTATTAAATTCCATACAGTAGTTTCAAACTTTAATGCCAAACATCTTCCTTACATGACTTGAGAATTAAGCACAAAGATACCATAAGTTATGGATAAATACATAGTTAATATTAATTAATAATCAAAATCATAAAGTATTATGACATCTACTTGAACAATGGATTCTTGATTTTATTGATTCAGCTCAGCAAATATTAGACGATTCTTTGTTTCCAAAAATTTCTTTCATTAATAAACAAGTAATTTACTGAAGTAGGAAGATAGTACTCTGGTCTTGATAATTTTGGTGAATTGTCCTATAATAAATCAGCCTGGGTCTTACAGTCTGGTGAGGAATAAGAAATGGAGAGAAAATGGGAACTGTCGAGGCAGTCACGGGTATGTCATTTATTAGTTTTGGAACCTGTGGGCCCTGCACTTCCTATATAATCAGATATATTTATCCCTCTCAGATCTCTGAGGTGGTTGAAGAATAGACAGCTAGAGTCTCATAATTAAATTTTGAGTTGTTTAGGAATCAAGAGGGTGTTCTGGATCTAAGAAGATGTTTTTAAAATTGTGATGCAAGTTAGTATGAAAGCTGAGTTAGATAGAGAACTTTAAACTCATAGAGATAGTTAGATAGTAGAATGTTAAAGTCAGGGGCCAAATGCATATGGACTGGACATTGAGAATGTATGCTAAGCCATATAACTCTTAGAATTGTGGCCTATTTATTTCAGTTGTTTTGTGCTGTATTTATTGTTATAAGAGAAAGAACCATTTTTTGGACTGAAAGGGGGAGCTGTTGGGGGGAAAAGATCTACCTTAAACTAAAAAAAGGGGGTAGAAGATGGGGGGGTTGAGGGGGAAGAGGGTGGAAGGGGGAAACAAGAGCGGGGACTAGGGAAGAGATTGTGATTGAGATGTAACTGGAAGAAATAAAAAAAGAGAGAGAGAACAGACTCCCAGAAATTGTCCTCTGACCTCACTGCACTGTGACACATGCATACCCGCACACATACATAAATGCACAAATAAAAATGAATGTGACAATAAAAAAAAGAAATTTTCAAGTAATCAAATACAGGGGAGAAAGATCTCCTTCTACTTTAAAAACTAATTCAAAGAGAAGCAAGTACCCAAGGAAGAGTTCATTACTTCTGAGAACAAAAGAAAAACCTTCTCATACATAACACAGCATTTTAGCTAGAAGAAAAAGAACATACATTTCAATAATCCTTCTCCAAAAGTTTAGAAAATATTTCGCAAATGAAGAAAACGTGAAAGTGAAGTTATAACAAAAGTAAAAATACAAGCTCAAAAGGTGTGGGTGTGGGAAGGGAGTTTAGTGGAAGAAGTTAGCTATATTATTTAGGACAAAGAACAGTAAAATGAAAAAGAAGGATGGTCAATTTGAAGTTACTTCAATGCTCAGTGAAGAGTGACTGGAAAACTGCTAGGATTTCCAAAATCTCTTAGCAGACAACACTTTAAAGTTAAGCTCATAGCAATCATGGTAAGACAAAATGATTTTTTTTTTTTACTAGCTTGAGATCCAAATGAAAGCAGACTATTAACCAGGTGTAACAAATGGCACAAACTATGTCCAGGGGTTGGGGGGGTGGTGTTGATGAACAGGTTTGAAATGATACTGGAGAATCTGAAGTAATACTGTAGATGGTTTTGCAACCCAGTAAGGACTGTTGCCACCTAGAGAAATTTCACATTCCCTACAGTGATAAGTAAATGAAAAAAGTGTAAATGGTAAATGTCACATGCACATATATTTTATGTTTCTATCTCAAAATGTATTTCAACCTAATTGTGTTTAATTTAACTCTTCTTTTTATTTTGTATATATATTTTCCTACTGCACTATTAGTTGTATGATGGAAAAAAATGTAATCCAATGTGTTTTTCTGAAAACTGTTTCATATTGAAATTGATCAATTTATATAGCAGAAGCTTAAAATATATTTATTCAATGTAAAATGCAAAAATAATTGTTATATTTGGGGGAACAAGATGATCATTCCATGCAAGTGTTTAAGTAAAATGGTGTGCAAGGTTTTCAGTAGTTACCTAGCGGTTGTAGGTTTCTGTGTCACTGGAGATGGAACGTGCCTTAATCAGATTTAGTCCCCTGAGCTCAGTCTTACTCCATTCTAAGTTGCTCTGTATTGTGGAATACTGTGGCCTTCTAGCTGCTCTCAGTTACTGCATTTTATGAGATAGATTTGGCTGTGTTTGTAGTGCACACATAGAGGAACAATGACACTGCACTCTCAGTAACAACCACTCTGCAGTGCCAAACATGATACACTGGGGCTTAATCCTATAGTTAAGAAGCTAACACCTAAGAAATATGTCCTGATTATGTTCATAGAAGCTTTATTTGTAATAGCTAGTAACTAGAAACAACCCAGATGTCCTTCAACTGAAGAATGGATAAAAAGACTCTGGTACATTTACACAATGGAATACTACTCAGCTATCAGAAACAAGGAAATCATGCAATTTGCAACCAAATGGGTGGAAGTAAAAAAGCTTACCCTGAGTGAGCTAACCCAGACTCAGAAAAAAACACATAGCATGCATTCACTTATAATTTTAGCCATCTAGTACAGGATAACTATCCTACAACTAACGAACCCAAAGGAACAGGAACATAAACTTTGTTATCTGTTAGTGAAACACTTCACTCTAGGGGAACCGCCATGTAGGCCCCCAGTGCAAGAGGAAGCTCTTAGCTCTCATGTGTCTGATGAACTGAGGGGGGCTGATATGTGAAGGCACCCACCCACACCAGAAGAGTGGGAATGGTATAAGAGGGGTTAGAGGGTGGCAGGGTGGGACCAAGAGGGATGGAGGGAGAGGGTTGTGATGGAGATGTAACTTGAATTAATAAATAATGTTTAAATAATAAAAAGAGAAACATGCGAAGTATATTGGGAATACTGAGACATGTAGTTATACAAAGACCATAACAAAGAGGCTGTTGACCTCCATGCAGAGAAGTTAGAAAGGAGTTTCTGCTTCAGCGTTCAACAGAGCACTTAACAGCCTTTGCCCTTTCTATCTGGTACTGGCTGCATATATCAAGCCCTGACACACACACACACACACACACAAACACACACTCACACACACACACAAATGCACACAGACACACACGCACACAGACATTCACACACACACTCACACACACAATTAAAAATAAATTCTGTTAAAAACAAAGCAAACATATCTGAAAGAGCAGACCTGAGAACTAACTGAACACATAGAGTGACAATGGATGGAAGAACGAGCTGTAGACTCCGTAAAAAGAAAAGTTGCCAGACAACACAATGCAGGTGATTGCCCCCACCATGGCCACATTGGCTTGCCATCTCACTGTTCAGCATAACTGTGAGGATAACTACAGGTGAAGAATTTTTGACTGTCCCAGAACTCCAGTTCGTCTTTTTTTCACAAGTATTGATATTTCTTAATAAAATTCCTCTACGACATTTTATTGAGTCATCCATCTAGACCCAGCCTGTGTTTCACAGCTGAGACACTGATCATCCTGATCCTCCTAGCCTTTTCACAATCAGGCTCACAGTTGTAACATGCAAACCTACATTTCAGTTGCAAATGCCACAAGCACCTAATGACTGGGTTGCTTCTAACTGATCCAAACACCAACAGTAAATCTTTGCATTTACATCAATTCTCTGCTTCAGCCACCTTAATGACTGTTTGAAGTCTCCAGGCTCTTCAACATTTTTGAAGTTTACATATATATAATACATTAATTCACAAATACATGGTAATTGTATAGTGTACTATGTTTTTTGACTGTTATATTTCTAATTGTTGCAGGAGTAAAATAACAACACAATGGTTTAAACAATAAAATAATTTTCTGTGAATATATGCCATGTGCATCTTTCTGGGTCTGGGTTAGCTCATTCAGGATGAGCTTTTCTGGTTTCATCCATTTGGCAGCAAATTGCATGATTTCCTTGTTACTGATAGCTGAGTAGTAATCCATTGTGTAAATATACCACAGTTTTTTATCCATTCTTCAGATGAAGGACATCTAGGTTGTTTCCAGTTTTTAGATATTGCAAATAAAGCTTTTATAAACATAGTTGAGGAGATGTTCTTGTGTTTGGTGAGGAATCTTTTGGATGTATGCTCATAAGTGGTATGGCAGAATCTTGAGGTAGGGCTATTCCAAGTTTTCTAAGATATCCCCGGACTGATTTCCATAGTGGTTGCACAAGCCTGCACTCCCACCAGCAATGGAGGAGTGTTCCCCTTTTTCCACAACCTCACCAGCATGTGCTGTCATTTGAGTTTTGATCTTAACCATTCTGACAGATGTGAGATGGAATCTCAAAGTCATTGTGAGTTTCTTTTCTTGATGATTAAAGATGTTGAGCATTTCTTCAAGTGTCTCAAAGCCATTAGAGTTTCCTCTAAAGAATTGGGAATTCTCGGTTCAGCTCTAAACCCCATATTTAGATTGGATTATTTGGTTTCTTGGTATTTAATTTCTTGAGTTCTTTATAAATTTTGGATATTACTCCTCTGTCAGATGTGGAGTTGGTAAAGATCATTTCCCAATCCATAGGTGCTTGTAATGACAGTGACCTTTTCCTTACAGAAGTTTTTCAGTTCCATGAGGTCCCATTTATTGATTGTTGGTCTTATTCCCTGGATTTTAGCCATATAGAACAGGATAACTGTCCTACAACCAACAAACTGGAACAATAGGAACATAGACTTTGCTACCTGTAAATGGGACCTTTTGCCCTAGTGGAGCTGCCATGTAGTCCCCAGGGCAAGAAAAAGCTGTTAGCCCTCCTATAACTGATGAACTTAGGGGGGCTGATATGTGGGAGCACTCCATACTGAAGGTGTAGCATAAATGGGAGAAAGGATAGAAGAAGGAAGGGTGAGACTAGGAGGGATGGAGGGCATAGTCTGTGATGGACATGTAACTTTAAGTAATAAATAAAAGTTAATTTTATTTTCACATCCAATATACAGATTTGTTAGAAAAGATTTTAGGTGAAATATACTTTAGTAATGCAGTCACAGTCACATGCAGATGAAGACATTAAAAACGGAGATCCAACAACCTATAGAAGAAAGAAAATTTTTTATATACATATACTTTTTTGTTTTTGTTTTTAAATATTTATTTATTACTTTAGGTTACATCTCAATCTCAGGGTCCTCTTTCTGCCCCTCCCAGTCCCACCCTCACACACTCTAGCACATATCCCTTCCATCCCACTACTCTGGAGTGGAGTGTCCCTACATAATATACCCCCACCCCAGTTCAGCAGTCATATGAGGGCCAAGAGCTTCTTCATACCCTGGGGCCTACAAGACAGCACCACTAGGGCAAAGTGTCCCATTGACAGGACACAAAGACTTTGTTCATGTTCCCTTTGGTGCATTGGTTGTAGTATAGTTGTCCTGTACTATATGGCTAAAATCCGACTATAAGTGAATAGATGCCATGTGTATCCTTTTGAGTTGGGTTAGGTCACTCAGAATGAGCTTCTCTCGTTCCATCCATTTGGCTGAAAATTGCAGGATTTCGTTGTTTCTGGTAGCTAAGTAGTGTTCCAATGTGTAGATGTACCACAGTTTTTTAATCCATTCTTCAGTTGAGGGACATCTCGGTTGTTTACAGTTTCTAGCTACTACAAATAAGGCTGCTATGAACATAGATGAGGAAACTTCCTTGTGATTTGGTGTTGAATCATTTGGATGTATAACCAGAAGTGGTAATACTGGGTCCCCAGACAGAGCTATTCCAAGTTTCTAAGGTTTTGCCAGTCTGACCTCCATAGTGGTTGCACAAGCCTGCACTCCCACCAGCAATGGAGGAGGGTTCCCCTTTCTCCACACCCTCGCCAGCATGTGCTGTCATTTTAGCTTTTTATCTTAGCCATTCTGACAGGTGTGAGATGGAATCTCATAGTCCTCTTGAGTTGCATTTCTCTGATGATTAAAGATGCTGAGTATTTTTTCAAGTGTCTCTCAGCCATTAGGGATTCCTCTTTTGTGAATTCTCTGGTTAGCTCTTTCTCCCATTTTTTAATTGGACTATTTGGTTTCTTGGCATTTAATTTCTTGAGTTCTTTGTAAATTTTGAATATTAGCCCTCTGTCAGATGTGGGGTTGGTGAAGATTTTCTCCCAGTATGTAGGCTGCCGTTTTGTTCGAATGACAGTGTCTTTTGTCTTACAGAAGCTTTTCAGTTTCATGAGGTCCCATTTATTGATTGTTGCTCTCAGGTCCTGAGCTGTTGGTGTTCTGTTCAGGAAGTTGTCACCTGTGCCAATAAGTTCGAGGGTTTTCCCCACTTTCTCTTCTAATAGATTTAGTGTGTCAGGCCTTATGTTAAGGTCTTCGATCCCCTTGGGCTTAAGTTTTGTAGAAGTTGATAAGTATGGGTCTAATTTCACTCTTTTACAAGTGGACATCCAGTTGGACCAGCACCATTTGTTGAAGATGCTGTCCTTTTTTTCATTGTACAATTTTGACTTCTTTGTCAAAAATTAAGTGACCATTGGTGTGTGAGTTCATTTATGGGTCTTCAATTAGATTCCATTGATCCACTGGTCTGTTTCTATACCAGTACAATGGTTTTATTGTTTTGTTTTTAGTTACTATTTCTCTGTAGTACAGCTTGAAATATGGGATAGTGACACCTCCAGATGTGTTTTTATTGTATGGGATTGATTTAGCTATTCCTGGTTTTTTGTTATTCCTTGGAAGTTGAGAATTGCTTTTTCCAGCTCTATAAAGGATTAGTAAGTGTTGCCTTGCTGAAGAAATGTGTCACTGCAGGTGGGCTTTGAGATTTCCAAAGCCCATGCTGGCCCCAGTCTTTCTCTCCCCCCATCCCAGCTCTCCTCCTTCCCTCCACCCTTCTTCCCTTCTTCCCTCCCTCTCCCTCTCTTCCTCTATCTCTCTTCCACTCTCTCTCCTTCTATCCTTCTGCCTATGGATGGGATGATAATGCTGCTCTCAACTATTGTTGCAGTGCTTTTCAACATGCTGCAATACTCCCCATCATGCTGATAAAAAAAGTGAGCCTCTAATATTGTAAGCAAGCTCCCCCTCCAATTAAATGCTTTGTTATTTTTTTCCCTAAGAGTTTTCTTTGCATGATGTCTCTTCAAAGCAAAAGAACAATAGTTAAGACAAATTGGTACTTGGGGTACATAAGTACAAATCCCATTAGGGGAAATATTGTTTTCCTATTAGCTAATTTAAACTTTTGGCTTGGGCTGGTTGGTCATCCTTAAGTTTAGAAAAAATGGTTTTAAGAGATGGAGCTAATCTCAAATATGGCTGCCTCAGTTTGTCAGAGCATAGAAATACTGTCTGGTTCTCTATATCAATAAGATATACTTCCTTATCTACCAAAAGATAAAGGTAGGTCTAGATAGTACTAGTGAAGTGGGTGGTAGCAGAGCAGCTTTCTTAGTCTTTTTATTCCTGCCTAAGTATACTTTTCCCAAGTGATGAAGTATAGCTAAGACCAATGCTAATATTCTTTATATGTGTTTATATACAGGAATCAGAAGTTAACACAACAAAATATAATTTAGGTATTGATTTGGGGATTGTTAAAATGGTTCAATTATTTGTCATTTAGCACAAACTAGTGTCATCTTTGAAGAGGGAACCTCAATTGTGGAAAAAAATCTGCATTAGATTGGTCATTCTGTAATTCTATGGACATTTCCTTGATTAATTATTAATGTGAAATTAATTAATCAATTAATTAGTTAATGTGAAATTAATGTGGGCAGATGGTCCCAGTTTATGAAAAAGACAGCAACTGAGCAAGCCATGGAAGCAAGTTAATAAACAACATTTCCCTATGGCCTTGACTTTAGTTTGTGCCTCTGGGTTCCTAATCTGAGATCCTGCCCTAACTTCTCTTCCTGATGTTCTATAAAATATAAGCTTAAATAAACTCTTTTCCTTCATGTTGCTTTTGATTATTTTTTTATTACAGCAATAGAAAGAAAACTAAGCTGATTTTGTAATGTAGCAGGTAGAAAGATTAGAATTAATGGCTTTGATTCTGGGAAAATAGCAGAAATGGAAACATGATTCCATCATCACTTACATAATGGACAACAATTGTATGTGAAAAAGCTGATCACAAAATGATTTTAGAAATTTTAAGACTATTGATAGCTTCCAACTTCCAGCAAATCGTTAGTTGATAAATTGCATTTGATTCATTTAAGTTCTTACATCAATTCTCTTGCTGCACAACCGTGAACCCTGTGACAGGCGGACACGCATGTGTTAATGAAACAGCTTATACTCAGCTCATGAGGCCAAATAATCAATTGGCTAAGTATCTGGCCTCTGATTTCTGATGTTTCCTCACAAATAATAACAAAATTGTAAAGTTGTTAGTTTGTAATTCTGTACACTTTTGCAATTTTACATGTTTCATTCATACAAATAAAGTGGCTGCCAGGAGATTAAACTCTGTAACATCTTCTAACTCCACATTTCTATTATCTTTAGCTCAGAACTAGATATTCAATGTATCAATAATCTCAAGAAACCATGAAAACAGGAAAAAAAACCCAGAAAAATCTTTATACATAGGGCACATAACAGGAACAAAGTAATTTTATGATCACTTAATTTGTACTTGTGTGTGTACCTAGTTCAAAGAAGGCATATAGTACTGAACATTTAAAAATCATCCCAAGAAAGAAGGTGCATATAATTTCAGACTTGAAAAATTGCAAGATTTAAAGGCTCAGATTTCTTAAAAAGAGACAAGAAAATTTAAGAACACATAGTAGTAGCTACAAAAAGTAGAGCATTATTGTTCATTCAAAAAAGAGACCATGCTCAACATAGCAATTGTAGATCTAGTAAACAAATAAGTAAGACAGTAATTACATCTAAAGATAATAGATGACATAAACAAAAAAGATGTGATAACATGTACATACACAGAAAGAGATAGTAGGAAACTTAAAATAACCAAAAGAAATAAGCAATAGCAGATTGTAGTAGAAAAAATTCAAAGGTTGTGGCAGACCAAAGAAAGAGCTAATGGAGAGGATGATTAGACAAGAAAAGTTATTGAGAATGAAGAACAGAAAGAATTTCTAAGAAAGTGAAATGAGGGACTCAATCTGGGGAGAAATATGATGAGATACACAATATAAAGTGATTAAAAACATACTAACAATAACTAGCTAAGAAGTTTGCAGATTTGATGAAAGACATGGACATAAACTGCATTTCAACGTATTTAATCAAATTGACAGGCTAGGTGCCTTGAAAATGACGAAGGCATTAGACACTATACAAGTAGAATGAATAATACAATGATTAGAGTACAAAAATAAAGCCAGTGATAGAATACCATTTTGAAAAATCAACGCAATAATAATTTGCTCTTTATTAATATCAGCAAACTTGGCAAGAACTACATTGTGTAAGAAGGAAATTCAAGAGACTTTGGAAAGAACAAAGTTTTCTAACAAAATACCATGAGAAATGGGACAAATAAGAAAAGGGGATTAAATGACCTCTCCCTAGAAACTGGAAGTCAGCCTAGACCACAGAGCAAGCAGAAACTTTTAATTAAAATGTATATAATAAAGCAATTGAATGTTCACAAAATCTACACAACTGCTTTGACCATAAAGGCTACATGATATTTAAGTAATGCCTAATTAACTGTCTTCTTCATTTTTGTCCAAACAAACAAAAGGCTAACAGCCAATGGAATCCAAAGGAATAATCATAACTTATTCTATGAGATATAGATTATGCTGAGACTAAACTAGAAGAGTTACCACAGGGAAGTAAAGCAAAAGAATGGTTTATAGGGATTTTATGTACAATTATCTTCAATATAATACTTGAAAACTGAGCAGCATGTTACAATGATCTCACAGCAAGATCCAATTGAATTTATTTGTAGAAAGTGAAGATGTTTAGACATGTGAAAATGATTAATATAATATCCCATATTAGCATAATTTTAAAAAGCTGTTAGGATGATGGTTTCATGAACTGTGTAAAAGTTGTCTTCGTATTACTCAAATGCTAATTTATGTACTAGAGATGTGATTACAGGCCAGATTTTGGTATCATCATTCTTTTGCTGCAAAATATTTTGTAAACATAAGCTTTCCTCACTTTCTGATTGGTTCAATAAACATCAGAATGGACTATTCAAAACTCACGAGACATAGGTGGGACATCCTGGCATAGATAAGAACTCTGGAAAAGAATTAGGCATGAGGTAGAACTATTCCCAGTTATCTGAGATATATCCAGACTGATTTCCAAAGAATTGTACAAGTTTACAATCCTACTAGCAATGGAGGAGAGTTCCCCTTTCTCCACAACCTCACCAGCATGTGCTGTCATTTGAGTTTTTGATCTTAGCCATTCTGACAGGTGTGAGATTGAATCTCAGAGTCATTTTGTGCTGCATTTTCCTTGATAACAAAAGATGCTGAGCATTTCAACAAGTCCCTCTCTGGCTTTAGAGATTACTCTTTTGTGAATTCTTGGTTTAGCTCTGAATGCCATTTTTTGATTGGATTATTTTGTTTCTTGGTGTTCAATTTCTTGAGTTCCTTGTAAATTTGGATTTAATCACTCTGTCAATTGTAGGTTGGTGAAGATATTTTCCCAATGTTTTGTTTGAATGACAGTGTCCTGCCTTACAGAAGCTTTTCAGTTTCATGAGGTCCAATTTATTGATTATTGGTCTTAGAACCTGAGGTATTAGTGTTTTATTCAGGAAGTTGTCACCTGTTCCAATGAATTCAAGGCTTTTCCCCACTTTTGCTTCTATTAGATTTAGTGTGTCGAGACTTATGTTTAGGTTTTTGGTTCACTTAGACTTCAGTTTTGTGCAAGATGATAAATATGGGTCTATTTCCGTGCTTCTACATATTGACATCCAGTTAGACAAGCACTATCTGTAGAAAATGTTTTCCCTTTTCCATTATACAGTTTTGGCTTCTTTGTCAAAATTTAGTGACCCCACGTGTGTAGGTTTATTTCTGGGTCTTTAATACAGTTCCATTGATCCACTGGCCTGTTTCTAACTCAAGACACTGTCATACCACTCCTGGGCATATATTCAAAAGATTCTTCACCAAAGTACCATGATATTGGCTCAACTATGTTCACAGCAGCTTTTTTTTTTTTGTAATAACTAGAAACTGGAAACAACCCAGATGCCCTTCAACCAAAAAACAGATTTAAAAAAAATTGTAGTACTTTTACACAATGGAATATCACTTAGCTATCAGAAACAAGGAAATCGTGCAATTTGAAATGAAATGGATGGAATAAGAAAGCTCCTCATGAGTGAGCTAACTCAGACCCAGAAAGATACACATGGCATGTATTCACTCATAACTGAATTTTAGACATATTGTACAGGATAACTATCCTACAACCCACAGACTCAAAGGAACAAGAACTTAGCATAATTATCCTATGAGAAATTCCACCCAGCATCAGAACAAAGCAAAGGCTGAGACACATAGTCAAATATTAGGTGTGGTCTGGGATCCCTACATAAGAGAGGGAGGTCAGGATCAATACTTGAAGATTAACAAAACCAACCAATCTATGCCCTTAGAGAATTACAGAGCATGAAATGCTAACCAACAAAACAAAACAGAAGGAGGAGGAGGAGGAGGAGGAGGAGGAGGAGGAGGAGGAGGAGGAGAAGAAGAAGAAGAAGAAGAAGAAGAAGAAGAAGAAGAAGAAGAAG
>CAJQZJ010031536.1:2865670-2885584 GCA_907164525.1 Lophiomys imhausi
AGAAGAAGAAGAAGAAGAAGAAGAAGAAGAAGAAGAAGAAGAAGAAGAAGAAAGCTTAGACTAGACCTAGACCTCCCTACACAAATACAGATGACAGGCAACTTTGTCTTCATACTAATCCCTTAGCAAAGGGGGGCAGTCTTAATCATGGGCTTTATTAAATATTAGTGGGACACTTTACCTCAGCTGAGCTGCCGTACTGGGCCTCAGAGGAAGAGGAAGCTCTTAGTACTCATGTGACTGATGAACTGAATAGGGGCTGATATGTGGGGCCTCCCACAATGGAGGAGAAGTAGGATGGGAGAAGGAATGGAGGGTGGGATGGTGGAACTGGGAGGGGAGGGAAGGGGACTAAGACCAAGATGTAACTTGGATTAATAAATGAATTTTTTTTTAAACACAGAGGGTGGGGGAAGAAAAAAATGATTTAGGTATGAGAAGAGTGAACAATTGGACATGTAGAAAACAAAGTGATGAAACTAGGATGAAGAGGTAACAGGCTACATGGCAGAAAGTAGGTTAATTTAAAAGGATTAATTTAAAATAAGAGCTAGTTGGAAACAAGCTGAAACTATGGACAAGTTTTGATAATAAAAAGAAAAAGTTTCCATCTTATTACTTGGAAGCTGACACTCCAAAGAAAGTCCCATTTTAAAATGACACTTAAAGGTTTAATTCATTTGTGACAAAGAATACATTCAACAAAGAGTAAATAATAAAAATAAACATAATAAACTACATGTAAAATACAGTGAATGTACTGAAAGGTTGGTGGTGTTCCTTTTAAGGTAAGACAAAGGTAACGTGGATGTTCTCTTCATTTTCCCCTTAATTCAAGTCATTAATGTTTAATAAAAGTATAATTTCATCAATAACAGAATTCTGAAGTATATAGTACTTCTTATAAAAACAATACTTCCAACAGAATTATAGAAAACTAAATGGAGTACTCATTGATAATGTCTCAGAATTGACTTCAATTAAACTTCTACCACTCTCTATTGATGTATACAACAAAACACTGGAAGGCTTAGTCAAAGAAAGTTACCATTCAAAGAAATAAACAGCATCTAAATAAAAGAAAACATTATTTCTAATTCTATGTTATACATTTATATAATAAATATATTAAAATTAGTAATTAAATTTATTCTTCCACTACAATTATTATTATTATGTGTGTGTGTTCATGAGTGGAGATATGCACATGTCACAACACACATGTGGAGGACATATGACAGCTGATACTGGCCAGGTGAACTTGCTATCTATCCATCAGTGTCTAGAGCTTCCATCTCCAAGTTGACAAATTCCCTGAGGTAAGCTTAATAGCCAAGAATCCTGAATCAATAAAACCACTAACACAATAAAATATTTTTTTTTTTGCTAAGAAATTAAGGCCATATATTTTGTAAGAAAATTTATACTGACAAGTAGAAAAGGGTTGTGGTGTAAACTACTGTGTATATGAAAATACAGTGAACATCATTAGTCTGTGTGCTAACAAAAAAACAAAAACAAAAACAAAAAAAAACAACCAAACAACAACAACAGCTAACCTGTGTAGTTTAAAATTAATAAAATAAAACCGCAGAAAACTAAATTGAGAAGAGAAAGAGGATACAGTATTAGGGTGGAAAGGTAAGGGATATGCAGAACAAAGATAGCCAAGTAATGAAATGTTTTAGGGAAAAGGCATTATGTAGACCATCATTTTGTACAATGAATATACTGAAATAGCATTTTTCTTATTTGAGTAAAGAGACAAATATTAAACAGAAATTATTAGGTGAATTAGTTCAATTAATCCAAAAATATTATAAAAATACTTTTGTAATAATAAAAACACTCTAAGTCTGTTTATTTGACATCTAAATGTACAAGTAAAATTTTCCAGGAATTTTAATCTCCAAAATAATGAAAAATCCAAATGGTTTTAATTACAAAAGCCTTTTATGTGTTTAATTATTAATATATAATTTATCCTATGATTTGTTCTTTAGAACCCTGATAATGGAAATTGAAAAGATTAAAAATGCAAAACTTACATGTGAATGTTTTGAAAAAAAGAGGAAAATGTACTCAAAATGAAGTGGGGTCCTTTAGAAATAGTTGTTTGTTTGAGACTAAACTGTCCTTTTAGGGACTGTACTTGGTTCCTAGTGCCCACTTTGGGCAGCTCAAAACTGCCTTCATTCCAGCCTCAGGGTTCTGATGGCATTTTCAGGCCTCTACATGCATTTGAACTTATGCTCACATAACTACACAGAGAAACACAGGCATCCACACTATTCATATAATAAAAATAAATATTGAAGTACAAGTAAAAAAAAAAAACTTAAAATGTGTCCTCTGCAATAGCACACATCTTTAATCCCAGAACCCCTAAAGTGGATCCAGGTAGTTATCTATGGGTTCAAAGCCAGCCTGACCTACTTACCAAGTTGCAGACCTGCTCAATAGTGAGATTCTGATTCAAAAATAAATAAGCAAATAAACAATAAATAAATAATTAAAATTAAAATGAGAGAGTATAGTTGAGCCTAGTTTTAGGCTCACAGACTTTTAAGGTAGATCATAAGTCACTATAGTAAGAACTAAACTTAAATCACAAAATAGAATATTAAAATATATGGAAACAGGATCTCAGCCAAAGAAATAGAAATGGCAAAAATTGGTGAGGGAAATATTATATTATATTTCCAAGCCCAGTCTAACAGAGCAAAATACCCTGAAAAAAGTTAAGACACAAAAAATGGCATGGCATGAATATTTATTGGTTTTCTGTATTAATTCCAGATCAGCTCAGTAAAGGTGAATACTCAGAATATATGGTGAGATATCAGTTGTTGGTCTTCTCTGAGTATTGGTTATTTAATGGGAATGAGGTATCATCTAAGTGATGTCCAAAACAATTGGAACTATTCAGAATTTAAAATGTGTTGTAAAAATATTAGTTTATATATTCTTAAGGGGAAAATGCAAACCAGACTTTTAAACAGAAATCCCAGTGACAGATTCATAATACGTACTTATGAGATTTTGGCCGGGGAGAGCTCCCAAAACAATAGAGGATGTTGCTAGTATTTTTCTTGCCCATCAGAACTAAATGGCAAAATGACAAGATTCTTGCTGAAAACAACACAGTTTTTGGATAGAATACACACAGAGAGACACACATACATGCACACACAGACACACAGAGAGACACACAGCTAAAATATTGTCCCTGAGTGTGCTATACAGAGTGTTGGAGAAGATAATGAATCTGTAGCCTTATCAGATTTGGTCCCTGTGTGCTACATGCAATTTCAACCTGCCAGGCAGGATATACACACCCAGGAAATATATACACACCAATGAAGCAGCAGCTTAACTGCTTGGGGAATAACCAACTTTTTCTCACTGGATCTCAGGCCCATAGCAACAAATCCGTGCCTGGAACTATAAATCTGGTCAAAAGCTTATGTCTGATATTCCATAGGCCCTTGGAGAAGGTTACTACTCATATTTTGGTAAGTGGACATGTAGTCTAACTTCTAAATGTGCATCTTTATACTCATGGACTAAGGATGCTTTCAGCCTTTATCTGCAAAGCTTCTTTATGAGTGTGTGATATGAATGCAGAAACTCATAACTGGTTAATGTGCTGAGAATAAGTGACTACTGAGTTCTCTGATCTAAACAGAAAATCCTCAGCATATCCATTCTCAAAGGGATCATAATGGCCAAAATGACGTCCAGAGAATATTTGTGAAGACACACACAAAACACACATAATACACACATACACACATACACACACAGAGATACACATGTGTGCACACAGAGACAAAGGGGAGAGAGAGGGAGGGAGGGAGGGAGGGAGGAAGAGACAGAGAGAGAGAAAGAGTAGACCAGGTAAATATGGCAACAACATATTTTATATATACATTAAAAGCCAAAATAATAGAATTATGAAATTATTCAAGTTATTTTTCAAAAATCCCCCAGGTATAAATTTATGAATAATGATTATAGAAATGAAATGAAATATTTAGTGTTAAGGATTTAATTTCCATTGCACAATAGTAAAAATTAATTAGGGAAATAGAAAATAGGCCACCCACATAACCTTAATGCATCAACTATAGAAACTATTATCTGATTTAAGTTTAAACAGAGGCTGATATCAAGTAAGGAACATAGTCTGAAATCTATGGCTTTCAAAATAATGTTAAGTCGGTGTTACTGCAATATCATTGCCTTATCTCTTTTTAGAACTTTTCTTCACATAGCTGGTTTCCAGTTCCTAGACAGAGGTGAGAAAGCACGGGAAGAAAAGCTATGTGCATCTGAGAGGGCTTATGGTGCTAAGAGATATAGAACAGTTAGACCAGATTTCTACAGACAGAAGAGAAATGCATGCAGACGCTGTGCCTAGCACATGTTTCCAATGCATCAAAGCTTGTGGTTATTGATCTGAATTTTGCAGTAAATTTCATCTAAGCACAGCTTCAAATACTTGTCTATGATCTGTGTTGTCATTGAATTATTTCAACCGTTACGTTTTTGCACTGACTGTAAAATCTACTGAAAAGAATAACTTGATGCTGTGAAGGATCAATGTATAGCATTCCACACGGACATTAAAAACATCATAGAATTCAGCAACAATTGCTTATCTTTGGCGGCAATGGTGTTTATTGACTGGTGACATTTTATTAAAAGAATTTATCGTGTTATCTTATAGAAAAGTGGATAATCTTGCCCCAAAAGAGATATTTACCCAGATGTTTCTCTGAACTTTGATTTCTGCAGGAAATTACAGTAATTCTGAAATAATCAGAGCTTAGGAAGCCTTATGGCATTTAGAGCTGATAGTGGGATCTTGTTCACTTTATGAAGAATACTTCAGATATACTTTACCATGCTATGGCCATTTACGTATGAATTATATATATGAAGGGGAAGATATTACAGCTTTCAAGATGTAAAGGTGGTAAAAGTGAGACTAGAGGCTCAAAGTGGTAGTTTGAAGATGTGAGTGAAAAGAGAGTAAGAGGAAAAATCAATATTCTCACAGATAAAAGAAATCCGCAATGGGATGAGCAGCTCTGTCTATCACACTAAAAGGAAAACAAGAAATCCAATGTCAGTTTCACAAAGAACTGTTTTAAGGTGCTAGTGAAAAGGCTTATGGAGAAAGACATAGTTAGATAATTCCAAGACAAGCAAGCTTGTTGTAGCTTGATACCTAGGAGTCACATCGAGGACCATGCATGAAATGGAAAATTATTGTGAGTTACCATATGCTTATGAATGTACAAAAGAAAATAAATATAGCTAAAAAGCTTCTTGCAGTGAACATGGTTTTCCTGCAAAGGTGTTTATGGAGGGAAAAGATGTTCAATGTATGAATAAACCCCAAAAGATTAAAACTTGATATCACTTTGCATTTGAAGTTTCATGAATGAAGAGTGATAATACAGGTTGAACTTGTTCTAATCGGGAGCTACATAACTTTTCTAAGGATTAGAATTGAGCATAAAAAGAAGACAGGATTAGACAAACTTTGAGAACTAAAATAAGGGAACTGATGAAGAAGTAAATGAAAACAATAAATTGACATGAGGTTACAAATATATTTATGAAATATAAAATGTCATGCATGTACACAAGAAAAATGACATAGAGCTGATAGCGACATTTATAATTAAAAATAAGATGAAAACTATAAGATATGTAAAATAATCTACTATATATTTGAATGACATTTGACAAATTATTTTGTGTGCATATATCACTGAAAAAGAAATTGTTATTTCTTTATTATATGTTATTAATGTTATTTCATTATAGATAAGGGAAAAAACTACAATTTAAATTAAAAATATTTTCACAGCAGTCTTTACATTTCATTAATTTTATCTCTTAAGAGCAAGAATAATTCAAAACAAAAATTAAATAGAAATATTTATACTTGAGCAGGAATGTAGTACAATTGCACTCACTGTAGTTAATATGTTAAGCAAATAAATTATTACTATTTATCTTTAAACATTTATTCAAAAAACATTAGATAGCACTTAAAACAATTAAAGATTATGTCAAGTTAAATATTCTGTCATAGATGTCTTTATATTTATTATCAAAAGTCTAGGCTTCTAGTGATGAAGGAGGAATACATATTTATATAAATATGTAATATATCTGTACATATTTTCAATGATATCTTTAGCCAATGATTTGATTGGTTTCCTTTATATTCAGGTTATTCTCAAATGGTCCTACTACTTGAATTAAAATGTCAGCAGCTGACAGACAATTCTTTATATGACTGTTGAAGTCTGTTTCTGATTGCACCATTAAGTGTTCCACATTGTAAGGATAATCTTAAAATTCATATAAAATTGCTTCTAGGAGAAGCTGAGGAAACTACTCTGACCCAATTTAATGCTCTTCCTAAAAATTAAAAAAAAAAAAAAAGTCTTTTCTTTCCTCACAAGTCATTGCCCTAACTTTTCTGGATAGAAACTGTTCTCCCAGAGAACAGCAGGCATATTTAGTTCCATCTTGCACAACTCATTTTTAAGACTGTTCCTGTGACAGAGAACTCAGGGGTATAAAAGTTACTCTAGTGAGGGATCTGAGGCAAGACAGTGAGAGACAGAGACAGAAAGGGGTGTTTCGCCTACATCAGCAGACATATCATCACCTTTCTTTTCAGTCAACCAGATAGCCAAGGTCCAGGATGCCTGTTTCATTTCCTTTGCCATGTTCCTTTCACTAGATCTTCATGCATCATTACAGTTACATGCCATAATTACAAGTAATACTATCTCTAACTAATAAAAATTTTTCCATATTGTTTTGTTGCACATACAGCTAATATAAACATGTTTATGTATGTTTGTTAGTAAACATAAGCATCCTTATATTCTGCATGAAGTGCAGTGTCTGACTGTTAGGATAAAGGCATACTTGACTTCAGAAGATAATGCTGGAATGTTGTCCAAAATGCCTGTGTTAATTTTGCTTATGACTTAGTACACAGAATTCTCTTTGTCAATATTCTGTGTAGTTTCCTTACTACACTTATTAACTGTACTCATTCTGGCAGATTGGACTAGAAGAAAATAAAGGCTTTTCTTACTTTCAAAGACGATTTGTTAAAAGCTTATATCTTACATTTTCAATGTTGTAGTGTTATAATCTTAATAATATTAAATTTTAAATTTTTGAACTCTATCTAAATTTTAATGTCTTAATCTTTATTTTATTGCATAATTATAGAATTTGTGTTTCATAGTCACATATATATTATCATGTATACAGTTTTACACAGAAATAGTTTTCTGTCATCTTTTGTATTTCCCCTTCTATTGAAAATAGATTCTGTTTATATTAGCTGTATGTGCAACAAAACAACCTGGAAAAAATTGAAGTACCCATCGACAGGACAAATGTAGAGATAAATTCGATCTATGACACATCAATATAAACACATGCCATCCATTCTGGTAATGATAATGATAGAACAGGAAGAAAGGTGAATAACATTCTCTCTTATATAAAAAGTTACATAGTTTATGGTCCTTGGAGTTAGAATACTGGAGAGACATGGACTGACTCTGGAAAATCATTAGGGAACTAAATTACTTGAAGACATCTAAATCATTTTTTCTATAAGTGACTGTCAAGCTCTTTACAAGTGAAGGTCCATCAATAACTAAAATGAAGACCTGTAATCTTTACCTTTTAAACTGAAATCTCAATTTTCAAAATAAAAACAAAACCAGAAATGAAGTAAACCTATTTTAAGAGGGTTTCTTGGATATGTAGTTGTGATGTTTGTTTGGTATATGCTAAGTGTTATTATATTATATTTATCATAGTATTATAAAATTATTGCATTTACCATATACTATAGTTTAATCAAAATTTGAACAGTATGATTACTGCTATTTTACATACAGAAATTGTATGCCAAACATTAATAGATTTTATATATATACATATACATATATGTACGTGTGTATGTATTGAACATAAGGCAATATTTACGCTTTAACATACCTTTTAAATACCATAAAAATTTTGATTTTGATTTTTGTCTCCATTTTCTATCCTATGGCTACATCATGTTGGATTTTGAAGCAGCACACAGCTACAAATACTATATCTACATATGACATAATGATAATTTAATTATTATATGATAATTTTTATAAGAAGATAGTGGGTACAAGCAGAATGTAGTTGAAAACATGTAAGAAACAGTTTCAGGGTAGAGTAATAGTTGTAATAAAGTGATCATAAATTGATACTCCTACATAAACATAAAGAAATTAACAATCTGTAATAGGCATTACAAATTATCACAGATTATGAATATTTTACAAGAACAAATAAGATTATTCACTAACAGATAAAACACCTTAGATAAGGTGCCCATCAAAGACCTGACTAAATAGGAGAAATTTCAGATATGGTACAAATTTTGAGAATGGATAAGTCATATAATGGGCTGAGAGAACATTAATTTCTGCTGGTTTTGAGCAAGGAGAAAGGACTGTCTGTCTTTCACTAACATCTTGATGCTCGAGTGCTGTGTGGCAGATGTTGAGCATCCCTCAGTATTATATCCTTGCTTCAGTAGCTCCCCTGGCATACCTCCAGTTCAGGGAGCCTCTTTGGAATGTGACACCATAGATGTACACAGAGTGGTCCTAATCAGCTGCAAAGATGTCCAGGTGTCATCTCTGAACTGTTTCCAACACATTTGAGCCACCATTCTTCCTGGAACTTAGTTTTGCTCCAAAGCCAATCCATTTCATATCTGGGTTTGACATTTATGAAAGGATTGGGCTAGGAATATATATCATTTTCCAACTGGCTCTGATAAATACAAGCTAGAAAAACCAGTGTTAACAAAAGAGTTACCTTACTGAGGAACAGAGGAAAAAGGTGATTAAACACAATGGCATAAACTGTGGAACAAACTTTGCTAGGAAAATAATCCCATGTTTAAAGATTAAAAAGACAAAAAAGAAAATGTTTCTAAAATTTCTCTTTATTTCATGAAGAACCTGAAGGAAAGACAATGGGACTGGTTCAGTAATGCACTTTTTTCCCACATTTGCCCTATTTTTTTTCTTTTTTTTTTAATAATTTATTTTTTATTTCTTCAAGTTACATCTCAATCACAATCCCCTCCCTACTCCCCCCTCCAGTCCCACCCTCCCACCCTCCTCCCCCTCAACCCCCCCATCCTCTTCCCTTCTTTTTTTTTCAGTTTAAAGTATTTCTTTTTCTCCCCAACAGCTCTCCCTTTCAGTCCAAAAAATGGTTCTTTTTCTTATAACTATAAATAAAATACAAAACAACAGAAATAAATAGGCCACAATTATAAGAGTTATATGGCTTAGCATACATTCCCAATGTCCAGTCCATATGTATTTGGCACCTGACTTTAACATTCTACTATCTAACCATCTCCATGAGTTTAAAGTTCTATATCTAACTCAGCTTTCATACTAACTTGCCTCATAATTTTTAAAATATCTTCTTAGATCCAGAACAACCTCTTGATTCCTAAACACTCAAAATTTAACTATGAGACTCTAGCTATCTATTCTTCAACCACCTCAGAGACCTGAGAGGGATAAATATATCTGATTATATAGGAAGTGCAGGGACTGCAGCTTCCAAAACTAAGAAATGACATATCAGTGGCTGCCTGGACAGTTTCCATTTTCTCTCCATACATTACAGCATCAATCTTCAGCCATTTGGCTCCATTTCTCTGACAGACATTGATTGTAGATCAGGAATTATGAAGGACTTACCTACCCTGTCCTGGCAGAGCTAGGCTGTCGACTTATCTGCTTCCAAGTTTTGTCCTTTTTGGACAGAAGCCTGTCTACAGTTGAAGCAAGGGGTTTTTCTTGCCAAAAGAATGGCTTACCACCAATTCAATCATCTCCCACTGGAGATTCTTCGATGCTCATCTTCTACTTGGAGTAGAATAGGGGGTGCTGTCAGGAGCTGACATGTCTCGATATCAAAAATTCTTAAGTTAAGAAAACATCTTTGAATGCCATACTCTGCAGATCTCTTGAGGTTTTTGAAGATGCCCTATCTATCTCTTATATTTAGATAAGCAAATATTGCTTGTCTTTAGCAACTTGATTTCTGAGTAGCATAGAAAATAACTGTGATAGACTGTCATAGTAACTAACAAAATGACATGTTTTCATGACTATTAGTTTCTCTTTCTTAATTATCCTAAACAGTTTATGTAGGTTGGTAGCAAGAGGTCAAAACTTGACATTTCATTTTTAAGTATTACTACGAACAATACCTTTAAGAAGCGTTACCCTTAATTTTGTATCAATATACAAAGATCAATACCAATGTGGCCAAATATAATCTTAATTTTGTATCAATATACAAAGATCAATACCGATGTAGCCCAATACAATCTTAATTTTACATTAATATACAAAGATCAATACCAATGTGGCAAAATATAATCTTAATTTTGTATCAATATACAAAAATCAATACCGATGTAGCCCTATACAATCTTAATTTTGCATTAATATACAATGATCAATACCAATTTAGCCAAATATAATATTAATTTTGTATCAGTATACAAAGGTATAAGGCTATATTCAATAATCTGTCCTTTTTTCTTGATCTTTCCTATACTATGTCTATGTCCCATTTTTCTCAAGTCTGTTCACTCCTATATAGGAGAGAAAGGAGGATACAGAAAAGCAAAAGAGAGAAGTCCCTGGGTCTAACATCCAAAACCCATTTAACAAGACCATTTAACAGCTTGTAGTCTTTTCCCCTAAATAACAAAATTTTCTATTATCTATCAAATAACCAAAGGGGGAGAACACCCTCCCCACCTTCTGGGGATGGGACGTTGTTCTCTTAAAATGACTTCCTGCTGATTTGGGAGGTAGTAAACCTGTTTGGGGCCCAAATAAGAATGGAAAAATGTTTTAAAATGTTAATAGAATCATTTGATGTTCAGTCCTTTTGTGCTCAGCTATTTAGATGTCCTAAGAAGTTCATAGACAGAAGCTGATCTTCAGAGCTTTACTGAAGATCTGGCTGGAGTAGTCTGTGGAGCTGAACGATCTTAGTGATTTTGAGTTGTTGTGGTTGTAGACTTTTGAGGAAACTGCTATTTTTAAAAAAAGGAGTGGGGAAGCCTGCTAATGAGGGAGAAATAAACTGAATATGGATAAATGGGCAAAATTTCAAATATAGTTCTTTGGATGAATTTGTTTTATGAATTCCCTATGCCCATCAGCTAGAACCCAGGTAACTAATGAAGGATATAAATACTCAGGGCTCTCCAGTAATATGAGTTCAAATGCAGTTCCCTTTGTATTTAGAGACTACTGATTTAAGTGTCAATCTTTCCACATTTTCATATGTTTTGTCTCCTTTTCACACAGAAGGAAATGCTGAAGGACATCATATAGAATTTTCCTATAATACCCATCACAAAAAAACTAGAAAACCTCCATGAAATGGTCTCTCTTAATCTTACAACAGAAAAACTTTGTTTTATAGCACATTATACACCACATTACATCATACATGAAATATTTGGAAGTCTGGACAATTTAATGTACAAATTACATTTTAAAAACATGAACCTATTCACAGAAAAGTAAGAATTGACAGATAATATTTACAGGAATACTGTAAAATTATTCTTTTTTAATAATTTATTTTTTTATTTCTTCAAGTTACATCTCAGTCACAATCCCTTCCCTACTTCCCCCTCCTGTCCCACCCTTCCACCCTATTCTGCCTCAACCCCCCATACTCAATCCCTCCCTTTGTTTTTAGTTTAAGGTAGATCCTTTCCCTCCAACAGCTCCCCCTTTCAGTCGAACAAATGGTTCTTTCTCTTATAACAATAAATACAATACAAAACAACATAAATAAATAGGCCACAATTATGAGAGTTATATGGATTAGCATGCATTCCCAATGTCCAGTCCATATGTATTTGGCACCTGACTTTAACATTCTACTATCTAGACATCTCCATGAGTTTAAAGTTCTATATCTAACTCAGCTTCCATACTAATTTGCATCACAATTTTAAAAACATCTTCTTAGATCCAGAATACCCTCTTGATTCCTAACCAACTCAAAATTTAACTATGGGACTCTAGCTATCTATTCTTCAACCACCTCAGAGACCTGAGAGGGATAAATATATCTGATTATATAGTAAGTGCAGGGCCTTCAGCCTGGACAGTTCCCATTCTCTCTCCATACATTGCAGCATCAATCTTCCGCTGTTTGGCCCCATTTCTCTGACAGACATTGATTGTAGAGCAGGAATTATGAAGGACTTACCTACCCTGTCTTGGCAGAATAATTGTCCCAGAGTTGGGATTAGGGCAGGGCTCTCTTCTTATCTTTCCAGGAGATTTAAAGCATCCATTCAAGTAATTCAGGGACAACTGGACAACGGAAACCTCAGCAGAAAACAGATCAGACACCAAAGAAGACGAGTGGCCCAGGCTATCCAGCCTTGCAGACTTCTTCAATAGCTGTTTCCTCAAAAGTCTACAACCACGACTTGTAAATGTATTCTTAGATTAAAAAATAATGAACATTTTATACATCATCTTGACATGATAGGCAAGAACAGTGGAAAGAAGATTATCTTTTGCTCCATGTCTGATTCATTACCAAAGATAGGACAAAATAGTCAATAGCATTTAACATTAATTTCATTATGGTAGTGGACATTTGTTGTTACATTTGAAGAACATGTTTCATTGTGATTACAAAATTTCTATAAAAAAAAGAAATTGTTGCACCTCAAGATGTCCTTAAAGATATTTAGTTATTAAAATATATGTAAGCACAAGTTTCTGGTTTATTCATAGTCAATGACTTCTGCAGATAGACTATATGTGTTCTAAAAAAACTTGAGACATTTGGGAGCTACTTAATCTTTGGTAAATGTTTATATCAAAACAAGAATTAAGGCTATTAATCTATCTTCCTGAGTCATCCTATGCTATGATAAAATCTTTTTTATGCAATTAAAATAGTTGCACGTGTTTCAGTTAAAAGCCCCCAGAAATGTATTAAAATGGATAAGAGTGGTTATGAATGGGCAGGAGTTGGGAGTCATTTTCTAAATGTTATTTGTCAAAATGGAAGAAATATTTTTGCTATGACACAAACTTGTGTGGAAAGACAAAGTTCAGATTTTGACAAGAATATATGAACTGAAAAAATATATTTCTACATATTGCTTTGAGTGGTAAAATATTTGGTTTATTAATTCATTTAACAACTTTATTACACTCCCTGCTCTGGCTAGCATATAATGACATCCTGTATAAATGACGAATCAAAAGAAATCTTTCGCTCTCCCTACTTGCCTTCTGTCTTCTGGCAAGATCATTCCTTCACTGACATTACCTCCTATTTCATTGGGATTCAAGCATATATTGAAGATCAGCTTAGAACTCTATCATCTTGGACTGAACAGTTACTGGATTCTTGTATTCTCTGTTCATAGACAGGCATTGTTTGTCAAGCTAGAACACAGTCTACAATCTGAGTGTGGTGGCTCTTGCTATTATTACCCTGCAGTCTGGAGGCAGATGCAGGCAAATGTCTGTGAGTTTGTGGTTAGCCTGGTCTACAAAGAGTTTTATGATAGTCAAGGCTACTACACAGAGAAAATCCTGTCTCAAGCAACCCACAACCCCCCCCAAAAAAATCATTCTAACAGTTATTCATGATAACCCTGACTAATAGAGATTTTTTAGTACCAAAAATGGTACTACATGCTACTGCTGCTGCAGATTTGTTATTCATGCACTTCATTGTATCTTACCTGCTGTGGTGTAATTTAAAATTTAAAACAAATAAGAAATTTCCATAAAACGGCAGTAGCCAAGACTCTTCTAAGAAAGGTGCACAACCATAATATAGATGGGTCTCTATATGGCAAAGCCTGAAGATATGGGTCCTCTAATGTGGCAAGGACATGTAAATATTCATGCAGAATCTCCTGGCCTTTCCTGAGGGATTGCTTGGATCGGTTTGCCTTGCTTTTGCATTTTTGGCTTTGCTATTGGCAGTTTTTACTTTCACTTTGTCTGTGACAGAAGTTTGCAGAATCAGAAAAGGAAAGTTCAGACTGTGGTTCATTCTTGTTTGTCTCTGAGGATCTGAGGATCTTAGGAATAGAACAGATCATGACTCTGCTTGTTAATACTGATAATCTGGTGCAGTCAACATGAGAGCCTCCTCTGGGTACATAAGCTTCCTGCTAGATATTCTCTCACAATAGAAACTTGGTTCTGAAAACAATTTGCCAACCAAACTGTTCCAGACAAAAGCTAGATGATTATCAAGTGTTAGGAAGTTCTTGCTGGATCATTGGATCCAATACTTAATAAGAACTCTCATAGGTGAGCCAAGGAAGGATGAAGAACTGATTTAAGTTACTGATTTGTGGAGTACTCTGGGTGTTAAAGAAATCAGACCTCCTCATAAGGATGTGTGAAGATGTTAGGTGCCGATAATTAAATGAGAATTTCCTGAGTATGTCATTTATCACCTCCCTATACTGTAACCTCAATTGCTGCCAACCATGGTCACTTGGTAATTTACTAATGTGCTGAGTTAGATATTAGCTGTTCACTGAAGATATGTTTCCTCTTTCTTGATACAGTTCATGGGATAGCAGGTAACTCTGAAGATTGATATAGAGAAAGAAGGAAAAAGAGTGCAGTGTGCATATTTTTGTTAAACGGAGGAAGTTCTTAAAGGAGATTGTAGATGAGATGATAAAAATGAGTGTAAAACATTTTCATCTGTGAAAAAAATAGAAGTATAAATAAAGGTAGTCTGAATTGTCTCAATATCAGTATGTGCAAACTGCATGTCTTGGTCCAAGTCTTCCTTTGCCTATTCCATACATCATCCTTCGGGTTCTGATGCCTCACAGATGGATTTTGGAAATAAATGATCCAAAATAACCTTTACCCCCACTAAGACCCTTTGTGCATCTATGTGAACCATCAATATGGGGGAGTTGGGGGAACATAGAGGTGTTGAAGGGAGGAGAGAAAGAAGAAATGGCATAAATATAGTACTCATATATGAAATTTACACACATACAAGAATTTTAAAAAGTGTGGCCATCTCTGAGATACAATCTATACTGAAGATTTAAAAAAAAATAGAAAAAATACAGGAAAATAGAGTTTGTTAACTGTTAGTGGGACACTTTGCCCTAGTGGAGCTGCCATGTAGGCTCCTAGTGCAAGAGGAAGCTCTTAGCATTTATATGACTGTTGAACCGAGAGGAGCTGATATGTAGGGGCGCTCCACTCTGGAGGAGTAGGATAGGTGGGAGAGGGAGGAGAGGGTGGAAGGTTGGGACTAGGAGTGGAGAGAGGGGACTGTGATAGAGAAGTAACTTGAAATAATAATCATTAAAAAATTATATACAGGGTTTGTTCATTAAATGTCCATTGCTATGAATAACAATGTACTGAATATGTAAATAAAGGATTTGCATTCTAAAATTGCAAGGCAGAAAAGGATTAAAAGTGAGTAGGTAGGATTTATTAGATTGGCTTACAGTTTGTGGTGATTCATGATGTTCAACAAAGGGAATCTCAATAACAAAGTGCCAGAATCCGGTAGTTATTCTGTCCTTGAAACTGAATATTTTAGCAATCCAAAAGTGGAATTGAAAGCCTGGATGGTCTTTGGAGAGGTGTCTTTGATTGATATTGGAAGCCTGAAAATTTTGACCAAATATCTGCAAGGAATATTGTAACAACAGGATAGATAAACTGCCATTGAGAGTGAGGATGAATAGGAAAAGAAAAAAATTTCCTTCTTCCATGTCCTTTTCACTCTCAGCTACTAGAAAGTAGGTCTTCCTGCTTCAAAAAAAAAAAACTCATTTAGTTCATTAGTTGATTATACATATAACCTAGTTGCCACCAAGATTAGTCTTCACAATTTTTTTAGATATTTAGTCACAATTATTAGAAAATATGACATGGTTGTAAAAATATGTAAATCTTATCCAAGATAGGTATATTTTATTTCTAGTAGATTTCATTATATTGAATTTCATTATACCCCAATTATACATCACATTCTAAAATTTCAATAAATAATGAATTTATATATGACTGAGGATATACCTTGTTCTACACATGTCTATATGTATTTGGCATAAAACATCAGTTCAAAAATACATCTTTTTGGGGAATACAGTTTATTAGTAATAAACTTCCAATATAATGTCAAAAATTTAAGAACATATGTTTTAGAATGTAATAATTGCTAATAAGTAAACTGAATGATACAGCACTCAATCTACTTGCTAAGGTTAATTAAAAGATGACCATGAATACTCAGATGCCTTTGCCAATACAAACAGAACCTGAGACTACATTGCCCAAGTGCCTAGGTTAAAAACCAAATTCTAGTGTTCTAAAAAATAAAGTATCAATAAAATAACTCCTAATGACATTCTGCTATACTCATAGAACAATGTCTTTTGTTCAGCAATCCTTAAGAGGTCTTTTTCTGTACCAGATGTTGAGAATATAGAGACCCACAGCCAGATATTACGCAGGCAATTAGAATCTTAGAACACTCAGCCATAAATAGGATGTTTCCATAAAGCCTCCACTACTGAAGAGTACGCAGAAAGAGTGAAGAGAGGACACCAAGGAAACATCCCTCTAAATCATCATAAGTAAAATTCATATGCATGCACAGGGACTAAGGAAGCATTCGCAATGCCTGTACAGGTCTGCACCAGGTCTTCTGTGTACATATTTTGGCTTTCAGTTTAGTGTTTTTATGAGATTCATGAATATTCCTGGAAACAGTGGGTCTCTGATTCCTGTGCCTTTTGTTGGGTTCTTTTCCTCCTATTTGAACTGTTTAATTCCTGTATGTGAGGGTTTTTTAAAAATCTTTTTATTTACTGTTTCTTTATACTTCAATCTATATCTCCATCACAGTCCTCTGCCTCCACCTCTCCTAGGCATAAGGCCTTACCCTCTCCCCCTTTCCCCCTTCTCCCACCTATTCGACTTCTCCAGTGTGGGATGCCCTACATATTAGCCCCATTCAGTTCAGCAACCATATGAGGGCTAAGAGCTTCCTCTTGCACTGGGGGCCTACATGGCAGCTCCACTAGAGACAAGTACCCCACTAACAAGTAACAAAGTCTATGTTCCTGTTCCTTTCAGTCTGTTGGTTGTAGGATAGTTATCCTGGACTATATGGCTAAAATCCAGTTATAAGTGAATAGATGCCATGTGCATATAACTGGATCTGGGTCAGCTCACTCACAATGAGATTTTCTAGTTCTATCCACTTGGTTGTAGAGGTTAGATAAATTAGATTTAGAAAATATAGGAGTTTCTGATACTGTCTCTTAATTCGGGGCCTGAAGAGCATTATCAGCATGAAGTCAGCAAAAACAGGAAAGACTTAATAGACTGAAAAACAAGGTTGAAGTCAGGAAAAACAGGAAAGACTCAATAGACTTGAAGAAACAAAGTATCTGGCCTGACATTGTTTTCAGCTGCTAAGTAGGCGCAGCCCAAATTAAGCTGAAACAGAGTTCCTCCTATTTAAGGACAGTGCATGGAGCCCACAAAAGAAGAAGAGGCCCCTGATGCTAGAGAGCTCCAAGAGTCCTGCTGAAAAAAGGGCTGGCCATTGATGGCCAGCTCTCTCCCTGAAGCAGAAAGAAGCCGGTGAGCAAAGAAAGCCTGAGCAAGACACCAAAAGGCCAAGGACTGGACCCTGTGGCTCAGCTTTTGCCTGAGGGGTTTGATCTGTCTGATCAGTGGTCTAGGGGAAACTGTGTCTGGCTTTAAGGACTGAGGCAGAGCAACTGAGTTCCTGATTCAAAAGAAGTAAGTTGGCCTGCAGACGGCTGGGGTCTCCCACAGAGAAGAAAGCATGAAGCCTTATTTAAGGTGAGACTGCAATAACCAACTTACCCTGACGAACCTGCATCTGAGAGATCCAGAAAACAAATACTGTGTTCCTGACGACTGAGGACCTGCCCCAGAGACTGTATCATTCTAAAAGGTTATGAAAGTAGTTGTTATAATTATCAATAGGTTTAGTGGATAGGTTAAAGGGGTTGTAGGAATTTATAGGATTAATAGTTAAGAAATTGTTGGTGTTTGTTATAAGTGAATTTAGTAATAAATAAATAAGTGTTAAATAATAATTTAAAAGATCGGTTACACTTGGTAGCAAGTTGCATGATTTCCTTGTTTCTGATGGCAGAGTAGTATTCCATTGTGTAAATGTACCACAGCTGCTTTATCCATTCATTGGTTGAGGGACATCTAGCTATTACAAATAATTTCTAGCTATTACAAATAAAGCTCCTATGAACATAGTTGTGGTTTGGTGAGGAATCGTTTGGATGTATTCCCAGGAGTGGTATGGCTGGGTCTTGAGGTAAAGCTATTCCAAGTGTTCTAAGGTATCACCACACTGATTTCCAATGGTGGTTGTACAAGTTTGCACTCCCACCAGTAATGGAGGAGTTGTCCACTTTCTCCACAAACTCACCAGCATGTGCTGTGATTTGAGTTTTTGATTTTAGCCATTCTGACAGGTGTGAGATGGAATCTTAGAGTCATCTTGAGTTGCATTTCTCTGATGATTAAGGATATTTAACATTTTTTCATGTGTCTCTTGGCCATTAGATATTCCTCTTTTGTGAGTTCTCGGTTTAATGCTTTTCCCAATTTCTTGATTGGGTTATTTGGTTTCTTGATGTTTAATGTCTTGAGTTCTTTATAAATTTTGGATATTTGCCTTCTGTCAGATGTGGGATAGGTAAAGATCTTTTCTCAATCTGTAAGTTGCTGTTCTGTTATAGTGACAGTGTCCTTTGCCCTACAGAAGCTTTTCAGTTTCATAAGGTCCCATTTATTGATCGTTAGTCATACAGCCTGAGCTATTGGTATTTTGTTCAGGAGGTTGTCACCTGTGCCAATGAGTTCAAGGCTTTTCCCCATTTCATCTTCTAATAGATTTAGTGTGTCCAGTGTTTTGTTAAGGTCTTTGATGTACTTGGACATAAGTTTTGTGCAAGGTGAAAATAAGGATCCATTAGCATTCTTTTACATGTTGACATCCAGATAGACCAGTACCATTTGTTGAAGATGCTGTCCTTTTCCCATTGTACAGTTTTGGTTTCTTTGTCAAAAATAAGTGACCATACATGTGTGGATTCATTTCTGGGTCTTCAATTTGTTTCCATTCACCAACAGATCTGTTTCTATACCAGTACTATGCTGTTTTTATTACTACTTCTCTGTAGTATAGCTTGAAATCTGGGATGGTGATACTCCAGATGATTTTTTATTGTACAGAACTGATTTGGCTATTCTTGTTTTTTTGTTATTCCGTATGAATTTGAGAATTGTTCTTTCAAGGTATGTAAAAATTGTGTTGGTATTTTGATAAGAATTGCATTAAATCTATATATTGCTTTTGGTAGGATGGCCATTTTTTATTATATTGACCCTACCTATCCATGAGCATGGGAGATTTTTTCCATCTTCTGATGTCTTCTTCAAAGGATTATAAAATTACCAAATCAGGATTTACACTTCATATTCTTTATGAATTAAATAGTCTTCACATTATATCTTTAACTACATGAGCAAAGTCGACAAAAATAATATTCAGACATTTATGTAACTGTGAGAAATGTGTTGAAGCACAGCAGAGATGTAGCAACAATGGATAATGTCCACTATCCTTTCTTTGGAAGTGATATGATTTTTCTCCTTAAGTTTATATATATATATATATATATATATATATATATATATATATATATAT
>CAJQZJ010031536.1:2900044-2917808 GCA_907164525.1 Lophiomys imhausi
GGAGTAGGGAGGGGATTGTGATTGAGATGTAACTTGAAGAAATAAAAAATAAATTATTATAAAAAAAAAGAAAAAAGAAAAAAAATGAAATGTGAAGTTTTGGCCTTTTGCTACCAACCGTCATAAACTGTTTAGGATAATTAAGAAATGCACACTAATAGTCATGCAAGCGAGTCATCTTGTTAGTTACTATGAAAGTCTCTCACAGTTATTTTCTAAGCTAATCAGAAATCAAGTTGCTAAGAGACAAGCAACAGTTGCTTATCTAAATATAAGAGATAGATAGGGTATCTTCAAAAACCTCAAGAGATCTGCAGAATATGGCATTCAAAGATGTTTCCTTAACTTAAGATTTTTTGATAACAAGACATGTCAGCTCCTGACAGCACCCCCTATTCTACTCCCAGAAGAAGATGAGAATCAAAGAATCTCCAGTGTGAGATGGTTGAATTAGTGGCAAGCCTATCTCTTGGCAAGAAAAAACCCCTTGCTTCAACTGTAGACTGAATGCTGTCCAAAAAGGACAAAACTTGGAAGCAGGTAAGTCGACAGCCAAGACAGGGTAGGCAAGTCCTTCATAATTCCTGCTCTACAATCAATGTCTGTCAGAGAAATGGAGCCAAATGGCTGAAGATTGATGCTGTAATGTATGGAGAGAAAATGGAAACTGTCCAGGCAGCCACTGATATGTCATTTCTTAGTTTTGGAAGCTGAAGGCCCTGCACTTCTTATATAATCAGATATATTTATCCCTCTCAGGTCTCTGAGGTGGTTGAAGAATAGATAGCTAGAGTCTCATAGTTAAATTTTGAGTTGTTTAGGAATCAAGAGGGTGTTCTGGATCTAAGAAGATGTTTTTAAAATAGTGATGCAAGTTAGTTAGTATGAAAGCTGAGTTAGATATAGAACTCATGGAGATGGTTAGATAGTAGAATGTTAAAGTTAGGTGCCAAATACATATGGACTGGACATTGGGAATGTATGCTAATCCATATAACTCTCGTATTTGTGGCCTATTTATTTCTGTTGGTTTGTATGGTATTTATTGTTATAAGAGAAAGAACCATTTGTTGCACTGAAAGGGGGATATGTTTGGGGGGAAAAGATGTACCTTAAACTAAAAAAAAAAAAAAGGGTACAGGATGGACAGTTGAGGGGGAAGAGGGTGGAAGGGTGAGACTGGAAGGGGGAGTAGGGAGGGGATTGTGATTGAGATGTAACTTGAAGAAATAAAAGGTAAATTATAAAAAATAAATTAATTAATTTAAAAATGATTACTCAATGTTGCATCTGACTTATGCACCCACCCCCACAAAAAGTAAATAATAATAATAATAATAATAATAATAATAATAAATATATCCATTCATTCTAAATTTGTCATTGACATATCTAAATTGATGATTCAAGGTAAAAACACAAGATTGCACAATTATAAAAGTGCTTGCTTTTCAATTCCTTGTGATTTTAAGATGTGAAATCCTCATTACTAAGTGTTCTTCTCTTTATTATCTAAGTCCATGGTTTATTTGTATTAGAAGTTCTTTGTTGTTGACAGTTTCAGTGGTTTCTTTGTATTAATTAACGAAACAAAAAGCAGTGCACATTACATGTTAGTATCCATTTATTGAACCTAATTTGGTGTATTCTTGGCTTTAGCAGGAGTCACAGCACTTTGAAGACAACAGCTCTCTATCCCTGGACCTACTGCAATGATTTATGTACATGAGCACTAATTCATGTCCCAGAGTGACAATCTGTATGCCTACAATGTTCCTGAGTTGGTTGATTATCAGAAGAGTGATTGAAACGTGAAGTCCATTGCACCATGGGTGGCACCAGTAGGTCAAACACAATTTGCTACAACTGATAATTATGTCCTCTACTATGTCTGGCATATGTTGTAGAGACCATCAAGCATTTACAAGTTTAATTTAAAAAATTCAAGAAAGTCATTTTTTTTTCTGCTTTTGACCTGGCGATTGAACATGTTTTTCATTTGCTGGATTTATTGTACCACCTTCTTGACATTGGAAATAATACTTGAAGTTTATAAGAATATGAACTAGTTCTGAAGTGTGCATATAAGACAGATTTCAAAAATAGAGCAATAAGTTTAAAAATAATAGAAGTCGTTGGTAACAAGGGTCTTTTATGATCTATAGAAAATATAATATTTTTATTTTTATATATTAGTGAAATATTATGGTGTTTCAATACATGCATACAATGTATATTTACATCAGATAAATTTTATTGATGCCTTCATATATCACTTCTATATTTGTAAAAGTACTACTTTTACATTTGTAAAAACTTCCAAACTCTTTTCTTCTTTCTATAACCTGGCTAACTTTTAATTTCTTCAAAAAAGCTTATTGCTCTAAATAAAAGTTAGTACTATTGAATCAGCACTTCCTTATTGTACTAGCCTTCACATTCTCACTCCCGAGATTTTGGTACATGCTATTTTCCTCTACAGTTCTGTCAGAATACTTTTGGTAGATTCCATTTGTAAGTGGAACAGCATATTTGTCTTTATGCATTTGTCTTAGTTTCTAAACTGAATTTTCAGTCCTATGCATGTTGTTGGAAATGACAGAATTTCACTCTCGTTTCAGGCTACATGGTGCAAACCACATTTTTTAAATTTATCTAGTAGTTGATCTGTAAATAATTTGCTTCCATTTCCTGTTATGTAAATAATATTACAGTAAAAAAAAGTGCTGCAGATGTCTCTTCAAAATATTGATTTCTCACTGGGTCACAAAGCAATAGCCATGACAGTGAGAAAATTATATGCAGGATGGAGAGGATTTGACAGCAGTGAGGGTTGAGAATAATTAGACTGCATTTTTGCATGTTTGAAAATGGCTAAGAACACATCTAATACATGAGGCAAAGTATTAATATCTTCATTTGCTTTACGTCAACAGTAAGACAACTAGATCACGTAATATCTCTGATATTTTTATCTTAGAAAGATAATTTTTTCAGATACAACACATCTGAGGCCAAAACATGCTTCTCCAAGCAATATTTTTTTTCCTGAAACAATAATTGCGTGATTGGGCAAGTGTAGTAGCAGGCTACTAACATATAGATTAGCTTCCTAATCCTGAGAGATATACCTTAACTTTGAACATAAATAGATGTGTTTGTCAGCTCTGAGATTATGTTATGTTCTCAAAGACACTGCTTTCCTGACCAAGTGAAAAATATCCTGGCAGAGTAAATAAGATACCTTGCTCTGGTTCATATAGTGAGCGAATAGTGTGAATGTGGAAACGGAGCTTCCCTGGCAATAGAAAAGAAACTGGAAGCCTCAGTACGTAGCAAGAGGGCACTGAGTCCTTTAAATATCTTACGATAGAACAAATGTATATTTCTATAACAATTTTCTCCAGTAGATTTTATTCTACCAAAAAAAAAAAAAAACAAAGCTAGTAATTTGGATTGGAATATAAGAAATTTTGTTTCTTCCTTCCTTCCTTCAATCTTTCTATCTTTCTTTCCTCTTTACTCAATATAATTATTATTAATATTATTACTACTACTCCTACTCCTACTACTACTACATATGTTTTCTTGTTTCCTGGCAGGGTGGCTTCAAAATCTATATAGCCAAGACTCTGCTTGAACATCTCAACTTCTGAACCTGCAGCTACAAACATCCTCACTTCTGTAATGATAAAGCATCAGTCAGCACATCTAGCTTATACAGGAAATTGAATCCAGGACTTTATGGATGCTAGGAATCACTCTAAAGATAGAGTTGCATATCCAGCTCCATTCATGGTATTCACAAAATTAAATTTATGATGAAAATTACTGTTTTAATAGTCTTAAATTTTTAGTGTCAATAAAGGTAGAGACTAACATGTCCTCTTAGATCCAAGTTTGGGAAATATAGTATTCTAAAAAAAAATAATGACCAAAGCCAGAGAGCATATATATGTGTTACAACAACATATAGTATAACATAATTGGTTTCACACATTTTTATTTTATTTTATTTTATTTTATTTTTCACACACAAAAAAATAGAGAATTGGATGGGCAGGAAGAGAAAATAGAACTAAGAATGAATATAGTGAAAACACAGTAATTTATATACATCTTTCAACAATAATGTTAAATATTAATTATCTCAATTCTATAATAAATATATGCCACAAAATTGGATTGGAACCAGGATTTATCTTTTTGATGTCTTCGAGAAATACTCCTCACCATCAAAGATAGTCACTACCTTAGGGTACACAGAAGGAAAAGCAAGTAGAACTGGTAAATAATCATCGCAGCTCTCTACAGTGAAGGAGTAGGGTTAAACAGAATAAATCAAAGACATATTTAAAACATCTTCATAAACTTTAAGCCGATTATGTAAATAATCGTCATGAAAATAGAGAAATAAATTCATAGCAAAGTTTATATGGAATATATATGTTTTATTAAAAGAGAGATAGACAAAGGGAGAGATGGAGAAACCACTTTAGTTGTAAAAAAGAAGGGATAAATAAGCTAAGAAACTTTGATGATTAGGTTATTTCAATATTGTACATTAGAACACAGTGTATATCTCTAATAATTCTTTACTGATAATAAAATTATTTCCTTTTTAATATTCCAAAATATATTTTGTTATTATACAACAAATATCTTTGGAAGTGGATATGTAGATACAACAAAATAAACTCTATGTCAGTTAAGATAGGCTAAGTTCTGCCAAGATAACAAAAATCCTTTTCTTGGGTTCAAACAAATGGCTTATTTCCTGAGTGCAATATTTCCTCTACACATGGTTGCATTAGTCTGCTTGGGATGCTATGATAAAACACCACAGGCTCCTAAATTACATAAGTGTACCTCCACATTACCGGAAGCTAGAAGTCCAATATCAACTTGCAATTGGTGTTTGTTCCTTCTTGTGAGGACTTCTCTGACATGTATATTTGACATCTTGCTCTATACTACATGCAAGCCCTTTCTTCTGTAAATGCATGAAGGCAAGGAATGAACAAGGTAGGGACATCTTCGATTTTTGATATTTCTTCCTCATTTTCTGTGGTTCTGGGGATGAAACTCAGAGCCTCTACCACACTGAACACAACACCTACAATTGAGGTCTCACTCCTCTCCCTGCAACTCTACCTTTATTTATTTTCCTCCATTGTAAATTCATGGATCTCATCATATTAAGTCCCACTATTATGACCTCTTTTAATTTTAATTCCTTCTCTGAAGGCCAGATCTCCAAAAATCAGAGCACCTGAGTATGGGATGTAAGGAACCTGACCACAATCAGTTTCCACTACTGGGATTTAAATAATTTCTTAAGACACATTGATAAAAATATTTTTATTTGGTGCTGATATAAAAACTACGTTACAGGTTTTACCTGACTTAAAGCTACATTGAAACAAGTACATTAATGATTAAAATTTCTACTCAATGCTCTTTTTGATTCATAAGAGAATACATGTGGCCATTGACTACATGCACTTTTCTTTGACTGAATATAAATTTCACCAAAAAAGATAATGTTTTCGTTTACTTATAAGAAGGATAATGTACGTCTTCATTTACAATGCAAAATTAATTAAGCCATATATTTGAAAAGGTTATGATTATATTTTGTTTTTCAAGATACCGCTTTAATGCATCACTCATAGAGTGAGGACTACCTAAATATTCATAAAAATATCAACATTACAATATTTATCTAGAGGGAAAAGATAAGATTGGCAAGATGTTTCAGTGACTGAAATGCTTGGGGCCAAGACTATCTCTCTCAGTTTGATCTCCATGCTCTACATGGAAGGAAGGGTGAATTAACTCCCTTTAGGAGGATAGTTGTCCTCCTACCATCACAAGAGAAACATGACATATGTATGAAAGCACATGTACACACACACACAGGCACATGCACAAACATATACTAAGTAAACAAAAATAGAGCGGAGGATACCGTGTGTCCATCTTGTTAAATAACTAATCTTTAGATATGTTACTCTGTATATTTTATTCCTAAGGGGTAAACTACTATTGCAGAAAAAAAAATCACAGCTTTGTAGTAGGACATAAAGAAGTCTAAATGGAATTAATCTGGATGCTTCATCCCTTTAGATAGTTATAACATGCAGGTCAGAAAACAATATCCCACAACACTCTGATATTATATAGTGCTGTAGGATACCGTATATAGGCATCAGAGTGATCAGTGTCATGAGAAATTACAAACATCTGTGGGTCCTGCTTTCCTGCTTGCAACACTAAGCATTCTAGGAAAGATGTGAACAATGGTGCAATAATAGTGTGATGATCATTGAGAAACTAACCAATTCTGATTAGATTTATTGACCATCACTAAAAGAATTATGACTGTTACTCTGGGCCTTGTTAAAACTCTATTGCTGGCAGGTCATAGGTCCTGGTGGAGAAACTACTGTAGAGTTTTGTGGAATTTTATATTCTGTGCATGCTTTGGTTTTTACACTAATGAATTCTCATCAGCTCTGATTCCCTGTACTAACTACTGTCAAGATTCTATTGGGAAATGGGAAGCTGCTACTAAGGCCCCTTCAGATGTAAGGATTTATAATCAATTGGTGAATGATAAAGCAAAAGGGCTCATTAGTACTCACTCATTTTTCATTGAAGTTTTAAATGGTATTAGTGGTTGGTGGCACGAGAGAGACATCTTATTCATTAGCATTGCACCAGTAACTCGTTGATGTTATGGTAAATAAATGCCACCAATATTTCAGCAAGTCATAATAATGAAAATTATTGTTTTGAAAAAAGAGAGATTAAAGTAGCAGCTGGAAAACTTGGCCTGACACACAGTGAGACAGTGAATGTGAGCAAGGTACATTCCACACATGTGTGATAATGCTGCAATGGGACCTGGTATTATTTGTAATTGACATATGCTAATAAAACCTTAAGTCTTGCCTACTGTCTGGTGCAACAGGCTGAAAACACAAACCAAAGATGATCTTCAAATAACTTTTATTGAACACTACAAACAAAGATATTCACAAATTCTAGTTACCTAAACTCCACTTTAATTTGAGTAACCTGATAGTTTTCAGTTAACATCTTACAACACCGAACTCTCTAAAATCATTTGTTCAGGACAAGAATGTGTTACATCATTTTTACACTTTCTTTATCTGAAAGTTAAAGGAAATATGAACAATTCTCAATTGAGGAGAAATTAAAGCACAATAAAATACGGAAAGGCTTTAGCTGCTTTATGTCTTTCGGAAGTACAAAAATGAGAGATTATCCTCCATGATCTACACTTGATTGAGACTTCACATAATTATTTTTCATGAAAATCTCAAATCAGTGGCTGAATTTCTGATGATTCCATACTACCAATTCGGAGACTTTTTACTGGACAAAATACAGAAGGTAAAATTGAACAACTAATTTTCCTTCATTTTCTGTCACTGCTACTCAGTGACAGAGCTGGAACCCAGCAAAAACAATTTCTGAATGTTGTAAACTGGTTTTATATATTTGTGCACATTGAGAATTTATTTAAATTTTCTCCTTTGATTTGTGAGAATGGATCACTACGACCTTTTCAAATGTATTTCAATGGGTACAAATTTTTTTATGTTTTGTGATATTTATGGTCACATGACAAACTGAAATATCCTGAATAGAGTGATAACCTCTACCCAGCAGGTATTTCCAAATGAGTGAAAACAAAATTATGTTTGTGCAAATGTTACTATAATTATGATTTCACATGAAGAGAGATACTCCATTTCCTTATTATCAATGGACAAATTGAAGATTAATTTTATATTTCAAAATTGCCTAAGGCAAGTAACAACTCATTTAAAATTGGAGTTATACATCATGGAGAGAACTCTTTATATTAGCATTCTTATTTTATTTTCATATGAGTATAATATAATGTTGCCATCATCTCTTCTGTCATAATAAAAAATTTTATAATTAATGATTTAGGAATCTACTTATTTAATAGTAATTAGTACTTCTTGTATAAATATTATATGTAATATACCTATTATATATGTAGATGGAGAACTTGATACATAATATAAATGTATATTCATTTTTAATCTTATTACTCATAGAGTATAATTGAAAATTAAAGAATTGATGTGTGAGAATCTTTCTGTTTTCAAATTTATAAATTGCAAAGCCTCTCAGAATTTTCAGTTCTAACAATAAGTAAATACAGATTATTTAAAGCTTATTGCTCCACATCCCAACAACTATAGAAGTTACCATCTGTTACACATAGCTAGAGAATTTTAGCACAAGGCCTCTATGTACTAGATGCTCATGTTTTGTAAAATAAATCGTAAAAAATATACTGAAATGCTAATGCAAATGCGTAGGACTCTCATCTGTGCCAGAAAATAATGGGCTTCACTTTCTCTTTTCTCACTGAAAATAACAAAGTATTCTCTGCAGAGTTGGTTAAATGTTGCCTCTAGTCATTTGCTACTTCTATGTGTAGGGCTATGCAGTGGTGGAGCACCGTTATTATGTGTAGAGATTATTTACTGTTTTTGAAGAATTTATTTATTTTTAATACATGTTAGGTTACATTGAAACTGAAATATAGACCTTCAATATTAATCAGAGTGGTGAGAATTAAAGGCATGATACATTACAGTTCTTTTATATATAATAGTATTTTCTGATTTAGGATTTAGTAACACAAAAGGATGAACATGTGTATTTTGGTAATAATGTTAATATATAGAATATTCATTTTGAGCATGATAGACACCATTTTTTATAGTGAATGTAAAGAAACAAAGCTAAAGGTCCAGATGAAAAGATCTGCAAGTATCAGTTGGGTATCTCTAGAAAAGCGTTTCAACTTCACAATAAAATAGGGGTCGTGGTCATTAAAACTCCACAGTTAATCAACATGTAAACTGAGTCACACTTTTCAATAAAATGCCTGTATTTCCTTAGCTGAAATATGTAAGACGTATGTAAATGTAGACATATGTAATTAAAATCTAAAATTGCATAATATGAATATTTACAATACTGTGCAGTATTTCTATACAATTTGGTCTTACACGACAATTCTTTCCCACTAACATATCTTGAGAAGTACTCAAACACAATACCATTTAGTATAAGGAATCTCTCTGTCTTCCATCTATTCTATTAATCTTCCACCTTCCAGCCTATGGTGCTCCATATTCTGTGCTGACTCCTGAGCTTGTGAATGAACTTGTAAATTTTTACCTCAGTGATCTTTGTTTTTAATTTTGTAAGTGCCATACCTTTACAACTCCTAAAATGATCATTCTGTAAGGAAAGAGATATCTCTGTATCTTTGTCTTAATCTGGAATTTAATGTCTCTTTGATGCTGAATAAATTAAGGTGCAGGGCTGTCAATTTATGACTCTGTTGAAATACAAATCAATTGTTTTAAATACTCCTGAAATAAAATTACATTTTATTTCAGTTGAATACTATATACAAATTGACCTGACTTTAAAATAAAATACAACTATGTGATTTTTATGAGAGGAGCTATCTCCTACCAGTTGATGACAGTCATCAACAAGAAGAAAAATATATTAGGTGAACATAATCTGTAGGCCCCAGTGCAAGAGTTCTTAGCCCTCATGTGACTGTTGAACTGAGCAGGGCTGATATGTAGGGACACTCCACATTGGAGGAGTGGGATAGGTGGGAGAGGGGGGAGAGAGTGGGAGGGTGGAACCGGGAGAGGTGGAGGGAGGGGACTGTGATGGAGATGTAACTTGAAGTAATAAATAAACATTTAAAAAAAAAGAAAAAAAGATTTAAAACAATAATCTTATTTCATAACAATATACATTTACTTGTGAGCAGATGAAAGTGCACACCTATTTGGTGACTTTCTATGAAAATGCAGTAAAAGTTTCATTCTTATACTTGTGAGTCTTTAAAGGCAATAATTTAAAACTTCAATTTACCTAACTAAATATTACTCACACTTTATATTGTCAATGAGAATAATGATTTTAGTTACATTTCACAAAATAATAAATTAAGTATTTATGGGTGACCACTAAAATTTGCTCATTTAGGAAACATAAGAATTTTATAGGATAGAATAGTATGGATTATACAATACTATGATTAGGTAGCTAGAGAGATCATTGTAAATACTTCTCTTGCAGAGGATTCAGATGTGGTCTCCAGTAAACACATCTGGCAGCTCACAAGGCAATGTAATTCAAACTCTGGGAACATTTAATGCTTTCTTCTGTTTGGCTCCCATCCTTGGCACAAGCTCACACACCCATGCACACGTATATGGACATAAAGTAAAACATAAATGTAGAAACAGCAGCATTTCAAATTACAATTCATATATATATATATATATATATATATATATATATGAGATTAAAATAAGAAAGTTCATGTTGAGAACAACACATACTATTAGCAATATTCATATGTATTGAATGTCTAATAATCAGATCTACTTTACATGCTATACTTTATTTACTAATTTAATATTGTCATACTAATGGAACATACTTCTCAGCAAATAAAGCTATTGTTTGGCTAAAGTCTAAATTATGTCTTCTCCTAATTCAATCACTCAGGACATCACAGAGAACATACTTAGTCTTAATTCAAACTGAAGCCTCTAGAATGCAGTTCTAGTCCCACATGATGGAGGAGAGACTGGTGATGTAGAAGTAGGGAGGAAATGTTGGATGGCAGCAGAGACTTATAAAAATGAAGCCTCGGAAGCATTCATTCTGTCAGCAGCTTCATCTTGGACTTCAGGTTTCAAAAAGAGAGATGATTAATCTGTGTCATGTGAATTACACACTCAGTTGTATTTTATTATAGGAACAATCATACATCTTACAACAAGAAAATTAATTTCTTCAGAGTAACCACAGTAATGAGTTTCAGCATTCCTACCAGGAGTGCTGAATGTGAGAGCTTTTGCCCTTCAACCTTTAACCACTTTGCATGTCAGCATTTATACACTCAGAAGCAATACATTTTGCTAAGCATATTTTTTGTTTCAGTATCCATTATTACTCAAAAATAAAATTACCACAAGCCCATGCCTCCATGTTTTAACTTCAATTTATTTGACAAATTAAATTCCCCAAATATGCTAAAACAAATTAAAATTCTGGAGTGAAATGATTCACATAGCAGTTTACTGGAATGTCATCATCTGAGTTATCCTTCTAAGTGGATAAAAGTGTCACTGAATAAGGGAAGGTGTAGCTTTAACTACAAACCACATAAACGGAGGGGGACATTTCTAAAGATGATTAAGTTGTTCTGTAAATTTATATGAACTATGATATTCATCTTTCTAATTATAACAAAAAAAAAATCTCATGGACTCCAGTCTCTTTACTTGGAACCAAGAAATTTACAATGACCAAAGTAGTATACATTAGCAGTCCAGATATGTCCTGTAATATGTTAACAAATCATTAACAGTTGGAAACTGTTTGCTACTGTACTAATAATAAAACATGATCTACTGCTCATTTAGCAATTAAAATATCTCAAATTGATCTGCAGTTTCTTAAATTTAGAATATTTGTATGTCTGTGAATCTATGTTTATCACATTGATTCAATTCTATTATTACAGGGCTAAAGGAAAATAACAGGAGCAGAGTTACTCTTTCAATCGTAAAAATATATGACTTTTTCTTCATAACTAAAGCATATTCAAAGAAATTGTATCAAATATCTATTGCAAAATTAATTCTGGATGTTCATATCTAACCCGATCCAATAAAGAAATTGTTTGGTTCCCTATGATGGAGCTATGCCATCAGTTTGAAAATGGAATATTAGAGAAGGAAAGTCAAAGAGTGGACTTCAGATACCTATCTCTATGACAAATACATTTATTCATGCATTAACTATAAATAATTGAACATTCATACTCTTGAACCAAAAATATTTTCCTAGCAGTACCATGGAATTGGAAGGATGATCTTTCTGTATTCCCAGTCCTTGGACATTTTTCCACTTGGCCTGTACTGATTTGTGCACTGGCATCCTTACTTCATCCACAACTTCCACTGTGTTTATAGAAACAATGAAGAGGTCATAAGAGGTTCTTATTTATAGGTTTTATAAATAATACACTAGGTTGACTTCGTTATTTTTATTTCTTTGTTTTTTGTTTTTCTATTTGTTCTGGTAGGGTTATTCAATATAAAGTAGGGATGTTCTTACAATATAGAAATGATTACATATAATAATATATTACATTTTCTTTTTTTAATTATAGTACATTTTCTTCATTTTGTAACCAAATTTAAAGCAGAAGGAGATAGTCTGAAAAACAATAATAACAATTCTGGTGTCACAACCCTATAAATAAGCAGGATTATCTTCATTTATTTTCATTAACTATTCACATATAGTTCCTTCCTAGATTTTTCATATTTGCATTGTTCTACAATTATGTGGGATATATATATGATAATCTTTTCAACAGTGATCATTGATTAATAATTCACCTTCATCACTGCCTATTTAATAATCTCATTTTTTATGAAACAACTCTTATACATCAGTGACATTTTTGGGATAGTTCTGTTCTCCACAGTAATATCATATAACTCCTAGATATCTTTGACTGTCACAAATGGAATGATGGAAACTATATTGCATATCTACCTTACTCCAAGTAGAGAATGAGCATAGAAGAATCCCCATCTGGAGATGGTTCCATCAGTGGCAAGCCTGACACTGGGCAAGAAAAATCCCTTGCTTCAACTTTAGTCAGAATACTGTCTGAAAGGACAAAACTTGGAAGCAGATACATTAACAGCCTAGCTCTGCCAATACAGGGTAGGCAAGTCCTTCATAATTCCTGCTTTACAATTAATGTCTGTCAGAGATACTGATTCAAGAGGCTGAAGATAGATGCTCTAATGTATGGAGAGAAATTGGGGACTTCCCAGGCAGTCAGTTTTCTGTCATTTCTTAGTTTTGGAAGCCACTGGCTCTGTACTTCCTGTATAATCAGATAGTTATCCTTGTCAGGTCTCTGATGTGGTTGAAGACTAGATATTTATAATCTCACGGTTAAATTTTAAGTTGTTTAGGAATTAAAAGGATATTCTAGGTCTAAGAAGACCATTTTAAGTTGGTAATGCAAGTTAGGATGGAAAATGAGTTAGGTACAGAACTTTAAACTCATGGAGATAAAGGATACTAGAATATTAATATCAGTTGCCAAATATGTATGGACTGGACATTGGGAATCCATGTTATACCTTATTATTCTCATAATTGAGGCCTAATTTAAAAAAAAAGAATTATTAGTTCTGAGAGAATGGGAAGGGGTTGGGAAGGTGGAACCAGGAGGGGTGGAGGGAGGGTACTGTGATGAAGATGCAATGTGAAGTTATAAATAAACATTAAAACAAACAAGCAAACAAACATAGCTAGCAACAATGTGCTCCATCCTGAGGTCCAGGTCCATGAGGGTTCATAAGGCTGAACCATCAGCCAAAAACCCAGGTCCCCTACACTCATGGAGCTGAAGGACAGTTTGGTCTTTATGTGTGCCCCCTACCAATTGGAGCAGAGGCTATCCCTGATTCTTGTTGCCTGCAAACAGATACGTTTCTCCTAACTGGGCTGCTTTGACCGACTTTAGTGGAAGAGGTTGTGTTTAGTTCTTGCAAAATGAATCACTAGGGTGGAGTGGAGTTAGGAGTCACTTCTCTGAGAAGAAGGGGAAGAGGGAATGAGGGCAGAGGATGTAGGGGTAGGATTTGGGGGAGAGGAAGGAGTGGGCTGTGATGTGGATGTTAAAATGAATAGATAAATAAATAAATTTAAATTTAAAAGACAGAAAAAAATGAAGGCTAGTCTTAGCAAACGCCAGGTGTTTCCCATCCCACTTCTTATACAATTGTGGCTATACAGATGAATATAAATATTTTGTTGTCCTCTATACTCCCACTTACAAAAGTTTGTACTACAACAAAGTTTAATGTGAAATAAATCCATGTAGGATTTTCCAATGTGAATATGAATATATTCACATCTCCCTAACCATTATTTTTTATTGACTTCATTAAGGACATATAAGTATTAGTAACAAATATGAATATGACTTTTAAGGTGTTTTCTTTTTAATAGTTACATCATATTTCTGGTGCTAGTTGTGACACTTTTCAAACTTCTATGTCATATTTTGTCATGGGTGCTCTTAACAATTGTTCTTGTATTACTTTATTCCATTATTTGATTGTCAGAAATTTATTAGATGTGCTGATAACTCCAAAGGGAATAGGCAGTTATAGCATAAGAACATTACATGGTATCTGGTAAATAAATGTAAGAAAGATTACAGACATCATAAATATTCTGAGATCCAAGAAATGTCTCGCTTATGACATATGTGATTCCTAATATCAAGCCAATAAAATTAACTTAAAAATATAAAGCTAAAAATTCCCAGTTTCACTGTAATGTAGGGACACTTTACTCCAGAGGAGTGGGATGGAAGGGATAGGGGGTAGAGGGTGGGAGGGCAGGATTGGAAGGGATGGAAAGAGGACACTGTGATGGCGATGTAACCTGAAGTAATAATTTTTTTAATCCCAGTTTGTATTACTTTTCATAATTGTTTCTATGACACAGTATGCAATAACAGTCACAATCAATAACAATTGAGTTCTGTTCTTTCCTGCATTTAGCAAATCTGACACTTCTTTACAAATCTGTAAACTATAATTAGTTTTTCTTTCTAAATGTGTGTCATCAAACCATTCTTTTTAAATATTTTTAAATTTATTAATTCAAAGAAAAGAGAGAGAGAAAGAGAGAGAGAGAGAGAGAGAGAGAGAGAGAGAATTTGTTTGGACGACAGGTTGTCAACATATGAGTGATAAAAATCAAACCTGGACTCTTGGAAGCAAAGCCAGTGCTCTTAATTTCTGAGCCATCTCCCTAGCCATTATTTTTTATTGACTTCATTAAGGACATATGAGTATTAGTAACAAATTACTAACTTTTAGTTAGCTGTCAATTGACTTTCTCAACTACTCAAAAAAGAAAGAAAGAACGAATACAGAACAATCTAACAAAAGATTAAAAAAGAGAGGTAAAATGACACAAAGAAAATGTTCTTAATAAGAAAAACAAGACAACACATTTTAAAATATCCCTATATTCTTAGCACTCCATGATGAGAATGCTATTAATTCTTGAAATCACATTGTCCATCATCACTATTGTTTGATACTTGCATATACTGTTTTTAACGGATTTATTTTCTCCTATTTTTGCTTGATTACTATATAACAATGTGCTGAGTGTGACAATAAATCTATTAGATAAAACTTGTGCTATAGTCACTCTCTTCTAATGGACAGCAAATAATCTCTGTGTAATCAGGTATGGAAGGAATTAAAGTATATCTTTCAAGCAGCAAGATAAAAAATTTAGGATAAAATTCAAAGTCTTCAATTATTTTAAGGCTGAAAACGTGCATTAATTTCTAATGAACTCTTGGTAATTTGTAATGTCACAATTGGTTCTTTATTATGATTTATTGTTATTATTTCATTCACAAAAAATAAATATAAACATTTTTATATGTCTTTTAAAAAATATTTTTGTCATCTTCAGTAGCCAATCAGGCTATGATTTTTCATTAATAAGTATTCCAGCATAGATATAGATAGATATGTAATAAATACAGGTATACACAATTTGTATATTTTGATTCTTGATTACAAATCCTATTAGTAAGTCTTTCTATTTATAAAGGTTGAGACAATCAATGACGATCTAAAGATATTTCCCTAATTTACAGTGTTCATTTTTAGTAGCAGGAATGAAAAAAAAAATTGGGGAAAGGGCTCTGTTACAATTTATTCTTCTCATTAATGGATACTCACAATATAATTAGTGTTCTGAGCATTTTTTCTTTAGCCAAGTTGCTGATACAGTTTAGATACAGATGTTAGTCAAAACTGAGAGAAGAAAGTAACAGTATAAATTGTAGCTTTAAATAATACCTTTTTGATATAAAATCTTTATTATGTACTCATACATATCACATAGACATTCATTGTTCCATTACTCTCATTACTCTGTTTCATATTTTTCAGTTGATTTTTGAACTATATTTAAAAGTTACATTATCCAAATAAAAACACATATAAGTTAGCATGCTCTTTTTCTTAGCAGTTGAAACAATGTCCATTTCAGTGTATTAACCTGTAGGTGTTTTGTTTTATCTTGAATGATGAGACCACTTGCTTTAATAACAAGCCAGAATAAAAGACAGACTCATATATTGAGTACTTCCTTAAAATCACCAGAAAGAATATTTTAGCCACTTAAACTTTGTCTACTTTAAGGTGTCAAAATATTTACTCTGCATTCACTGGACATTGAGATAAGTGGCTATAAAAACCCAAAGTCAATAGTGAAGCTGTTGGGTTGAGCCAAAAATGTCCCTGTCTCAGGAGCTGAATGCCCTTGAGGCTCCTTCTTTCATGTCCATCTGCTATTCTTATGCCTTTAACACACAGAGTTCAAGCATTGTCAGACTATATCTGAGAAATGGGTTCTATAAACATGTAAGCTTCCTCAAAAGCTTATATTTTGCAAAGTCTACACAAAAGATGCACCCCAGAGTTGTTTCTTGCTAGCAGCCAGCTTTTCCTTTTATCTGTTATTACTGACATGGAGTGAAGACTCCCTCATTGCTAAGTGCCACTCTCCTTGTTTGGCCAGACTTCACACACAGTCCTATATAGGTGATTCTATTATTCCTGATATCGGTCTTACAAACTGGCTAATTCAGTTCAAATAATTTTAGAAGTTAAAGGACTTAAATAGTTGATAGAAAAACATGTAACTGTAGTAAATAACCTTGCCAAACATTGTGTATCTCATTAGGATTCATGCATGAGATAGATTTATGACCTCAGATAAGCTTTCACTCTAGAGGTAATAAGAGTTACTCCAGATACAAACCATAAATCCAATTAAGGGTTTTAAACTTCCCATGAACTTAGGATATAATGAGGCTACCAAGAAATGCCTAAATTTAGTACAAATCTTAATGACAAAATACACAAACTGTTTTGTTATAAGTCCTTATATCTTGTCAGTTTTGATGTAATATACTGTTATCTTAAACTTAACTTGTGGATAAAAAAGCAAAATTTAATTGAGTACTAAAATATGTAATTGCTAAGTGCTCTCCTATTGCAATGGTTTTATCTGTCCTTGTGATAAAAGCCTTTTAACCATGAGGTAATTCTTTCTTTGATGTAGAGAGCCCTCACTCAGGGTATAAAAAGAATGGTCATCACATTAAAATTGTCGTTGCATCCTAGCTTCATCCATTTCTTCTTTCTGGTGTGAGTGTGTGTGAGGGAACCCCTCTGTCCTCATCCCTTTTTTATTAGCTTCATACAAGTCATGGGTCAGGTAAAATCTCTTGGAGCCCTACCATCAACTTCTGAGATAAATAGGCAAAAATGTACTAGAGCCAGCTGAGCTCTCAGTAGGTGGCCTGCTGGCTAATAGGCCAAGTGCTTGCAGTAATTTACAAAACAAAGGCTGTTTTTACCATCACTAACCAAAGAAAAACAGTTGGTCATTTTAACTCTGGTAGTCAGAAGCAAAAGATTAGATTTGCCCTGAGCTAGAGAGGAGAAAAGGCATATAGGTCTCTCTCTCTCTCTCTCTCTCTCTCTCTCTCTCTCTCTCTCTCTCT
>CAJQZJ010031536.1:2917818-3013257 GCA_907164525.1 Lophiomys imhausi
TCTCCTCCTATAGATAGCTACCTGCAAGTGTCAGGGTCATCAGCCCCCAGAGCAGGCCAGACCTGAAGATTGCCTGTGCTGCCTCCCATCCTAAGACCCTGTGCTGTGTGACTGTGTGACAAGGCTGGTCCTTGACATCCCTGTATGTTGCAAACTCAACAGAGTATTTATGACTAGTCAGGAAACCATTTACTGTCCTAGTAATAACTGATACACATGTGCTTTGCATGGCATTATTAGTATATGAAGGTTATCCTAGCAAAGCATCACAAATTGAAGATTCAATGCAAGAGAAATGATCCATATTTATGGGTTCTGGAAATACAAATTCTATTATCTAGAGATCTGAGCTTCCCCTGGTGTGTAGGAGCATTGTCTGTTTGATGTCATGTGGAGCAGACCAGCACTCACCCTGAAGCAGTGTCATTCCCATCTCTTTGTCACATGGTGTTCTCTTAGAAACACATCAACTAACACATGCATAATAAATTAAAAAAGTAAATTAATAATGATTATTTTTACTCTGAAAAAAAAAGAAACACATCAACTTACATGTTACATCTGCCACAGGTATCAATTTCAAATAAAGACAGATTATGAGTCCTCAAATATACAGTTTGTGTTATGCTTTCACTGTGGAAAATAATTCAAAATTCAACCTCTTTAAATTTATTCTCTTTTTTTATATAAGTACTTTATTTTTTTTCTTCAAGTTACATCTCAGTCACAAACCCTTCCCTATTCCCCCTTCCTGTCCCACCCTTCCACCCTCTTCCCCCCTAGCAGCTTCCCTTTTCAATCCAACAAATGGTTCTTTCTCTTATAACAGTAAATTCTATACAAAACAGCAGAATTAAATATGCCACATTTATGAGAGTTAAATGGCCCAGTATATCTTCCCAATGTCCAGTTCATACATATTTGGCCCCTGACTTTAACCTTCTATCTTCTAAACATCTCCATGAGTTTAAAGTTCTATAACTGACTTAGCTTTCATACTAACTTGCATCACTATTACAACCATCTTCTTAGATCTAGAACGCCCTCTTGATTCCTAAACAACTCAAAATTTAGCTATGAGACTCAAGCTGTCTATTCTTCAACCACCTCAGAGAGCTGAGAAGGATAAATATATCTGATTATATAGGAAGTGCAGGGCCTGCAGCTTCCAATACTAAGAAATGAATTTATTCTCAAATGTGTAATTCACTGCCCTTTACACTGTGCACATTATTTGAAGTATATCTAATTAGATATTTACATTACTCCTTTGAGTTTGGAGATTAATGTATTTAAAGTTATGGATTTAGGAAATGATCCTGAAATCTAATAGTTTTCATAATTTAAGTTGTCAAATATTCTAAGAGCAGTCTAAATAGCAGTAGCATTCTTTAATGACAAAAATCCTATGTTTATGGTTATCTGACACAATATAGTATTTATATGCATATTCCTGTTATTTACTATTCAAAATAACTTCTCAAATCTAGTAGACAATTTTATATTCTTTTAGGTAAAACTTGATAGTAAAATATCTCAATAAATAAAAACTAGATGAAAATCAGAGAAGTAGAACTATGTGATATATACTTTTCTAGAAATTTCAATACCAAGATATTCTTATTATGTATAAAGAGATATAATCTATTTTCTCATTATGCACTTCAAGTTCAAATTATAGAAAATATAATTATCACTAGCAATGTTTTATTTGTCCTATAATTCAGGAATCTCTTGAGATGTTCATCAAAGTGCTTGATTTTTCTTTTGACAAAGGTTAAAACCACCAATGGTATTTTCACATTTACTATTGTCAAATATTTGCACGTAGTCATGTTGTCCAGCAGACCAAGCCAAAGTTCAAACTTGACAATATCTATGACTTAAAAACAAAAACTATGATCTACATTATAGGCATAAACTGTTAGTACTCATCTTAGCAGTACTGTTTTCATTGATTCATAAAATTATGTATGTTCTGGGTATAGAGTGAAACATTCTCATTATATATATAATATATATAATAAAATAGATACATATTTGTCATATGATTGCCACAATCGATCTGATTATTGTTTTCATCATCTTGCATACTTAAGATCGGTACCCAGAAAATCTGAAGCTCCTGCATTTATCTGCAGTTTCTATGATGTTCATTAAGTCTCTAGAGCTTATTAACCATGTGACTTTATGTTTGCACCATTTGCTCAGAATTTTATCACTTTTATCATCTTCAGCAGCTAATAACTATCATTCATCACTGTATTTTAATGTGCTGTACTTTTTAATGTTCCACATATGACTGAGATAAAGAAGTCTTTCTCTAGGCAGTTTCAAGCCGAATGATGTCCTTTGGTTTTACCCAGATTTCAGAATCATCATTTTGCTCTCCATGGGCATCTCATCTACTATTACTTAACATATACTTGTCATCATTTAATAGTTAATGTTCTATTTGCTCATTAATCCATCAGTGAACAATTGAAATATTTCAATAGTCTACCTGTTGGCAATTTTTTGTTGTTATTTTTTTCAAGATAGGGTTTCTCTGTGTACTACTCCTTGCTGTCCTGGAACTCACTCTGTGGACAAGACTGGCCTTCCACACAGAGATCTGCCTGCTTCTTTCTCCAAAGTGCTGGGCTTAAAGGTATGCACCACCGTAAACCAGCCTGGAAAAGTTTTTCTTATGAAAATATGGCAAGGAAGTCTTTCTTTGATGTTTCCATTTTCTTTCCATCAACCAAACAGGCAAAATAGAGTTTGCTCAAACACAGTATACTACTTTAAAAATATTTAAAATAAGTTAGTTTCACATTTTTGTAAAACTTAGATGTATCATTATAAATTTCAATAAATTGTATAAGACATCTGTTATTGTTTGTGTCCCATTTGAAACTCAGGTTTTGCTAAAGTAATAATTGTAATATGTAGAACCCTAGGGCATGATGATAGCACTCCAATGAGTGAGATCATGTTTCCTGATAAGACTGAGCTGAGAGGAAGAGGGACACATTCAGTTTTGCTTTTTCCTCTGTGCTGTCATTTGAATAATATAGGTAGGTCACTCTGTTATTTCACTGTCAACCATACCAATGAGAAAATATTAACTAGATATTATTTTGGTATCATCCTGGAGAGTTCAGTCTCTAAAGTTATAAAAAATAAACAAAACCACATTTCTGTTGCTTATAAATATCCAATATGTTCTCTCTTTTATAGTGATATAAACTAAAGCACATTTCCTTTGTTAAACCTACGCCAACCCTTTTATATTATCCTTGTTTATGGGAGCCATCTTATATGAATTGAAATAGTGTAAGTTATGCACAGTAATCATTATCTATACTGCCATATTGTATATACCTGGTTAACACTTTTCATGATATGTGTATTTTATCAACACTAAATTTTCAAGTCCACAATGAGAAGAAAGCCTCATTTTTTGATCTTTTTCAAATTTCTCTCATTAATGCTTTGTAGTTTTCTGAGTATGAGGTAATTTTAGCTGATATCATAATCCATTCAGTGTATTTCAATCAAAACCAAAATGAATATAGTCATTAAAATAATTCAATAAATTATAACTTTGATCCAGTAATAAATGGATCATTAGTAAAAGTTTATGTCATAGACTCATTCATTTATCCACCAACTAGATAAACTAACTCTGAATGCAATATCAAAATAAAGATACTATATCCAAAACCAGTCTCTTTATTCATAGAAATTTCTGTAATTGAAAACCTTGACAAAGGAGAGGAAAAGGAAACATATGTCTTTTTCGTTGTTGTTGTTATTGTTTATTTATTACTTCAGGTTACATTTCTATCTCAGTACTGTCCTTCCACCCCTCCCAGTTCCATCCTCCTACCCTTTCCCTCTCCCACCCATCTTAGTAAGAAATTGTTTTGATTATTCAGGATCTTCTCTAGTTATAACCAAAAAAATACCTTTTCAACTATTTTTATAAAACTTGATATTTGAATATCATATTCCTTAGTGAAAATGGCTATCATTTTTATGCACAAACAGTTCTTGGAACTGAATAATAAATCTTTTATTTATTCAAAAAATAAAATCTTTTATTGTCTCAACCAAAACTATTTATGCTACACAAATGTTCCAAACTCTGAAACTTATTGATTTTAAAGTAGTATTATCTACTACGAAAAATATAACACACCAGAGCTCCTTATTAAGTTTTAAAAATTATGAAATTGAGAGGATATTAATAGTCATCAAACATAACCAGTGTCTAAAAGTACCTACATATATTAGGATAAGGAAATACAAGTTAATGAGATGAATAGAAAAGGCTTTCCATGCATGGTAATAAATGTTGCCCGAATTTAAAATCTTAAAGGAAAAATATTGGTAATGAATTATAAGAAAGAAAAAAGGAATATATTCTAATATATATATATATATTAAAGTACCTACACATGAAATGAAATATCTGCAGTGAATATGTGTTTGCATGACTCTCCAAATGTTAAGACTACAATTGCATGTTTACAGGAATGAAAAAGATAGTATTTTATAGCCATAACTTAAGAGTAAGCTATGTACAGGCAAGGAGAAATTGATCATTATTTGTATTAAGACATCTACTTTAGACCTAATAGATAGAGTAATTTAAAATAGGATAATCTTACAAAAAAGTATATACTGGAACCTCTAGGCAAGTACAAAACTATTATTGGTACATTAAGATAGAAAAAGAAGCCTAAAATAGCACTCCCTGTCAAGGCCACTGGGTGTTTGAAGGAGGTGTCCCCCACAATAATCAGATTGTCAAATTACACTAGTTTTTTCAGGGATATTATAGAGGATTATTTGTGTGGATTATAAAAGAATACCCAACTCATGATGAAATAAGTCATAGGTAGACACACTTAATGTAAACAGAAAGACACAAACATCTTTAAGGAATTATTAAAATTTGAATTTAATTTTCTGCAACAAGAATTATCTTTTACAAGTGAGTAGTACTGATTCCAAGAACACAAACCAGTTAAAGGGTCAAATATTTAATTAGTGTTATAGCCTTTGTGTAAGAAGATAATAAAGCTTTGGGCTCACAGGGAATGTAGAAAATGCATTTGACACCTCCAGCACACACTCTTCTGAAAAGCTTTGGACAAACTTAGCATGGAGTAAATTTCCTTTCATTAATCAAAGAATATTTCTACTGGAGCTGAAGAGTTCTCAGTGCTTAAGAGGACTTTTGTTACTGCAGAAAACTGGCATTCAGTCTCCAGCCTCTACAGAAAAGCTATAAAATGTGAACTACAAACACCAAACTTAATGATAAGAAAATATCTAGTCTTTATAGGTTTAAGAAAACAAGTATGCATCTATTACCATTCTACTCAATACAATGCTGTAAATCCTTCACAGTGCAAGGAGACTTTTGGTCTATGTTACTCTCACTGTAGATAGTGCAACACTTCACCTTCTAGTAAGCTGTATCCCCCTTCTACATTAAGCTTTGTATCATTTTAATTCTGTTATAGAGATGCAAAAGGTAAGGGAGCTAATGGGATTCTGGTGTGAGATACAGTGAAAATTGTGATGCTGTTGTTGTATCTCTGCATATTCACATTTTGTATGCGATTTTTTTTTTGTTTGCAATATATGGCTCTTTAACATTTATCTGCCCAGTGGTAGTATTAGAGACTTTAGCTGGAGTGAGTCTATACAAATAAATATGAAGTGAAATTTCAATATTTAAAAGATGACCCAAAACCTAAATGCTTGTCAAATAAATGACCTTATGTTGAACAATGTAGAGCATAGAAATGTTATTCAGAAAATAGATATAAATTTCTAATTTTATAGCTGTAGAGACAATTATCAGTGCTGTATCAGTGTCTGTAGCTGTTCTCTGTCTTACATTTGCAGTAACAAAATCTAATATTTGTAATTACTTTAAAATTCTCATATGCAGTGTTATATTTGGGAATAGATTTCAAATCATGATATTCATTCAATCTTTTATCTATTGCACAGATTAAATCTACAGCATGCCATGACTAATCACATTTTAAAATATGAGAGAATAATGGTGCTACCTGGGTGTGGAATATAATAGGACATGGTTCTTATTTTAACATATTTATAAAGCTGTACTTTTCACTATGCATGACTATATTGATATCTCAAATGGAATATGTGAATAAACATGAATAAAATTATGTCTACAGGGAAATCGTTATCTGAAGTATGCATAACAAAGGGTGCTATGTCAGTACATGTAAAAATTATCACAGTGTGCTTCAAAGATTCCATCTACTTAATATTCAAAATAAAAGTCTTGAGCTTTATTTGATTTTTTTTGTTTGTTTGTTTGAAGGTGCTCATGTTTAATCAATAAATTGTGAAAACAAACCCTTTCTTGTTTTTGTAGTGTATCTTGCCAAACACTACTACTTTATGTTGGTGTTGTTTGCTTGGTCTTTTTAAAACATAATTTTTTTTTCTGTGGTTAATATAATAAATTTCAACAAGTTTTAACTATCAGAATTTTCCTAGATAAAGAGAAATGCAAGATGCTCGTTAGTGGTTACAACAGGTACATTCTTCAGATCAGTTTCAAGAGAATGATCTTTTACCTTTCTGTAATGAAGGATAGTCTCAATGGAATGAAGGAATTGTGAAACCCTCAAAACATTCAACAGCTTTCAAGGTGTTGTAGTATTACCTGGCTGCATACAAACACTTTGCGATTGTTTATTTCATTGTTTATTTTGCATATTATTGGTGATCTTTCCATTTTGCCATGGAGTCCTTAAAATTCTAGCATATACTTGAATGTCATTTACTCGTCTGCAAGCTAGGAATACTATTATTATCTTCAAGGATTGTTGTATATACTGTGAACAAGGTAAATGAAATATGCTTCAGAATTATTAATAATGGATGTTTCAATAATTTTATGGGAAAAGGTTATGTACATTTAGATTATCTATGGTTTCCTTAATTGTTAAATATTTATTTTATTATTATTTTAATTATGTCTTTCCATCTAAATATGTGTGGAGGGTAGGTGTGTATGTTTGTGGAGGATATGTGTCTGTGTGTGTGTGTGTGTGTGTGTGTAGGGTAGGTGTATATGTATGTGGAGGGTAGGTGTGTGTGTGTGTGTGTGTGTGTGTGTGTGTAGGGTAGGTGTGCATGTATGTGGAGGGTAGGTGTGTGTATGTGTGTGTGTGTAGGGTAGGTGTGTATGTATGTGGAAGGGAGGTGTGTGTGTGTCTGTGTGCTTGTGTGTGTGTGTGTTTGTTTATGTGTATGCCACAGGATGTGGATATCCTGTAGCTGGAGTGATGGTCATTTTGATCCAAGCGACATGGTTGATAGAAACAAAACTTAGATCCTTTCCAAGAGCAGGCCATCCCTCCTAATCGCTGAGCCATGGCTCTAGTCCCAAGATTTTCTCATCTGTGCACTAGCAAATGGTGAACACTTTGTCTTTTGTTTTTGTTTTTGGCATTTTTTAGGAAACAGATGACAAAAATCTAAATATTTCTATAAATAATTAATAGGTAATTGAAAGACTACAACTGAACTTCATTAAACATCATTCTCCATGATCAAAATATAGGAACTAAAACCACTAAAACTAGGTATATTAAACTTCACTGAATCATATGTAACTTTTGAAAGGGTAATTTAAAATAAATGTTTAAACAAAATATTTGTAGTCACATACATAAGAATGCCCCCCATTTGCTCATGTATTCAAATGTTTGCTCTCTCTGGCAGGGCAATACTTGAGAGGGATTAGGAAATGTGGCTTGATGGAGTAGGCATGGCCTTGTTGTAGAAGGGTTTGCCTGGTTGGAGGAGTGAGTCCATGGGGGACAGCTTTGAAATACCCAGGGCCCTGTGTCTCTCTCTCTCTCTGCCTGCTGCCTGAGGATCCAAATGTAGAACTCTCATTGAACAAAAATGAAAGTGTAGACACAACCTGATCTAAAATCAGTGAGAATAAACATTTATCAATCTGAAAGTTTAACATCTTCAAATCCTGATAGTCAATATATAAGGGTATGGAAGAATGCACCATGTATCTGAGAGTTTTCATAGTTGAGACTAATATATTTTTATTATTTTATTTATTATTATGACATTGGTGGGTGTGGCTTCCCAGACTCAAACTTTTTTCTAGATAAGCTCTGTGTGTATGTGTGTGTCTGTGTGTGTGTGGTTTTGTTTATTTATTTATTTATTTATTTATTTGAAAATTGAAGGGTGGGAAATAAATCAGATGGGGTTTTTGTTACTGCCTACTCCAGGGCATGTGATGAGTGTCAGCCATTTTCTGGAATCCCATGGGCAACAAGTGTCTTGAAACCTTGGACCCATTTTCTGGATTGGGTTCAGGTTTGAGATAGAGCTCATTTTTCCAGCTCCTGAATCATTATTACCATCCCACATAAAGTAAGTCGCCGCTGCTGATTTGGACACATTTGAACACATTCCTTCCAGAAGCCACTGTGAAATTCCATTAGGCATCCTCTGCACAATTTAGCAAAAAAGTATGCTTTTATTTAATAAGACAGTCATATTTACGTTTTTATAATATATAAAATAAAATAAATAAAACATTCTGTGATTTGTAATATATTCTCTTATTCAATTAATTGTTTATCATACTTTATAAAATTTACACAAAGGAACTTGTGTACCACATGGAATTTATTAAAAACATAAACCATTGCCTTTGAAATTATGATTATAATATAAATACAAGGGAAGCATTGTTTTGATCTTGCTATAGAAAAAGAAAGGGAGAAGGAGAGAGAGAGAGAGAAATACTCAACTCAATGTTAGTTTATGATATAAAGTCCGCAAATAGTAAGATTGAGTGTTTTGAGGAGCTGAAGCCTGGCAATGTGACCAAAAGACTCTGGAAATCTAAGTGTGCAAAGACGCTTAGCTTAATTAGAACTGCAGTGATGTGGATAAGTGTAATGTTGCAGGTCCAGAGTCTAATTGCAGTTTTTCTTGGGCTACAGTTAATCTACTGAATACCCATACTGTGCCTCACTCTGTGCTGAACTTAACATATTTTGTCTACCAGATAAATCTTACCTAATAAATTAGATATCAGATAAAAATATATTAACTTAAAAAAAACATAATTTCCATACACAGGCTGACTTTTGTTCGATAGCATCTAAAGCCTTTTGCAGAGTTCTTCCTACCTGGCTATAATCTCCTGCTTATTGTAACTGGATGAGATAAAAGAAATAAAAGGGAAAGGAAAGGACATAACTGCTTGTAAGTATAGTGGAGAAGAAAGTTTATTATTGTTGAGACCTGATCCTTTAGGTTAATTGTAAAGTTTTTGTATTCAGTCTTCCTTTTGATAAGGTGCAATTAAGTTCCAGTTCTCAGGCTTTGCCTCCCAGATGTAATTATGCATGTTGACCCTGAAAAACCTCCTAAAAGGTCAGTTGTTCTTGTGTATTACTATGACTGCTATGGTACTCATATTGTATTATCTTATTTCTATGCCAAGCCCCTAACCACAAACCCACTTACCTCACTTAAGCACAATCAGCTTGAAGGTTAGCTGATGATGCTTTGTCTAGTTATCCAAATATACTTGGGATATAACACTGCCCTCCCCTTGCCTTCTGCTCATGGTTTCCCTATGAAAAGCCTACCTTGAGAGTAGACCAGAATCACAGTGTGGCTCCCAAACCACTGTGACCCTTACTGTGATCATCCTGGATAAAGTGTTTAATAAATCATCTATATATGACAGAGATCTGAGATCCCTGTCTGAGTGGTTTGTGTAGCTATTCCAGAACCTTAACAATTATAAATATGCAGGAGAACATGGCCAGAGGTAGAGACATCTGGGAGAATCTTATGAAACCAAAACAAGAGCAACATTGTTGCTAAGGAGCCTGGTTGCTATACATTGCCACTAAGTCTCCAAACCTTACAAGAGATGAGTTTCTGTCTCCTAAGTCTAATATATCCTGCAAATCATATTTTGCAACATATGCTGAACTTGTAACCCATGATGTACACCCACTCATTTTACCTTGCTAACCTCCTGACCATATGTGATTACTCACTTTCCACATGATATATTCTTTCCCTTATCTACCTCATAGGCAGCCTTGGTTCCTGACTCCCCCACTCTTCTGGGCAGGTGCTAATAGCCAGTTATGTCTACGGATGTTTTCTACAACCCTATCCTTTCCTCGTAAAATGGACATCAATAGCCAATGCGTGGCTGCTCTCTGAAACACTAACAGGGGGAGGCAATCCTCTAGCCAGTTCTTGTGCACTTCTAAATACAGCTTGCTTTAATCAAATAGTTATAGAAACAGATTTTTCCTTAGGTCTAACTGTCCAAAGTGGACTTATGAGGAGATGGAGGAGAAGATGGGAGAAGGGAGGAAGTGAGGGGAACCAGGTGCAATAGCCAAGAAGGCAAAGGTACAAAAAGGGGCAGTTAACCAAAATAACTGGGTTGTATATGGAAGAGGCTCTAGGGAAGGGTAGCCCAGGATTAGAGTGGAGAAGTTTAGGGTAGGGGACAGGGTATGCCAACTCTACTGCGTAACAGGGAGGAACTGGGGAATGCTGAGAGAACATGGTGGGCAGTCCACTTTGATATCGTAAATAGGCATATCAGGAGTTTGTACTGGGTTTGAAACTTCAGGTAACCAAGATGTATTTGAAAAAAATCTCTTTATTTGTTGCCTTTTCATTCTGTTACTATAAAACAAACAGACAAAGAAAAAAAATGGAATCATGAAATTGCTACCTCAAACGTGTCATTTGGGTAAATCTGAATTTATATCCCCAAACTATGACTGCTTATATTTGCTTCAAGAATAAACTATCTTATTCCTTTTAACATAAGTTTTGTGATTTTGTGTCAACATTATTGTTGTTAATGGACAGCACATAAGGTTTAAAGTTCCACAGTTGTCATTACTATAGATGATGCATCTTGGAGTTTGAGTTCCTTCAGTTTCATTAGACTTTATCAATGACATCAATATCCATCCCATTTTCTTCAGTTGTTTATTCTGAATTTTTGACATCTGGATTTTGCATGGTGAAGGAAGATTAATTTAATGATTTTAGACTTCATTTGTTGAGGATTATTTGTCAAACTGTTTCATTATAGTAATATGTATGTATTTAAAATGTGTGTTTACTGCAATTTTCCAGTTATTAGGCATTAGACATTTATATATTGCAATTCAAATGTGACCTCATGTTATGTGCAGTAACAATTTAATAGTCATGTATTTTCTTAGATGATGTTATTTTCACAACTACCAAATTACTTACCAATGCAATTACATAAAATTGATGGATTATAGAACATTTTTTCAAATATACAATTAAAGGCACATGATCAACATTTTACATCGTGAATACATGTCACATGTGACTAACTTATTTCAAATAACTTTGTTTCATTCTCACACTAGTTCTTGAATTGTTCTAATAAAATATAAGACAAGGGAAATTTAATAAGACTGCCATATGCACTGTTTGCTTTATAAATTTCCACCAACAGAAATACAATTACTTTAATTTTTAAATTCATTGATTTATCCAAAAGGACTGAATTAATTTCATTTGCATCACTATTATTTCTGCTCTACTTTTAAAGAATTTCAACCCATTTGTAATGAGGAAGACATGGGAGAGTTCATGATAGTGGGACTATATGGAGGGAATCTTTCTATCACACTAGAATAGGATTAGAAAGGGACGCTAGAATGTAGAATTAGGCTGTAACCTGCCCTTAGCGACCTAGATCCAACCTGACCCTACTGTCTACATGTTCCACTCATTCCAAAACAGCTATATAGGCTCTGGAACACACTTCAGTGTGTGAGTATCTGGGGTGTCGTGCAGATTCAAACCATAACAGGGACATCAAGCTGTTTTTATAGAATGTTAACATGTGAGTGCATGTCCAAGGTACTGATTACTTTTTGCTGTCAACATGAAAGAAACTAGGGAATAGGGCTCACAATTGTTGAGTTGCTACTGCAAAACTGGCCTGTGGACACACTACAGGAAATTGTCTTGATTAATTATTCATGTGGGAAGGTTTACTCCACACATGAAATGAAACAGTTGACAAATAATCCTCAACAAATGAAGTCTAAAATCATTAAATTAATCTTCCTTCACCATGCAAAATCCAGATGTCAAAAATTCAGAATAAACAACAGAAGAAAATATGGATGGATATTGATGTCATTGATAACGTCTAATGAAACTGAAGGAACTCAAACTCCAAGCTGCATCATCTATAGTAAGGTGGCACCATCCCTATTAAAGTGGATCTGGTCTACATACAACAGCTGGTTGAATAAGCTCGATAAATTGAGCCTATAAGAAGAATATTTTCATGGCTTCTGCTTCTGTTCTTGCCTGTCCTGACTTGGAATTGGAAAATTTTACAATTAAGCTTTTTCCCAACCCCAAGTTTTTGGTTATCATGTTTATCACTGCAACAGAAAAGTAAACTAGCACATGCAATTACACACTTAAAAACACATAGAAAGCCATTTTACAGACAAATGTGAGCAATATGAAGAGACAGGAGAAATGATTACACATTAAAAGACCCTCTTAAGTGTTGAACATTTTTTATGTTAATAATTTATTATAATCATAATATACAATATTCTATATACTTCAGAAGTATTAACTCAATCCTCATATTATAAAGTCTGTTACAGAAGTAAGGAAACTAGCTACTAAACATTTAGCTGTTTTGTTAAAAAAAAAAAAAAAACACTTACCAACTAAGTGCTAAAGCCAAGGTTAAGCCTCTGTGTCACCTGCCTGCCATCAACTTGAGTATCAAACTGGTGTCACTTTCAAGCCATGGTTCCATTTGTCCTAAGGTTCTCCAAGTAAACAACATCTCCATTCAGTTTTCAGTGTAGATTTTAAAAAGCAAAAATATGCACTTCTCCCTAATTATGAGAAATAACCCTTATTTGTCTTTGACACAAAAATAGGGGCAGATGGGTATATTAACTCAAAGCAGTTTGGACAACCTGCCCAAGACCTGTATAATCTCAACCAGAATAAAATCCCAGCATGGACATGGTTGTTTGGCATAGAGTTCCTGCCTTAGTTATGGAGCTAGCAGCCACTGCTAGCTGCTAGAAGAGGGACAGTCAGTTTCCTTGGCAGTGTTATCCCTGGTACATCAGCAGCTTCCTACAAATGCCACACATCAACAGTATATGGACTGCATTAGTTGTACTAGATGGTCTTAAATTCTTATACATGGTATTTCAGAACCCAGAAACACTAGTGATTATTATGGGAGCATTCCATACAGTTAATTAAACTGTGAGAGCAAAAACAAGCAACCAGGGGCATGGTGGTGCATGCTTTTAATCCCAGCACTTAGGAGGCAGGTTAGATTGATCTCTGTGAGTTCAAGGCTAGCCTGGTCTACAAATGAGTCTGGGGCAGCCAAAGATACACAGAGAAACCCTGTCCTGAAGCAAAAAAAAAAACAAAAAACCAAACAAACAACAATCAAAAAACTGACCACAAACAAACAAACAAAAACATTAAACAAAATGGTTCTTTCCACGTGGTGTTTTAATTCTCATAATACATTGTCTGATATGCTTGCCTTTTAAACACAAATATGGAGTAAGAAGGACTGCAAGCTGTTAAAATGTGTTTAAGTGTCTCCATTTTGGTCTCCTATTTTTATTACTTCGGATATATTTTCTCTTTCTTTTGGTGAATTTAGCTAATGGTTAGTAAATCTTGTTAATCTCTTTAAAGACCCACAACTAAGAGCAATAATGGTTTAAGTTAAAGGTTTTTATCTTATGGAGAAAAGTCCAATAGATGACTAATCTTTAATTAGCATATGTTAATTGTACAAAATGATGGGTTTTGGTATATTAATTTTGATCAAAGCATTCCAATAAATGCCCTGGTCTTTATGTAAATTATATTAGATAAAAATATTATAAATATGCAAATCAAGCAATTGTTCCATGGCTAAAGATGTTTGCCTTCAAGTTTGATAACCAAATTCGATTCCCAGAATCCATATGGTAGATAAAGTATTAACCCTACATGTTGTTGTTTGACCTCATGTCACTAAAATTCCTTCCCTGGGAGAGACATAAACAATGTCTTTTCCCTTCTCTCAGGTCCTGATGACAAAACAAGATAATATCCCCTCAAAATTCACCCAGGGAGTAACGCGAGCTTATTGCGGTTACCTACAAAGCATAGGTAAACAGATACTTACAATATTTTGAGGTTTTGCCACAAAAAGGCTATACTGATGGTCTTTACCCAGCAGGATGATGACTTTTCAGTAGCCAGATAAAATTCCTTCCTTTATTTTGTCCTCATCTAAATGCTTGTACATCTAAATGTGCACACAAGCAGTTGCATACAACTGACTCTGAGGCATCTCTGACTTCTCAGATGAGAGTCCCATGACTCACCCTAGCACCTATTTTTGTGAGGGAATTCAAAAGTTATACAAGTCTGGAACTATAATTTGTGAATAGGGTCAGTCAGATCATTTTATAAATCACTTGTATGTGTTTTCCCTCATACACAGACAGACAGACAGACACACACACACACACACACACACACACACACACACACACACACACAAAGAGAACAATTAAATACATATGCATACAGAAATGCAATGAAAAAATCATTGGCTCTCCATTAGATTATTTTGCAGTGTTGTATCTATTCCATTAGTTTGAGGGTGTTTAATTTTATATGGCTCTGGAGTCTCTATAATATAAAATTCTTTAACTGTATTGGTTAACTGTATGTATAGGCTTCTTGTTGTGTGTTGTAGAATATAATTGTTCTGCTGACTTCAATTTTAGCATGTTGTTTATTGATGCACAACAATACTTCTGATTTTTATCTGTTGACTTCACACAAGGCTACTTTACTAAAAGAGCTTGACAGACCTAAGAGTCTGTGGAGTCTCTGAGGTTTTCTAAATATAGGGGCATGCTGTTTAGAAAGGGATAAATTAAATACTTCTTTCTGGTATGAATCTCCATTAGAAAGAAAGGCTACTGTTATAACATTCTTGATATTAATGAAAATTATTTTCTTTTATCAGATCTAATTTTCATTCAAATATGATAGTCCTTCCTAGATTCTCATTATAAAGAGATTTTGAAGTTTTACAAATATTATATCTATATATGTTGAAATAATATTTGTGAATAGTTTGTCCTCATTTTATTAATTGACAGTATTGTTTGTTGATTCATATATGTTCAATTATCTATGGATAGTAGTTTATATAAGAATGTTCTGCATCAATCTTCAGCCATTTGGCCCCATTTCTCTGACAGACATTGATTGTAGAGCAGGAATTATGAAGGACTTACCTACCCTGTCTTGGCAGAGCTAGGCTGTCAACTTATCTGCTTCCAAGTTTTGTCCTTTTTGGACAGAAGTCTGTCTACAGTTGAAGCAAGGGGTTTTTCTTGCCAAGAGAATGGCTTACCACCAATTCAATCATCTCCCACTGGAGATTCTTCGATGCTCATCTTCTACTTGGAGTAGAATAGGGGGTGCTGTCAGGAGCTGACATGTCTCGATATCAAAAAATCTTAGGTTAAGAAAACATCTTTGAATGCCATATTCTGCAGATCTCTTGAGGTTTTTGAAGATGCCCTATCTATCTCTTATATTTAGATAAGCAAATATTGCTTGTCTCTTAGCAACTTGATTTCTGAGTAGCTTAGAAAATAACTGTGATAGACTGTCATAGTAACTAACAAAATGACATGTTTTCATGACTATTAGTTTCCATTTCTTAATTATCCTAAACAGTTTATGTTGGTTGGTAGCGAGAGGTCAAAACTTGACATTTCATTTTTAAGTATTACTACGAACAATACCTTTAAGAAGCGTTACCCTTAATTTTGTATCAATATACAAAGATCAATACCAATGTGGCCAAATATAATCTTAATTTTGTATCAATATACAAAGATCAATACCGATGTAGCCCAATACAATCTTATGTATGCCCAATACAATCTTATGTATACAATCTTATGTATGCTGTAATGTATGGAGAGAAAATGGGAACTGTCCAGGCAGACACTGGTATGTCATTTTTTAGTTTTGGAAGCTGCAGGCCCTGCACTTCCTATATAATCAGATATATTTATCCCTCTCAGGTCTCTGAGGTAGTTGAAGAATAGATAGCTAGAGTCTCATAGTTAAATTTTGAGTTGTTTAGGAATCAAGAGGGTGTTCTGGAACTAAGAAGATATTTTTAAAATTATGAGGCAAGTTAGTATGAAAGCTGAGTTAGATATAGAACTTTAAACTCATGGAGATGGTTAGATAGTAGAATGTAAAAGTCAGGTGCCAAATACATATGGACTGGACATTGGGAATGTATGCTAAGCCATATAACTCTTATAATTGTGGCCTATTTATTTCTGTTGTTTTGTTTTGTATTTATAGTTATAAGAAAAAGAACCATTTTTTGGACTGAAAGGGAGAGCTGTTGGGGGGGAAAAGAAATACCTTAAACTAAAAAAAAAAAAAAGAAGGGAAGAGGATGGGGGCGTTGAGGGGGAGGAGGGTGGAAGAGTGGGACTGGAGGGGGGAGTAGGGAGGGGATTGTGATTGAGATGTAACTTGAAGAAATAAAAAATAAATTATTAAAAAGTATATTAAAAAAAAAGAATGTTCTGCAGAATCTCAATATTTGAGTACATGGTCCTTTTTGTTTGGTGACACTATTTGTGAGGGTTTAGGAGGTATGTCTTTGCTGGAAGAACTATATTGGGGAGTTCTTTGAGATTAATAGCCACACATCACTTCTAGTTTGCTCATTCTGCTTTGTTAATAGATTTGAAGGCATGAGTTTTCAGCATTCTATTCTGGTTGTCCTTCTTGCCTGCTATGTATGATGTTTCCTTTCTCTGATGGACTCTAATCTCTCCAGAACTCTAAGCTCAATATACCCTTCTAAGATTCCTTTAGCATTGTGTATAAAAATGAATACACACACACACACACACACACACACACACACACACACACACAAGGAATGGGTTCTATTGATCGACAATGCTCAGAATAAGGGACTAGGGAGGAAGAATCTGGAATAAGCACAATAGTAGACTATTTTGCAAAGCTCATGGGTCCTCTTTCATCAGAATGGGTTGTAGTGACTGAGAAACGATGCTCAGGAGTCTGGAAGATTCCAGTGAGGCAAAAGGTCATTAACAACATCCACTTCCAGGCTTCTGCGTGGAAAACAGTGTAAATCCCTTCTATTGAAGAGAAAAGCCTGTGTGTTTAACATTCGTGGTTTGTCTACTGCTTATCTGGGAGCATGAGAGGACCTCATGCTCTCTACCAATTGGTGGGATAAACATATGAGCAACCTGGGAAAGAAACACTTTATTTTACCTTACAGCTTATAATCCAACATGAAGGTAAATGAGGGCAGGAGCTCAAAGCAGAAATCTGGAGGCAGGGGTTGAAGCAGAGGCCCTAGAGGAACAATGTCTACTGATTTGCTCTCATGGTTTTCTTATACATCCCAAGACTACCTACCACTCAGGAGTGGCACGGTCCACCATAGGGGTGGGCTCATTCCCATCAATCAAGTAAATGCTTCCACAGACTTGCCTATAGGATTATTTGATGGAGACAATTTTGCAGTTGATATATTCAATTCATATCAATAGAGATATGAATTCACAGATATGTCTATGTTTGTGTGAAGTTGACAAAAAAATCAGCGTGGTTATATTATATTAAATAAAAGTTATTCAAATTAAAAAATGAATACATATTTCAAAATTTTTTTATATTATCTATGCTTCAATCCGCCTTATATATGCTTTTCTTAGAGTCATTACATAATACACTAGCATAATTTTCTTGTGAGTTTCTGTGAATTTTACTGAGTTGAATGTTTGTGTGTATGTTTGTGTATGTGCTTGCTAGAAAAATAACAAAAATGGGTGTCAATTTTCTGGTAGCATGCTTTTATAATCTTTTGAATTTTGATAGATAGTTTTTTTACTAATCTAGAGTTTACACAAAAGGATAGGCTGAGTGCCTTGGGAATCTGCGTAGGTTCTTTCCCTGAGCATTGCCATTGCAAGTACATGTAACCATATCTCTTTTATTTTTCACGTGCTTTCTGGGCATCTAGCTCAGGTTGTCTAACGAAATATCTCACAATTCACAAAAGAATTTGATATGGTCTTTATGTATATGATACCTTGATTTGTCCTGCCCACACCTTTTAAAAATATAAGAATGAAGTCTCATACATAGGCTATATCTTTTAATAACACAAATTGAATGACAAAACTACAGCTAATCCTAATTAAACAGTTCTTAATTCAGTAGTTTAAAGAACACAAAATATGTAATAGGTTATAGAGGAAGTCAAAATTGACTCTGAAGGTGTGATTCATAATTATTTTAGCTACAGTCTCCATCAATGATAGTGGTAACTGAGTAAATTCATTGCCAATACTTCACCACTGAATAAGATTACTAACACCCATCACTTTTTTCCATGATGCTCAATTGCCCTCAAATAGTTTGTAAGATTAAGTACTGTTGCAGTTTTTCTGGAGTTATAGATATGTCAAGATTGCATCTTCAGTTAACTGTAAGTGGAAAGGAAAAAAATATGTATATGTGTGTGTTCACACTAGTCCCCACAGTTGACACTTCGTCTATTTCACTTCTCTGTTTCATGAAGATCTGCATGAGTTTTAAGCCAGGTGAAAAATCATTTCATTATTCCTCAGCAGGGAAATAAAACCATTTCCCTGAAGCTCAGCTGGTTTGAAAATACAATGAAAGTCTGGTAGGTTTAACTTGTTGGCAGTTTTAGAAATCAAAGCTTTGCACACTCCTGGTTACATTTAAATTTGTATTCACAGTAAAGTTTATAAGCTATAACCAATTATAATAATTCTACTTTAATGCTAGAAGCGTCTGAAGCTTGGTTCTGTACCAGTAATTCAGAGTTATGTGCTCCACCATGCGTTGGATGGAGGTGGTGAGGGAGTGTATACCACTGTCGCATCAGTACCACTGGACCATCTATTAGAGTGTCTATCCTCATGTACATCTGCCATGTAGAAATTTACCTAGAACAGAAACCAAATATTTTTATGCTTATGAGTCTTCTTCTAAATATGATAAATGGCATACACTATTGCTAAGAATCATGAAAAAATGCAGGCTGTCTCTTTTACTACAGTCATATCAACAAGCTACTTTATCCTATTCCTGGGGTTTGCCTTCCTCCATTTTTTTTTTTAATGTTTAAGTACTTAAACTTTGTTAGGTAAATTCTTCTTCATCATTAGCTAATGTAGCACATCCAACTGGTTTCACATAAGTAGAATTTAAAGGCTTTTAAGAAAAAAATATTTTCAATCAACAAGTCAGCTTTCAAACAGGGAAAATGGCTAGGTGTGTAACCGAACTTTTAAATTATTATTTATTTAACTCTTATTTATTTATTACTAAATTCACTTATAACAAACACCAACAATTTCTTAACTATTAATCCTATAAATTCCTACAACCCCTTTAACCTATCCACTAAACCAATTGATAATTATAACAACTACTTTCATAACCTTTTAGAATGATACAGTCTCTGGGACAGGTCCTCAGTCGTCAGGAACACAGTCTTTGTTGTAGATTCTTTAACGTACTTAGCAGTCCTTTTTCTGGATCTCTCAGATGTAGGTTCATCAGGGTAGTTGGATATTGCAGTCTCACCTTAAATAAGGCTTCATGTTTTCTTTTCTGTGGGAGACTCCAGCTGTCTGCAGGCCAACTTACTTCTTTTGAATCAGGAACTCAGCTGCTCTGCCTCAGTCCTTAAAGCCAGGCACCGTTTCCTTTAGGCCACTGTTTGGACAGATCAAACCCCTCTAGGCAAAAGCTGAGCCACAGGGTCCAGTCCTTGGCCTTTTGGTGTCTTGCTCAGGCTTTCTTTGCTCACTGGCTTCTTTCTGCTTCAGGGAGAGAGCTGGCCATCAATGGCCAGCACTTTTTTCAGCAGGACTCTTGGAGCTCTCTAGTATCAGGGGCCTCTTCTCTTCTGGGCTCCACGCACTGACCTCAAATAGGAGGAACTCTGTTTCAGCTTAATTTGGGCTCCGCCCACTTAGCAGCTGAAAACAATGTCAGGCCAGATACTTTGTTTCTTCAATTCTATTAAGTCTTTCCTGTTTTCCTGACTTCAAACTTGTTTTTCAGTCTATTGAGTCTTTCCTGTTTTTGCTGACTTCATGCTTGTTTTTCAGTCTATTAAGTCTTTCCTGTTTTTGCTGACTTCATGCTGATAATGCTCTTCAGGCCCCGAATTAAGAGACAGTATCAGAAACTCCTATATATTTTCTAAATCTAATTTATCTAACCCCTACATAGGTGGGTAAAGATACCCACTGTGAAGCTTGTTTCCCATGAAACGATGAGTGAAGGGAAGAATGACATTGGTCAGTTTTCTCTGACTTCTGCATGTGTGCTGTGTATTACTTGACTCTACAAACATGCATTTACAGAAAAAAAATGTAAAATATAAATATGTCAGAATAACTGTGGTTGTTTTATCAGGTTTTGATTGAAAGAAGCTTGGCTTCCTAGTCATTTTCTTATTCCGAATTAAATCAGGAAGTACATTTTCATGGCCTACTGTATGCTAAAATCATTATAAACCCTTGTGAAGGTATGAGTGAAATTTGATCCTTTGGTTGGTGGCACTATTTGGAATGATTGCGGTACCTGTAGAAGATGGAAACTAGCCTGAAGTAGTTGTTCATCTGTATCTTCTTTGAGGTTCTAGCATTGCCTCACTTCCTGCTCTCCTCTCTCTCTCTTTCTCTCTCTCTCTCTCTCTCTCTCTCTCTCTCTCTCTTTCTGTTCATCTCTCTCTACAGTGAATGAATATAAGTATGATCTGTTTTCTATTGTTTCCTCCCCAGTTTTCTTGTCTGTTTCCTTGCTTTTCCATTATGAGGGAATTAGTGTTTCTGTAACTGTAAACCAAAATAAATGTCTTCCCTCAATTGCATTTGGTCATATTTTATCATAGCCACAGAAAAGTAACTAATATAATGGTCAAACATATTGTAACAAATTCCTATTATAGAAAAACCTTAGAGTGAATATAATGCATGAATCTGATTTACTTCAACAATTTGAACCAAAGGATAAAATATGACTGATTATTTCTTCAGGCACAAAAAACTATAGATGCTGGCTTCATATTGACAGTAACTCTAGGACTAGTGAAAATACAAACAAACAAAATTTTTTTTCTCCCTTCAAGGGCAGCAGTCTTATCAGCAAAATGAACTTAGGTTTAAGCAAAAATATCTGAGTGACCAGTCCTTCATAATTAACCCATTCAGGTTCTTGCTCTTTCCAATAAAATGTCAGCATTTTAAAATTTGACATTTTGAAGTAGCCAGACCATTTTGACATAAAATCCACTAAAAGCTAATTAAAATTAGTCAGTAAATGTCACAAAGATAAGTGAGACAAAAGAATCCATCTTTTCCTTTACTGTTGCAACAGATTATTTAATAAGTAAAATATAGGTAAATAACTTGGAAAGGTTGCTGTTTTTTTTCTTAAGGAGATATATAATCATGCTAATATTGTTTGGACTTCTTAATGTACTTGAGGAGTATAGTATGTTAAATGCCAGGAATATGAAATGAAATTAGAGTTACTTTTAAAAACAAAGAGCACAATGAATTTTATAAAGAACCGAACACACCCAAATAAAACAGTAATCTAAAAGTCAAACTCATATCTAAAAGGAAACAAAAATAAGAAAAATAAAAAAGAGAAAACAACTGGATTCTAAAAAATTAAGTGTAATTACTTTTGCTATGAACTCATCATATTTTATTATTATTATTTTACTGTGGTCAATAAAAAATACAATGAAAATGTAGATCCTTTAAAAGATTGAGGATGGAGACAGCACTTGTGTTGATCATGCATGACAAAATATGTAACAGAGGAAGGAAGAGTGGGAAAGTAGAAATATGAAAACCTCATGGCCTGCAGGGCTGTGGGAACCCGAATATATCTGTTTCTCTGTAAGCAAGTGTCCTTTAATGTTCCCGCATGTATCTCCATTTTAAGTTTGGCATAGTATGTTTGATCATTTATCTATTGTTATTACATGTATAACTTTTGTAACATATTGAGCATAGTCTCGTTTTACAAGAGTGTCACAGGTATAATATGATAAGAGTTATCTGATTTCTGCCTGGGAAAAAGTACTGTCCACATTGAACTTATAGAAACACATTTTTTAATTGATGTTAAAACAGGACAATGTTAACTAATATTTAACCTATTAGGAAAATTCCCTCAATTTTCTCACTAGCCTATGTATTTCAGTTATTCATACTCCAAAATAGTTTAGTGCGCTTGCTCTGAGATCATGTTATTTGAGATGGGGAAGTTGCTCAAGACTTCACCAGAAACAAGATTTTTAAAAAAGATAAAGGGAAATCTTAGTCCTCTATTGAGGCAGTATCATATGATGAAGTGGAAAAAATGGAGTTAAAACTGGATATGCTTGATTCATAGCTGGGCTGATAGAATGCACAGTTGCTGTTCAATGTGAGAAGATACAGAAATTACTTTAGTGAGAGTTGATAGTCCTTGCTACCACTGTTTTCATTGCTTTCGTGATGCAACACCATGAAGTATGCATTATTTTAAGCAGTTGCTATAGTACAGCCATGCAGAAGGGCTAAGAGTTCTACAGCTATGGCATTTAATAGTAATATCTTCTGTACATCAGGGATCTCATAAGAAAATGTAGTTTATAAATCAATGAATTGTTTCATAGTTCAAAAATAGTATATAATCTCACAATCAGTTTCATAAGTGTTCTTGATTGATAAAAAATGCAATTTACCTTTGATATATCAGAGTTATGTATGAGTTAAAACTACTACATATTTATCTACTAGATAAAGTACTATATATGTAAAGTTCTACATATCACATTAATTTAAATACATTTTTAACAACTGAAAATTGTATAGAAACACCATGAGTTTCCTCTGTTGTTTTTCTCCTGTTATTGGTGCTCAATATTTATTTCCCATAACTTCATCTATTCTTCATCTCACTGTGAAGTCCATATTTCCAAATCTTCCAAATTCCGGCACATACAGAAAACATGTGGAGACATCCAGATCTGGCAAATGATCAACTACTGAATCCTTGGACATATTGTTAGTAGACAACTGTTGTTGGATCAGCTGGACCACAGACTGGAAGCCATTCTAATAAATCCCTTGTATGTACATATATGTATATACAAAAAGAGAGATGACAAATAGATGATGCATGAATAGATGGATGATGGATAGATGATACATATAGATAGATAGATAAAAAGTTAGATAGATATATAGATGACAGATAAGTGATATGTAGATGCTGATTTATTTTATCATATCTGATCCTCTAGGGAACCCTAACTAATACAGAGACTTCCAATATCTTAGAGAATACCTGACATTTTAGAGTGACTTTGATGTTTTAAAGAGATAGAATTTTTAAAGTATTTGTTTATTTTAAATAGATTGAATATTTAGAATGTTTTTTAAAGACAGCTAGACTTTAAAAGAAAAATGTTTCACACTGTCATGTTAATTATATGAAATCTGGGGAAAATGAGAAAGAGAGACTTTGGTTCAATAGTGGTGTGTTTGTCTGTCATACTTACAAAGGGTCAATAGTACTGCCCAATTTCATATCAATTTGAAACTGACAAGGGTCACCCGGGAAGAGGAACTCAGTTGAGAAAATGACCCCAACAGATTTACCTGTGGATAAATGTGTGGTGCAGTTTATTGATTGATGATTGAAGTGGGTGGTACTCCTCGACTTGAAGTCTTGGATGCAATAAGAAAACAGGCTGAACACACAAATACTTCTCCATGGCTCCTTCATTAGTAACTGCCTCAGTCTCTTGCCATGTGTGAGTCCCTGCCCTGAATTTCCTCAGTGATACCTGTGACACATGTCTGCTGAAATCAACACCTTTTCCCCAAATGAGTTTAGTTATGGTATTTTATCAAAGCAGCAGAACCCTATATAAGACAAGGTGTCTACTTATATTATCATTGATCAAGTATTGTTTAGGCAGCCAAAATATAGAGGTATCAGTGATATATAATTGATATAGCTTCATTGTCATATCTCAGAGACACACTATGTCAGTTTTCCTTTTCCTATGGCTCTGACATTTTCCACACCCCTATTCACTGACACTCAGGAACATGAGTCATGTTGTAGATGTAGTTATTGGGGTTGAGAACCCCTTAATCAGTTGTCTTTGCATTGTCACCAGCTGTAAATTTGTGCTACAGATGCTATGTGTTGGAAAGAGAAGGTTTATTGATGAGGTGTAAGAGTTATATTTCTCTCTAAGTATAAGGACAAATTGTATAATGCAGTTAAGAAATATGCTAGTTTAGTAAAATAGCAGTAATTTGTTCTACACTCAGATCCATGGCCCCTTTAACAGTCCAAAATATCTTAAGTGTGAGTCTTGTAAAATGAAAATCAAAACAAATACTTCTTATACCAAAAGGGATAAAAGAGGGCTCTACAAAACAAGACCAAAAATGCCACAACATAGTTCAATATACAACATTGGGCACTCATATATAATCTGCTGGTTCTGAAAGGATTAGGCAATGCCACCTTTCCATCTCTGCGACCCACAGCACAAATACCTTGTCTTATATGCTCAGGGTAACACCACAGATCTACTTCTTCTCTTGGTGGGTATCTCATTATTTTTGACATCTCAAATATTTTGGGGTCTCCAATGCAATTGAGGCCGAACCTTCACTAAACCTTCACTAATGATATCTCTTGTCCTCTCTTCATCTACATAATGACAAAGCTTAAGCTTCTCATATGACCCTTCTGACTCTGTAGCAGCCATAGCAACTCCAGTTTTCTCTTCACCCTAGGAGGTCTCTCAGGGCTTCTCTTCAAGATTTACAGCCATGCCACATGAAGCCAAGCCTCAGCTTCTCCTCATAACATCTTTCATACCTTCATAACCAGTACCAGCTGGGAGACTCTTACACATTATTTCCTAAGTTATATTAGCAGCTTGATTGGTTGCCATTGCTTCCTTAGATGATAGATTCACTGTGCTGATACTAAGCAAAAATTCCCAGAACCTTTTATCTCAAAAATGCTGATCATTTACAAGTGGAGCTGATATTTCAGCACTAGTGAACCAACAACCATTTTGCCAGTAAAACAGTTTGCATTTCCACAGATTCCTACTTGAGAATTTCATATGAATAACTCTTATAGAATCTTTGCTTCTCTGTGAAGATTCAAAGGCTAGGCTTCACCACTTGCATGACTTTGAACATTCTTATCTCATCTTCTAAGTTTCTTCAATAATATTTCATTATACTCTCAGCACTGAAACTTTCAACAGCTTAAAATTAAGTGCTTCTGAATCCTCTCCCAAACCAACATGATCCCCCTTTCCTGGTACCAATTATCATTCTTGTTTTTTTTTTTTTTTTTCTTGCTGTGACAAAATGTGGTAAGGAAAAGCAACTGGAAGAAGAGTGGGTTTGTGGATTTATTTCTGCTTGTACTTTAGTGTGAAAGTTCACCATTGAAATCCATGGAAAGAACTTAAGGCAAGCAACTATAATAGAAATTATGGAGGAATGACACATTCTGGTTTGCTTTGTAATTCATGCTTAGTTAACTTTCTTATACATCCAAGGTCCATCTACCTAGAGATAGTTCAACCAACAATGGGCTGGGCCATCCCAAGTCAATCATTGGTAAAGATAGTTTCTCACACAAATGATGCCAAACAATGTATTCAAGGCAAATTTTCCACTCAGACTTTCTCAGGTAAATCTGGAGTGAATCAATATTATACATTAAGTTCACTAGGACAGACTCACACTATAATTTAGAGAAAGTAGAGGAGATGTTTCAGAACCTACATTTCCAGTTATCTCTGCAGGTGTCTCTTACTGGTTCCCAATTTGATGATCATTTGCTCTAAGACTATGCCTTTCTATACAACCAGGCATCTGCTGACTTATAGATGTTTTGTAAGATTCTGAAGTCTTAGCTTCATCACCATTCTAAGCCTTGCCGGTTAATGACTACAGGTCATTATTGGCCATAGAAATCTCGCAGGGCTAAGCTCCAAGTCAAGAATATCATTAGCTATGTCATAAAAATAGAACAGACCCAGAATCAGAAGACATTTCTTAAAAGATGAATCTGACATTTTAAAATAATGAACATTTTCCACATTTCTTCATCAAAGAGCAGACTACATTTGTATGGGTTAAATATGCCTAACATTCTTTATTTTTCATAAACTCTCATTTAAAAACAAGTTCAGAGTAACTGTGAAAAACATATTCCAAAATGAACAATTATGCCTGTCTTAGTCAGGGTTTCTATTCTTGTGAAGAGACACCGTGACCACAGCAACTCTTGTACAGGAAGGCATTTAATTGAGGCTGGCTTACAGCTCAGAAGTTTAGCCCATTGTCATTATGCCAGGAAGTATGGAGACAGGGAAGTATGATGCTGAAAAGGTAACAGAATTCTACATCTAGATAGGCAGGTAACAGGAAGAGAGAGAGACACTGAGCATGGATTGAACATTTGCTAGCCCAAAGCCCTTCCCCAGTGACACAATTTTTCCAACATGCCACACCTCCCCCAACAAGGCCAGACCTTCTAACAGCCCACTTTCTAATGGCCAGGAGTTCAAATATATGAGCCTATGGAGCGATTTCTGTTTGAACCACCACATGCTTAATAATAAAGGAAGGCTATATACTATACTACATTGACTAACAGAAAATTGTGAAATTAAAAAAAAAAGTTTGTATGCTTAGCCTTATAATTTTCATAATTGTGGCCTAATTATTTTTGTTGTTTTATATTGCATTTGTTATTATAAGAGAAAGAGCCATATGTTGGACTATAAGGGGAAGCTTTTGGGGAGAAAAAGATATACCTTAAACTTAAAAAAAATAAAAGGAAGTGGATAGGGGGGTTGAGGGGGAGGAAAAAGGGTGGGAGGGTGGGACCAGAGAGGGGAGTAGGGAGGGGATTGTGATTGAGATGTAACTTGAAGAAATAAGAATATTTAAAAAATATTAGTTGTCAATGTAAAAAAAATTAAAAATACATTTTTTTGAAAATCTAAAATTGCATTAAGTTGGAATAACAATCCATTTAACTAAATCAGATTGCATATTCTCAGTAATATTCAAACTCACAGAAAATGTCCACATCATGGTAATTATGATTTTTAAAAGCACAGAAATTCTTCTATTCCTATGTCAATTTATAAAGAAAATCCTCACTAATCTAAGTCATTTTTCTGTTGATCTGTTACCTAAACATAAACTTCTTCTATTAAATTGAATACTTCTGCATATTTAGCATTTAAGTGATTGTCTTTTGCTTTATGATTTTCTTCATGACCATGTTAAAAACTGACACTCCCCTAGAGATGACACTAGTTTGATCTGAGACTGACAAAGGAAGTAATGTTGTTTTGACATTGTTTTTATTTTCAATTCTATGATTATATTGGGTTTCCTGGCTTATTTTCTGTTTCCTGATATCCTATTTTGTCTTCCCTTTAGTGGGTATTATTTTCATTGAGTCCTTTATAGTAGATTTTTCATTTTCTAATATTGTGAAGTTTTATTCACTAATATGAGCAGTATTTGCTCTTGTTACTTCAATATTAAGTGTATTTGACCAATTCCAATCTGACATACCTCAACATAAGATTTTACTTGAGTAACCATAGCAAGCCAAGACTTGTTGTACAGACATTACAAAGGGCAAGAGTTTGGGAGACCTAACCCCCTGAGACATGTTATATTTCTTTTTGAGGTCTGTAAAACAATTATTTTGTGAAAACAAATTCATTCTGCAGCAGTTCATTGGTATAAACATGTTTAATCACAATGTGACTTTGGCAGTAATTTCCACAATTTGACAAAACAGTTGGTCTTTCAAGAAATTAGCACTCCAAGTTTCTCACTCCAGTACAGATGAATAGCTTGGCAATGAAATCAAATAATTTACACTATTTTTCAGATCAATGGGTAACAAAAATAACTGTAATAAAAGAAAAAGGAAACCTAGAAACCCTAGGTTTGTATTCTTTGTAGTTTATCAGAACATGGTCCAGGAATACCGTTAATGAGGAAAATTCTGAGTGCTTGTGAGAACATTCTAAGAAAACAGGACCCTTGTGACCTCAATTTCTTCAAAATTCAGAGTTGTTCAAGGAATGTGTTTTTATGCTCCTCCAAGGTGTAGTGGGTAGGAGTGAGTTTACTTCAAATTACTCATTATTTCTTGCTGTTGGTATTCAATTAAGTATTTAAACTATCACTTATAATCCTGTATCGAAAAACATTTCTGCCATGTGTAGCTGATCCTTGTGATGGTATACAGCTTGAACTCATAAGAACTTTACTCTGGTAACATTTTTACCCTCAGAGCATAAATTGTCTAGTGCTATTAATAAAGTTGACCATTAAGTGAGATTTTAGTTTGACTCATTTATTGAATATATTCTCCCAGTTTCCAGTGCTTCTAGAGTTATGGCTGTTGTTAAGTGCAGATTTAAAATAACAGGGATATTCAACAAAACTAAAACTTTTATTCACAGATATTCATATTTGGCTTGCATGGATAATAAATGAGACTGTTAAAATATACATATGCTGATAATTTTAATCTACCCATAATATTTCATTAATATTGATTTTGTACATTGTATACCTTTTGTACATTCACAACATATTCTTTTTTTATTTCTTCAAGTTACATCTCAATCACAATCTCCTCCCTACTCCCCCCTCAAGTCCCACCCTCCCACCCTCTTCCCCCACAATCCCCCATTCTCTTCCCTTTTTTTAAAGTTTAAGGTGTACCTTTTTCCTCCCAACAGATTTCCCTTTCAGTTCAACAAATGTTTTTTTTCTCTTATAACAATAAATACAATACAAAACCAACAGAAATAAATAGGCCACAATTATGAGAGTTATATGGATTAGCATACATTCCCAATGTCCAGTCCATATGTATTTGGCACCTGACTTTAACATTCTACTATCTAACCATCTCCATGAGTTTAAAGTCTATATCTAACTCAGCTTTGATACTAACTTGCCTCACAATTTTAAAAATATCTTCTTAGATCCAGAACACCCTCTTGACTCCTAAATAACTCAAATTTTAACTATGAGACTCTAGCTATCTATTCTTCCACGACCTCAGAGACCTGAGAGGGATAAATATATCTGATTATGGAGGAAGTGCAGGGCCCGTAGCCTCCAAAACTAAGAAATGACATAGCAGTGGCTGCCTGGACAGTTCCCATTTTCTCTCCATACATTACAGCATTGGTCTTCAGCCGTTTGGCCCTGTTTCTCTGACAGGCAGTGAGTGTAGGGCAGGAATTATGAAGGACTTGCCTACCCTGTCTTGGCAGAGCTAGGCTGTCAACTTACCTGCTTCCAGGTTTTGTCCTTTTTGGACAGAAGTCTGTCTACACTTGAAGCAAGGGGTTTTTCTTGCCAAGAGCTAGGCTTGCCACTAATTCAATCATCTCCCACTGGAAATTCTTCAATGCTCATCTTCTACTTGGAGTAGAATAGGGGGTGCTGTCAGGAGCTGACATGTCTCAATATCAAAAAATCTAAGGTTAAGAAAACATCTTTGAATGCCATAATCTGCAGATCTCTTGAGGTTTTTGAAGACATCCTATCTATCTCTTATATTTAGATAAGCAAATGCTGCTTGTCTCTTAGCAACTTGATTACTGATTAGCTTAGAAAATAACTATAATAGACTGCCATAGTACATAATAAAATGACAAGCTTGCACGTCTATTAGTTTGTATTTTTTAATTATCCTAAACAGTTTATGACAATTGGTAGCAATTTCATTTTTTAGCCCCCTAAACCTACCATCCCACTCCTCTGGAGTGGAGTGTCCCTACATAACAGTCCCTCGCCCCAGTTCAGAGTTCATATGAGGGACAAGAGCCTCCTCATACACTGGGGGCCTACAAGGCAGTACCACCAGTGAAAAGTGTCTCATTGCCAGGGAGAGAAAACTAAAAAAACAAACAAACAAATAAACCAACAAACAAAAAACAAATAAATAAAAATAAAAAAATAAAAACTCTATCTCCATGTTCCCTTTGGTGTGTTGGTTGCAGTATTGATATACTGTACTATATAGATAAAACCCTACTATAAGTGAATAGATGCCATATGCATCCTTCTGAGTCTGGGTTAGCTCACTCAGGATGAGCTTCTCTAGTTCCATCCATTTGGCTGCAAATTGCATAATTTCTTTGTTTCTGATAGCTGAGTAATATTCCATTGTGTAAATGTACCACAGTTTTTTAGTCCATTCTTCGGTTGAGGGACATCTGGGTTGTTCCCAATTTCTAGCTATTACAAATAAGGCTTCTATAAACATAGTTGAGGAAACTTCGTTATGATTCCATGAGGAGTCATTTGGGTGTATACCTGGAATTGGTATGGCTGGGTCCTGAGGCAAAGCTATTCCAAGTTTTCTAAGATATTGCCATACTGACCTCCATAGTGGTTGCACCAGCCTTCACTCCCACCAGCAATGGAGAAGAGTTCTCCTTTCTCTTTCTCCGTTCTCCAGCCTGTGCTGTCATTTGAGCTTTTGATCTTAGCCATTCTGACAGGAGTCGTCTTGAGTTGCATTTCTCTGATGGTTAAGGATGTTGAGCATTTCTTCAAGTGTCTCTCAGCTATTAGGGATTCCTCCTTTGTGAATTCTCTATATAGCTCCACCCCCATTTTTTGATTGGATTATTTGGTTTCTTGAGTTCTTTGTAGATTTTGGATATTAGCCCTCTGTCAGATGTGGGGTTGGTGAAGATTTTCTCCCAGTCTGTAGGCTGCTGTTTTTTTTTTCGAATGACAGTGTCTTTTGCCTTACAGAAGCTTTTCAATATCAGGAGGTCCCATTTATTGATTGTTGATCTCAGGTGCTGAACTGTTGGTGTTCTGTTCAAGAAGTTGTCATTTGTGCCAATGAGTTCGAGGGTTTTTCCCACTTTCTCTTCTAGTAGATTTAGTGTGACCGGCCTTATGTTAAGGTCTTTGATCCACTTGGACTTAAGTTTTGTACAAGGTGATAATATGGGTCTAATTTCATTCTTTTACAAGTGGACATCCAGTTGGACCAGCACCATTTGCTGAATATGCTCTCCTTTTTCCACTGTGTGGTTTTGGCTTCTTTGTCAAAAAATTAGGTGGCCATATGTGTGTGGGTCCATTTCTGGGTCTTCAATTTGATTCCATTGATCTACTGGTCTGTTTCTATATCAATTCCCTGCTGTTTTTACTACTATTGCTCTGTAGTACAGCTTGAAATCTGGGATGGTGATACCTCCAGATGATTTTACATTGTACAGGATTGTTAGCTCTTCTGGGTTTTTGTTGTTCCATATGAAAATGAGAATAGCTTTTTCCAGGATTATAAAGAATTGTGTTGGTATTTTGATAGGAATTGCATTGAATCTATATATTGCTTTTGGTAGGATAGCCATTTTACTATGTTGATCCTATCTATCCATGAGCATGGGAGATCTTTCCATCTTCTAAAGGCCTCTTCCATTTCTTTCTTCAAGGGTTTGAAGTGCTTGTTGTACAGGTCATTTACTTGCTTAGTTAGAGTTACCCCCAGGTATTTTATATTGTTTGTGGCTGTTGTGAAGGAGGTTGTCTCCTTTATTTCTTTCTCAGCCCATTTGTTTGTTGTATAAAGAAGGGCTTCTGATTATTTTGAATTAATTTTTTATCCAGCCACCTTGCTGAAGGAGTTTATCAGCTGTAAGAGTTCTAAGGTGGAATTTTTGAGTATACTATCATATCTGCAAATAGGGATAATTTGACGTCTTCATTTCTGATTTCTGTCCCCTTGATGTCCTTTAATTGTCTTATTGCTCTAGCAAGAATTTCAAGTACTATATTGAAGAGATATGGTGAAAGTGGGCATCCTTGTCTTGTCCCTGAGTTTAGAGGAAATGCTTCTCTCCATTTAATTTGATGTTGGCCACTGGGTGCTGTATATTGCCTTTATTATTTCTAGGTATGGTCTTTGTATTCCCCATTCTCTCCAGAACTTTTATCATGAAGGGGTGCTGGATTTTGTCAATTTTTTTTTTCTGCATCTAGCGAGATTATCATGTGTTTTTTTTCTTTCATCTTGTTTATATGGTGAATTACGTTGATAAACTTTTGTATGTTGAACCATCCCTGCATTCCTGGAATGAAGCCTACTTGATCATGTTGTATGATACTTTTGATGTGTTCTTGAATTTGGTTTGCTAGTTTTTTATTAAGTATTTTTGCATCTATGTTCATGAGGGAGATTAGTCTGAAGTTCTTTTTCTTTGTTGGGTCTTTTTGAGGTTTAGGAATCAGGGTTACTGTGGCCTAATAGAATGAGTTTGTCAATGTTCTTTCTGACTCTTTTTGGTGAAAGATTTTGAAGACTATTGGTGTTAGCTCCTCTTTGAAGGTCCAGTAGAATTCCATGCTAAAGCCACCTGGCCCTGGGCTTTTTCTGGTTGGGAGATTTTTAATGACTGTTTCTATTTCCTTAGGGGTTATAGAGCTGTTTAATCTGTTAATCTGATCTTGATTTAGCTTTGGCAGGTTTAATCTATCAAGAAAATTGTCCATTTCGCATAAGTTTTCAAATTTGGTGGAGTACAGATTTTTAAAGTAGGACCCAAATATTCTCTGGATTTCCTCAATGTCTGCTGTTATTTTTCCCTTTTCATTTATGATTTTGTTGATTTGGGTTTTTCCTTCTGCCTTTTAGTTAATTTAGCTAAGGGTATTTCTATTTTGTTGATTTTCTCGAAGAACCAACTCTTGGTTTCATTGATTCTTTGTATAGTTCTTTTTGTTTCTAAGTTCTTGATTTCAGCCCGAAGTTTGATGATTTCCTGCCTTTGCTCCTCTTAGGAGTCTTTGCTTCTTTTTTTTCCAATTCACCCAGTTTAGCTTTTAATTCGCTAATATGAGCTGTCACAATTTTCTTTCTGAAGGCACTTAATAATAAATAATTTTTTATTATTTAATAAATGAAATAAATTTATCATTATCTAGACTGGCCTCAGACTAGCAATGACCCTCCTGTCACTGATTCCAAGAGGTGAGATTTCAGGTTAAAGGCACTGTGTTCAGCCTCAGATTCACCTCTTTTTAATTTCACTTACATTCCATATTTGTTGTATATTATAGTTTTGATTTTATCTTACTACATTATAACAATCAAAACTTATAGGGTCAGGTTTTGTAACTTCTTTAATGGGATGATGAGCAAGTCAGAGGCTAACACTTTATTATTTTAAAAAGAATATTTCTGAAAAACCTTTTATAAGGTTTCTAAAGTATTACTCATAATTCCTTCTCCAATCAAGTGATGTGATATCCTGACTGTTCTGCTGACTTTTAAAAAACCAATCTTTCTAACTGTGAATTTCTAACACTCAATACAGTTTTTAAAAGGATTTGTATTAATCCTTTCATAGACAGAATTATATTAAACCAGATCTTAGAAAACAAATATATGTTGTTAATAACTGTTGCTACTGTAAATATTTCCAGCCATGTAATCCAATTTCTTGTCCACTATAGAATGGCTAGGAAGGTCAAAATGTACTTGACAATATGAGTTTGGATTAGGATTACTTAAAAATTATTTATTCTTGAGAAGAACTTCAATACCTAAATATAAATCACGTTATTCTTTAGAAACTGCCTTCAAAATGAACAAGAACTCTATTACCTCATTTTGTGTCACCACTCAGAGTCTGCTGTTGTATAGACAATTATAGAAACTAAATGGCACTGGAGTTGTTGTTCCCCTCTTCATTCCTGATATTGACCAGAAATTATCTTTTATCATTTTTAACAGGTGTCACCCTGTAACTTCATAAGTAATTTTAATTATTCTAATTTTAATGTTACATAGATTTTAAAATCACTGACAGCTACAGTTAATCATAATGTATAAGCTGTATGAGTTTATGGGCATTTACAAGATACTTAGACTGTTACTGCTAGTCCATATGTCAGAAGTTCTTATGTCTTACTCAGAATAAACTGCAAGAATTGTAAAAAACAGCTACTTAGATTCATGCTTGAGAGAGTTTTCTACCTCTAATTCATTCCCTCCTCTATGATACAATAGAGAGATAAAGCTAAACTCAACTTATCACGGAGAGACATAACAGAAAAAAGGACTATGAAATATTTCAGCGGCACCAGAATGTCAAAGGTTGATTGATTTGACTGAAAATTGTTTTCAAACAATTTAATGCACATATCCTAAAATATTGTAAGGCAAGGTGTGATTTTAAGAATACAAGGAGGAATGTTTTAGTTAATACACAAGACATCTGAGCACTCAGCAGTATTGCACTCCAGGCTAGAGGCTTTTAGTTTAATGTCCAGGTGAAATATATAGTGAACTCAAAACTAGCCTGGCCAAATAACAAGACCTTGTCTAAAAAATAAAATGGTAAAGGTAATATTATCAAATTAAAATATTGTTATTATGCCAATTACTTCCAACTAGACATAGACTTTTCGCGATAATCTTGTAAGATACTGTGTATATCAAGAAACACTAACATAAAGTGTGAAACACTTCTTATTTATGTCACACACAATTTCTTTTTAGTAATTTCCAACACTGTTCAAGTAATGATGACAAGTAAATGTAAAATTTTAAGGTAAGTAGTGTGGTGATACAACTTTATAAAAAGATCTCTTAAATTATAAAACACTGGAACTTTTGGTTGATAGCACAGTCAATTGAACAATACAGCTTGAGGTCACTTGCCCTGACATCTTGCTCTAAACTCAGCCAGTGTGTTTAAGCAGACTCTAAGAGAACAATGTAACAAAAAACCTTGCTTGATTTGGATTTCTCAAGTAATCAGCTTAGACAAAGTAAACTAATGCATAATTGTAATCTTAAATGATATACTCTTCCATGATCCTCCCCCAGATAGCAATGTACATGGATACATGCGTATACATGAGTTATCATAATAATTTGATAATAACAGAAAATAAGTAAACACTGACATTATGCAACAAATACCTGTAATTGGTGTTGATTGTAGCCTAAGAATATAACTTGACGACTATATGTTCCTACTCTAAGGACTTTGGAGGATGGTCAGTTGGGTTTATTTTGAGTAAATAACTTAATCCTTCATAAAGTGGTCTAATTATTAGTCAAAGTTTTCTACATGTCCTCCCTATGTAATGCTCCCTTTGTTGTTCAATAAATAAATTGTAGAGTCCTTTGTTAGGGACAGTCAGATATCAGACAGCGCGCGCGCGCACACACACACACACACACACACACACACACGGGGAGGAGAGAGAAGAGTCAGAGAGAGAGAGAGAGAGAGAGAGAGAGAGAGAGAAATGCATCAAGCTGATTATAAATAGGCAAAATCCCAAAAATTGCAAATCAACAGAAGAAAAAATTAGAGAGATGGAAAATCCACAATTTGACTCATACCTAGTCAAATTAATCTGAAAAGTAGTGTTAAGCTTTCTTTCCATACATAACAAATATGCATTTTTATGGCTCTAAAGCTAACTTAAGTGTTTTGCCCAATGCATTTTCCTGCTAGCTCATATATATTGCTTTTAACTATTGCATTTTGGTCTCCCTGAAAGTAGTGTGAGAAACATATGAGGACACATAAGAAATATTTAATGCACTCATGATGAAGTTTTCAGTCTTCAGCATAAGTGGAAAATTGCCTGAAGTCCTATGAGCATATTGGAAAGGGCTTAGCAAGGAATTCAGAATTTGGAGTCTGAATCTGGGAATTTCCTTCAAAACTCCAACCTCATCTGCCTGAAGTGGGAAAGAGATACTGAGGAAAATGGGTATCATGATGTCTAAGGTCAACTAAATCAAGTTGTGAACCTTAGGAAGCAGGATATCATACTCTGAAAGCTCCCATCAAACACAGCAAGTAAGAAATTTCTTAAGGAATTAGAACTAAGAATTCATTAAAACAAGTTTGCAAACATTAAACTCTGCAGACGCCATGTAAGTGAAGCTCGTGCATATCCTCTTTGCCCTAATCTCTAGCTTCATCAGATGATCAAGCAGCCCTGCCATCTACTGCTTCCATAGCAAGCCAGGCTATGCCATACCTTCCCAGAGGCTGCTAGGCCAGTCCAACCATATGGAAAACATTTTGCTTTCGCCTTACACCATTCTTGCTTTGCCAGGACTTTAGACACAATGAGCAGGCATGATACTTCTTGGATGATACAAATTTTAAACCTTAAAAGGCAAATCTGTTGAAGTACTAAGTCCCTTAGGGGGAAAAAAAACCTTTGAAACAGAAAACTCCATTACCTTCTAATCTGTAGAAGTCACCCCTGACTAATATATGAAGAGCAGTGTGTGGTTTAAGCTTTAGTGTAATTCTTTTACAAACATGGATGCCCTTGCATTTGGGGCTAGATGTTTAAAACTGACATGTCATCTTAGTAAATTGTTCTTTTGATGAGTGTGAACTGTCCTTTCCTATCTCTTTTGAATAATTTTGGTTTTCAGTCTATTTTGTTAGATATTAGAATGGATAAAGCAACTAATTTTTTAGGTCTATTTGCTTGAAAAAATCATTTTCCAACACTTTACTTTGAGGTTATGTTTGTGTTTGATGTTGAAGTATATTTCATCAGAAGAAGAAATAAATTCTTATGCAGCAGAAAGGTCTATCCTGTTTTCCCATCCATTCTGTTAGTCTGTCTGTTTTTACTGGGGAACTGAGTCCACTGATTTTGAGAGATAAAAATGACCAATGACTGTTTATTCTTATTTTTTTGTTGTTGCTGTTGGTGGTGATTGTAATATGATGGTGAGATCTGCCTGTGTGTGTGTGTGTCTGTGTTTGTGAATATGTGTATTTGTGAATGTGTGTGTGTGCGTGTACTTCCCTTCTTTTGTTTTTGCTGGTGTGAGATTATTTATTTCCTATGTTTTAATGGGTGTAGTTAGTTTACGTGGGTTAGAGTTTTCTTTCTAATATCTTCTGTAGGGATTTATTATAGATAGATATTGTTTAAGTTTAAATTTAAAATTGAATAAATTGTTTTTTCATTCTATGGTGATTTAATGCTTTGTTGGGTATAGTAGTATGGGCTACATCTGTGGTCTCTTAGAGTCTGCCAGACATCTGTCCAGACCCTTCTAGCTTTTAGAGCCACTTTTTAGAAGTCAGAGTAATTCTAGTAGGTTTAACTTTGTATGTTACTTGATCTTTGTTTCTTGCACATTTGATTTTTTTTTTGATTATTCATCAGTTTATTTACCAAGGCAGTTTCCTTCCAATAAACCCAAGTTTTCAGATTTTACTAGGTTGATCATCGTGCTTGGAGGAACCCCTGTGCCTGCTTCCTGAGAGCTGGCATTCCGATTGTACCATCACACCCTCCCACTTTGATGGGTGGGTGCTGGCCATCTGAACTGCAGTCCTCATACTGGCCTGTCAAGGGCTTTCTCCCTTGAGACATTTCTCCAGTCCAGAGCATGCATTCTCATTTAGCTCTGTCTAAGTGATAAACATTCTTTTCTTCATGGGTGCAATTTCTGCTGAAGTAAATCTAATGAGACCAGGACCAGGGTGGGTTGGTAACTAAAATCTAGCAGTACCTCAAAGTATAGAGATTTTAGACTTAGCTTCTGATTTTGAAAATCAGAAATCTCTTAAACAAATTTCATTTTCTATGAAATGTGAATATTAATTCCACAAGCTTGTTCTACACTATAAATAAGACATTATTTAAGAACAGACCTTGTTTGTGCACAAAGTATGCACTTAGCAAGCAGGGAATGAAGTTACATTAAGAATTATTCAAAATGTTTCAATTTCCTAAAGAGCTGACATAGATTATGGTATAAATTAATTTTCTTTTTTTCTGTACATTTGGTGTTTTGATTATTATATAGCAACTGGACTTTACTTTCTGGACCAATCTGTTTGGTGTTCTGTAAGCTTCTTGTATTTTTATAGGTATCTCATTCTTTAGGTTATAAAATTTTTCTTCTTTGATTTTGTTGAAAATGTTTGCTGGGCCTTTAAGTTGAGATTCTTATCCCAATTCTATTCCTATTATTATTAGGTTTGATCTTTTCATAGGCTGCCATTTGCGAGACTGAGATGCCAATCCAATTACAAAACCTATAACCCACAGTGTTCCATGCCTGCAAGGTACACTTGGGCAATGATGACACAGAGCCTGTGTGAGTGGCCAACCACTCAGGTCTAACCTGAGGCCCACACCACTAGAGAGAGTCTATGCCATAACAATGCCTAGATGTCCTGAAGCTAGATGGCTCAAGGACAAAAGGAAGATTCAAACGAAACTGACAAAAATACCAAGGAAATGATACCTAACCACATTCTGCTATACACAGACATTCATGCCTAGCCCATTCATCATCACAGAGGCTTCTTCCAGCAGCCAATGGGAGCAGAGACAGTCCTATCGCCAAACATAAGGTCTGCTTATTAAGAGCTCCACAGTTGAGTGGAGAATGAATTGTAAGAGCAAGAAGGTAGAGGACATAAGGAAAACATGACTCACAAAATCAACTAAGCAGGCTTCATAGGAGCTCATGGAGACAGAAGAGGCAACTAAAGAGTCTGTATTGGTGTGTGCCAGGCTCTCTGGATACATGCTGTGGTTCTTTAACTTGGGATTTTTGTAGGAGAGACTGTGGTTAGGAATTATTATATAACAGAATAATGAATAAATAAAATAAATGATCTTTGAAGGTAAATTGGTGGAGCTAGAAAAACAAAAATCATCCTAAGTGACTTAACTGAGACTCAGAAAGACAAGTATGTAATGTATTCACTTATAATTGGATCTTAACTGTTAATTTATTGATAAACATTTTCAATGTATAGAAACACAGGTCTGGTAGAGAGTAACAGACTGAAGAGAGGATCTCATTAGGAACAGAAAATAAGGTAGACAGTTATGGATAGATGGCGGTGACAGCACTGGATTTGGATAACCTAACGGACAGGAAAAAGACAGGAACGTAGGAGGAACTTAGAAGGGACTATTAAAACTAAGGGTAATTTGAGGGGGTTTATGGCAACTTGATGCAGTTGAAACTTCCTAAAATGCATACATATTTGAAGGCAATCTAAATGAAATTGTCAAATAAATTTCTGGTCTCTTCATCTTAATTTGTACTTTTTCTTGATTGTCCTTTTTTGATTGTTTGTTTGTTTGTTAGTTTTCCTTTACTTTTCTTACGTTATTATTTCTGAGAAGCATATTTTATTGTTTTTTTGTTTTTGTTTTTTTTTTCTCTTAGTTGAGACATAAGGAAAGAAGATATGGGAAGGAACTGGAAGGAGCTGGGATAGGGGGACCACAATAAGAATATATTGTATGAAAAAAAAAATCTGTTTTCAATGAAAAGAAAGAATTCTCTGCAGTACGTCCTTCACTGCAGCCCTACTCACAGTGACAAAAGTATAGAAAAAAACTCAGTGCCCATGGATGGATGGGGAAAGGAAATGTGCTAAGTGAGCTAAACCAAATCAGATTATCATAATTCAATAAGAATAGCATACTTCATAGATATTATGTTCAATTGAATTTGTAATGCTTGAATCTACAGTGTGCACATTTCTGTGAAATAATGACTAACTCAAAACTCTTATAGAAACAAAAATAAAAATAAAATGCAAAGAAATTAATGGGAATTTTTAACTATTAAAATTTAAAATTATGTCTCCTACCTGAGTGTGTAGGGAAGTGCTTATACCTTAACTCTTGGGAGGTTGACTCAGCAGGATAGTTAGTTCAAGACTAGACTAAGTTAAAAAGAAAGAACGTGCCCCAAAATTGCTTTCTACTAATAAGAATTATGTGTTAAGAATTAAAAAAAATTCATCAGATTTATTTTACACCTTATGCTTAAAATATGAGAAGTGTTACAGAGCTGTACATCTCATTGTAAACTATCAATAATCATGAAATTAAACAACTGGGAATGTTCTTTCAAGTAACTCTTCAGAGATATTGGTTTGGAATGCTTTTGATACACTGGCTTTGAAGATGCGTTGTTAGGATATAGGCTAGTAAGGAAGATTTATAATGAGATACTAACGTCATCTAGAAAGGGAGGGAAATAAATGTGTGGTGAATTTGATTGTTTCATACTTCCTAAATAAATTTCCTTACTCTTTCTATGTTGTGAGAGATAAAATGAAACCGTAACTATTATGTGTCTTTTATATATTCTTGTATTTCAGAAATGTGCATTTAAGTATGTATTATGATGTGGTGATATGCTAGTGCAAATAAGTGTAATGTGAATTTGATTTCACAATTAAACGTTCCTTCCTTTGCTCTCATACTCTGTGAGCTGATCAGAAGCCTGGAGCTACATCAATGCCAAACACTTGAAAGGGACAGTCTGCACTAAAATCAGAAGTGAATGAAGAACTGAATGGCTGTGAGGACACTCTAGAATCTGTACTCATATCTAGACCACTCAGTGTTAGAAAAGTGAGGCAGTGTATGGTAGGAGGAGATGGATTGACTTTTTCTTTTCATTTTATATTCCATTCTTACCTCCCTCCTTCCCCTCCTCTGGGTCCCTTCCTCCAGCCCCCTTCTATGATTTCCTCTCCCCTTCTCCACAGAAAAGCAAAGTTCCCTCACTATCCCACCTATTGCACTCCGCCTATCCAGTAGACTCTTCTCTACAGAGCACATGTGGCAGCCCCCATTACTACAACAGAGCAGAGAAATGGTACATAACACACATACCTCCAGAAACTGGATATCATGAAGCCTTTGCCTGGGGCTGGAGCCTTTCAGGAAGCTGTGGAATGAAGTTGCCCCAGGGTCCTTCTCAGCTTTTAACTTAAGAACAAAACCATTGCTTAACAAATGTCTGATAGACCTTATATCATCAAATGTTATGTATCTTACAAAAATCCATGGTTTGAAAATACAATCTAAGATTTCCAGGCAGTACTTAATTATGAAGAATCTAGTGCTGCAATTTTTTATTGCTACATATACTAATTAGAAGGATGAGGTGGATAGGTAAAACTTACAGGTTTGCACTCACTGAAAATCACAGGCTGATTGATTTTGAACAAATTGCCTTGATATTTTTACCAGACACACCTAATCTGACTACAAACAACCTCTTATGCCACAATTTTCATTAGTCTTTAAAATTACTGCTTTTGACGCTTATGTGTGTGTGTGTGTGTGTGTGTGTGTGTGTGTGTGTAACAAAGAGAGAATTACAGGACTCGAGATATGCAAAGCATGCACACACTATAGTAAATCTTAGAAGTCTAGTATAATTGTAGTAACCTGCCTTCATTACTGTTTCTTTGTAAGGGAACATTTGACTCCTAGATGGAAGGATTTTCATGAACATGCACATCATGTATGTAAACTTTCTGAAATGGATTAACATGAAAACTAGTAGTTTCAGAGTTCCAAATACTCTCTTTTATGAAGACGATTGATGTGTTCCACATTCTGTGGTTTGAGTAGTTCTCTATGTATTCAATACAATTGTATATGAAAATTGTAACCACAAAAAGTGTTTTCAATCATAAATACTATTCCATAAACTGATATAAAAGTGAAGACCCTCTGACACAAAATTCAGGCACCTTACTTTTACTCTCCAGTCTCCAGAACTGTTAAGTAAACATATATCTAACAATCACAAATCACCTAGTCTACAGAATTTGGCTACAATAGCAGGAAATGGAGTTGTCATCTGCATCCTTCTTGTCAATGCTAGCCTGGGTTTAGAGGATTCTCCAGTAATGCCTAAAAGTGTTTGGAATGACTCTGTAGTCTAGAATATTTAATCTTTAACCATCTAGTAGAGAAGATTATTTTTCTACCAACAAATGGCCATCTCCCAAATCAAGTTGTAGGGGGAGCAACCTGCTTCATCCACAAACACAGAAAGGATGTGGGTCTCATGCTTAGTTCACCATAGCTCCAAAGGCCTTTGATCTCGTGCCTGGCCTCTCACTTTAATAATTTTGCTTCTCTAACTAGTTGAATGTGAGAAAACTGAAACGTTTATTTGGATTATTTGTTGTTAATTGTTTTGTGACTTCCAGACCTGAGTAATCTCTTCATGACTAGCTGCAATCAAAAAATTAAAACATGTGTTTTCAAGAATATTACTCTGTTTTCACTTAATGAAGAAATTATATTATTTTATCCTAAGCTTAAGTCATGTATGGGATCTTACATTATCTATACCATTAATGGGATTGAATCTAAATTTGATTCAAAAGGAACAGAAAACAAAAATGACATATTTTTCACCATATATTTTACTTTAATTTTTATGACTTAATTTTTAGAAATAGTAGTTTTCTGTAATGGCCACTGTCCATTACAAAGGTACAGAAAGGGGAAAACTCAGAGACTGCTGGCCCCAGACAAGGAAATATAAGCAACTAAAGAATCAGAGAATCGTAAGTGCTCAAAATGGAATTCCTCAAGCATAAACAAATCTATATTCGATACCAAATAGTCAACCCTGAAAATGCATACATGCAATAAACATATGGACTTAGCATACTGTGTTTATGTATTTAGGTTGATAAACATAAATATAACAAAAATAGCAGCAAAAGAAGAGAGTGTTTGAAGTGAAGGGAAAAAGCTGGAAGGGAACATCAGTTTTATTAGAATCTCAAAATATAAGAAAAATAATTGTAGTCATTGTTATGTTTTAATGACTCTATTAACCTATTAATTATATCACACTTGCCTTATTCTCAATCACCATTATCTACCTTTTTCCTAAAGTAACACTTGTAAGTTATTTATATCTTAATCTAGATTCCATCTATGAAATAAAACACAAAGTATTTGTATTTTCGAGTTGCATAATTTGCCTAACATATTAATCTCCAGTTCTGTTAATTTTATTGTATGTGCTGTAACTGTTAATCTTTCTTGTTAAATAATAAACCATTTTGTATATTGATCACATTTTCTTCAGTCATCTCTTGATGAACACCAAGACTCATTTCATAACATCTTCTTAAGAATAATGTCATAATAAATATAGATGTGCACTGATCTCTTCCACATGCTGGCTTAACATTTCCTTGGTTATAAAACCATAAATAATATTGTTGGATATGGTGGTGAATATAAGTTGAGTGTTTTGAGGAACCTCCACAGTGATTTCCATAGCTGGTACACTAATTTGCATTCTTAGAAGCAACATAAAAGCATTACCTTTCCTTCGCCATCTCCCTAGAATTTGTTAGTATTGCTTTTTTTTTTTTTCAGAGCACTAACTGTTTCATAAGTATGGGATCTGCTTAGTTTTGACTTAAATTTCTCCAATGTTCAGGCATACTGGGCATATTTTCATTTCTTGGGCATTTTTACTACTTCTTTTGAAAACTCAGTTCAATTCACTTGTCTATTTATAACTCACTTACTTTTTATGTTAACTGTTAGAAGTTGTTTATATATTATTATTGGATAAGTGGCTAATGATTTTTTCATCTAAATTATAGATTACATCTTCTCTCTATTTTCTGTGATATTCAAAAAGTATTTAACTTAACTCCAGGTAACAATTGTTGCTTTATTGCCTGCTCAGTAGAATCATGTTCAGAAATCCATTTCTATCCATTCTATTTTTCTATTCTTGTTCTTTCCTTCTCACTAGAATATGTGACATTTATTTCTACTTTAAAAAGTGATAGGTGCTATAGTTTGATCTGCATCCTTAGCCAATCATATATTGAGATGCTTAATTCAAAATATGACTGTAGTTATTGGTAGTGTTTTTATGGTTGTAATACAGCAAAATTGTGTTATTATAATGTGTTTTCAATTCATTTCAATATGATCTTTAGAACAAATACAGAGAAACAAAGAGGACATCAAGTAGGAAGACTTTTGAAGGCAAAGTTAGAGTCTAGCTATTCTTCTATAAGACCAAAAATACTAAATATTTCCACCATGATCCTGGAAGCTATGGGAGAGGCAGGCATCAGATTCTGGTTAATGGTTCTTCTCATTAGGTACCAGTCCTGTTACAGTCTTCATGGTGGGCTTGTCATCTTTAGAAGTATGAGGCAATAAATCTATATTTCTTATGTCATTCACTTAGGAATCCTTGCTTAGGGAAAATGTAATCAATTGATGTATTTATTGATGTGATTCCTTTATCATAAAAATATCATATATGTATGCACTTATGGCATATATTCTTACCTATAGATATCAGAGGTACACTATAATAGATGGCATTTTGTTGTAACCAGGAACATATTGGTTTATTTTCTTTTCTATAAGGTAAACTTTTCTGATTGTTACTAACTTACAAAGTTTCAGATTGTGAAATTAGTCAAGTCCTTTTTAGTATCGTTATTTTTTAGGATTCAATACATGAGTAATGGATTTGCATCATTTGTACCCTTCCATTGCTCTTTTCCAACTCTTCGCAGGATCACACCACATACTCCATTCCAAATATATGACTTCTTTGAGCAGTATTAAATAGACTCAGATGGGGATACGTATGGCATGTATCCTACTGGAAAATACATATTCCAGTATTTTATGTTTGAGATATTTTCACCTGTACTTGATTCATCTAATGTTTAATAGTTTGCTAAAATTATGGCTTCAAATATTTCATATCTAATTTTGGTTTATTAAAATATGACCAAAAATAAACTCTAATCTTATTTTATCTTCTTTTCTACTCACTAAAAACGCACATTTACTAAAATTTGCAAGAAGGTAGAAGAGATAACATGTAAAGTCTATCATAGTAAGTGTACTAGATTTCAATGAAGTAAAGCAAAGTACTATTTGTTGTATAATGCCTAATACTCTGTTGTGCCTAATTTGAGTATTCCCATAATACTTTTCAAATCACATTACTAATGCAGTCAGTAATGTTAAATTGAGAATGAACAGTTTTATATTCTTGAGTGAAAACCATAATATTACTTGTGCTATTAATGATTATTTTCTCTCTAAAGTCTTGCAATCTCTCTTATTTATTGTCAATAAGAATATATCCCTTAGGAAAACCCTAATTATCATGTAGCTGATGCAGACTCAGTTTATTGAATTCACAAACAGTATTAGCAGATTTTTGTATAGTCTTCTAATCCCAGTACAAAGACAGTATTTCTTCCATCTTTAGTGACATTATCATATTTCATTTTCATTATATGCTTTGTCTCCCAGTAGGATACTCTTCAAGACCTAAACTCTCATCTGTGTTAGAGAATTGGTTCACAATTCCTATACGCATTATCTTACAAAGGGTTGGATTGCCTTCAATTCTTTATTGAGGATGTGCTGGGACCCTGATAATATAGTGAAATTGCAGTGTCTTGAGTTTTATTGCTAAGATGTATCCAGAACTAAATTGTTGGCATTCTGTCATAATAGATTTAGGCCTCAGAATTGTTCTATGCATCCACACAAATCTATTTAAGCTTTTATGTGAATTTTCAATGATCATATCAATGGATATTACAAATAAACTCACAATTTATTTACTGATTATACATATTAATGAATTCTAGTAGATGAATGACTTATATTTTTCTATCTTCTTAAAATATTTGTATATTATCTCACAATTATTGGAAAAGAAGAATATTAGGTAAGTTTATTATATGTTTGAATATAATACAATATTTCTATCATCTCATTTCTAAGTCCATAAAAGTTTTCATAACTGAAATTTGTCAAAATCATGCATTTCTATGATTTATAACTATGTGGAATGACTTACCTCAAGATCTCTATAGGATTCCAACAAAAATATTTTCTGCCTCAGTTAGTTATATGCTTATAAACTACAATTCTTTTACTGAAAGTGTGCTATTACCTTGAATATGCATGGAAACCTTAAGACCAGCTTCATCATTTTAGTAATTTTGACATGAGAAAACATTGATATAAGAAGTTGCTTTTACTTATTTTAAAAGGTTTTATTTATTTATTTGTTTATTTTATATTCCAATCACAACCCCCTCCTACTCCCAGTCCTGTCCTCCCCCTCACTTCCCCTGTACCCCATCACCTGTCCCATACCAAGCCACTCTGGGACATCAAATTGCCATCATGACTAAGTGGCTTCTCTTACACGGAGGCAAAACAAAGGATGACTGCTAGGAAAATGGGATCCAGATGGAAGCAATAGAGACCAAGTCTGAAATATCCCTGCTCAAATTGTTAGGGGGTCCACTTGAGGACCAAGGAGCCCACCAGCTTTATATGTGTAGTGGACCTAGGATCAGTCCATGCAAGTTCTTTGGTTGGTGGTTGAGTCTCTATGAGTCCGCTTGTGTGCGATTTAATTGGCTATGTAGGTCTTCTTGTGGTGTCCTTGCCTCCTCCAGTTTGCTTCACCATTATCACTCTTCAACAAGGTTCCCTGAGTTTTGCCTAATATTTCACTGTGGGTCTCTGACTATGTTTCTATTATCTTCTGGGTAAAGCCTCTCAGATGGCAGTCAGGTCCCTGTTCAGTTCCCTCACTCTATCTACTTCTGATGTCTATTTTACCTCTCCTGTTTGAAGAGATTTAAACACCATCCCTTGAGCCTTCATTTTTTTCTTAGTTTCTCTGGGTCTATGAATTGTAGCATGGTTATCCTGCATTTAATGGCTAATATCAGCTTATGAGTGAGTACATACCATGTGTATCTTTCTGGGTCTGTGTGACCTCAGGATGATCATTTGTCTGCAAATTTCATGGTGTCCTTGTTTCTAATAGCTGAGTAGTATTCCATTGTGTAAATATACCACAGTTTCTTTATCCATTCCTTGGATGAGAAACATCTAGGTTGTTTCCAGTTTCTAGCTGTTAGAAATCAAGCTGCTATGAACATAGTTGAGGAAATGTCCTTGTGGTTTGGTGAAACATTTTGGGTATATGCCCAGGAGTGGTAGAACAAAAAATGGTAGACCACAGATTAGGCAAAGATCTTAATTAACCTCACATCCAAACAGGCTAATATTCAAAATATATAAAGAACATAAGAAATTAAACACCAACAAACATAATAATCCAATGAAAAAAATGGAGTACAGAGCTAAATTCAGAATTAACTACAGAAAAATATCTAATAGCTCAGAAGCACTTAACGATTTGCTCAATGTCCCTAGTCATAAGGAAAATGCAAATCATAAACCACTATGAGATTCCATCTTGAACTCTTCAGAATGGATAAGATCAAAAACTCAAGTGACTGCACAGGCTGGAGAGGATGTGGAGAAAGGAGAACACTCCACTATTGCTTGTAGGAGTGCAAACTTTTACAAGAACTTTGGAAATAAATCTGCCTGTTTCTCAAAAATTTGTGAATTGCGTTTACTTCTTAAATATTCACTAATTTACCTGAAAAAAGAACTGTTTGAATTGACTTCAAATTATTTTTTTTGTTTTTGTAATATTTTTATTGAAATAACCAAATTATACAAACTGCATTATACTTACCAATACAAATACTGTAATTCATGTGTAAAAATTCATACATATGTGAATGTGTGAGATAAGTATATATGTACAAATATGCCTGTGTGTATACATATATGCATACAATGTCAAGACTTATATGTTTATTGATGTAAATTTACACAGAATTTATCACCTGAGAATCTGATTTTAAAACATCTTTCTAGAATTATTGTATAATTATTAGAAGCATAGGTTTAAAATTTGGCTATCAATAATATTGCTTTAGTAAATATTAGTCATACAACTCTAGGTAAAACATTTAATTTTCTAAATTCCCTTTGCCTCATCTGAAAATTGTGGAGTGACAGCTATACTGTTTATTCTATAGTATTTTATATGTTAGTATTTGTATCATAGTCAAATGGAGCCTAATATATTTGCTCTAAAATTTTGTTACTATTGTGTTTTTACATTCTCCAAGGTAATACCTCATTTATTGGAGACTTGGGATAAATACATAGTTTTTAAATCTCATGCTTAGTATTTCTATTCATTTATTTTACATTCATGAAATACATGACAGGAACAAGGAAATTCCTGGTCACTTTTTAGTAATTAGTTACCTAATGTCTGAAGCATCATTTTAAACTCTGTGATTCAAGTTACATTTCAAGTACTTTAAAAACAAATAATCTTTTCTATATCATAATCCTCTGATTTAACATGTGATAAATATTACACTATCAATATTATTTACATTATGATTTACAATAGTTAGACTTAATGATATTAATTAAAATGATTATTTTATTCATTGGAAAAATTATGTCTATAATATACATACATGCATACATATGTGTTTCTGTACATGGTAATAATATACTTACCAGACACTAGGAGACTATTGTTTACATTTATGCCAGTATGTTTATTTGTAATGAAACTGAAGTTAAAAATCTATTGATTTCACTGTATTGTATGGAAAGATCAACAATGACAAGAACTAATCTGTGATCCTGAAACAGTTATTTTTCCCTGTACTAGAAGCCTGAAACAACTTTGAGATGCTAGATTTCATTTTTCATGCCTAAAGCACAGCCTTGTCTTGCCCATGGCCATCGACTCATTCGTTTTTTACAGCTACACCTCTGCACATGTCTGTGTCCCCGCTCTTATATCTGCAGTCTCTCTGGGTCCTAATTACCTTTGATGAATACACCTGGGGAGGATTAAGGATTTGGATCAGGATCCTTTGTAAATAAAGAGCAATTTTACCTTCCTTATCTTTTAAGAATTCTCATCCCCAAACTCAGCCACATTCTAAAGTCCTAAGACCTAAAAATCAGCAAATGAAATTTAAGAACATAAATGGAATACAACTCCCTGTTCCCATTATCAAAACATAAATAATTATTTATTAAGTTTAACTTAAAAGCATTATAAAATAATTTTTATTATGAAAACAAAAAGACTGCTATTTCATCTATACAACTGTAAAATAAATTCTCCCCTCTTGTGTGCGAATGTTAGCTGGTTGTGATATAAATCTATGAAAACAGAGCTGTTTGATTATTAAATATCTGAAAACTTGTGTAATTACAGGCGATTGCTTTCTGATATTTTATAAGGTGCATTTATGTGTAAACTGAGTCTAAATTAACTGTGACTAAGTCATATGAATTGTTTCATTAATCCCAAAATTAATAATTACAGACTTTGGAAAATCCTATGACACTGTCTTTCTAGCCTGAAGAAGAAGAAAACATCCAGCAAGTATGAGAGAAAGTATGGTAAGTAAATCAATAGTTATGCTGTGCTGTTTACTTTAAAAAAGTGATGAAGACATAAATTTGAAAGAATAGAGAACTGTTTTCAGGCTGAGGTTTTGAAAACACAAAAATGAATAATATTAGGAACTGAAGATGCTAAGTAAAAGAAAGTACCTTCTCAAAATTACTGGATTGTAATTGAGCAAACCACAAAAATGAGAAGATGTTCAAGGATCCAGATTATTTGTCTTGGACTTTGGACCCTGAAAATAATCACTTTGTTATGAAGGGACATTACTTTTTTTTAATTGCAATGCTTATGTTTTAAGCCTTGAGGAAAGTTCCATTAGATATTTGGATATCTAATTATCCAGTGGATAATTAGAGAAACAAATAATTGTATTCAATTATTTACAAAGCTCTTTAAACTTTACTTTGCTTGGACATGGGCTTTGTTCTCATAAAATGACTTTGACTTGTGTCCAAGCTTAAGAAATTTAGGGTTAAGCAGAGAAGTGCAATGTGCATCTCTATTGTGTGTATATGCTGACTCAGGCTTAAAACAGAAGCAGAGTGAAATCTTTAACAGATACAACAATCAAACGTGGAGGTGAATTATTAAAATTGCATATCTGTAATCTGGAACATTTTATCAGAAAATATTTTAAAATAAAATACTAAGTTACACATATGGCTGACTTGACTGCAATTTAAAAATTAAACAGACTTACATAAGTGAAAGTAAAAGGTTTATCAACAACTGCACAATTTCTAAACTGAAGCTAGGGAACAGTAAAATTCTTTTGTAAGAATTTTAACAAGAATACCAAAAAAGCACAAAAATACATTTATATTTATTTTAAGACTTCCATAGTCAAAATGGGTCAAAGAGAGTTAAAGAGCATATTGCTCCCTAAATATAGTATACTCCTGACTAACCACATGCTGATATACATATTTAATGTTTATCTTTCTGTATCTTTGTCCCTTTATTTCTCACCTTAAAACTTCTGCATTTATGAATGCACCTTATATCATATTTCATTGAATTAAGACAGGAAATATTCCTCTGGACATAAATATTACTTCTTAGTTAATTTCTTTGGTAACATTACTGTAATTTATTTGAAGAAAACAGAAAAGTACAAGGTAGAAATGAAGAAAGAAAGGAAGGAAAGATGGACGGTTATAGGGAGATAGAAAGAGGAGGAAGCCTTCAATTGTATCAAAACTCTTCCAGTTGAATGATGGTCTCTAAATTAGGAGAAATCTAAGTTGCATTAATATATATATATGCATATGTGTGTAATGTATGTATATGTATAATTTTAGTAAATATCAGGTATCTTAACTTATATACAAGGATTCTTTACAATGTTTAAACAGTAACAACAATGCCATTCACTATAAAATGTTTGTGACTAACCCACATATGTACATCGACAAGTATTCACTCAAATTAAATTGTCAAATGTGTTGTTCAAAACCAGATTATAGAGATACTCCTTAATCCTTACAAAGCTCTGTACTTTGTATTTTTCCTTCTCATTCATGTGATTATATTTCTAATATCATGAGACAATACCCCTTAACAATTCTGCTTTTTGTGTTATTGTAATTTGCATAAAAGTGACTCAAATCATTTTCACAAACATGTAAGATTCTAATCATTTTCTAAGAAAAGAGAAAAATATTAAATAAGTATTCAATGCATTGATGTAATAGTGTAATTGATTTCCAAATGCCTTTGATGTCATATTGGCATGGCGTCAGAAATGTTTGATAATCATGACCTGTTTCTTTATTTATACTTAGTAAATACTGACTCAGTCTCTCAGAGACATTAAAAAAAATCCAAAGCTCTATACTTCTAACTTGTTAAAAGCTCTATTAGGAAACAGCATTTCAGCCATTTTTTTATCTGCAAGACTTTGGGTACTGTTGCTTCATGAGATTTTCTCTACAGTAACCTTTCAAAGCTAGCCACAACAGCTTTAATTCTATATCATACTGACATCTGACCTTTGTAAACTTATACATAAGAAAGAAATGAGCAAAACAAGATGCTAAGGGAGACCAGAGCTGCATCTGTTTCAAAATGAAGCTATCCCCACAAGCTACAGAGATATCATGACCTATAAAGCTCAGAGCTGTGTTGGTTCTTCCTAACAATTACCCAGAGCTATTATGTTCCCTCCAATCACTAAAAATGCCATCACTAAGATAACTGCTCCAGTTAGAGAAGGTACACGATTTAACAAGGAGCTGCTGTGTGATCAGTGGGTTTGATTTGATTGCTGCCATTTCAAGCTGTTAATCCACTAGGTGATATAATGCCTCATTCTCTCTGAACTATATCACTAACCCAGAATTCCATAGAAGGGATTCTATAATTATTAATTTTCTTGATATGCAATATTTCTATTTCATTTAAATTTTTCTGAGATGACTAATGTTCATTCTAATTATGTAATAATAACTGTTAATGACAATGTTATCAGGTAATAAATGAGTTTCTTTAATTTGTCCCATTATGTTCCACAGGTTCATGTGCAAGTTTAAGAAGAAATCACCTTAGCCATTGCAGTGTGTGGTTTAAGGTAGACATAATGTTTCCGAAACTTTTCCAGGCTTAAATCTCCCATCTCATAGCATCTGCCAGTGGGGTTGTCAAACTAATCAGGCACCTATGAGTCACTAATAAAGAAACTGATTTGATAAACAGCATAGAACATTTAACCAAAATGAATTCGTTGTTATAACCGGGTAGAAGTATATGGGTATTTGTGCTGGATAGTTTTATTTCAACTTGACACAAAATAAATTCATCTGAGAGGAGGGAATCTCACTCAGTTAAGAAAATGCATCTGAGCCGGGCGGTGGTGGCGCACGCCTTTAATCCCAGCACTTGGGAGGCAGAGGCAGGCGGATCTTTGTGAGTTCGAGGCCAGCGTGGTCTACAAAGTGAGTCCAGGACAGCCAAGGATACACACAGAAACCCTGTCTCGAAAAACCAAAAAAAAAAAAAAAAAAAGAATGCATCTGTAAGATTGGACTGTGGGCAAGCCTGTAAGGTATCTTACAACTAGTGACTTACAGGAACAGGGCACTCCATTGTGGGTGGTGCCTTCCCTGCATTAGTGAGGTCTTGAGTTCTATAAGAAAGCAGGATGAACATGTCACATGGAAAATATCAGTAAGAAGCTGATTTTTTTCCCCTCCAAGACTTCTGTTTCAGTCCCTGACTCCAAATTCTTGCCCTGCTTGAGTTCCTGCCTTCACTGCTTTTGATAATGAACTATTATATGAAACTGTGACTGAAATCAATTCTTTCTTCCCTAGGTTACTTTGGTCATGGTGTTTCATCACAGTAATAATAACCCTAACTAAAACAGCCCTTATGTCCCAAATAAAATCATGTTCAAAATATTTAGAGTATAATACATTTCTCAAGGGTTTGCCCCTTTCAGACGGTCAGCCACACTGGTGCTCAGTACTCAGGAGAGACCGCCACATTATCACTCACTGTCTGTTTGAACACTGGTGTCCAGGCATTGGGCAATATGTATCAGTGAAATTACTAAAAGTTATACATTAGATTGAACTAAACCTACAGTTATAACTAATAATATGTGGCTTATTAGCATAGTCTGTAATTTTAAAAGATTGTAAGATAATCTGTTCTTTACTTTAACATCTAAGAAACTTTGAGAGTTAAAATATTAATGTGAAAACAGAATACTATGGGAGACAAAGATCCTTGTCACAAACATAATAGTAACTGAATCTGCAAAGACGTATACAGACATCATTTTTCAACATGAACTAAAAGATTTATAAAGCTTTATTAATATTGAAATATTAGCACTTAGATTTTTTCACTTTACCAAAGAACTGACATTATTCAGAGTGCTTAAAGAAATAATTTCATTTCAGTCAATAATATTCTTTGACTTATAAAAACTTCCATTTTACTAAATAATGTTTCCATGAAGAGTTTATTCACCGTAGGTTGTTCATGCTTAGTTGTGATTATTTTAAATGAACTCAAGCTATAAGCTAGATCTCACTAGGTATTTGGCAATGAAAATGAAAAAGTAGCTAACAGACACAATTGGTATTAAGAGTATTGTGTAGGAAGAACTTGGACATAATTGAGCTATGGTTAAAAAAGCCCTATAGTACTTTAAACAGTTTATTCTGGCAGTCTGTTAGGAACTATTAAGGTCAAATGAGAGAAATACAGATTATGACGACCCATATTATGAGGTTTCAAAGGGAAATAAGGACACTATCAGAATCTGGAATAAATGCCATTCATGTTATATTCCAGGAAATAATACGACCTCACTCTGCCCTGGTCCTGAAAAAAATTAAAGGAAAGTTAATGAACTATGGTGTTTGGTGAAGGAAATGTTATCACACAAGCACAACTGAGCTGTGTCATGGTTACTGCTCAGTACTCTCATTAGGTTTACAGTTAGAGAAAAGAAAATGTAGCAGATAGATTTACAAATTATGTTGTTTGCTTCGGGAGGGATTCTGAACAAGTTTAAAGTTAAGGACAAGGCTGGTACAGAGAAGCATATCCAATTGTAAAAATGTTTACCAAAATTAAACATACACCTTACACTTTGCCTTCCCATGCTCTTTAAGACTGTGAGTTCTAACCTTCTTCTCCAACATATCAATGACTTCACAGACATTTTTTCACATACAAAGTGTCTTAAGAGGTACTAATGTGCAGTAGGTAAAATAAAGATATCAAGGCTGATACACTACTCTTTCCAAAAGTTGCAGTGTTTCTCCTGCCTCCACATTACACTTGAATTGTAACAAAGCTTGCAAATAGACAGCCAGGAGACAAAAACAAACTGCTAGGATCTCACTTGTGGCCTCTGGAAGCCAAGACATCCTGTGATCACATGAAACATTAGTCAAGAATATTTCTAATGCAAATAGTAATAGCTTCAACAGAGTTGAAAGCTCAGGCCTCAACTGAGCTGTTAAGATGTTATAGACTCTTTTTGTAACACATCTCTGAAGTATCCATAAATTCATCAACTCCTTGGGACTGATTCACCTGTGCCAGATTCAATGAGTTTTTCCATGCAAAAGGGGAAGGAGTCTAAAGGTTTCAGGATGAAGTGTTATGGTTGTTCATATCAAATTGCATAGAAGCATGTATGTGAAGAGTTGGTTCCTAACTGGAAGAACTTTTTAAGAGGTTGGAAAACATTATGTAAGGTAGTACTTAGCCAGAAGAAGTGGGCCACTGAATATCGCAAGGGCATAATTTGTATAAACAAAAATCAACCAAAAATTGATAAAGAGAATAACAAGCTAGCAATAAATAAGCAGTGAACATATTGGGACTTAGTGTGGATAATGTATAAGATTGTAAGTTTGAATTTTTATATTCAATTCATTTAAATATGTTTTGTATATGTTTCATTCTGAGATCATTCTTCATGTCAAGGCAGGTAATTTCAATTCTATAACTTGTAAACATAAATGAGTATTTTTCAATGAGTACTTCAATAAAATATTCTAGAATCTTAAATATTTTTAGAAAGATCGAAGAGTAACTGAGTTTAAACAAGTCTCATTTATAATCTTGAGTATCGGTGACACTCAAAACTTATGTAGTAATTATCCCCTGTTGTGATAAATTCATATAATGAAGAGTGTGCTGATGATTACTCAAGAGAGTTATACAAATATTGTTTTTATTTTTTACAAAATGTCAATTTATTGATCATAAATAATATGTAAAATACATTAAAAATCCTAAATTTCTATGAGAGATAGGAGAGAAAAGAGAAAGAAGTATTAAGGCATTTTCACAATCACCCCGACATGGCCTCTTCCACCACCCCATCCCTCTCTCATTGAAAATCTTTTCCCATCTTTCCCTTCCTATGTGAATCATATTTTCGCCCTACTGAATTTCAGTATGGTTGCTTGCATGTGCAAGTGTGGAGCCTATTTACTGATGAGCAACCTGCCAGTGACTATACTACTGAGAAAATGATAGTTTCTTACCAAGTACACATTAACTTTACATAATGCCCAAAGTTTCTTAGTTAGAAATGAGTTCTAATTAACCCATCTCTATATTTGATGGACTTGTGATGATCCACGTTTGTGAAGTTCGTGTGCACATAACCAGAGCTACAATGAGTCCATGACGGTTGTACTTTCCTTACCTTCCAAAGGCACTGTTCACACCAATCCTTCCCAAACACTGTGTCTTACCTTCCATCCCCTCCAAATTCTGTGAAACTCCCAAGATTGGAGGGGATGACACAGACACTTTATTCATGGCTAAGAACTATACCCCCCTATTCTCTGTACCTTGGCCACTTGTAAATCACTGTGATAACCATTGGTCACTGGAAAGGATCTTCTCTGATGAAAACACAGAGAAGAACTAATAAGTACTTAGTTATGTTTAAATTACATTTACTTCTTTATTTATGGGATGTGAATGTATGGATTTGTGTAGGGAAAGGTAATTGCCATCTCATGGGTGGGAAGGTCATAAGCCAATTGGTGGAAGTCACTTCTCTCGTTCCTTCGTGTGGGTCCTGGGAATAAAGTTTGACAGCTGTTAATATGGAAGGCTCAAGATAAGCATTTAGAAAGGTGTTTGACAACATGTCAGTATAGCAGAATGATAGTAGTAGGGTCTTATGATGGCCTGTGACCTCCACAGACATGATCTCTTCACTGTGTTTATAATTTTAGACTTGAGCATCCAAAAATAATAGCAATAATTTGTTCTGGGGAAATATGAGTCCTCTCTGATCAATATTTCATAAGGAGATATCCTACACAAGTTGCTTTGATTTTCTGGTCAGTTTTTAATTTTCTAAAGTTCATATTTTGTTCATTATTTTTAAAATGCCAGCATGAGGTTACTCCCCACCCTTTAACGAAGATATCTCCTTCAACTTGGTTTTAGAACATGTCAAGCAGGGAGGAAGATGAAGCTACTATCTTCCTTGCCTGGATTTGGAATCATATTAGAATAGATGCTGGTGCTATGAAATTGTGTATACATTACTTTAAGAGATATTTAGCAATTTCTCCTGTGTTCAAATAACTTTTTTCCCTGCTCATTTGAGCTAAAGGTAATAATGTCCCCCCACCCTGAGTTTTTCAGGACAATTCACAACAGAAATGTTTTGTAACCTTTTGCTTTTTCTCTTCTTCATCTTTACATACCATTGCTTCCATTTTGAAAATATGGAGTAGAAAGAAAGCTTTGAATCTACACTCACCTTCTCCTTGCCATGCAAAAGCACATAGTTCTTATTGTGTATATAGGAGACACCAAGTGTCCACAGCATGTACCTGAATGGCAGATTCATAAAACTATGACAAATTAGGAAGGAATAAATCATCTTCATTAAATATATATACATATATATATTAATTTCCCAAAATAGGTCAGGTTACCAAGCTAATTGAGCTAGTCCTCATTTTGTCTTGAAAATGAAGACTACTTAAAATAGATTAAAATATTCATGTGACAAGTTTTCGATGGTGATTATAAGTAAAAATGGAAACAAATTTTCTCAAGACGTTCAAAAGTCTGGCAATCTCTATAAGAAAGACAACAAAATTAATCAATAAGAAAGAGTGTGTTTATTCATAAGAATGTTTCAAGGCTGTGTGGGAGTTCCTTCACCCACCAGCAAGTCTTTTTTAATGTGGCTTCTGTTCCTTTTCAACTTGACATTAAAGCACCAGACTGCTGTAAAAGGGCTTTGACCTTCAGAGGTGTGCTATGATTACAGATTTTTAAACTGATTTAGTTTAAAAAAAGAAGACCTCAGTGAATGTTAAAGTTTTTGAAACAGGTATGTTAATTCTCAAATTCCATACATAATGTAAACAATTAGAATTCACTTAAGCTATAAACTTTCATTTGAAAAACAAATAAAAACAACATTTCAAAGAATTGTATCATGTCTTGGATTTCTGTTTGGTTTCCCGTAGAGATGAGATTTCATAAAATGAAACAGATCAAAACAAAACAGGAAGAAAACCATCAAAGCACAAAACCTACTAGGAAGTACCTTGCTGTCCTTCAATTAGCTTTTTTGGTAGTTGGAATCCTATCCAATACCTATGATTTTTGGTTACTATAGTCTTTTAATATAGAATGGTAAATTCTGCTTTTGAAATTTAAAAAAATTTGATTAAAATATCACACAGCCTTCCCCTATACTAATCTTGTTATTGCCCCACACACATATAAAGAGTACAATGAAGAATACAAATAGTATATTTTAATCATTCCAGAAGTTATCCAAGTGTAACAGTGACAGGAAAAAATGGAAAATTTGTTATGATCTCAGGTATGTGACAATGTATAGGATACAGGAAATGCTATATGGAAAATAAAACACAATATGTTACTCATATCCATGGCTACTCCAACTGTCATGAGAGAGGTGCCATCCAACAACCTATGGGAATAGACGCAGAGACACATAGCAAAACACTATGCAGACCCAAAGGAACTCCACACAAGAGGGGAAGAAAGACTGTAGGAGCCATAGAGGTTGAGGAAACTGTGACAACAGGACCCATAGAAAGAATTGATCAGGGCTCAAAGGGACTCACAGAAATTGAAACAACTAACATGGACTCTGTATGGGTCTGAGCTAGGTCCTCTGCATATGCCTTGTGGTTGTGTAGCATGATGTTTCTACGGGACTCCTAGCAATCAGAGTGTGGAGTGTATTTGACTCTACCTTCAGTTGGGGACCTTTTCTCCTACTGACTGCCACATCCAGCAGTGATTTGAGAGTCTGTATGCAATCTTATTGTATCTTGTTAAGCCATGCTAGGTGAATAGCCCTGAGAGGACTTCTCTTTCTTTCTTTTCCTTTTTATTTTTCCCCTTTTTGTTTGAAGGGAAACAGAGAAGGAGGTGATGGAGTGATAAGGGGGAAAGAAACTGCAATGAATGTAATGTATGAAAGAAGGATAAAGATATAACAAAAAGAACCATTGTTTTATCACAAGACTGCTATTGGATGCCTTAGTATAAAGCAGGTATATATATTTTTTCTTTGCATTATCCTTAATCTAAGGAAACAATGGAATTTGGAAAAAATACAATACATACTATAAAGAATGTAGCATCAGAAACTACTTTGAAGATTAGAGAGGGTAGAATATGCCAACAGGGAAAATATAAATCATTTGAGTATTTCTTAATTTATGCAGACAATTGGTCCTTTTTCATACAAATGACAAATTATCCCCTCAGTTTCTGGGAAAATGTTGGATCCTACCAGATGACTGTTATAGATATCACCATTTTATACAACAATAAGCCATAACAGGAAAAACCTATTTGGGCCTATTTTGAATAATTTGAACACAATATATTAAAGAACTCTCTGATATTGCATTTCAAAATTTGTTAAACATTGTTTTTTCATTTAAGCTGAAATCAACAACAACAACAACAAAAAGAGTTAGAAGAAATTACACACTATTATCGCACGTCCTATTAGGCAAGTGAGAGATGACTGAATGGGAGATACTGACATCTTGCATTTGTCTTCCCCTTCAGTGATTATATTGCATAATATTTAATGACCCAGACAGCAGAGTACACGGCAGGAATAAGTCAGGAAACAAATCCCAAATACAAATTATACTTTGTATTGTTTTGGTTTATTTTGGGGGAGGGCACAGGGTGGGAGGCTGGATCCTGAAAGAATGGGAAGGGAGTTGGAACAGGGTGAATTGTATGAAATTTTCAAATAATTAATAAAAATTATGATCTCATAAAATAAAAAAAGAAGATAAACTGAAGTAGAAAAAAAAAAAAGCTGCTCCATGACAGATTGTTCACCAACCCTCAACTCAAATGTACATATAACTCCCACAACAGTACCACACCAGGAAATGAAGCATTTACATTGTGAACCTGCACAGACATTTCACTCATATTTATTCCATAATAGCCAACTAGCAGTGAGGAAACTCAATCAAATTATTTAATTTCCACTGTCTTACATTTTTTAAACCAGTATATCTATTTTAGTTTGTTTCAGTATCTGTAACCAAATTCAACAGTCTGAGTAATGTATTAGGGATAATGTTCCTTTGGCTTATAGTTCTGAAGTTGTTCTAATTTAAGATCTGTTAACTGCATGAAAGATGAACAATTTTACATAGGGCATCCCTATGTAAAACAACATCTTCCAAGTTCTGGTCACCTATTCTGTTGCATAAAATACAGCTCTCTGTATTATGGTCACATCTTTTTGAATTATTTAAATTTAATTATGTCCCATGAACTATACATACAAATACTGTACTAAAATAAAATGTCAGTCATCTTAACATCTCATAATGTGGATTACATTTCAATATAAGTTTTAGTGCTCATATTCAAAGTGGAAAGAATGATGCGCTTGTTTCAAGACACATGGAAGTTAATGTCCATAGTTAGTAGTTAGTGTTTGAAATATAGTAAATAAGTAGTATCTACTTATTATAAATTAAAAAATAATTTACTAATTACTTATAAACTAACTAATATATGAATAATTTTACAATTATTTATGTAATTAATATATTATGTACACTTGATATGGAAAATGGAAAATCTCTGTAAAAGATAAGTCAAGATACTTATTTTTCTTGAAGTGTATTTGACCTTTGTATTATTCTGAAGAAATATTTTAAATTTCTTCAGGGTTATGTCAAATTGTTCTCACATACTACGCAAATCTTGACTTCCCATTACCATAGTTAATTTTCAAGAAATTATTCATGCTATTTCTCAGTGGTCTAGTTATAAGGAAATTTTATGATGAGAATTGTGAAATAATACTCCATTATATTCTATATTTCTTCTGTCTCTCTGCACACAGTAAAATCAGAGAGCGACAGATAGACAAAGACACACAGAGAGATATAACCAATTAACAAAAGAAATATGCCATAAGCAAAAATAACATTTTATATAAACATGTTAATAGCACTAATTAAAATATTACTTTAAATAATCAGCCAAGGAAAGCTCATATTTATTTTTCACATCTAATACACAAAATTAACTTCACTATGAAATAGATATACCATATTTTAAAATACTATGAATAAGCAATATACAATTTGAAATGCTAATAATTTTTCATATACAAACTGCTCAACTGTTTTATACAGTTACTGCCAAAAAACTAATTCTGTTTTGTGATAAATGCATTTTGTCATTGTTGTTATTCATTAACTATCAGAGGTAGCTCTCATCATTAGAGTTATCACATCATCCATCTTCCTTTTATCCTAATCTTGTAGAGATTACTCAATAATAAGTAAATGATATTTAAATTGAATGATACAAACAGCTTATGTTAATTAAATTACTGTTTCAATTATTAATCATATCTGTCTTATTATTTGTCTCAATATCCTACATTTGTAATCCAGTAGTGAAGTTATTCTCTGTTTCCTTCAATTTGGAGTCAGGCAAATAAATAGCAGGATAAAGAAGGTTTCTTGGTTCTCTTTACGAAAGACGCATCCTTATCCCTGGAATATATCTTTTCTTGTCTCCTGGATATGTAGAATTCCACATCTTGATGCCATCATCATGGAGGCCTAGATTTCAGCATAGTAGGACACAAATATCCAGACTGAAACCCTTGATCTTTGGTGTACTGAAATGCTTCTTATTTTCACAAGTAAAATGGATCCATTTCTCTCCAGTGACCTGACCTCCTGTGATTCTGAAATCACTCCAAGACCAGTTATAAAAGTTGAAGTCTGAAGAGCTAGCTAATATTTTTTGATGTTACAAGGTTTAATTTAGCCATAATTTTGAAGCAAATTTACTTGCAGCTGTACAAGTATGAAATCATACAAGCTATGTTATCCCAAACTATGAGTGAAAATTGGGTTCAGGATATATTGTTATCCCAGAAATGGAAAAACAAAAACCAAAAAAAGCAAAATAAAACAAAATCCAAGAAAACTAGAGTGTCAGCTTCAAGATATGTCATATCCCAGCATGATAAACATTTTGAAATATTAGCAAATCAGAATAATCTCTTTTTCTTTTAATAAAACCCATTAATTTGAAGTTTATCTTTTATGTTTTTTATAATTTAGTTTTTATTTCTTCAAGTTACATCTCAATCACAATCCCCTCCCTACTCCCTCCACCAGTCCCACCCTCAACCCCTCACCCCCCATCCTCTTCCCTTTTTCTTTAAGTTTAGGGTATATCTTTTTCCCCCCAAAAGCTCCCCCTTTCAGTCTAACAAATGTCTTTTTCTCTTATAACAACAAATACAATAAAAAACAACAGAAATAAATAGGCCACAATTATGAGAGTTTTATGGCTTAGCATACATTCCCAATGTCCAGTCCATATGTATTTGGCACCTGACTTTAACATTCTACTATCTAACCATCTCCATGAGTTTAAAGTTCTATATCTAACTCAGCTTTCATACTAACTTGCCTCATAATTTTAAAAATATCTTCTTAGATCCAGAACACCCTCTTGATTCCTAAACAACTCAAAATTTAACTATGAGACTCTAGCTATCTGTTCTTCAACCACCTCAGAGACCTGAGAGGGATAAATATATCTGATTATATAGGAAGTGCAGGGCCTGCAGCTTCCAAAACTAAGAAATGACATATCAGTGGCTGCCTGGACAGTTCCCATTTTCTGTCCGTACACTACAGCATCAATCTTCAGCTGTTTGGCCCCATTTCTCTGACAGATATTGATTGTAGAGCAGGGGTTATGAAGGACTTACCTACCCTGTCTTGGCAGAGCTAGGCTGTCGACTTACCTGCTTCCAAGTTTTGTCCTTTTTGGACAGCATTCTGTCTACAGTTGAAGCAAGGGGTTTTTTCTTGCCAAGAGATAGGCTTGCCACTAATTCAACCATCTCCCACTGGAGATTCTTCGATGTTCATCTTCGACTTGGAGTAGAATAGGGGGTGCTGTCAGTAGCTGACATATCTCAATATCAAACAATCTAAAGTTAAGAAAACATCTTTGAATGCCATATTCTGCAGATCTCTTGAGGTTTTTGAAGATGCCCTATCTATCTTTTATATTTAGATAAGCAAGTGTTGCTTGTCTCTTAGCAACTTGATTTCTGATTAGCTTAGATAGACTGTGATAGACTGTCTTAGTACCTAACAAAATGTCAAGCTAGAATGACTATTAGTTTGCATTTCTTAATTGTCCCAAACAGTTTATGACAGTTGGTAGGAAAAGGCCAAAACTTCTCATTTCATTTTTAATTATTACTAGGTACAATACCTTAAAGCTTTAGTAAAGCCCTGAAGTTCAGCTTCTGTCTACGAACTTCTTAGGACATTTAAATAGCTGAGCACAAAAGGACTGAACATCAAATGATTCTATTAACATTTTAAACCATTTTTCCATTCTTATTTGGGCCCCAAACAGGTTTACTATGTCCCAAATAAACAGGAAGTCATTTTAAGAGAACGATGTCCCATCCTCAGAAGGTGGGGAAGGTGCTTCCCCTCCCCCCCCGTTTTGGTCATTTGATGGATAATAGAAAATCTTGTTATTTAGAGGAAGAGATTACAATACCTTAAAAAGCATTACCCCTAATTTTGTATAAGTATACAAAGATCAATACCAATGTGGCCAAATATAATCTTAATTTTGTATCAATATACAAAGATCAATACTATATAGCCCAATTGTTCAGCTCCACAGGCTGCTCCAGCCAGAACTTCAGTAAAGCCCTGAAGTTCAGCTTCTGTCTACGAACTTCTTAGGACATTTAAATAGCTTAGCACAAAAGGACTGAACATCAAATGATTCTGTTAACATTTTAAACCATTTTTCCATTCTTATTTTGGCCCCAAACAGGTTTACTATGTCCCAAATCATCAGGAAGTCATTTTAAGAGAGTGATGTCCCATCTTCAGAAGGTGGGGAGGGTGCTTCCCCTCCCCCCCCGCCGCTTTGGTCATTTGATGGATAATAGAAAATCTTGTTATTTAGAGGAAGAGATTACAAGCTGTTAAATGGTCTTGTTAAATAGGTTTTGCAGGTTAGACCCAGGGACTTCTCTCTTTTTTCTTTTCTGTATCCTTCTTTCTCTCCTATGTAGGAGTGAACAGACTTGAGAAAAAATGGGACATAGACATAATATAGGAAAGATCAAGAAAAAAGGACAGATTATTGAATATGCCCTTATACCTTTGTATATTGATACAAAATTAATATTATATTTGACTAAATTAGTATTGATCTTTGTATATTAATGCAAAATTAAGATCGTATTGGGCTACATTGGTATTGATCTTTGTATACTGATACAAAATTAAGAGTATATTTGGCCACAATGGTATTGACCCTTGTATATTGATGCAAATAATCTTCTTATATAGCTTTATTTGTCCACTAGGCTTTTGTATATTCTTCCCAGATGTGTATCATGGTGGCATCCTTGCCCGCTTTGCTGCTGCCATGGCCTCTTCAGTAGATTTTTGAATGGTGGTGGGTTCATGGTCTGGTTTCACAAGTCCTCTCTGGCATCATTTGAAGTCTATATGGAGGCAGACACACATCCTTAGTTTATTAAGTATAGTACCTATGTTGTCAGGAATGTTAGAGCCACACCTGAGAGATCATGCAAATGCAAATAATAGATACTACAGTATGAGCCAGAAATGGGCAAGATTGTGTAAATGTTGTTTTTATTTCCGAGGATGAGGGGAGTAGATGAGAACCATACGCAAGCTTTATGTATATATGGCTTGGGCTGAGTCTAGAGTGTTTCTATGTAACTATCCTTAGGTCTAGGCCTGGAAGCTTCTAAACTACTTACAATATAAACTTCTGTAAGCCAGGACCTTGAAGGGTTCAACTTCCAGCCTCTGTCTTCTCACCTAGGCCTAGAATGTTTTCAGCCTCCAAGACTTACTGCTGAATAAGCTCATCCTTTCTAGTTCTTTCTGAGCTGTGACTGGCTGGTAAAACTCAGCCAGCTGGTCTGGCTCAAATTCTTCTCTAAGCTGACTGATTCAAATTGGCCTCTATTAGCTTCTGACTGAATTGTTCTGCTTAGAAAACCTGCCTCGGAACCTCAGGAACTAAACTGCACCAACTGCACTGACTGCATAAAGTGAACAGAACTGCATTAACTCAACTGAACTCAAATGACCTGCCTCAAACTCAACTCCTTTCTCTCTCTCCCTGCAGTGCTCTTAAGTAGACTCTTTCCTGTCTGTTCTCCTGAGAGTTGGGCATATCCTTTTTCTGAATCATTCTGACTTTTTTTTTTCTCTGATTTCATCAGATTGTCTGCACCTCAATTAGACATATTGCTTGGGATTAAAGGTGTGTACTGAAGACATATCTGTATTGCACCCAGAGGGATTAAAGGCATGTACAATTGGCATGTCTCTATTCCAGAAAGATCACATAGACCTAGAACTTTCGATGTGACCCCTTGCCGGAGTAGCTATACTGATGGATTAAAATTCTTCTATAGGATGGTGTCTCCTGTTATGCAGATCTGCTCCTGTCTTTGGTTCTCATTGCTTAGGGTTGTGTGAATTATCTCAGTGATTCAGTGTCTGGTTAGTTATTCTTCCCCTTTTTTTCTTTTTTTGATAAAATGTTCTGGCTTTGTTCAGATGACAAAATAAGCAAAACCTCTTCTTCTACCTAAAAGGCCAATCTTCACTAACATTCTTTGGATGGTTATTTTACCAAATATTTGTTTTTTTCTTTAAATTGATTGCCTCATCTTTTCCCATTCAATGTAAAATGTCCATGTCATATCATTTTTTCAAGCATAATTTGATTCCTTGCCGAATACAAGAAATCATAAAATTTGTAAAATAACTACATAGATAGACTTAATTTTATAAAATATAAAATTAAAGACTATGTGCTCTTACATAACATAAAAAATCCAGAAATACAAATGCAAAAAAGATATTAAAATTTTTGAAGATTTTCCTTTATGAAACTTAGTAGTATGAAAGTGAATTTATAAGTATTTGGTATTGTCATAAGGCTTTCTGCTTTACATTGTAAATATTTTAAGTGGCTCTAATTAGAACATATTCTAGGTGACATTGAACTAGAAATTATTTATTCTAGCTATTTGGTTTAATCTAAATTTTTAAGTTCAGGAAAACTTGTGTGTGAAAATATGAAGAATATAGAAGCCAAAATAGAATATTCTTCCATAAGTGTTGATTAATATACAGAAAGTGAATGTTACTTGTCTCAAGGAATTGAGATGTAATATGGAGTTAAGATTGAGTTATATCCTTTTAAGATATATAGATTACCCTGGACATGTAGATAGTTATAATGTTATTTAAAGTGAAGTCAAAATATGAATAAAAAGATCAGAGAATATAACTATTGTAGAATTTGAAAAGTTTTTTTTCTAGCTGTGGCCATTTCTGAACAGAAAGATTTTAAGATGATATTTTGATATTTGAGAGGGCTATGGAACCTTTAACTTCATCAGTAGTTGAAGCCAATATTACATTCTATTCTTTGTGTTTCGGATTTGTCTTCTACTTGGTACATATAACACATGTCTTGCTTCTCTTTAACTATTCATGGATAAATTAATTCATTCTGTAACTTGAATGTTGTGATTATTTCTGATATTTGAAAATAAAATGTCTATTTAACATAATTATTATTCTTTTATTTTGGATATATTAATAATATTGATATTTTTTCTGGGAGAGCATAATTACTCTATTTTGAATTTTCTTGGAAGGTCAACACTGCTTTTCATAACAGCTACAGATATTTCATTTCTACTGACTGTATATGAACATTTCCTTTCACCAGCTTCAGATCAATATTCATTATATTGTATTTAAATTAGTTTGGACTTTGATAAGTCTCAATATGCATTTCATTGATCGTTAGTGGTACAAGTTGGCTATGTTTATGTCTTGACATGAATAACGGCTATTTGTACTTTTTTCCCAATTTTAGGCGGAGTTTCTGTTAGATGCTGTGTTAAGTGGTATATTCTGTGTGTTCATTACTTGACAAATAGAATTTGCAATTGTAGACCTGAGTTGTGGAATTATAGGCATTTGCCACTGAGTTGTGGAGTTAGAGATACATGCCTAGTTTACTCATTGCCAGGGCTTAAACCCAGGATGACATTCAGGCTAGGTAAGTGCTCTATCAAATGAGCTACACTAGCCCTGGGTAGCCTTTCATTTTTAAATTCAAGTAATGTCCACTTTCTCTCTCTTACACTAAATATCATCAAGGTTGTATAATTAAAATGTCTTTTTCAAAATAAAATTAAAGAATTCAAGGTCTTAGAACTTGATCAACTTGTTCACCCTCCCAGTGTTACTTTCATAAGAGAAAGATCTTAATCTGTCTTTCAGTGTAAAATGTCAAGGCTCTTTGACATTTAAAGTTAGCACAGTTCTCTGAAAACAGAATTATCCAAAATGATAAGGGAATCCTTTCCCACATCTGTCATCCTTATACAGCTTTAAATAGGAGATTTTGGGGTAGAGTTACCACAGAGAAAATTTGCAAGTCTTGACCATGTCCTTCCCCAGTTGTTCTCCCTCTTTTGCTGTTGAATTCTGTGTGGAACTATCTTTCTTTTATGAGTATTTGAATTCCTTTCCAATTTCTAAAGTCACTGATTGTCAACAGGTTCAGGCATAAAACCAACACATGTGTTACTCTACAGTTCTGAAAATAATAACAGTCATCTATAAAGCTGCACTTGCTTTGGAGGCTCTAGAGAGCACCCCACTTTTCTTCACTTTCCATTGCTATAGTCACCTTGGATATTTTACATGAATGTGTGTATTAATTACAGTTATTATATGATATAAAATACTTTCCAATAAGTGAACTTGAGAAGAAAGAGTTTAGCTTGCTTTAAATGTTCCCAGGGTATGTAGTCCATCATGAAAGGAAGGTTTGACAGTGGAAACATGAAGATAGATAATCACATTACACCAGCATACATGAAATAGAAAGGAGAGAGAAAGACAGATAGACAGACAGAGAGTAGGAAGAATAGCACAGGCTTAAAGAAACAGAGTGTTAAAGAAAGCTCAGAAAGTAGAGTACCAGATGGAACTTTTCTTATTTGATGGAGGGAGAGATGAAATTACTTAACTGACATTTGGTGAAAAGTTAGTTAAAAACAAAATTTAGAAATACTAACCAAAAAAAAAGGAAGAAGAAGAAGAAAAAGAAGAAGAAAGAAATCTAGCAGTTTAAGTCACCTTTAGGAAAAAACTGTTTTCAATTATTTTATTAATGCAGATAACAATTCCAGGCAAAATTGGAAGAAAAATATCACTAGATTTGAAGTACAAACCAAAATAGTGTTAATTTTATTTGTAAAGAAAAAATTTTAAAACTATCTTTAAACAAATGGAAACATAAGCCTACTACCTGAAGCATTTATCTCACTGTATTGTCTTTCAGGAAGTGGACAATTTTCTAGTTGAGATGTATCAGAAGTTACTAGATCTAAAATTAATGTACATAACAATGACTTTAAAAGTTTTTGATAGCAGGCTATGTTTTAGTTTAATTATTTTATGAAAAGAAAATACGATTTCAAAACACAGGATACTATGATGCTTTAGGAAAGAATTGGTGGAGCCATAGTATTGCTCAAAGCTGATAAGGCATTTCATAATTTGATATTTATTAATTCAAATTTATAATAAAATTTAAGAATACAATTGACAATTTTGAATAGAATATAAAACTGTAATTGAATAAAAAATAAAAGGAAGGAAGCTATTTAGTTAAACTCACACCATGGATATAAGATACAAGTACAGTAAATTGTATATAACTGTGTGAGTCTAGTCCTTACCACATATGCAGACATGTCAAAAAAGAACACTTAAAAGAACAAGTCTTCCTCAATGGTTTGTATGGAAGTTACCTAAAATTTTGACATAATAGCAACTATAAATAAATTAATTAATTAATTAAACAGGAGCAGAGGTTAACACACATTATATAGCATATATTAACATTGCATTTCTATTGGCAATAGATACTGAAATCTATGGTCATTGCTGAGTTACCTCATTTTAACATGGCTTGAGGTCTCCTTCCTAACCTTTACTCTCCTGAAGAATATACACTGATTTAGACATTTTAGGAGATGAATTGAAATTAGTGGTTGATGACTCGCTGATCCACCGAAACGATTTAATTAAGCGGAAAGTGGGGTGTAACTTTAGTATAATTTAGTTCATAGTGCTCCAATGTGACACATCCTTTTTAAAACCATGACCCACTTAGAGATGATTGAGAAATGTCTAGCAGAGCCATTCACTTTCTTCATTTATTCTCTGGGGAATTTAGATTGACACAGAAAGACTTAGGTTTTTGAATGGCCTGGAAATTTTCCATTGAAGATCACAAAGCCAAATCAAAAAATTCATTTATGTATTTGATAATGAAGGACAGGATGTTTTCATCAGAAAATGGTGAATGTCACAGTACTGTTAAGACTTAGATGCTCTATTTTTAATAGACTGTTATCTGCTTCCCAGGCTTTGTGCTCAACCAAAGTTAAGAAACATAAAATGATCCATCTTCACACAACTTCATGGATTTTACAGGAATAGGATCATATTGGGTAGTGTTCTAAATTTCTAGGCTTGTGGGATCTAATTAAAAACTTAGTGTTTTATATTTTGATATTACAAGGATCTCTGTGAAGAATTTAGAAAGTGTGGATAATGTTGCTATTTCATATGTAACAGGGTTGTATCACCTTGCACATGGATGAGTTTGTCTTATCAGTTATTAACATGAAATTTGTTTTTGCCATAAAAATCTCAATATTCCCAGTAAATTACTCAAGAATCTAAGATAAATAAAAAAAGAGAGCAATGAATGTCTTAATCTCATTGTACACAAAAGAGGACAACTGAATAATAAAAGCAGTCAGTTCACTCTCTAGATCAAGTATGGCATTTTGGTAGATTTGTTCACCTAACTTCAATGGTACTGCACAATATTAAGATAATGTGTCAAAACTGGACCCATTGACCCAAAACTCTGCTGTTTTAGAAACCAGTTTCAGGAATCAATGTTTTTCCAAAAAAGTATTTGTGTTAATTATAACCGAAAACAAAGGATATGTTTACCAGTAACAGAGTTTAAAAGATAACTAAGCATAGACACATTTTATTGCAAAAGGATCCAGTCTACAGGCAGACTGAAAGTAGTTTTAATATTAACAAGCATCCTTATGGAAAAAGAGGTTCAGGAGAAGAGAGTGTGAAACTGTTGCAAGGTTCCATGACCATGTGGAGGCAGATGCTCTGTACTTTGTTTGCAAATCTAACCTGAGATTTCCATCCCTAAAAATGTTCCCTGCTGGTTCTCAGGAAACTCCTTTTACCTCCATTATAGAGGAAAATCACTGCTTGAATCAAAATATGTAGACATTGCTACCTGGCTGAAAAATCACTAGCTTATTCATCTATAACCTATCCATCCATCTATGTATATATGTATGTATGTATTTATTTATGTATGTATTTATCTACCTATCAATCATCTCTATATATAAGCTATCTATCTATCAATATCTATGTATTATCTGTCTCTAAATATCCATGTATCTATGTATCATCTATCTATCTATCTATCTATCTATCTATCTATCTATCTATCTATCTATCTCTATCATTTTGTCTCTTTTTTTCCACGCCTGCTGTGTTTTGAACAAATGCATTGATCCTATATGGTGCTGTGGCCACTCATGAAATGTAAACAGGAGTTCAACTTTAAAGGGGAGTGCATGATCTTTTTTGTTCTTTCTGTATTTTTTGACTATATATATGCAGTTTCAAACTAGCTATGTAGGTAGAAATTACCTTGATTGTCCTGGGAGCTGGAATTACAGCATGAGCCACCATACCTGGGTTGTGTGAAACAGTAACTCAAACGCAGGGCTTTGTGAATACCAGACATGTACTCTACCAACTTATATCCCTATACCTTTACAACACCTTTTACTTTAAGAGTGTTTTTTTTTAAGAGTAATGAGAGAGAAAAACTATTTCTTAAAGCCATAGCCCTTGGCCTTCTCATAATTTTCACAATCCGTATGATTTTGCTTTAAAATAAGTCTGTTTCTTCACTTCACTCTTTGATGCTTTATCTATTCTAGTAAAAGAATACAAATGGTTTATATGTTTTGCTGTTTAAAATAGGTGTTTTAACTTATTCAAGCAACACATTGCTGCTTGCTCTGCACTTTGTGTCAAACGTTCTTAACTAAGCAACACTCTCTCTGTCCTTACTGAGTTTATAAGCACTTTTCTAGAGACTTCTGTGTCTCTGAGCAGCACCCAGTCTTCAACCAAGTGTCCCATAATTTGTGTGTTTATTGCAGAACAATTTTCCTTCCAGTTACACATATCTGTCATAATCATCTCTGATAATTATACACTTCATTTAAAAACTTAATGACATAAGTGAACATTTTAAAGAATTTTTGCAAGATGGTACAATGTTAAAGTGATACCACATGTACTCATCAGCCCATTTGTTCCTGTCACTTTCTTGTGTCTACAGATATGACAGCATTTGTCTCACAAGTTTACAGGTGCAGGAACCTTTCTTCAAGCAGTAAAAATTCCATTCCCTTTCTCCATGAATATTCTAAGAGATAGAGATGCCCTGTCACATTTTCAATGCCATATTAATGTCATCTCTTCCTCAAGGTGAACCACACAGCTGCCAGACCTTCTATCAGGACAGGACTAAGCCCCACCCATCCACATAGTGCCCCACTAGCAGACAGAAGCCAACAAGCCTGTACATTTCTAGGTAAAGACAAATACAAGAAACACAACTACCCAAATCCAGAGTTGATATGGGTAAAACTGACAAGACACAGATTCACTTCAAAGCCCATCAAGCAAGACAAATTTACATGCAATACAAAACACCCAGCAACCTATTCATGAAAAAGAATATGATCTCTTCAAAAACTGATGTCAGAGTTCAGTTAAAAGGAATTCACTATCCTGTCTCGAAGAGATACCCACAGTATGATAGAATGGGAGAGAATAAATTCTCAATAATAATCCTGTGGGCCAGGTTATTTCTGCAGTTTCTTACTCCAGATTATTAGCAGATTAGTTTGTATCTTTACACCCACTTCCTTATGGCTGCTATAAGGATTCCATATGTCCATATATAAAGCCCTAGTATAAGTGAAAACATTTAAAATGAGAGAAAAAAAAGAGAGTACTCCTGGTGAGAAAGATTATGACCATTTCCAAAATACAAAACAGAAACAAACATATCTCATATGCACACCATTGTATAATAAGCTCCACAACTTTTAAGAAAGTTTTATAAAACTATGAGAATGCTTTGTTTTCTCCTCAGTGGCATAAAATAGTTGTAATGTCTGTTGAATAAATTAAGACTCAGATGATAATATAGATCTTATAATAGCTGTCCATATTATGAAATCTAATTTGCTTGAATGTTTGGTAATTTCACATTGTTGTTGAATGTAACCACTGACTGTACCACCTGTATAGGGGGCTGGGAATTTACGAGACAAGGAACACAGAGAGAGACACCAAGTCAAGTCAGATCTTACCAAGATGTCAAACTTTACTGAAGGCTCAACTGCTTATATAGACTAAGAACAAATAGGTGTGGCGTGAGTATCAAGAAAGCACAGCAAATACCAGCTGCATCGAATATCCCTGGTAATAGGCCAAACTTCATCACTCAGGTGCAGGTTAATAAGTATTTGACAAGAATCACTAAATGGCTGCTCTCAAGGGTCTGCATCATGACGTCATAAAACATCGGAGAAGTAAAGTACAGTTGTAGTACAAGTAGTAAGAGAAGCATTAACTTTATAGTCTGACATATGTTTTCTAATGTGTATATTCAGACAGATAATGTGAAAATGTATTGTAAGACACAGCATATTTTGCACACAAGTCATCTACCTGCCCAGTAGTCATTCTTCAAGACAACTGTGTTCTTTCTAGATTCATGACCATTATTGTACAGACTAAGAATTTTGTGAACTCCTCTGTGACTAGATGTGGCATACAAGTAAAATTTTGCTAAGAAACACAAAGACAGCTGTCCTTCACTACCTACATTGGTGGCTTCCAGGACCTTGAAAGACACTAAAATCTCAGATGAACTTTTCTCTTTTGTGAAATGTCATGTTTGTTTGTTACCTATGAAAAATATTTTTATAAATGTAGTAAGATTTGCAAAAATTTGAATTTATTTATTTATTTATTTTTGTTTGTTTATTTATTTAGGGAGCGTGTGTGTGTGTGTGTGTGTGTGTGTGTGTGTGTGTGTGTGTGTTTGTGTGTGTGTGTGTGTTCATGTCCCATAGCACAGGTTTGGAACTCAGAGAACTGCATCTAGGAGTTGATAACTCCTCCTACTATGAGGGTTCCAGAGATCAACTTCAAATCATCAGCCTTGGCAAAAAGCACCTGAGTTCACTGAATAACCTTGTGGCTTCAATCTCTAGATTATTTATAAAACCCATTTGCATAGTAAACAGTTGTTGTTAGGTATTGTTCAGAGAACAGTGATAATAAGAAAAAGTCTGCACATATTAATTTTTTAAATTTATTTATTTATTGCTTCAGGTTACATCATAGTGTCCTTTTTCCATCCATCCCAGTCCCGCCCTCCCATCCTCTACCCTCTATCCCTTCCATCCCACTCTTCTGGAGTGGAGTGTCCCTACATAAAAGTCACAGTCATATGAGGGCCAAGAGCCTCTCATACACTAGGGGCCTACAAGGCATCACTACTAGGGAAAAATGTCTCATTGACAGGGAGAAAAAGAAAACATCTATATCCATGTTCCCTTTGATACGTTGGTTGTAGTATAGATATCATGTACTATAGAGCTAAAATCCAACTATAAGTGAATAGATGCCATGGGCATCCTTCTGAGTCTGGGTCAGCTCACTCAGGATGAGCTTCTCTAGCTCCATCCATTTGGCTGCAAATTGCATAATTTCCTTGTTTGTGATAGATGAGTAGTATTCTATTGTGTAGATGTTCCACAATTTTTAATCCATTCTTCGGTTGAGGGACATCTAGGTTGTTTCCAGATTCTAGCTATTACAAATAAGGCTGCTATGAACATAGATGAGGAAACTTCCTTATGATTTGGTGAGAAGTCATTTGGATGTACACCCAGAAGTGGTATGGCTAGGTCCCAAGGCAGACTATTCCAAGTTTTCTAAGATATCCCCAGTCTGACCTCCATAGTGGTTGCACAAGCCTGCACTCCCACCAGCAATGGAGTAGGGTTCCCCTTTATCCACACCCTCACCAGCATTTTCTGTCATTTGAGGTTTTGATCTTAGCCATTCTGACAGGTGTGAGATGGAATCTTCGACTCTTCTTGAGTTGCATTTCTCTGATGGTAAATGATGCTGAGCATTTGTTCAAGTGTCTCTCAGCCTTTAGGAATTCCTCCTTTGTGAATTCTCTGTTTAGCTCTTTTCCCCATTTTTTGATTGGATTATTTTGTTTCTTGGCATTTAATTTCTTGAGTTCCTTGTAAATTTTGGATATTAGCCCTCTGTCAGATATGGGTTTGGTGAAGATTTTTTTCCCAATCTGCACAGCCATTTTGTTCGAATGACAGTGTCTTTTGCCTTACAGAAGCTTTTCAGTTTCATGAGGTCCCATTTATTGATTGTTGGTCTTAGGTCCTGAGCTGTTGGTGTTCTGTTCAGGAAGTTGTCACCTGTCCCATGCTCATGGATAGGTAGGACCAACATAATAAAAATAGCCATCCTACCAAAAGCACTATACAGATTCAATGCAATTCCTATCAAAATAACAACACAATTCCTTTTAGACCTGGAAAAAGCTATTCTTAATTTCATATGGAACAACAAAAAACCCAGAATATCTAAATCAACCCTGTACAATAAAAAAAAAAATCTGGGGATATCACCATCCCAGATTTCAAACTGTACTACAGAGCAACAGTAATAAAATCAGCATGTTACTGGTATAGAAACAGATCAGTGGATCAATGGAATCGAATTGAAGACCCAGAAATGAACCCACACACCTAAAATCACTTATTTTTTGACAAAGAAGCCAAAACCACATAATGAAAAAAGGACAGCATCTTCAACAAATGGTGCTGGTCCAACTGGAGGTCCACATGTAAAAGAATGAAATTAGACCCATACTTATCACCTTGTACAAAACTTAAGTCCAAGTGGGTCAAAGACCTTAACATAAGGCCAGACATATTAACTCTACTAGAAGAGAAAGTCGGAAAAACCCTTGAACTCATTGGCACAAGTCTGCACATATTCTTGACTGGTATGTATTAACAAGCTTTCTCAGGATCAATGAAGGTAAGAATAACATTCTCATAGCTGAGTAGTATTCCATTGTGTAAATGTACCACAGTTTTGTTTTGTTTTTTTATTAATTCATCAGTTGAAGGACATTTCTGTTGTTTCCAGCTTCTGACTATTACAAATAAAGCTACTATGAACTTAGTTGAGCCACTGTCCTTTGGTTTGGTGGATAATCTTTTGGATATATGTCCTGGAGTGTTATGGCTGGGTGTTGAGGTAAAACTATGCCTAATTTTCTGAGGTATTGCCAGATTGATATCCAAAGTGTTTTTACAAGTTTCCACTCCCACCAGCAGTGAAGGAGTGTTCCCTTTCTCCACATGCTCATCAGCATGTGCTGTCATTTATTTGAGTTTTTGATCTTAGTCATTCTGACAGGTGTGAGATGAAATCTCAGAGTCGTTTTGAGTTCTATTCCTTGATGACTAAGGATGTTGTGCATTTCTTCAAGTGCCTCTCAGCCTAGAGATTCTTCTTCTGTCAGTTTTCAATTTAGTTCTGTACCCCATTTTTTGGATTGGGTTATTCGGTTTTACAACCAAATGAATGGATCTAGAATAGGTCATCCTGAGTGAGCTATCCCAGACCCATGAAGATACCCATGGTATGTACTCACTTGTAAACAGATATTAGCATATAGTAAGGACAACCATCCTACAATCCACAGAACCAAAGAAACAGGAACCTAGCATGACAATTTTATGAAAACCTCCACCCCACATCAAGTCATGAACCCTATTGACTGTTAGTAGAATACGTTACCCTAGCTGGGCTGCCAAATCAGGCCTCAGTAAAAGAGGAAGCTCTTAGCGCTCATGTGACTGGTGAATTGAGATGGGTTGATTTGTGGGGGCTCCCCTCAACCACGGAGAAGGAGAGGACTGAGATGGGGAAAAGGGAGGGAGGGCAGGACTGGCAGGGGAGGACTGTGATCAAAATGTAACTTGAAAAATACATTAATAACAACAATAAAAAGACTGCATGTGCTCACATGAAGGAAATTGCCAAGAGGTATCTGGAAAATTTTTAATTTAAAAAATTAAAAAAGAATAACTCTTTATTATGCAGAGATAAAGTATAGTGGAGTTTATTCATTGTAAAAAATTATCTTTTGCTCAAGACAATAAAGAATTCAGGAATTAGAAATGTTTCTTCACATATATGCACACATGTATACACACACATTACTTTAAAAAGTACAGAACTTATACTAAAGTCAAAGTGAAGATAGTATGTTCATCTAAACTTCCATGTCTACTAATTGCAAAAGTAATCTCCTACCCGAGAGCCTGGAGCGCTAGAGGATCTGTTGGGCAGAGCTATAATGTTACCATGTGTTATCTGCTTATTGCTGCATTTAGCTGGCTTCCATCAAGAGTTAATGACCTCAAGCAAGATCTAGCCAATTTTCAAGTTGAAACTGAAGAGGACAGAAGTTCAGAGATGTAGAGTCTGATAGTATTAGAGTAGCTAATTGCTTTATTTCCCACATCCTGGAAGACAGCACTGTGGTACCAAGGCATGCCTAGAATTCTCATACCAGCAAATTAATCCATGTGCAAAGGCAGACTGAGAATGATAGTTTGCAAACATATCTAAATATTGTATGGTTTGGTGTTAGGAACTGACAAACTCAAAATGAAAAGGAATGGCTCTTAATAAAAAATGAAGCCCGGTCATAAGAAAAACTCTAGTAATAATTTCCTGAATAGAATGTTGGATATGTTGGATATAGTATATGCCAAAAACCCACTGAATTTTTAAGAAAATATTTTACCAAGAAAATATTTTATCAAAGAAGCTATATATGTAGCATTCAAAAATCTCCAAAATCAATGGCAAAGGATGACTTTAAAAATTCAATGTTACTAAGATAAACAGTCTCCTAAATATTCATGAAATTGTGGTTATCAATATTATATTAAACAGACCTACAAATATTGCTGAGGGAAGTAAGATGCCACAAAACATGGAAGAAAATTTTTTTCCTATGAGCCAAAATAAGTTTTTGGAGAGAAAATTACTTTACTGACTGGACAACAGTGTCTTTTCATCAGAGGAAAGTATTACTGAGTAGGAATATGCATTCACTCTTCCAACTTCCAAGCAGAAGGAGCTTCATTGCTCCCTGAGTGCTGATGTAAAACCACAAAAAAGAGTCAGATATACCACTCGAGCATATCCCAACAGGACTCTATATCTTACTACAGAGATACTGGTCATCTCTTTCCATAAGAGCCAGGAAGTGAAAACAACTTATGTGTACATCAGTCGATGAAAAGAAAACAGTACATTTACAAAATGTACTATCATTCAGCTAATATTAAAAGAGAATTAGAAAATTTGAAGGTGGAGGGATAAAGGTAGTAATAATTATTTGCAGTGAGGTAATTCAGAATCAGAAGTACAAACATAATGTGTTTTCTAACAAATGTGAATGCTATCTTTCAACATTTATATATATATATATATATATATATATATGTTTAAATTGTATAGTGGTCAAGAAACAAGTTAGTGGCTGTGTTTGGGCGGGTAGACTCTTAAGAGAGACTAAATAGTTCTGGAGGTAGGTTCAGGAATAATGAAACCAGTAAGGCTAAATGAAGATAGATGATGGGGGTGGGGGGGTCAAATGCCAAAATGGAGTATGTTGAGAGATAACTTAAGACTTTTGAAATTATCCAATAGAATTGTACTACTTTAGAATAGTCCATATATATGTGCATATTTACAAACATATACATAAATACACATTTATGTACAATATTTATATAGATGAATTTAAATGGAAATACCTTTTAATGGGAGGGGGAGGACAATGTATTTCCTAGGCACTATAGGCTGTCAAGTACAAAGCTCAGTTCCAAGAACAGATCATCTTATTTGAATTTAACATTAGTGGAGCCCCCAAAAAGCTATAGACATTGGTCTTGGTTACCTTCCATAATTTGGTATTAAGGCTCTATTTGCTTAGACAACAGATACAAATTTATTTTAGAGTAATATGATGATAAGTTTTTACAGTACTATTTAAATTTTCACAATTAATAATCATCTTTATTTTCATATATTTAAAATGTATTTATGATTCTGATATTTTGAGGACTTTTAGAGTTTCCAATTTTGAATTAGGATAGTGTTCTAAAGTGCTTATGTATTATTAAATTTCAGAACTTTATGAAAACAAGGTAAAGATAGTAGTAACAAAATAAATGCTTATAAAATAAAACCCTGATACTGAAGTCTGAGTTACATTAATCTCTGTAGATATATGTTTTCTTCAAGAGAGTGACAATGGAAATAATGATTAATTATTAATTTGCCAATATTGGTGATATTGTTTTCAACAATTACATTGATCTATTTTCCTTTGATTATAAGGTTAAGAAAATGTGCTAATATTCTGATTTTGGTAATGGGAATGTCAATTGAAGTATTTGAACACTCTACCAAATGTCCTTCAGTGACGATGCCAGTAAAGAATAGTAAGCATATGGATCTCAGGAACTGATGAATGTGCAGGCCCATCTTCTCGCAGAAACTGAAGTCTTTGTGGGAAAGAATCTGCAGAGGATCCTGGCTGTTGCCTTTTCCATCCTACACAAAAGAGGACTTATAATCTGTCCCCTCCTGAACATGCAGGAAAAAGATGCTAACTTGGAAACAAAAAAAGGAAGGTCCATTCCAAGATAGAATTCCTACCAATTTGGAAGTACTAGAGGATACTCCTACAAAGACAAAAATCCAAGCCAATTCCTTCTTCTTATATCTCAGAGTCTCCATAACTATAAGAAATAAAATAATATTGTTGATAAATTTCAGAACACATGGTGTTGCTGTAGTTACACAGCAAGATTAGGAGACCAAATATGTTTTGTTATTGGAACAGAGACTTAATATCTGTACTTTTATTCATCATATGATACTCATATGTGTGAATGGGTCTTTAAAGTTAGGAAACTTATGATAAGAAATTAAACATGGCTCCCTTTTTTGTTCAAGTCAACAGGGCCATCTTTTCATTCTTAAAATAGCTCAAAAGTCCTCAGTCAGCTTCTTGATGAATGAACATAATTGATAGAAAATTCTGTCATCCACCAAATCTCCACTAGATAGATATTATATATTGTTCATATGCATCCTATATGTTATAAGCCACTCAAGCCATGTATCTTTTTGCATAGATAAAGAAGTTTGGAAAATGAGAAATATAGGAGGCTTCTGCAAGTTTAACATGGCAGAAACTTTTATATTATGGACTTTTTATAATTAAGAGAATGCACTGTGAAATACATAAACATAGTAAATATGTCAATAGCATGGCTCTTTCCTGCTATGATTATCAAATATTATATACATGTTTTATTATGCATGCCCTATTTTTATGAGTCTGGCAGTGAAGTGCTTTTGTTTACACATTCATTAACATCTACATATGAGGGATCCAAGATGGCGGTGGCCTGCGGGGACGTATTTTGATTTCGAGGTTAACAGTCACAGGGCGGCGAGTGTTGCAGGACGCTGTACAAATGACTCAACTCTCCACCTAGGAGGAGGGGCTGAATGACTCACCTTATAGGGGTGGAGTAAGGCAACTCGACTCTTACACCAAAGCGCCCCCTTTGGACTCAAGTCCAGAAGACAGATAAAAATATTCCACATGGCCAGAGGCCCCAGACAAAAAAAAAAAAAAACAAAAACAAAAACAAAAACAAAAAAACCAGAGCGAAATGACTCCAACAAAAGAAAGCAACACTATTCCATCCAGCCTGAACAACCTCACCACAGCTGAAACACATGTAAACGATGACAATTCTACATAATAGAAAGTGATAGAGTCCCTTCAAGGAGAACTTAAATCTATGAAGGAATTCAAAGAAGCCACAGTTACACATACGAAAGCGATGGAAAACACCATTAGAGAACTTCACAAAAAGGTGAGTCAACTTGAACAAGAAAAAGAGAGGGCAATGGAAAACTTCCAGGCAAAGACAAGCAAACTGGAGCAGGAAATGTACAAAACAAATAACATCACTCAAGAAATGAAAATGGAAATGGAAACAATAAAGAAAACACAGTCAGAGTTAAAAATGGAAATGGAGAATCAAGGGAAGAGAACAGGAACTATGGATTTGACTACCAAAAAATAGGATTGAAGAAATGGAAGACAGGATCTCAGGCATGGAAGATTCGATGGAAAAATCAATACAACATCCAAAGAAAATGAGAAAGCTAAAAGAATCTCTGACCCACAATATCCAAGAAATCAAGGACTCAGTGAAAAGACGGAACCTAAGAATTATAAGAATAGAGGAAAGAGAAGACTCCCGACTCCAAGGTCCAGGATATATCTTCAACAAAATCATAGACGAAAACTTCCCAAACCTAAAGAAAGAGATGCCAGTAAAAATCCAGGAGGCTTACAGAACACTAAACAGATTAGATCAGAAAAGAAACACCTCTCGCCACATAATAATAGAAACTCAAAATGTAGAGAAAAAATAAAGGATATTAAAAGCTGTAAGAGAAAAAGGCCAAGTCACATACAATGGCAGAACCATCAGAATTACACCTGACTTCTCCTCAGAAACTTTAAAAGCTAGAAGGGCCTGGACAGATGTCCTACAAGCCCTGAGAGTACATAGGTGCCCAGCAAGAATACTAAACCCAGCAAAACTCTCTATCAACATAGAAGGAGAAAACAAGATATTCCATGACAAAATCAAATTCAAACAATATCTACCCACAAACTCAGCCCTACAGAAGACCCTAGAAGGAAAATTCCAACCCAGAGAAGATAACTACACCCAAGAAAACTGAAGAAATAGAAACCTCCACAGCAACTAAACAAAAAGAAACACAAGACAACCTGCTATACCAAAATAATGGGAAATAACAACCCCTGGTCACTAATATCCATCAACATCAATGGACTCAACTCGCCAATAAAAAGACACAGACTTACAGACTATCCATAAACAAGACCCATGTTTTTGCTGTATACAAAAAACACATCACACTATTGAAGTAAAGCGCTGGGAAAAGGTTTTCCAAGAAAATGGACCCAGGAAACAAGCCGGAGTAGCCACCCTAATATCAAACAAAATAGACTTCCAATTGAAGTTAATAAAAAAAAGACAGAGAAGGGCATTACATACTCATTAAAGGATGTATTCATCAAGAGGACATCTCAATATTGAACATCTCTGCCCCAAATACAAAGGCACCTACATTTATAAAAGAAACATTTCTAAAACTTAAATCACACATCGATCCAAACACTTTAGTAGTGGGAGACTTCAACACTCCACTCAAAACTATGGACAGATCATCAGGACAGAAGCCAAACAGAGAAATAATGAGTCTAACAGAGATCATGAACCAAATGGACCTAACCGATATCTACAGAACGTTTCACCCATACACAAAAGAATACACCTTCTTCTCAGCACCTCATGGAACCTTCTCCAAAATTGACCATATAGTTGGCGGCAAAGATAGCCTCAACAGATATAAGAAAATTGAAATAACCCCTTGTATCTTATCAGACAACCATGGAATAAAGCTGGACTTCAATAGCAAAAGAATCAACAGAAAGTCTACACTCATATGGAAATGGAACAACTCTTTGCTAGAGGACCACAGGGTCAGGGAAGAAATAAAGAAGGAAATCAAAGACTTCTTAAAATCCAATGAAAATGAAGACACAACATACCCAAACCTATGGGACACAATGAAAGCTGTGCTACGAGGAAAGCTCATAGCACTAAGTGCCTTCAAAAAGAAAATTGTGACAGCTCATATTAGTGAATTAACAGGTAAACTGGGTGAATTGGAAAAAAAAAAGAAGCAAACACTCCCAAGAGGAGCAGAAGGCAGGAGATCACCAAATATAAGGTTGAAATCAACAACTTAGAAACAAAAAGTACTATACAAAGAATCAATGAAACCAAGAGTCGGTTCTTCGAGAAAATCAACAAAATAGACAGACCCTTAGCCAAATTAACTAAAAGACAGAGGAAGAAAACACAAATCAACAAAATCAGAAATGAAAAGGGAGAAATAACAACAGACATTGAGGAAATCCAGAGAATATTTGGATCCAACTTTAAAAATGTATACTCCACCAAATTTCAAAACTTAAGTGAAATGGACAATTTTCTTGAAAGATTCCACCTACCGAAGCTAAATCAAGATCAGATAAACAGATTAAACAGCTCTATAACCCCTAAGGAAATAGAAACAGTCATTAAAAATCTGCCTACCAAATAAAGCCCAGGGCCAGATGGCTTTAGCACAGAATTCTACCGGACCTTCAAAGAGGAGCTAAGACCAATACTTTTCAAACTCTTTCACAAAATAGAATCTGAAAGAACATTGCCAAACTCATTCTATGAAGCCACAGTCGCCCTGATTCCTAAACCACACAAAGACCCAACAAAGAAAGAGAACTTCAGACCAGTCTCCCTCATGAACATAGATGCAAAAATACTTAATAAAATACTAGCAAAGCGAATTCAAGAAAACATCAAAAGTATCATACACAATGATCAAGTAGGCTTCATCACAGGAATGCAGGGATGGTTCAAGATATGAAAGTCTATCAACATCATTCACCATATAAACAAGAGGAAAGAAAAAAAACACATGATAATTTCACTAGATGCAGAAAAATCATTTGATGAACTCCAACACCCCTTCATGCTAAAAGTTCTAGAGAGAACAGGCATACAAAGACCATACCCAGAAATAATAAAGGCAATATACAGCTGGCCAGTGACCAACATCAAATTAAATGGAGAGAAATTTGAAGCATTTCCTCTAAACTCAGGGACAAGACAAGGATGTCCACTTTCACCATATCTCTTCAATATAGTACTTGAAGTTTTTCCTAGAGCAATAAGACAACTAAAGGAGATCAAGGGGATAAACATTGGAAACGAAGAAGTAAATTATCCCTATTTGCAGGTGATATGATAGTATACATAAGCGACCCCAAAAATTGTACCAGAGAACTCTTATAGCTGAAAAACACCTTCAGCAAAGTTGCTGGATACAAAATTAATTCAAAAAATCAGAAGCCCTTCTTTATACAACAAACAAATGGGCTGAGAAAGAAATAAGTGAAACAACCCCCTTCACAATAGCCACAAACAACATAAAATACCTGGGGGTAACTCTAACCAAGCAAGAGAAGGACCTGTACAACAAGAACTTCAAGCCCTTGAAGAAAGAAAAGGAAGAGGCCTTTAGAAGATGGAAAGATCTCCCATGCTCATGGATAGGTAGGATCAACATAATAAAAATGACCATCCTACCAAAAGCAATATATAGATTCAATGCAATTCCTATCAAAATACCAACACAATTTTTATAGAATTGGAAAGAGCTATTCTCAAATTCATATGGAACAACAAAAAGCCAGAATAGCTAAATAAATCCTGTACAATAAAAAAAAAATCTGGAGGTATCACCATCCCCGATTTCAAGCTGTACTACAGAGCAATAGTTGTAAAAACAGCATGGTATTGGTTTAGAAACAGACCAGTAGATCAATGTAATCGAATTGAAGATCCTGAAATAGACCCACACACTTATGGCCACCTAATTTTTGAGAAAGAAGCCAAAATGGCACAATGGAAGAAGGACAGCATTTTCAACAAAAGGTGCTGGTCCAACTGGATGTCCACTTGTAAAAGAATGAAATTAGACCCATACTTATCACCTTGTACAAAACTTAAGTCCAAGTGGATCAAAGACCTTAACATAAGGCCGGTCACACTAAATCTACTAGAAGAAAAAGTGGGAGAAAGCCTCGAAATCATTGGCACAGGGGACAACTTCCTGAACAGAACACCAACAGCTCAGGACCTGAGATCAACAATCAATAAATGGGACCTCATGAAACTGAAAAGCTTCTGTAAGGCAAAAGACACTGTCATTCGAACAAAATGGCTGCCTACAGACTGGGAGAAAATCTTCACCAACCCCACATCTGACAGAGGGCTAATGTCTAAAATCTACAAAGAACTCAAGAAATTAAACGCCAAGAAACCATATAATCCAATCAAAAAATGGGGGACAGAGCTAAATAGAAAATCAACAAAGAGGGATCCCTAATGGCTGAGAAACACCAGAAGAAATGCTCAACATCCTTAATCATCAGAGAAATGAAACTCAAGACGACTCTGCGATTCCATCTCACACGTTTCAGAATGGCTAAGATCAAAAGCTCAAATGACAGCACATGCAGGCGAGGGTGTGGAGAAAGGGGTACTCTACTCCATTACTGATGGGAGTGCAAGCTTGTGCAACCACTATGGAGATCATTCGGGTGATATCTTAGAAAACTTGGAATAGCTTTACCTCAGGACCCAGCCATAACACTTCTGGGTATACACCCAAATGCCTCTTCATGGAATCATAAGGAAGTTTCCTCATCTATGTTCATATCAGCCTTATTTGTAATAGCTAGAAACTGGAAACAACCCAGATGTCCCTCAACCAAAGAATGGGTTTAAAAACTGTGGTACATCTACACAATGGAATATTATTCAGCTATCAGGAACAACGAAATTATGCAATTTGGAGCCAAATGGATGGAACTAGAAAAGCTCATCCTGAGTGAGTTAACCCAGACTCAGAAGGATGCATATGGCAACTATTCACTTATAGTAGGATTTTAGCTATATAGTAGAAGGTATCGATACTACAACTAACATACCAATGGGAACTTGGACACAGACATTTTATTTTTTATTTTTATTTATTTATTTATTTATTTGTTTGTTTTTATATGTTTTTAAATATTTTTTTCTAGTTTTTAGTCTTTTTCATCTATTTGTCTGCTTATTTGTTTGTTTGTTTTTTAGTTCTCTCTCCTGGGCAATGAGACACTTTTCACTGGTGGTACTGCATCGTAGACCCCCAATGAATGAGGAGGCTCTTGGCCCTCATAGGACCTCTCAACTGAGATGAGGGACTGTTATATAAGGATACCCCACCCCTGCGAAATGGGATGGAAGGGTTAGGAGGTAAAGAAAAAAAATGAAAAGTGATATTTCTGCATTTTACTACTAATTGTCATAAACTGTTTAGGATAATTAAGAAATGCAAACTAATGGTTATGCAAGCCGGTCATTCTGTTAGGTACTATGACAGCCTATTATAGTTATTTTCTAAGCTAATCAGAAATAAAGCTGCTAAGAGACAAGCAACATCTGCTTACCCTAATATAAGAGATAGATAGTGCCTCTTCAAAAACCTCAAGAGATCTGCAGAATATGGCATTCAAAGATGTTTTCGTAACTGTAGATTTTTTTATATTAAGACATATCAACTCCTGACAGCACCCCCTATTCTCTTCCAAGTAGAAGATGAGCATCGAAGATTCTCCAGTGGGAGATGATTGAATTAGTCACAAGCCTATCTCTTGGTAGGAAAAGCTCCTTGCTCCAACTGTAGACAGAATGCTGTCCAAAAAGGACAAAACCTGGAAGCAGGTCAGTCGACAGCCTAGCTCTGCCAAGACAGGGTAGGTAAGTCCTTCATAACCCCTTCATGTAACATGAAGAAATAAAAAATAAAGGAAAAAAAAAGGGTCAAACAAACCCAGGATTTGTGGCTTCAACGCAGAAAGAAATTTCTGGACTAGACATTAAAAAACAGAATTGTGGCTTTAACATTATTTTAATATAGACTTTAAACACTAGTTTTAGGAGAAAGAGAAATGCTCAGAAAAAAAGACCCAAGATGCCTTAGTGTATAATTACAACATACTGAAGTAAAATCAGGGTAGTACAAGTCATTTAATTCATGTACAAACCTTTCCCTACAATTACGGCTTCTAATAAGATTCCTAGAAGGTTGCAAGTTTGTATCTGGGAAGAGAAAAGGTATATGCTTTGTTAATTGTGCTAGAATTCTTGCTTTTTATCTGACATTGACTTCAGCAGGATTCTTGGAGAAGGGTTAACTCTGTTTCTCTGTTCCATGCCCCCTAAAATTACCCTCTTTCTCTCCTGCCTGAGGATCAAGCTGAAGCAAAGAGTTAGTAATGCAGGTATCTTTTTGTGGACTTTCATTGGCCAAGCAATTTGGATGCAATATATATGCAAATATGCCTCAGAGATAATAAAAGAGAAAGTAAGAAAACATGAAAAATCCATCTACATATGAGTAATGCTTTGCTCTGATAAGGCACACACAATGTCACCAGGCAAAGGAGTTTTCCAGTTCCGTGAAAAACATCACTATACAAATCTTTTTCACTGCAGCACTATATGGCCCTCGATTCTTTTTTATTTTAGCTAACAAAATGAATGTTGAAGCACATTTTTCATGAATTATCATGAGATTTTTCCCACTTCTTTTATTTTCATCCTTCCCTTTCCTCCCTCCAAATCATCCTTTATACCCCTACATACTCTTTTATAAATACATGTTCTCTTTGTATATTAATTATTTTTATATGCATATATCATATGAATATATCTCTCTAAATACATAAATAAAACCTACTCAATCTGTATAATGTTTTCAGTGTGACCAATTGGAATTAGATAATCATTGAAGTGCTTTTCCTTGGAGAAAACTTTTTTCCCTGCTCTCAGCATTATTTGCCTGTAGCACTTCTTTAAGGTTGAGGCCCCATGAGCTATAACCAGTCCACTTCATCACGTCCATTTTTGGATAAAGGTCTTGTACCACACTTTGTGAGGCACTCTCTAATTAGATAATAAAAGTTGCTGACAGCCTTTTAGCCGGGCAGAGAGAGAATACGAAGTCTGAGCTTCCTGGGGCTAAATAAGGAACTTTGGGAAGAGACAGAGGAAGCTCTCTCTTCCAGCCAGGAATCAAAAGCAGCAGGATGCCTGGGTGTGAGCTCTATGAGCTCTGAAGGCGCAGCAATCCACATGGCAGATTGAGAATGGTTGGTCAGGCTAAATTAAATTAGCTAATTGAGAGTCAGCTCAAGCCTAAGCATGGCAACATTAAAAGCTCTTGATGTATGTAATTATTGGGAAAAGGGCCACCTTTCGTCCCAGGCCTCATCCCTAGGACAGGTCAGGCCACCTGCTAAGGCAAGCCAGGACTACTGGTTTCCTGCCAAGCCCTGCAGGCTGCTCCCCTGACATAACGTAACAGTGTATAGTTATTAATAAATATACTTATTAACAAAGTTTCTGTTTCAGTTGGCAAAAGGCTGTTGCAGGTTTCAGGGCTCCAGCTAAGGTGAGTCAGGCCTGCCAGACTGATAGGATTCCCACTGTATCACTGCCAGAAGCTCCACTGTCCTAATATAACAGTTTATGGTTATTAATAAATATCTTTGCTAATAAGGTTGAGGTTTCAGTCCACTATTGAATTTGTTCATCTAGTGCTTATGCAGTCACACTAGTGAGACTCTGTTATACAACTCTACCATTTGATTGGTTTTGGTTTTCTGTAATGGTCTCTGTTACAATTATTATTAATAATAAATTCTCTAAACATTGGTTTCAAACAAATATTTCATAAATTATATAAATATAACTAGAGAACTTTTTTCAGTCTACCAGCACCAGCACCATTTCATTTTCATATTAGTTACTGATACCCAGTGTTCATAAATAAAAATTTTGGACTTCTTGGAGTGAAGCAACTAACAAGGTATACCATTTTTTTCCTCAGGACTAGAGTTCAGTTCCCATCATACATGATGGATATGCATCTTGGATATAACTTCATCAGTAAGTACATCTAGCTCCAGGGTATGCAGCACCCTTCTCTGGACTCCACAAACATGCACTCACATGTACATATACATAATTAAAAATTAAAATATATCTGAAATAAAGTTGTTGAGACTTTTTAATTCATGTGGAGCAAATATTCTGTATGAGGAAATTGTAATTCACACATGTATTTAATTCATGTAGATGTAATTCCAAGCCTAGTATATATTAATTTTTGATGTAATACAATTTATATACAGTATTACATACACATCAGTACTTTTCAGGTTGAATTCCTATAAAAATGGGATAATGTAGTGAAACCTAAAACAATTTAAAAAGCAAAGAGTCTTACTTGAAAAAAAAACATAAGTAAGGCATGAGAGTCCATGACATCCTTAGGTTTCCTTGGTTTCTCAGTGGAACCGAACCTAAAAATCCTCCATGACAATCCTATTACACAGGAAAGTGACTCCACTTGATCCTGAGAGTTTTGACTCTTTTCCTTCTTATGCCAGACCATCATGGAGAACCTTGTTTTATTCTTCCATTTATTCTACAAAACTAAATTTGATAACAGAATGAATAATAATCTCAATAATTTCTAAACAATAAATATTGGAAACAGTTGAGATTCTTTTCATCATATTCTGAAGAAATAGCCATTAGTCATTCTAGTGGATTCTCTACATCCTTGTTCTTCTTTAGGGATTATAATGAATATTTGAGATAATGTTTAATATCTCTCCTTGCGTCACCTTTGTTCTGTCAATTTAACTTTGCCTTCTATCTCTTCTGTTTCTTTCAGACTAGCTTTCACTGCTTTCTCTAGAAGTGGACTGGTTTTTCTCAGAGCCTTTTCTGATGTTATGAACATATACTAAAACTTTCATTAACAACTCATTTATATACACATTTTAGCCTTTTATTTACTTTTTTAAGGTTCACATTTTACTTTAAACATATGAACTTGTTACAAACCCTTTTTCTATTTCCTTACCTGCTATCCTATATAAAAATGGGGCTTTAAAAGGGAACACTCCTCCATTGCTGGTGCGAGTGCAGACTTGTACAACCACTATGGAATCAGTCTGGCGATATCTTAGAAAACTTGGAATAGCTCTGCCTCGGGACACATCCATACCACTTCTGGGTATACATCCAAATGAATCCTCACCAAATCACAAGGAAGTATCCTCATCTATGTTCATAGCAGACTTATTTGTAATAGCTAGAAACTGGAAACAACCCAGATACTCTTCAACTGAGGAATGGATAAAAAAAAAAAATGTAGTACATCTACACAATAGAATACTACTCAGTCATCAGAAACAACTAAATCATGCAATTTGCAGCCAAGTGGATGGAACTAGAGAAGCTCATTCTGAGTGAGCTAACCCAGACTCAGAAGGATGCACATGGCATCTATTCACTTATTATTAAATTTTAGCCATACAATACAGGATAACTATACTACAACCAATGCACCAAAGGGAACAGGAACATAGATTCTGTTTCCTGTCAATGAGACACTTTTCCATAGTGGGGCTGCCTTGTAGACCTTCAGTGTATGAGGAGGCTCTTGGCCCTCATATGACTGCTGAACTGGGGCAGGGACTGTTATGTAGGGACACTCCACTCCAGAGGACCAGGATGGAAGAGATAGGGGGTAGAGGGTGGGAGGGCAGGACTGGGAGGGGTGGAAGAAGGGCACTGTGATTAAGATGTAACCTGAAGTAGTAAATAAATACTTTTGATATTTCTCTTAGGTGAGAAAAGCTCCCTTACTTCATTTTGTTTGCATGTAGAGAACTGGCCTAACTTCAAAAGTAGACACTCCTCTTTCTTCCTTAACAATATATACTTTAGAAAAGCCACAATAAATTCCCTCTCTTTGGGGTGTAAATCCTGTTAAAGATTCACTTTGTTTCTTTAGCCCAGGACTGTCTTTTTAAAGGAACTTCAAGATCCCTTTCATAAATATAATCATGAAAGAAAACAGAACTCCTATCTCCTAGCCCTTAAGAGGACATGAGCCTCTTTTGATGGACATTCTGCTTGACATGCCCTTAAACGGACCTGAGCCTGTTTGATGGACATTCTGTTCCAACTTGTAAAACTACCTGCTTTCATGGAGAAAAGTATGAAGTTCCCCTTGGGAGAAGGTCATCCATTACCAGATACAGTTGTCCTGTGAGCTCCCAGACCCAAAATCTTTAACCCTTCCTTCCTTTCTGTGGACCATAGGAAACTGGCTTACATTTGTTTGTGGTCTCCTCCCACTTTCATGATTCTATTGAATACATTCCTGCTTTTTACTATGTCTAGGGGACTTTTTGCTTTTTACATAATTTGTATTCTTTTCCTCCTAAATAGTTTTTCTGGTCACATAAATTTATTTGGGCATAGCTAGAAAATACTGTCATTGTAAACAAACCATGCTGAATACCATGCTTATGCCTTGTTATTCTAGCAGACATTTCAAGGAAGATTTAGAAAAAAATGTTACATTTGTGTTCTTTTCAGTAAACAACTCCAACCTTCCTTTGGGAAGATTTAATGGGGTAGGTACACTTACGTCATTTAACTTTGAACTGCCTATTCAGTTTTGAATTATCTGAAAACTTAACCAAGATATTATATCGGAGCACATTTTAGCCCATCAGGATTTGAGTGATTTCATACAATAAAAGTTATGAGAAGTGCAATCTTGTACATTTTTGATCAAAACATGTCTGTTACTGTTTCTGGTAAATTCCACCCTATGTCTATCAGACTAAATAACCATAAAGTATAAGAAAACCATCTACAGAGTCATAGAGCTCATTTTGATGTGTGTTGTTTGCTTTTTGCCTAGGGTATTCATTTCGGTTTCACCAATTTTCAGTGCCTCAGTTTCCTTCTGATCCCAGCAACTCTCCAGGCTTTGCTTGCAATCCCATTCTTCTGAGCATGTTTTTTTTTTGCCATATAGTACATACATTCATATCAGTATGAAAGTCACACAGAGTCATGTTTGGATTTATGAAACTTCCATAGAAATTGCAAGTGATTGAAGAGCTAATACAGCTGTTGAGTTTCTTCCATTTTTCCTAAGGAATGTAGTCATATGGTGTTTTATTGCAAAAATAGAAATACTTTTACTTCTATTGCTTTCCTATTGGTTAACAACAGAAGTCAAATTTGAAATTTTATCATTTAATTACTGCATGTAAAACAATTTTTGTTTTTGTTTTGTATTTATTTCTGTTTTACTTATGCACCATTTACCACTCAGGCTGCTCAGCCCAGTAAGAGAACCCTTACTTATTTTTTTCCACTTATGTAAGGTAGGTCCTTTATTTAAAGTTTAATTTTATATTTTAATTGTGTGTGAATATGTGTGTATAGATTAATAAATCTGAGATCCATCTGAGAACCCCACCTCTACACTTTATCATGCTTAATGGTTATATATGTACTACTGGGACACAAAAACCATCAACAGTCTTACCCAGTTGTGTACTTTGAGAATTACAATAATGACTCTTCTGTCAAGATATGTACACTGGATATTATGAGAGTAGCTAACCACTTTCTGATTGGAACTCTATTCCTGGCTCTTAGTAGGATAAATTCTGTGACTGACCAAAGAGAAAACATGGTACTATTTATTATTCTGCTAAATGGACCAAGCTTTCTACTTTTCACTAAGTTCTTATCTTTATACCAATAAGGTTTTTATATCACTTAGCCCTCATCAGAAAAGTATTTTTCTATAGACGCTAATTAATATGGAGATCCATAGTCAATGTGCAAGGAACAAGAGTCTGACTGAAAAGAAGAGTTGTCAGATCTAATAACTCATCTGTATCATAGCCCCTGAGCCTTTGAGGCTCAGGGATCATAACAAGAGAAGGATGAAGAATTGTTGTTAAAAAACAACAGCAGTATGTGTCTCTAAAAAGTTTTTACCAGACATGATTGTGAAGAGGCACACATGGATTTACAATGACTAGGGTTGTGTGCCCAAGACATACACAAGATCAAAACATTAAAATACCAGCATGGATGTGGTAGTAGGTACTCATGAAGTTTCACCTCTATCTAAGGATCTATTGGCAATTGGTGTGTGTTGGAAGGGAAAGTGCATTTTCTTCAGGGACTTAGGCCTCGAGACATTAACCATGCCCCTATAAATGACACCACCCCTGTGAATATACAGGTAGCACTAAATGGATTCAGTAAGTATTTAAGAAAAGAGAAAGCACATGAAGTTGAGAAGCAGGAAAAAGTGATGATGGGAGATGGAGAATGAATTGACCTGAACAAATTGTCCATATATATGAATATTAAATGAAATATAGGTTGATGTTTTCAGTACCCAGGAATCATAAATGACTTTTCAAATAATACATTATCTTACCCTTGGATTAATTGATGATCACTGACCATAACAACTCTCTTCCCTTTTTTCTTTACAGTATATTTTTCTCCATCATTCTTAATGTTCTAAGATCCAATTAGTCAACTTGAACCACTGTCATTGGAAGAGTACAAGATGATGGTCATCGGATTGCATTGACCCTATTATTTTCGTCTTGCTTCTGGAGAAATTTTCCATTAAATGTTTCTGACATCAATCTTAGAATGTTGCAGTATTACATCGACTAGGTGATAGTATTCCCTGGATAATTTGATATTCTTTTATTTATCATCAGCACTAAGTTTTATGACTTCATGTAAACTAATTATTACAACTACCCTTGATGATTGTAATGAACACCAAAAATGATACCTGGTGTACTTTTCATTAATTTTTACCAATGCAGTTAAAATAGAAAAAATATGCTCCGAAAATACAAAACTCGTGCTGTATGACTTCATGTCCTAGACCTCTTAGTCACTTGCAGTGGCACTTCAGAGAAGAAATATTGACTGTGGATTATATACTTGTGTTCACTTCATTTCAAATGTTAATGTTCTAACCAGAGTGTGATGGCATAAATAGGTAAGATGTTTAGAAAACTGGGCCTTAGGTGGTAATTCCTATGAAGAGGGTTAATATCTATCATAATTAAATACTTCAATTGCTTTTTTAAAAATGTGCTACGGTGGTTAATTTCTAAAGAAAAGGCCTTTGTTTTCACTTGTTTATGGAGGTGGAGAAGTTCATAATTAGAGCACATTTATAGCACCACTCTCCCTTCTCTTTAGAGGAGGTTTCTCTGCTTCCAGAACAGCTTAGGGAACACTGTGTTCTTTCATGACTCAAATGAAAATGAAAATGAACATAATATCATTTAAAGCAAGCCTCATTAGTTAGCTGACTCATAATCTCCCCACATATTTACATTGTCATAATGGCTTTTAAATCATTTTGAGGAACAATAGCAAACAACACATAACGGTGCCCACATAGAGGGGCTTTAAAAATCTCTATTTTGCTATGAGAGGACACATGTAAGACTCCTATCTCTGAAACCAGAATTATTATCAGTAGAAACTAAATGCAAATATGGTTTGTTCTTGAGTGTGGTATGAGTTTATTAAAATAATCAATTATGAGAATATTTTTGTTTAATCCCCGATGTGAGGCTACTTAAGACAAAGGTGTAAAGTATTAACTGTCTCTTGAACTGGCAGGGGCGTGGCTTAGCCAGCTGATCAAGTTTAACTCTGAGGATTTTAAAGAAAGGAATAAAAAGCCACAGTCCTTAGGAGAAGGGGCTCTATAAAGAAGTAGGAGAAAAGGAGTTCTACAAAGAAGAGAAAGAGGGCTGCCTAGAGGAAAGAGGCTGCGCCTCTCCTGGCTGCTGGTGATCCTCCAAACTGCTGCTTGTTCTTAATGCTGTTGTCCCCTGGTTTTCTGGACTTCTACAGAGACTGATATTTCCCCCAAAGAACCCAATGAGCCTAATCAGCAGAAAATAGCCTAAAGAGAACTACACCCCCTGACACCTTTAACCTTCTTTATCTCCTGCATAATGTTGGCGTGTTGGGAGGAACAAGGGGTGGAAGGGAGGTAAAGGTATTAAATATAGTAAAATAAATCAGAATGTATAATTAATATAATAAAAATTAGACATAAGGTAAGGCATCATGGGTAATTTTGTATCGAATGCTATGGAGTAGACAGCAGGATTTGAAGGAGTGAACATCCTCAGGACGTCAGCAAAAGACTTATGATGGGTGCTGCTACTGGGTTCTCTGCCACTTTCTGTCGAGAATGTATTTTTTGTAGGTTGTTTTTTCTTCCTGTATGACATTTCAAAAAAGATGGGGAGAATGCTTAAAGAATTTGAAAAGTTGCAAATGAATAAGGAGGGTATGATAAAAGGATTGCAGAAATGACTATGCAACTACAGAGTTTGCGAATAAAAGTTGAAGGACCTAAAAAGGAAAAAGAGCTGGAGAGAGAATGCTCAGGTATAGATCTGATGAAAGAGAAACAGCCTGTTCAGAGAGAAAGGGTTAATCTCAACAAAACTCCCCCCCCCCCAGAGGAGCGGCCTGGGATTAAGGGATTACCTCCATTAGATTTCATTGCAGCTGCAAAAATCTCAGACATCAAAACACTTCATGCTTTAATTGTATTAAGTTTGGCCATTTACAATGAAATTGAAAGGCTAATAGCCTCAGAAACCAAAATGTCCAGCATGGTGAGGAATATGGTACTTTTCAAGCCAGATGTCAAAATGGCCTGTGTGTTAACTCTGGGAAATACAGTAACAATACACAAGCTGTTTCTAGTGGCACAAAGTCAAAATTTTCTGGAATTTGTAAACTTCTTGGGAGAGGTCAGCATTGGACAAAAGAATATATGTTCAAGAGGGATGTACAAAAAACAAAAAAGAGGGACATACAAGGTAATCTTTTGCAATAGGAAGAAATTTTGGGTCCTACCTCAATACCTCACAGCAAAATGTGTGAGCCATCTCAGACAAGAGCAGCTGAGAGTTATTACCAAGATAGAACAGCTGAAACTTACCAGATTATGAAAATAAACTACCGATAGAAAAAGCATTTAATTCATTAATAATGTTTTAGTTACTCATATAAAAATACAATTTTTACTTCCAGTCCATTTGAAAGTATCAAAAAGGAAATCATGCAATTCGCCACCAAATGGATAGAACTTGAGATATTTTGAAATCGACACATGTCGGATCCTGAAAGCACCCCTATTCTACTCCAAGTAGAAGAAGAGCATCAAAGAATCTCCAGTGGGAGATGGTTGAATTAGTTGCAAGCCTATCTCTTGGCAAGAAAAGCCCTTTGCTCCAACTGTAGACAGAATGCTGTCCAAAATAGACAAAACTTGAAGGAGGTAAGTCGACAGCCTAGCACTGCCAAGACAGGGTAGGTAAGTACTTCATAATTCCTACTCTACAATCAATGTCTGTCGGAGAAACGGGGCCAAATGGCTGCAGATTGATGCTGTAATGTATGGAGAGAAAATGGAAACTGTCCAGGCAGCCACTGGTATGTCATTTCTTAGTTTTGGAAGCTGTGGACCCTGCACTTCCTATATAATCAGATATATTTATCCCTCTCAGGTCTCTAAGGTGGTTGAAGAATAGATAACTAGAGTCTCATAGTTAAATTTTGAGTTGTTTAGGAATCAAGAAGGTATTCTGGAGCTAAGAAGATGTTTTTAAAATTGTGAGGCAAGTAAGTATGAAAGCTGAGTTAGATATAGAACTTTAAACTCGTGGAAATGGTTAGATAGTAAAATGTTAAAGTCAGGTGCCAAATACATATGTACTGGACATTGGGAATGTATGCTAAGCCATGTA
>CAJQZJ010031536.1:3023636-3088621 GCA_907164525.1 Lophiomys imhausi
GCCAGCTCTCTCCCTGAAGCAGAAAGAAGCCGGTGAGCAAAGAAAGCCTGAGCAAGACACCAAAAGGCCAAGGACTGGACCCTGTGGCTCAGCTTTTGCCTGGAGGGGTTTGATCTGTCCGATCAGTGGCCTAGGGGAAACTGTGCCTGGCTTTAAGGACTGAGGCAGAGCAGCTGAGTTCCTGATTCAAAAGAAGTAAGTTGGCTTGCAGAAGGCTGGGGTCTCCCACAGAGAAGAAAGCATGAAGCCTTATTTAAGGTGAGACTGCAATAACCAACTTACCCTGACGAACCTGCATCTGAGAGATCCAGAAAAAGGACTGCTAAGTGCGTTAAAGAATCTACAACAAATACTGTGTTCCTGACGACTGAGGACCTGCCCCAGAGACTGTATCATTCTAAAAGGTTATGAAAGTAGTTGTTATAATTATCAATAGGTTTAGTGGATAGGTTAAAGGGGTTGTAGGATTTTATAGGATTAATAGTTAAGAAATTGTTGGTGTTTGTTATAAGTGAATTTAGTAATAAATAAATAAGAGTTAAATAAATAATAATTTAAAAGTTCGGTTACAAGACTGAGAAATTCAAACATTTGATTTTCTTTTGATTACTAGTTATCTTTAAATCATTCCTCTATTCTCCAATTGAAACATAAAGAAGAAGTAATTGGTTCATTCAATACTTTCTCAGTCAAATGTCCAATTTTATCACTTACAAATTTTATTCTCCACAAAGGAGATTTCAGCCAAGTTCTTTGTTATTCCATAACATGCATGATCACTGCAGTTTCCAGTAACAATTTATTCATATCTGCCAAAGGCTTCATCAAAGTGGCCTTTCCCAGGATGTTTCTACCAATATTCTGCTCAAGATTATTTCAGAATTTTTTGAGGTATTTGGAGCTTTCTCTGTACTCCCCCTTACCCCCAGGCCATGGTAGAAACAAATTTAAAAGTCATTCACGTTAATGTAGGCCTTTCCTTGCATGCAATTCAAAACACTCCCAGTCTCTACCCACTACCCCGTTCATATTTCTGTCTACCTATTTAGGTAATTGTTCCATCCCCATCTCCATTCTACAGTACCAATTTAATCATAACCTAGTTGGACTACTTCACAAACTGCCTTAGGCTCAGTGAATGTATAGGACAGAAATATTTATCTCTCTGTTTTTAAGTGAGTCAAAGAAACCCAAAATCAAGGAACTGGTAAATGAGGTGCTATTTAAGTGACACATTGTCTTGTAGCTTCAGGGAAAGAGAATAAGAGAAAAAGATGTTCTTTGGTTTCACTTTTTTTTTTTTTTTTAATGACAGTAATACCACTCAAGGATTCAAAGGCTTATCCTGCCTTTGTATATTAACTTTCAGAATGAGTATTTAGAAGGAGCACAGACATTCAGTACTGTATACTAGCTACAATAACAGGGGTGAATGCATAATTAATACATTAAAATACTTTACAGTAACAGATAACAACAACTTGTTTAGTAATGTAGGTTTTTCTTCCTGAATATATTCTTTCTATATTATGAAACTATCTTTTCTAGATTCATTTGTTTGAATGAAGTGTGTACCTTCCCTGAACATCAAAGCCCATACAGTTACTGTTTAGCATTGCTTTATAATTGAAACATTCCTCTGACAGTATGAAGAGAAACTCCTAAGACTAAGGAATGAACAAAACATAAATCTCAGAGAGCAGAAATTTAGGATTCACAAGGCCTCTCTTCAACGTCACACAAGCAATAAACAGTTGCTGGAGGGAGACCCATCAACCAGCATTGAAACTCACACATTGAGCTAGGGGGAGGCAGGGAGTCTGAGTCCTCCCTAAGCTAAGGTGGGGATTAGGGAGTTGCAGTTGCCTTTGGATCATCCACTCCTCATTCATACTTTTGTGAGTTACCCCAGTAAACTAACTCACTCTCTGAGTCAGAATTGTGCTTCTTTGATCTATCATTTGTGCCTTATATGAAATTAGCAGACTTTTTTCCCGTATAAAAGAGTTTAGGAGGAAAACAGTGTTACCTGATTTTGTGAATGTGGATTTTCCTCAAAGTTTAATATATATATATAAACTGTAGTTGCATTTAGCAGGTACAGAAACAGAAAATTAACTATGACAGATATTGGGCAGACAATACTTATCATTGAGAAGAACATGACAATGTTATTTTTCTTTTTTTGTTTTTTGTTGTTATTGTTTTGAGAACTATGGGGATCATGAGAAGTTTGGACTGTACAAGTGGTCAGATTCAATAATCAGAGCCTAAAGGGCTGGTATATTTGGTAATAAATATATATGAGAAAATAGAGCAGTAATAAGTACCCCAAACTAAATCATTGACTGTAAGACACTTTTCAGAATTGAACAGATATAAGGAATGGAATAATTATTTTAATGACTGCTAACATATCTTTTATGATCTGCTCAGAAAAACTCAGCAGTTCTTATTTCCTGTATGGTACAAACAATATTATCAGTGTATTTTGTTGTTTTCATTTCACTGTTCTATCATGAAACAATATTAGTTGAGTAATGTCATGTAGTTAAACTTCATTTTACCTCTACCATGTAAGCAAATGGAGTTGTCAATATGATTAGCAATTGTGGTGGATGTACAACAAACCTTTATTTATGTATTGGCACTAAAATATATTCCTGTGGCTCTATTCTTCTCTTATAATAAATTTCAGAACTTAAATCATCCAAATTCTATGATGTAAAAACATTTTCTTTATATAATGATAGTCATGCTAACAAATAATTATGCTTAAAGACAAACTTCAAATGAAATATCACTCTATAAGCACAGTATTGTCACATTCTACTTGCTTTTTCAAGGCTCTAAGTTCAGTCCTAGATTGTAGAAAAAGAAAAATAAAGAAAAAAGAAAAAGAAAAAAGTCACTCCTGAACTGTTGCACTTACTTTTGCTCTAAGAATGTCCTTTGGCTTTATCCAGGTCTACTTAACTCAAACTTCTCTTGTTTATTCCTTTTATTAATTTAGCTGTTTATTTGTTTGTTTGCTCAGGATGTTACAATAAGTGGCCACTGTCATAGTCTGAATAAAAATGTCTCACCATGCATACAGATATTTGAACATTTGGTCCCTAGTTAATGGTGTTGTCTGGGGAAAGTTTGAAGTTTGGCCTGGCTGAGGAAAATACATTGCTGAAGGCAGATGTTGAGATGAAAAGCCCTGAAGCACTAGTAGTTCCTTATCTCTGTTTTTGGTTTGTACTTGCAGGTGTGTTCTGGCAATTCCTGCTCCTGTCACCAGGCCTGCCACTTGCCACCATGACTCTCCACCATGATGGTCCCTTATTCCTCTGGAATTGTAAACCCAAATAAACTTTTTTTTTTCCTGTAGTTACCTTTATCAGGTACAGAAGCAGAAAACTAACTAAGAGAGGTATTGGTGCAGAGAATGCTTATCATTGAGAAAAACTTGACAACGTTATTTTCCTTTTTTTTTATTTTTTGTTGTTATTGTTTTGAGAAATACGGGGGATCATGAGAAGTTTGGACTTTACAAGTGGTCAGATTCAATAATCATAGCCTAAAGGGCTGGTATACTTGGGAACAACTCACTGCCTTCTCACCTTGTCCTAAGAACTTGATTGAGACTGAACCAAAAATTAATGGACTGATTTCTTTGTCAGGAAAAAAAATAAGTATAACATAATAACTATGTCATTCTTATTAATAGTTCTTATCCTGTCAATAGTAGAAAAGGACAGGAAAAAAAGATCAGCTTGAAAGAAAAATATCAGGAAAGTTTAGATTGCATTCATAAAATGTGTTGAGGCCTCCTAACACTGCCTTAAAAGATAGGGAAAGGTTTCCTTTAAGGAAGATCCCTCTGAATTGAACTTCCAATTTGGGAAAATTATTATAACAATTTATAACAATTTTAGGTATATTGTTCCTAGAGCACAACTAATTAAAAAAAACAGCTAATGTGACATCACAGGATGGCAGTAGAACATGGCAGCCATCTCTACATGGCACTGCTTTACAGGCATGAAGGATGCAAGAGTGAAGGGTTATACATTATTCCATCATGGTTTCAGAGATGCTCTGATTTCAGAGCATGTAGTGGTGTCAGCCATGTGGGAAGGCACTGGGAGGACAAGAAGTTGTGGTGGGCTATTATTGTGTGTAGCAATGAAAGGTAAGTCTTGGTTTAGGTAGAAACCACGAGTTGTTGAACATGCCAATGACCTGAGATATCTGGAAGGAAGAGGTGCATACAAATGGTGGAACATGCTATAGGAGAGGGTCATGTTGTAGGAATGAGAAAGAAGGAACAGAACCATCTAATTCCTTTGAAGGTAATGTCCTAGATGTTGGACATGGAGTTAAAGGTCTTTTTCTTTTCCTTCATGGGTTCTTATCTTTCTTTGGTCCAATATTTCCTCATTATATCCAAAATTCCTTACTTTATGTGATATATTATCTACAAGAGGGTATTGAAATTAAGTAATATAACATTTATTCATTTCTTCAAATTACATCTCAATCACAACCCTTTTCTCCTTCCCTACAGTCCCACTCTACTTCCCTCTTCCTCCTCTCCCTGCTATCCACCTTTTAAAAAAAAATTATTTAAGGTGTATCTTTTTCTCTCCAACATCTCCCCCCTTAGTCCAATAAAAGGTTCTTTTTCTTACAACAATAAATACAATACAAAACAATTTAAAAGCAGGGTTTCTTCTCTTTTATTGAAGATAGATTCTTTCTTTATACAGTATATCCTGATTACTTTTTCCTGTCCCTCTACTACTCCCAGTTCCTCATCATCATCCTCTTATCTCTGGATCTACTTTTCTGTCTTTCCCTAGAAAAGAACAGCCTTCTATGAAATAACGGCCAAACATGACAAAGTAAAATATAATAAGATAAAGCAAAAACCTCATAGCAAAATTGAGAAACATAACTGAAGAGAAAGAAAAGTTTCCAAGAGAGGCACAAGGATCAGAGACTTGCTCCTCATAGTACTCAGCGGTCCCATGAAAATACTAATATACAGAGGACCTGGTGTCGACCCGTGCAGGCCCTACAGAAGCTTGCTGCTTCAGTCTCTGCAAGTTCATATGTGTCTTGATTACTTGATTCAGAGGGCCTTGGTCTCCTGATGTCATGCATTCCCTCTGGCTCTTACCCTTGCTCTGCCAAGGTCTCTTCCATAGGTTTCACTGAGCTCTGGTTTATGAAGACTTTTTCATGTAGACTCTAGCTACACATAATATCTGGCTATGGGTCTTGGCATCTGTTCCCATCTTCTGTAGGAGGAAGCCTTACTGATGATCACAGAATGAGTCACTGATTGATGAGTACTGAAGAATATAGTTTAGAGTCATTTTATTGATAATTTTTTAGACCAGTGGTGCTTGTTTTTTCCTTACATCTTTGTCTTGGTTCTTGCTTACCCAAGCAGTGTAGGGTATAGGTTCAATCTTGTGGAATAGGTCTTAAGTTAAATTACACATTCCTTGGATACTCCCACATGTTTGAACAAGGTATTTCAATTAAAAATGTCTTAAGTCTCCAAAAAGGGTTTAGAAAATGGAATTTCAAACAAGATTGAAATTCTGAGTTTATAAGGGACTTTCTGTGTTGGACTAAATACCTTTTGTATTTTGATAAAACTGTGATCCTGTGCAGTCCAGGGATTGAATATCAGTGGTTGGATTGGGAATATCCCACTTAGGTGTCAATATTAAATCATGTTGTCTCCAGTTGTGGACACTGGATAAGGGAGGTGTGGCCCTGTTGCAGGGAATATGTCAAGGGAGGAGTGATTTTGGTAAGAATTTGTGCATGATTTCATTCTCATTGGTTGGTCTCCATGTTTGAGGAGGCAGTCTTTGATATCTTTCCCCTGCCAGGTTTCCCCTTTCATGCCCCCTACTGGGATAGACTCTTATCTTTCTGAAACCATGTGCCCAAACAATTTCTTTTTTAAGGAGTATTACAAAACATAGCACCTTTCTTCTCTGCAGATTAGAAGGTGTGAAATGTAACTGCAAGTGTCTAATAAAGTCATAGAAAAGTTATATTCAAATAAGTTAAGATGTGCCTGCTACAGTGTGTGTATTTGTGTGTGTACTGTGTGTATTTGAGTGTATGTATGTGTGAATGTGTGTGTATGTGTGTACATTACAAACAATGACAGGTTAAAAAAAACAGACAGTTCATTACTTTCAAATACAGTACAAGTTAGATTAAAAATGATGGGCCATTTCCCTGAGCCCCAGTTTCTAAGTCAGATATCTCAAACTGCAGGTGGTCTTTGGGGGTCAACCAACCCTTTCACAGGGGTCTCCTAAGACCACAGATATTCATATTATGAATAAATCAGTAGAAAAGTTATAATTACGAAGAATCACTGAAAATAATTTTATGGTTGGTTGTCACCAAACATGAGGAACTGTATTTCAAGATCACAGCATAAGGAAGGTTGAGAACCATTGTTCTGAGGTGAGATATTGTCAGCCTCCAACGGAACCTGCATACCCAGAGGGAACAAATTGGAAAGGAAATCTCCACATCAATCACTTCTACTGGATTGTAGAAATACAGGAGATTGAGAGAGATCTCTCCCCAACATCTATATCAAATGTTTCACAAATAATTGTTTTATTAATCACACAATTGTACATTAGTGCTGGTTCATGTATAATTACCACTATTGTTGCATTTTCTAATAGTTACAATGCAAAAATTTTTCAGGTATTGCATTAATTTCACAATAGCTATCTTAAGATATAAACAGGGTTTGAAAATAAAACTTAGATTGCAGGTACAAATTCTAGATTTATGAAAGTAATTATGGCAATTCATTCCAGAAAAATATTCAGATGTTGGAAATAGTGAGTCTGACTTATCAGTGTCATGGACATACAAAAATTTACTGAGTGCATTACATGAAGAAGCTATCATAGAACAATTAGAAAAAAATGATCATACTACATAGACATATGTATATAATATATGCATATAATACATACATGTCCAAACAAGTGCTTGGCCACTTAGCTGGGACAAAACATTAAATACCATCACACAAACGAATAGTGTCGAGTGTTTTAAATTTAACAAAATACCTTTACATACATTAATTAGGTAAAATACATTTAAAATTTGATAGTTTTAAAACAGAGACACAGCAGATCATGTGACTATGCAATATTAATATAGACTGCATATTTTAGTTAATGGATTGATAAATTATCACTCAAGGTAAGAAATGCATGCTTTATCACTTGAACCCATATTTGTTTAAACTGTGATTCCCATTCTGATTCTGTGCGGTATATTTATCATCACATCAGCTTCCTGTGTCTGAAATTTTATTTTAAAATAGATGTTTTGAAAGAAATCTAGGAGTGGTATGGGGGAAGGCTTGACAAGAAGAAAGGGAAGGGGAAAATGGTAATAATTATAATTTTCCAAATCAAAGTAATAATTTTAAAAATAGGTGTTTTCTTATTATAGGTTTCAATTTATTTCTATATTAGTAACAGTATAATAATGCATTTACTAATTAACTGTCAAGTAAAGTTATTCATATTTGAATTGAACACTAAAAAAGAACAATAAGAACTCTTATTGAATGAATGCTAGTGGTCTTATTAATATGAGATCCACTTTCTGTGGATGTACTTATTTGTTGCATATCTTAACATGAACACACTCTCACACAGTCATTTTAAAGTAATATTAAGGTCCTACAACATTAACTTGAAACTCGGCATTGACACTTACATTTCCCATAACTAAATTTACTTCTTTTTATATTTTTTTCAACATATTTGCTTCTTCTAACACTATACAGTTATCCACAGCTATAAAGCTGTTACACTATAGTAATTAATTCATAACTTGCAAGACAAAACTTCAGATTTCATTATGGAGTGCATTTCTGTGTGTCCTCATACATTAATATCAATATAATGTCTCAGAATTCTGGCCCACTTGCTGAATGTTGCACAGTTTCATGGAAAACATCTTATTCTACACCAAAATCTCAAAAAATACTTGGTGTATAACTTCTGTTGTAGCAGCTTAATAGGAAAGAAGAGCTTTATTCATCAACTTTCACCTTGCTTTAGATAGCATTCAGATAGAGGTGCTGCTGTTCAGGTGCACTAGAATTAAGCCACAAGTGAACAAATTATTAAAACTCTGCTTACATTTGGCTACATAATATAAAAATGTGAACATAAAATATTCATTATAACAATGAGAAAAATAAACTGTACTTAATTTAAAAGGAAAAAAAAGACTTAGTGAATGTAGTGTTTCTTGGAATAAATCTGAACTATATAAACTTTTAAAGGAAAAGTCTATTGATTTTAGTGTTTCCAAACTTTAAAGCTTTGGGCAATACTTTCTTATCTAGTCAATAGTCAAAGATGATGCTATCTTTTGAAAAAGGCTGCTTGCCCTAAATAGAAGTAGAGGTGCATCCCAGCAACACTCAACAAGACTCATTGAAAGCACAGTCTGGAGATCGAAAAGCAATTAACATGCTGGATTGTGATAATTACCCACAGTATGGAGGCCTCTCTAAGATATAGCTTCCACTGTGCCAATAATAGAATTCTTTAAATGGTGATATATTTTCATAGACACAAGAGCATTCTCATTTCAAACTTGTAACTTTATTGGCTAGGGAAATAAACTTTCTTCACACCTTTTTCCATGCCTAAAATATGGCACACTGTTTTTTTTGAGAACTTGTAATGTCACCTGAATGTTACCTTGAATCATGACTTAATCAGTTAGAACACAGCAACATTTCATTTATTTCTGTTGCTTCTATTATTGCAATGCAATGATTGTCAAGGTAAAAAAAAAACTAAACTCAGTTGTGATTAAAATTGAATTTAGAGACAGATGGAGCGGTTGTGATCCTGTCATAATTTGTCCCTTATTACAAGAGGTCAAGGTGATTCAAATTTCTATATTCATGTAATAAAGCAATTTGGGAGCAGAATAGAAGTGACATGACAATTTTTCACTACAAGAAAACTTTATTTCTCAATAATTAACCTTTAGCACTGTGGACTATGGATTACTTGTGTTTTTTATCATATTAAAAATTATACCAAGTAATGAACATAAATTGATATGTTTTATATATGGTATATGAAAATAATGTTTTATATATGTAGGAAACAAAAATATATTACATATATTATATAATATATATATATATCCATTCTTTTCTTATATCTTAGAGAGTAGCCTTAGGAATCATAATTATCCATAAACAAGTTTGAAGAAATTATTTTGTTCTCAGAAAATTTATGTTCAAAACTCTTCTACATTTTAATTGATGTTTTGTTGATTATTTCCTTTATACTTCAATCCACTTTTTTATGGGCATTTATACAGGTCATATGGTAATTAAATTTGCAGTATGAATAATGTCTTTTGTTGCAGCAATTACCTATATTTGGAGTTTGGCTTATTATAAAACTCAAACTTTCAAACTTACTGAAATATGAGGTGATATTCAATTACTTATTTCCACATATATTATAACACAAAGATTCTAACAATATATTTCTAGCAATTCAATGCTATATTAGTTTCTATTTTATAAGAAAATAAAAACAATATAACTTTTCCATATTGTTTTTAAATTAATGTACTTCATCCAGTTAATCTAGTCTGAAAATGTAGCTAGTACAATTTTATGAGATGGGTACTATAATGGTAAGAGGCCAAGGAGCTTCAAGATGACCTCAGAGGGTGCTTTCAGAGCCAGGATCTAATGACATCAGTATGAAGCTTTGTAGAAAAGGGGCACAGAGATGTGATCAAGAAACAGAAGAAACAGTGCAGGCAAATGTAGAAACATCACAGAAGTTCTAATTAACTTAATGAATGATTATTGATAATGATGATCATGAGCTCCACTGGGCTGATTTATTCAGCTTTCCCTTACTCCACCACTCTGAATATTTGATCACTGGATCACTGGTTTGAATGACAATCCACAGACAATGAATCTTCATTTTCTTAAGACAATTTTGGCTATATCTTATAAATATTTTGGTATGGCCATCGTTGGCTCAGCATATTCTGGATTTCTATTTCCCGTTTAAGAAGGAGGGCAAGGATTAAGATTTTATAAAAGGCCAATGGGAAAGTTGATTTTGTGATATCTTTATTCTTTATAAAACTTTTCATTTAGTATATACAAATTTATGTCTTTAGCTGTGTTGTAGGAAACTTCAGCCATAAAATAAGGATACCAAGACCTTTTTTTTAAATATAAACCTAATTTTATACTGTTATTTATAACTTCATGTTATATATAAACTTACATCTCCATGAAAGTCCCTTCCCTCCACCCCTTCCGGGATCACTCTCTCACACTCCCACTCTCTCATCTTTCTCCCATCTATCCTACTCCTCCAATGTGGGGTGCCCTACATATCAGCCACTTTCATTTCAGCTCATATGAGGACTAAGAGATTTCTCTTGCACTGGAAGCCTAGGGGCCTACATGGCAGCTCCACTAGGGCAAAGTATCCCACTAACAAATAAAAATAATCTATGTTCCTGTTCCTAGATTTTAGTCAAATAGTACAGGATAACTGTCCTACAACCAGCAGACTGAAAGGAACAGGACACCAAGACCTTCTACTACTTCAAAGTTCATGCGTTAGCTGCACAGACTCTCAAATAGCTCCTCTAAGTTAACTGGTCCTCCTAGCCCCAACCAACCACATTGCTTTCTATACCTTTCAGGTTTGTAGTCATGTGTCTCTTCTTTTGTCTACTGGTGAAAAACTTTCTTCTTTCTTCTTCCCAGAGTTCCTCTCTCCCTCCCAGGAAATACTGCCTTTCACTTCTCTCTGTGCCCAGCTAATCGGCCATCAGATTTTTACTAAAGCCAATAAGAGAATGTCGTAGGTAATGAAAAAGGACAGAGACACAAATTTACCCAATGTACCCCAACATAGCTGTCTTTAGAATCTCAGTTGCTTGGAGAACAGTGAAATCACAATTCAAGTTATAAAAGTACCCATATCTAGCAAATTTTCCCTGTAACTAATAATAGTAATAAACTGAATTGGTATAAAGAAGCAATGGTAATAGCAACAATGACGTTTGAGCCATACTCACTGGCCACTGATCCCCAAAGTCACACTCAGTACTCTGTGTATTCAAAGCCCTTTATCTGAACATCAACCTTCTCACTTCTGGACAGTGGATCATAGTAATGTTTAACTGAGTTAAGGTATCTGGCGTTAGATGCATGTACGATAAAAAAGTGAGGGGCTTCTGGGTTATTCCTGTATGGTTTCAGGGAACCACAGAGGACTGAAATGTGTGGCAGCAGAGCAATAACTTCCACGTTGGACTGCAAAATTACAATAGAACCTATTTGTCTTTGACCCCATTAGCAGCAGTTTTTTTATACTGAAGCAATTGTTTTTGGGAGCAAGAAACTTCTTAATTATATATTTTTTCACAAACTGGAAGCATATGTGGTAAGCAGGCATAAACAGGTTGATCTTTGGGGCTTGCTGGCCTGCCAGTATTTTGGGGAGCAACAGTAGGTTCAACGAGAGAGCTTGTCTTTCAAAATGATAAGTTGGAGAACGATAGAGCAAGACATTCCTATGTTAACTTCTTTTCTGTACATGCTAGTGTTGGAATGCTAGCTATCCATAAGGCAAAAGATGTGGTAAGTGGAGGTAGATGACCTCATGTATCTCTAGTGAAACTATATTGTGTTTGTTCCAACTTGATGATTGATGAGTTACTGTTGCAAGGTCTTAGATGGAGGTGAAAGAAACACAGAATCCAGGGGTAGGTCAAACAAATTAAAAAATAAAACATGCTTAATCACAGCGTATAAATCCATAACAGAATTCCATAAAATGTTGGGAATAGACAATCATCAGATCACATTGAATCAGACAGATAAATATATCCATTAATTTATTACTGCTCATGTAACCTGTGCATACAGTTATCCATGTAGAGTTTTTTTTTTTAAATTAAAATACCCTATGGCTATTTTATAAGCACCTGATCTCTTGGAAGGATATTGCATGGGCTTATATTTGTATTTGTGGCTCTGGCTGTCCTCCCACCTTTACCCTTAGTAACAGTCTTTTTATAGAAGTGTTAGTGGTTGCATTCAGACCAATGCCAAGTCCTACTGGCCTGATAGCCCTCTATTCTCAAGGTAGCTGCTTAGCTATTCTCACCTCCATTATAGGTTTATATAAAACATTCATTCTCAGAGGACCATCTTCCTACACTTATTTCCAAGTCAGCCTTTCAAGCTTTAAGTTTGCATAAGGATCATTTGTAAGAGATCACACAGCATAATTATTTACTTCTCCAATTTTTGGATATTTAAATCAAAAGATAAAAATATGGTAAGAAAATTAGATATTTTAAAGATTTTCACAATTTGACATTAACTGAGAATGGCCTTTGAACAACTGATCAGTTTTTTAATTAATTAGTTTATTTTTTTATTATTACATTCCAATTGCCATACCCTTCCCTCCTCTCTTCCCTGTATAACCTTCCCATCCACTTCTCCCATACACCCTCCACCCTCCACCCACTACCTTGTGCCAATCTATTCTGGCACATCAAATCTCATCATAACTAAGTGCTTCCTCTTTTCCTGAGGCAAGACAAGGCAGCTCTTCTAAGAACATGAGATCCAGAGGGAGACAACAGCATCCAAGTCAGAGATAGACCCCATTTCAATTTTTAGGGAATCCACTTGGGGAATAAGCAGCCCATCAGCATCATATCTGTCGTGGCCCTTGGACTACTTCACGTATGTTCATTTGTTAGTAGTTGAGTCTCTGTGAGCCCTGTTGTGTCCAAGTTGCTTGGCTATATGTGTCCCATTGTAGTGTCCTTTTTTCCTCCAGCTCCCTTAAACCTTCCCCTAACTCTTCCTCATGATTCCCTGATTTTTGGCTAATCTTTGGCTGTGGGTCTCTGCTTGTGTTTCCTTTATCTGCTGGATAAAGCCTCTCAGATGGCAGTTGGGTTAGGTTCCTCTCCAGTTCCCTCTCTCCATCCACTTCCAATATCTATTTTATTTCCCCTACTTAGAGAGATTCAAGCATCATCCCTTGATCCCAACTTTTTTTCTTAGTTTCTTTGGACATATATATATATATATATATATATAGTAGCATGGTTATCCTATACTTAACAGCTCATTTCCACTTATAAATGAATACATAACATGTGTATCTCTCTGGGAGTCTGTGTTACATAACTCAGGGTGATCATTTCTGGTTTCAACTATTTGCCTGCAAATTTCATGATGTCCTTGTTTCTAATAGTCGAGTAGTATTCCATTGTGTAAATGTGCCACAATTTCTTTATCCATTCATTGGTTGAGATACATCTAGGCTGTTTCCAGTTTCTAGTTGTTATGAATAAAGCTACTATGAACATAGTTGATAAAATGTCTTTGTGGTTTGATGAAACAAATTTTGGGTATATGCCCAAGAGTGGTACAACAAAATGGCAGCTCACAGATTGGGAAAAGATCTTCATTAACCTCACATCTGACAGAGGGCTAATATACAAAATATATAAAGAAATCAAGAAATTAAACACCAAAAGAACCAAACAATCCAATGGGAAAAAAATGGGGCATAGAGCTAAACTAAGAATTCAGTAGAGGAATCTCTAATGGATGAAGATTACTTAAAGAAATACTCAATATCCGTAGTCATAATGAAAATGCAAATCAAAACCACTATAAGATTCCATCTTGCACCTGTCAGAATGGCTAAGATCACAAATTCATGTGACAGCACATGCTGGCAAGTATATGGAGAAAGGAGAACACTCCTCTATTGCTGGCAGGAGTCCAAACGTGTATAACCACTTTGGAAATCAATCCTGGTGCTTTCTAACAAAACTGAGAATAGTTCTACCTCAAGATTCAGCTATCTCATTCCCTAGAATATACCCCAAATATATGTCAACAAATCATAAGGACATTTCCTCAACTATGTTCTTAATAACTTTATTCATAATGGCCAGAAACTGAAAATTGATCAGTTTTTATCATGGAGAGCATAGATTTAAAGTTGATTTATAAACTGTCCAAACATTGGGAGAAACTTGTGGGTGCTTGATTTAGCTGAACTTATTTTTTTTAATGTTTATTTATTACTTCAGTTACATCTCCATCACAGTGCCTTCTTTTCACCCCTCCCAGTGCTGCCCTCCCACTCTCTAGCCCCTCCCCTTCCATCCCACTCCTCCTGTGAGAAGTGTCCCTACATATCAGTCCCTTGCCCCAGTTCTAGCTGAAATTATTTTAAGCCTCAGTAAATTTAGGAAAATGTCCTGGATTTGGCCATGACTTCATGTTGTTTCACATAATTAGCAAAGACTTAAAAAAAAATCAATCAAACAAGCAAGCAATGTTTAAAATCCTGTCAAAATCACATGCAGTGTCAGATATTCAGCTTTTTAAATTATGATTTCTAATCAGTATATCTTAAATGACCTGTAGCCAAGCAGTAGTATAAGGAAAGACAAACACTTATCCTCACTTATCAATAACTGGTACCAGTGCACAAGTGACACCTATCAATTTGAGGAAATGAGGAAATGATGAAAATGTGATTCTTCCTTCAACTGTAGAAAATGCCTGTGGTTTGAAGTATCTACTCACCAGATGAAGGCATTATACCTTCATTGACTGAGGCTTCCCTTTTCCCATTATTTGTTCCCCTTGGGAAAGTCCATTTGTGACCTCAGTGGCTTGTCATATGATAGGGGAAGGACCTTTCAAGACCTACCTTGCCACAATAATGATGGAAAATACCAAGAGAATTTTGTGACAATACTTTTTCACAGACTATGTTCACTTGTACAGAAAGCACTATGTAAGTTTGAATGAATGGTGTACTATAATTTGTTTATCCATTACTCAATTGTTAGACACAGAGTACCTGTGGTATTTTTACTAGTGTAAACAACAGGGCTATGAACATCATATATATAAAAGTTTATATATATATATATATATACATATATATATATCACATTGAATTCATTTACTCTGCAAGTATATCTTAATGTAAAATTAAAGAATAATAAAATTTCTCTATTTTTATTTTTCTGGGAAACTATATATTATTTGTCATATGACAACACCATTTCATATTTGCAAATTCATAAAATACCTTCATGACATCCTTGACAATATTTTTCACTTTCTGTTTTTCAGTATGTTACTATTCGCCATTAGATTAGTTTTTTTCTGAATATTTTCATGCCTTTGTTTTTACAAGTATTGTTGAAAGGAACATGAAAATAGAATGAATACATAACTATTAAAAGGGGATTTATTAGGGTAGATTACAGGCTATTGGCCAGTAAGTCCACTGATTCTCCCTTTGAAAAGGCCAAAAATTCAGTAGATGTTCTGGTAAAAATACAAAAAATATAAAATACCTGAGGGGAACTCTAACCAAGCCAATGAAAGACCTGAGGCTGAGAACTCCAAGTCCTTGAAGAAATAAATTGCAGAGGACATCAAAAGACAGAAAGATCTCCCATGCTATGTAGAGGTAGGATCAACATAATAACAATGGTCATCCTACCAAAGCAATATACAGATTCAATGCAATTTATATTAAAATAGCAACACAATTCTTTATAAACCTGAAAAAACAATTTTCAACTTCATATGGAGTAACAAAAAAAAAATCAGAATAGCTACATCAATCCTGTACAATTAAAAAAATTAAAAAAAAAACATCTGGAGATATCACCATCCGAGATTTCAAGTTGTACTACAGAGCAATAGTAATAAAAACAGCATGGTACTGGTAGAGAAACATACCACTTGATCAATGGAATTGAACTGAAGACCTAGAAATGGACCCACACACCTTTGACCATTTAATTTTTGGCAAAGAACCAAAAACCATACAATGTAAAAAAGGACAGCATCTTCAAAAAATGGTGCTGGTTTATTGGATGTTGACATGTAAAAGAATGCAAATAGATGCATACTTATCACCTTGCACAAAAACTTAAGTCCAAGTGGATCAAAGACCTTAACATAAGGTCTTATACACTAAATCTATTAGAAGTGAATGTGGGGAAAACTCTCAATCTCATTGGCACAGGTTAAACTTCCTGAACAGAACACTAGTGTCTCAGGCCCTAAGACCAACAATCAATAAATGGGACCCCATGAAACTGAAAAGCTCTGTAAGGCAAAGGAAACTGTCATTCAAACAAAACTGCAACCTACAGATTGGGAAAAATCACATTTGACAGAGGGCTAATATCCAAAATTTACAAAGAACTCAAAAAATTAAATGCCAAGAAACCAAATAATCCAATCAAAAATGGGGAACAGAGCTAAACAGAGAATTCACAAAGGAGGACACCCTAATGACTGAGAGACACTTGAAGAAATGCTCAACATCCTCAATCATCAGAGAAATGCAACTCAAGACAACTCTGAGGTTCCATCTCACACCTACCAGAATGGCTAAGATCAAAACCTCTGATGACAGCACATTTTGGAGAGGTTTGGAAAAAGGGGAACACTCCTCCATTGCAGGTGGGAGTGCAAGCTTGTACAACCACTATGGAAATCAGTCTGGTAATATCTTAGAAAACTTAGAATAACTCTTCCTCAAGACCCAGTCATGTCACTTTTGGGTATACATCGAAGTGATCCCTCAACAAATCCCAAGGAAGTTTCCTCATTTATGTTCATAGCAGCCTTATTTGTAATAGCTAGAAACTTGAAACAACCCAGATGTCCCTCAACCAAGGTGTGGATAAAACATCTGTGGTACATCTACACAATGGAATACTACTCAGCCATCAGAAACAACGAAATCATGCAATTTGCAGACAAATGGATGGAACTAGAGAAGCTCATCCTGAGTGAGCTAACCCAGACTCAGAAGGATGCACATGGAATCTATTCACTTATAGTCAGATTTTAGCCATATAGTACAGAATAACTATACTAAAATCAATGCACCAGAAGGAACATGAACATAAACTTTGTTTCCTGTCAATGAGACACTTTTCCCTAGTGGTACTCCCTTGCAGTCCCCCAGGGTATGAGGAGGCTCTTGGCCCTCATATGACTGCTGAACTGGGGCTGGGGCCTGTTACGTAGTGACACTCCACTCCAGAGGAATGTGATGGAAGAGTTAAGGGGTAGAAGTTGGGAGGGCGAGACTTGGAGGGGTAGAAAGAGAGTCCTGTGATGAAGATGTTACCTGAAGTAATTTGTTTTAAGAAAGCAGGCTAAGACAAGTAAGCAGCAGTTTTTAATGGCTTCTGTGTCAGCTCCTGCCACAGGTTCCTTCCATGCTTGAGTTCCATACTGACTTTCTTTGATGATCATTGATAAGGAGTGTAAGCCAAATATGCCCTTTCTTCCCCAAGTTGCTTTAGTCATGGTGTTTCATCACACCAATAGTAACCCTAAGACACCTTCTCAGTTAGGGAATGGAACGTGTGCCTACTTTCTCCTCTCACTTCTGGGACACCATCTAGCTTGAAGCAAAGAAAATCCTGAAAATATTCCCTATCCACATGATCTTTAGATTTGATCTCTTGAAGGAGCAGCCATCTTGCCAGATTAAAATTCCTTTACAAGATGAAACCAATACCTAGTATTTCAACTATTGGTTTTACTTAGTTACAAAAGATATCTATTTGGGTCTTTGCTCCATTATTTGGTTACTTTACTTAGAATTTTTTCATATGTGAGCATATTTTTAACAACCTTTACTGTACTAAGTTTTCATATGAGCCCTTAAATGACCCATATGTGTTAGTTGCACCTCCTCATATTCCATTCATGAACCCCTCTTTGATTCCTTTTTGAGTTCAGTCCTCCTGTTTTAGTCTCCTCACTGTCTCTCAATAACTATATATTTATTTCAACTTCCTTGAAAGTTATTTCTTCTGTCCTGTTCACTTACTTAAACCTAACCTCTGTGGTTATATGAATTATAACATGTCTCTCAAAGTCTTAAAAGCCAATACCAAATATAACAGACTACATAGCATATTTATATTTTTTGGGAGGGGTCTGAATTACTTTATGTAGGGTGATTTGTTTACCTATCTTCATTCATTTGCCTGAGAATTTCATGATTTCAGTTTCTAACAGCTTAATCATATTTCAGTGTGTTAACTTACATTTTCTTTATCCATTGATCTGTTGATGGATATGTAGTTTTGTTTTGTTTTGTTTGTTTCCAATTTATGGATCTTATGATAGAGCAGTGATGAACAAGGTTGAACTAATATCTCTGTATTTGTGTGCTCCCAAAAGTATTATTGCTAGATCTTGGGGTAAATAGAATTCTGTATTCTGGAACTGTCAAGCCAATTAACGATTCCATGCTTAAAAGAAGAAAGCAGGGGGATCCAAGATGGCAGCAACCCATGTGGACCCATTTTAATCTTAGGGAAGATAGCCAAAAAATCGCAAATGTTATAAGATGCTTTACAAAAAAATCTGAGTGACTCAACCCCCCTTGGTCTCACCCAACTAACTACCCAGGGACCATTAAAAGTCCCTGAGCAGGACACTCCCTCCCACTCTTGGACATGCATGGAAGCCGCTGAATTCGGGAATCAGGACCCCCCCAACCAGGAGAGACATGCCTGTTAAGATCAACTCTAATACCCAGCGGGCAGATTCAGACCCCACCCAGGGATACTCTCCAGCCTGCTGGGCCCCACCAAGGTCCACACAGGTAATCTGGCTATCTGGCAAAGGGTTATGGACCCGTGGAAGTGTGCAAGCTCGGCTGCAGAGTACCCATCAGGCTACAGACTGGATCTGTAAACAAGACCCATCTTTTTGCTGCATACAAGAAACACATCTCACTATTGAAGATAGACACTATCTCAGAGTAAAGGGCTGGGAAAAGGTTTTCCAAGCAAATGGACCCAGGAAGCAAGCTGGAATAGCAATCCTAATATCAAACAAAATAGACTCCCAATTGAAGTTAATAAAAAAAAAAAAAGACAGAGAAGGGACTTACATACTCGTTAAAGGAAATATTCATCAAGAGGACATCTCAATATTGAACATCTATGACCGAAATACAAAGACACCTACATTTACAAAAGAAACGCTTCTAAAACTTAAATCACACATCGATCCCAACACTTTAGTGGGGGGAGACTTCAGCACCCCACTCACAACAATGGACAGATCATCAAGACAGGAGCCAAACAGAGAAATAATGAGTCTAACAGAGATCATGAACCAAATGAACCTAAAAGATATCTACAGAACGTTTCACCCAAATACAAAAGAGTAAACCTTCTTAGCACTGCATGGAACCTTCTCCAAAATCGACCATATAGTTGGACACAAAGATAGCCTCAACAGATACAAGAAAATTGAAATAACCCCTTGTATCTTATCAGACTACCATGAAGTAAAGCTGGACTTCAACAGCAAAAGAATCAACAGAAAGCCTACACACACATGGAAATTGAACAACTCTTTACTAAATGACTACTGGTTCAGGGAAGAAATAAAGAAGGAAATCAAAGACTTCTTAAAATCCAATGAAAATGGAGGCACAACATACCCAAACATATGGGACACAATGAAAGCTGTGCTACGAGGAAAATTCATAGCACTAAGTGCCTTCAAAAGAAAATTATGACAGCTTATATTAGCGAATTAACAGCTAAACTGGGTGAATTGGGGAAAAAAAGAAGCAAACACTCCCAAGAAGAGCAGAAGGCAGGAGATCATCAAACTTAGGGCTGAAATCAACAACTTAGAAACAAAAAGAACTATACAAAGAATCAATGAAACCAAGAGTTGGTTCTTCGAGAAAATCAAGAAAATAGACAGGCCCTTGGCCAAATTAACTGAAAGGCAGAGGGAAAAAACCCAAATCAACAAAATCAGAAGTGAAAAGGGAGAAATAATGACAGAAATTGAGGAAATCCAGAGAATACTTGGATCCTACTTTAAAAATCTGTATTTATCCCCCTCAGGTCTCTGAGGTGGTTGAAGAATAGATAGCTAGAGTCTCATAGTTAAATTTTGAGTTGTTTAGGAATCAAGAGGGTGTTCTGGATCTAAGAAGATATTTTTAAAATTATGAGGCAAGTTAGTATGAAAGCTGAGTTAGATATAGAACTTTAAACTCATGGAGATGGTTAGATAGTAGAATGTTAAAGTCAGGTGCCAAATACATATGGACTGGACATTGGGAATGTATGCTAAGCCATATAACTCTTATAATCGTGGCCTATTTATTTCTGTTGTTTTGTATTGTATTTATAGTTATAAGAAAAAAAAACCATTATTTGGACTGAAAGGGAGAGCTGTTGGGGGGAAAAATAAATACCTTAAACTAAAAAAAAAAAAAAAAAAAGGGGAAGAGGATGGGGGGGTTGAGGGGGAGGAGGGTGGAAGGGTGGGACTGGAGGGGGGAGAAGGGAGGGGATTGTGATTGAGATGTAACTTGAAGAAATAAAAAACAAATTATTAAAAAAAAATCTGTATTCCACCAAATTTGAAAACTTAAGCAAAATGGAAAATTTTCTTGATAGATTCTACCTTCCTAAGCTAAATCAAGGTCATATTAACAGATTAAACAGCCCTATAACCCCTAAGGAAATAGAAACAGTCATTAAAAATCTCCCAACCAAAAAAAAGCCAAGGGCCAGATGGCTTTAGCAAGGAATTCTACTGGACCTTCAAAGAGGAGCTAACACCAATAATATTCAAACTCTTTCACCACATAGAATCAGAAAGAACATAACCAAACTCATTCTATGAGGCCATAGTCACCCTGATTCCTAAACCAAAAATACCCAACAAAGAAAAAGAATTTCAGACCAATCTCCCTCATGAACATAGATGCAAAAATACTTAAAAAACAATACTAGCAAACCGAATTCAAGAACACATCAAAAGTATCATACACCATGTTCATGTAGGCTTCATCCCTATAGGGATGGTTCAATATACGAAAGTCTGACAACATAATTCACCATATAAACAAGATGAAAGAAAAAAATGACATGATAATCTCGCTAAATGCAGAAAAAGCATTTGACAAAATCCAACACCCCTTCATGCTAAAAGTTCTGGAGAGAACGGGTATACAAGGACCATACCTAGAAATAATAAAGGCAATATACAGCAAGCCAGTGGCCAACATCAAACTAAATGGAGAGAAACTTGATGCATTTCCTCTAAACTAAGGGACAAGACAAGGATGTCCACTTTCACCATATCTCTTCAATATCTTACTTGAAATTCTTGCTAGAGCAATAAGACAACTAAAGGAGATCAAGGGGATAAATATTGGAAATGAAGAAGTCAAATTATCCCTATGTGCAGACCATATGATAGTATACATAAGCGACCCCAAAAATTGCACCAGAGAACTCTTACAGCTGATACACACCTTCAGCCAGGTGGTTGGATACAAAATTATTTCAAAAAAATCAGAAGCCCTTCTTTATACAACAAACAAATGGGCTGAAAAAGAAATAAGGGAAACAACCCCTTCACAATAGCCACAAACAATATAAAATACCTGGGGGTAACTCTAACCAAGCATGTAAATGACCCATACAACAAGAACTTCAAGCCCTTGAAGAATGAAATGGAAGAGGCCTTTAGAAGATGGAAAGATCTCCCATCCTCATGGCTAGGTACGATCAACATAATAAAAATGGCTATCCTACCAAAAGCAATACATAGATTCAATGCAAATCCTATCAAAATATCAACACAAATATTTATAGACTTGGAAACAGCTATCCTCAATTTCATATGGAACAACAAAAAGCCCAGAATAGCTAAATCAATCCTGTACAAAAAAAAAAAAAACATCTGGGGGTATCAACATCCCAGATTTCAAGCTGAACTACAGAGCAATAGTAGTAAAAACAGCATGGTATTGGTATAGAAACAGACCGGTAGATCAAGGGAATCTAATTGAAAACCCAGAAATAGACCCACACACTTATGGCTACCTAAGTTTTGACAAAAAAAGCAAAACGGCACAATGGAAGAAGGACAGCATTTTCAACAAAAGGTGCTGGTCCAACTAGATGTCCACTTGTAAGATAGTGAAATTAGACCCATACTTATCACCTTGTATAAACTTAAGTCCAAGTGGATCAAAGATCTTAACATAAGGCTGGTCACACTAAATCTACTAGAAGAAAAAGTGGGAAAAACCCTCGAACTCATTGGCACAGGTGACAACTTCCTGAGCAGAACACCAACAGCTCAGGACTTGAGAACAACAATCAATAAATGGGACCTCATGAAATTGAAAAGCTTCTGTAAGGCAAAAGACACTGTCATTCGAACAAAATGGCTGCCTACAGACTGGGAGAAAATCTTCACCAACCCCACATCTGACAGAGGGCTAATATCCAAAATCTACAAAGAACTCAAGAAATTAAATGCCAAGAAACCAAATAATCCAATCAAAAAATGGGGGACAGAGCTAAATAGAGAATTCATAAAGGAGGAATCCCAAATGGCTGAGAGACACTTGAAGAAATGCTCAACATCCTTAATCATCAGAGAAATGCAACTCAAGACAACTCTGAGATTCCATCTCACACCTGTCAGAATGGCTAAGATCAAAATCTCAAATGACAGCACATGCTGGCGAGGGTGTGGACAAAGGGGAACCCTCCTCCATTGCTGGTGGGAGTGCAGGCTTGTGCAACCACTATGGAGGTCAGTATGGCAATATATTTGAAAACTTGGAATAGCTTTGCCTCAGGACCCAGCCATACCACTTCTGGGTATACACCCAAATGACTCCTCATGGAATCATAGGGAAGTTTCTTCAGCTATGTTCATAGCAGCCTTATTTGTAATAGCTAGAAACTGGAAACAACCCAGATGTCCCTGAAACAAAGAATGGATTAAAAACCGTGGTACATCTACACAATGAAATATTTTTCAGCTATCAGGAACAATGAAATCATGCAATTTGCAGCCAAATGGATGGAACTAGAAAAGCTCATCCTGAGTGAGCTAACCCAGACTCAGAAGGATGCATATGGCATCTATTCACTTATAGTAGGATTTTAGCTATGTAGTAGAGGATATCGATACTACAACCAACTTAACCATAGGGAACATTGTCATAGATGTTTTATCATTATTTTTTATCTGTTTGTTTGCTTATTTGTTTGTTTGTTTTTTTAGTTCTCTCTCCCTGGCAATGAGACACTTTTCAATGGTGGTACTGCCTTGTAAACCCCAAATGTATGAGGAGGCTTTTGGCCCTCATATGACATCTGAACTGGAGTGAGGGACAGTTATATATGGACACTCCACTCCAGAGAAGTGGGTGGAAGGGTTAGGGGGTAAAGAAAAAGAAAAATGAAATGTGAAGTTTCGGCCTTTTGCTACTAATTGTCATAAACTGTTAGGATAATTAAGAAATGAAAACTAATAGTCATGCAAGCCTGTCATTTTGTTAGGTACTATGACAGTCTATTATAGTTATTTTCTATGCTAATCAGAAATCAAGTTGCTAAGTGACAAGTAACATTTGCTTATCCTAATATAAAAGATAGATAGGACATCTTCAAAAACCTCAAGAGATCTGCAGAATATGGCTTTCAAAGATGTTTTCTTAACTTTACATTTTTTTTGAAATCGAGACATGTCAACTCCTGACAGCACCCCCTATTCTACTCCAAGTAGAAGACGAGCATCGAAGAATCTCCAGTGGGAGATGATTGAATTAGTGGCAAGCCTATCTCTTGGCAGGAAAAATCCCTTGCTTCAACTGTAGACAGAATTCTGTCCAAAAAGGATTAAACTTGGAAGTAGGTAAGTCGACAGCCTAGCTCTGCCAAGACAAGGTAGGCAATTCCTTCATAATTCCCTCTCTACGATCAATGTCTGTCATAGAAACGGGGCCAAACCACCGAAGATCGATGCTGTAACATATGGAGAGAAAATGGGAACTGCCCAGGCAGCCACTGGTATGTCATTTCTTAGTTTTGGAAGCTGCGGGCCCTGCACTTCCTATATAATCATATATATTTATCCCTCTCAGGTATCTGAGGTGGTTGATGAATAGATAGCTAGAGTCTCATAATTAAATTTTGAGTTGTTTAGGAATCAAGAGAGTGTTCTGGATCTAAGAAAATGTTTTTAAAATTGTGATGCAAGTTAATATGAAAGCTGAGTTAGATATAGAACTTTAAACTCATGGAGATGGTTAGATAGTAGAATGTTAAAGTCATGTGCCAAATACATATGGACTGGACATCATTGTGAATGTATGCTAGGCCATATAACTCTCATAATTGTGGCCTAATTACCTCTGTTGTTTTGTATTGCATTTATTGTTATAAGAGAAAGAGCCATTTGTTGGACTGAAATGGGGGCTGTTAGGTGGAATAATATATACCTTAACCTTAAAAAAAAAAGGAAGATGATGGGAGGGTTGTCGTGTCCCCCTCGACCAGCAAGGATGACGCAACTCACAAAAACTCTTCTCCAGCAGTTTATTCAGGTCCCTTGAAAACAGTCTTCTGAATTCCGAATTCCGAATGCCCGGGCAGACCCAACCCACAGGCTAAATACTAAAATGAACAGCCAGTCAAGTAAAGCCAAGTGGTGCTATCTCAGAGGCCCACATATACGGAAGCAAGCCAGATCAGCGGTCTTTGCCAAATATGAACTTATTATCATCGAGAGTGCTCACCGTCGGGCTGGTGGAAGGCGGAGACCAGCGCCATCTTTAGGGCCCGGCACATCACAGCTCTCTACAGTTCCCCCTTTTTTTATTTTTTCTAAAGTTGGTAGAAGTCCCTGGAAAGGCTTCGTAATCCCTCTATCTGGGGATCTCACGGTGGGCCTGAGCCTGTAGGAGGGCGGTGCTCAAACTCTTACCCGTCTCTGGGTCAGCCTCCCCACTCGGGACTGCCCTGTCTTAGGTGGCCGAGACCCGTCAACTCTGTCACTGACTTGCCAGACCCTAATATCCGTGGAACGAATACCTCAGTGGGCAGGGACTATGCTTAGTGAAGATTTACTTCACGGCAGCGAGCCATGCCTGAGGGGACTGGCCTGCCTCAATGGCGACAAGGGCTTGTATAATCATGGCTGCATTACGCTTTTGTGTGGTTCTCATTTTGTAGATGCACCATAGGCAAACCAGAGAGGCTAGTATAATCAGTATCGCCAAAGAGCCTACGCCGGCCCACTCCTTAAGATGATCCATAGCCATCTGTATCCAGGAAGTCAAACCAGTAGCCAGGCTCAGATCCACCTGAGTGGAATTGATGTGGACGATTGTCGCTCTCAGCTCTCTCATCAAATTTTCAAACTCAGCCGACCAATCCTGTAAGAGGAACTTTGACAATTGTCTAGACAAATTAGCAGCCTTTGTAAAATTTTGATACTGCACGGAAGTAACACACAAACCTTGCATTTTCCACTCACACCCCAATTGTGCTAGTTGCCACAGAGAATCAATCTGTTCTTGTATTAAATCTATGCGTTGATTAACTATCATAAGACCTCCTTTGAGATGAGAATTCATAGAGGTCTGAGTATCCAATGCCTGTGTCACAGTGGCTGAGATGTTATTTAGGGCATTGGCAGTCTGTATAGAACTAGACAAGGCAATAGCTGAGGCAGTAGCTCCCACAGCAGCAACAGCGATAGCAGTAACAATAGCTGCAGTGATGCCAAAATCTCTTTTAAACCTGAATAGCATCATGGTATTAGGGGCCTCTACAGGAACTGGTACATATTGAGGCATTCTAGTCACCACAGCCACAGGAAAGGCTGTGGCATTCCAGCATAGGGCATAAAAACATGTGCCCTTGGTGCATACTAACTTTTCTTCACCCAAGGATGCACTCCCATTACTTACAATCCACAGAAAAGGAGGCCAGAGACATACTGGCGAAGCTGAAAAGTTCTTGTTGCGGTAAGAATGAAACAAAGAATTCCAAGTACCAGAGCCACTACTGTTAAGGAAATCCAGATTGGTAGCAGACCCTAGGGAAAAATTACCTCTTTGATAAATTCCTCTCCCAAGCATAATGACAGGTCCTAAGTCCATGTAACTTTCATTTACTCCACACAAAAGCCACAAATCAAAAGGATTGGTGGCAGTCTGCTGAGGATCCCTAGTAGATATATCAAGCATTCCTGTACAAGACTTATTCACTGTATTACTAATCATGGGGCTAAAGGAAAAATAATCTTGTTGAACCCAAACTGCTCTGCGCTCCTGACATCCAGACCAGGGAAAAGGTCCTTCCTCTCCTGTGGATCCTTTACAAAAAGGTGCCCAACGTAGCTGTCTAGCCTCCAAGGCAGCAAAGGCTTGCACCAGCATGGCATTACTTCTCCTCTGTGAAATCCTCATCTTACAGATACACCATAGGGCAATGAAACTGACTAGGAAGAGCATGCCTCCTAGGGCACCCATTCCCTCAGATGATTCATGGCTCGGAGGATCCATGTCGACAGTCCTTCAGCAACAGAGACATCAACCCGGGTGTAATTCACATGCACGATGGCAGTTCCCAGATTCTGCATCAGCTTATCAAACTCGCCAGACCAATTTCCTGTAAGATACTGAGAGAGTTGCTTAGACAAATTTGCAGCTACAGTATAATTTTGATATGGCACAGAGGTCACACACAAACCAGTCATTTTCCACTCACAGCCAATCTGGGCCACCTGCCACAATACATCCAAGGCCGTGGCTACATTGGCTGACAAATTATTCAAGGTAGCGGCAGTGTGCACTGAGGCATCCAAGCTTCCAACCCCTTGTTCTTATAAGGGGTAATAGCTGCTTTACATTCCTTTGTACATTGCTCATACACAAGTTGTTTAATTAAGGGCATTGCCAAATCAGGGTCTCCAAATACCCTTCCAGCTGCTTCAACCATTATAGCCATGAAGTCTGAGAAAGGCTCCAGGGAATCCTGAATAACCTTGGTTAGATTGCCATTCACTTCCCCTTTGTTAGGCAATGATTTCCAAGCTCTGGTTGCGATTAAATTGATTTGCTCAAACACCTGAGCCGGATACCCAGTTTTTTGTTGAGCATATCGACCTTGTCCAAGAAGCATGACCACATCCCAGGCTGGGTTTTCTGCTGCACGATTAGCAGCAGCTTGTTCATTAGCAAACTCAATCAAGAAAGCCTTCCAATCTAAATACTGCCCAGAGGACAGGCAGGCACGTGCCAAGCTCATCCAGTCACTAGGAGTCATGCAATAATGACTAAGAGCTTCCACCTGAGCTACAGTGAAAGCAGCATTAATCCCATAAGTGTGGACAGACTCAGCGAGTGTTTTAATTACCTTAAAATCGAGAGGTTCATGATAACGATTTCCCCCTCCATCCTGAAAGACAGGGTAGTACAGCTCATGTCTTACTTCCCTCCAGACATTTGGACAGAATGACCGCCTACTAGGATCACTCGGAGGGGAAGTCTCATTATATGAAGGCGGGGCCAGCACAGGCGGCCCCGGACCTGAGGGCTCTATCCTGGTGCAGTCAGAACTCTTCCTCAAAGATGACTTCTCCATTTTCTTTGTTAACATTTTAAGTTCCTCTTTAAACTCTGAGCTATCCTCTTCCAAAGTATCTTTCCCAGATTTGACCAAGCGCTCCTCTTTTAACTGTTCTAATGTCTTTTGTCCTTTTTCCACTGCCTTGCAATATCTCTGATCTCCTAAACAACTCCGAACAAGTCTCCAAATAGGCCGTGCTCCTCCCTGCAATGTACTTTGCTCCCAGGCAAAATCCAAGTCCCTGCCTAATTTGTCCCAGCAGGATACCGTAAGATTCCCGGACACCGCAAACCACGGAGCCACGGAATCACATTCATTCAAAAATCTTTCTAGGTTAGACTTCTTAATCTTCAAATTCCTAGCTAAAAGTAGCTCCTGAAGAGCCAGAAAAATTGGGTGTGACTCAGACAATCCCATGTTTAAAAATTTACTTTCGGTTCGCTGCTTCCCCGCGAAACTTTACCTTTGTTCGCTATCTCCACGAAACTTTACCTTTGTTCGCTATCTCCGCGAAACTTTACCGTATGTTCACTATCATCCGCGAATCTTTACCGTATGTTCGCTATTATCCGCGAATCTTTACTTTGTGTTCGCTATCTCCGTGAAACTTTATTGTCCTGATTTATCCCAGGAACTTACCAGCATTGTGCCCCTGACTGCAGGAGTTCTGAGTCTTTTTTGGGTCCCCGTACGGGCCACCACCTGTCGCGTCCCCCTCGACCAGCAAGGATGATGCAACTCACAAAAACTCTTCTCCAGCAGTTTATTCAGGTCCCTTGAAAACAGTCTTCTGAATTCCGAATTCCGAATGCCCGGGCAGACCCAACCCACAGGCTAAATACTAAAATGAACAGCCAGTCAAGTAAAGCCAAGTGGTGCTATCTTAGAGGCCCATGTATGCGGAAGCAAGCCAGATCAGCGGTCTTTGCCAAATATGAACTTATTATCATCGAGAGCGCTCACCGTCGGGCTGGTGGAAGGCGGAGACCAGCGCCATCTTTAGGGCGCGGCACATCGCAGCTCTCTACAGAGGGTTGATGAGGAAGAGGGTGGGAGAATGGGCCTGGAAGCGGGAGTGGGAGGGGATTGCGATTGAGATGTAACTTGAAGAAATAAAAAATAAAGTAAAAAAAAAAAAGGAATTTAATATAAAAGGGCAAATAAGAAAAAGGAATGCTAAATTACTTTTAGAATACTGATATAACAAAATTGTGACTTACTGAATAAGAAACAGGTACAAAATAAAGTGTCCACAAATCTTTGTAATATTTTCCATTTCACAGAATTTAATTAATTAAGTAAGTAAGTAAAAAATCCTTAAAAATTGTTAGTGAAATGGCTCATTGGAGAAAGTTCATGCTGCCAATTCTGATAAACATCATTTAATCCCACGAACCCACATGGAGGAAGCATAGAATAATATTGTAAGAGTTGCTCTTTTATATGTACATGGGTATCATGGTGGCATACATGCAGTGATCACATATACACATACACTCACGCAGATGTATGTGTACACACAGATACACATATGCATACACACCATAAAAAAATCAAGATTAATGATGTAGTAATTTATATTTTCTAGGTTAAATAAAGTAACTTTAATCACAATTAGGAAAATATCCCAGGCAGAAACCCATATATAACACATTGGCATTGGCGGGCACTTTATGTATGATCTCAGGGATGATTCTAATAAATGTTTCTATTAAATTATGAAATATACTTTAAAATGTAAATATTATGTGATAGGTACAAGTAACAACATTGATTCACTTTCTTTAAAATAATTTCATCCATTTAATTTTAATAGTAAAATGAAAGAAATATGTCTTTAATTACAATTAAAGAATAATCTGTAATGACAAATAATTGACTTGTGTGTCTAGAAAGTTCCAAAACAGAAAATGAAATATTCAAGGTTCATAAAAAGTATAATCTGTGAACACAATATTTATATTTGGAATCTTTAGTTTAAAAAGATAGAAACACACTAGTTATAAAATACATAAATATCTCAAATTACATTAAATGTTTCCATTCTTGTAATTTTGTACAGAGGGAAAATTGAAATCTCATGCAACAGTTGATTGGTGCATTTCTTGCTTGGTAAGCATGAGAAAGATAAAGGGTGTGTCTTGGAACTGCCACCATCCTACCTGTTGAGAAAGGGTCTATTGTGAGAGAGAGAAGATAAGAGTCATTTGATAAACTCGCACCACACACCAGAGGAGTAGGATAGGTGGGAGGATGGGAGAGTGGGCCTGGGAGGGTTGGAGGGAGGGGACTGTGATGGAGATGTAACTTGAAGTAATAAGTAAACATTTAAAAAAAAAAACAGCAGAATTTGGAAGTGATGTTCTGAAAATGACAGTGTTTGTAAGTGATCTTGGAGGTGTATCCTGGAGGAAAACTCAGGGAGATAAAGAAAAATGTCTGTAGAAACTATAAGATCTTTACAGAAATGAACATGAGGTCCCTGTATTCCTCAGAATTGCTATTAACTTTCCTAAGACCTAAAGAGGAGAGTCACTTCCAGGAGGCAGGAGGATGCTGGTTTCAAATCATGATGTGTAATAAAGCAACTGGAAACATATGATTCCATACACTATATGGAAGTTCTTAACTTCAAGTGGTACAAGTAAAATTATTAATGAAGACCACATCCATTTATCAATAGCAAGTATACAAGCTCTTAACTGAAAAATGGTACAAATACGCGGGGCTGAGAAAAGTAAGTTATGATTCTGTTGTTATATTAATAGGATTATTACATTTCTCAATCTCACTACACTCAAAAATATGTCATAAAGTAAACCTATTGAAAAGAAAAGCCAATATTCTTTATAATAATTAATTATTTAATGTTTTAACTCAGAAGAATAAAACCATTTAAATCAATTTTAATACAATAATTACATATATTTCTAAATACACAATAATACTTTAATTAGTGATACCTTTTTAAGAGTGAAAAATGTATTTGGAAAAATAATTACTTTTACTGAATTATTTTTGTAAGACCAATATTGTTAAAAGCATTTGTATGTGCCTTAGAAAAACATAGGAGCTGGAAGATGACTCACTTAAGTGATTTCCTTATAACTACAAAGCCCTGAGATCTGACCAAAGCACTCACACAAAAATAATCCAACCGTGACACAGTGTGTGCAACCTTAGTGACATGCTGGCAGAAAAAAGAAGGTGTTTGCTTTGTGGGTGAGACTTTCTTGCTAAGTTAGCGAGCTATGAAGTTTCTGAGAGAGCCTGTCTAAGAAAATAAGTTCTGGAGCAATAGACAAAGACATCCTTATGTGATTCACTGGTTTTCCTGTGAACCATCTTGTAAACCTTCTCTCTCTCTCTCTCTCTCTCTCTCTCTCTCTCTCTCTGTCTCTCTCTCTCTCTCTCTGTCTGTGTCTCTCTCACTCACTCACTCACTCTCAGTTGATTTCAATTTTATGCCCAGTGGTATTTTTACATACTAAATAAAAAATATTCCATGCATAAATACAGAAAAAAACTTAGTGATTAAGCAGATGACAAAAAAAAAATTTGTGTGTTGAGCAACCTAAAATTTTTTTGAAAGGATCAAAGAAAGATTCCATTTAATATAAAAGAACAAACTGTTTCCAATCATATTCTTCAGTCTAAACACATTCTCTCTGACAAGGCTAAATTTATAAACACAACATATTAAATTATTCTTCTGTACAATGTTATTGGTAAATGAGCTTGATTAAGTCAACTCAATTACACATTCACACTGCATTGCCTTCTATAATTCCCCAAATAAAGTTGTCACAATAGAATGCAATATTCTAACTAGGCAAAGATTGTAAATTTTTGAGTCTCATTAAAATCTACCTCTCAAAGGAATGCCCATTCACCTAAAATATGTCAGAAATTTAAAAAACTGTATTTTTAGAGACACTAATTTTTCTTAAAAGAAATATAATACTCATTTTCAAAAGTTCAAGAACTTTATGATTCTTATGACAAAAATGTGTTGTTTTTCCTTCAATTATTCTTTTGTTCTTTTGGTTCATTAATTTAAACTTTGACAAATATTTATACAAAATCATAGTATACTTTTTAGCTGCAACCAGGATTTATGTAGTTATTTTTACGCTTGAGTTACAATGCTAAATTTTATTTTATTCAACTAAGCTAATTTCAAAAACATCCAGTCATATTTTAATTACTATCAACTCAATGGTGCTAATGAGAAAACTGAGTTATAAAGATCAACTTAAAGGATGTGCTTGGATTGGAGTCATATACAATGACAGGAAATTCTGCCTTTCAAGGTGGAAACCGATATCCTGCAGTCCTTGCTAGTCTCAAGTAGCTTTGACACATCACATCAGACCATAATGGACGACCGTGCACATAAAACCTCTTGGTTTTAGCCGAACTCAGAAAGAAAAACTAACATCTACACAGCCAGAAAGGTTTCTCTACATAGTTCATGATTTCAACACACAACAATTTATTTATCAATCAAATGTTGTATTCATTAAAACTGAGAAAGGACATAAAGACAAGAGAAGGAAAGACAATAACAACTTCAGGGACATAAAGTCATTGCATGCAACTGTGAAATGCTCTAGAAATTTTGACATTAAAAAAAGCAAACAAACATATATATATAAACCCCTAGAATTGTGTGTGTGTGTGTGTGTGTGTGTGTGTGTGTGTGTAAGACATTACCCACATTTCTGCTCAACCAGTACATAGATTGGACCAGCACCATTTGTTGAAGATGTTGTCCTTCTTTGTCAAAAATTAGCCTGCTTTCTTATAGAATAAAGACCACCAACCCAATGATGTCTCCACCGGTAATGTAATTAAGAAAATTTCCCACAGCTGGATCTTTTTGATGCATTTTCTCAGTTGAGGCTCCTTCAATCAGGTGACTCTAGTTTGTGTCAAATTAACATAAACATAGCCAGGAGCAGGTGTTCCTCAATTTGTCAAAATTTTTTCAAAGGAAATAAGGATTTTCCTTAGAGGAGACTTACTGAGTCTACTAACCACACATAAGGGCATGCGCTGTGTCCAGTAAAAGAAGTACAACTCAAAATGAAAAAAAAAAATTACTTTGGGGGAGATTTTTAAATTTTTTATTTCATATTTCTTTGTTTGGGCTTTTTCTTTTTTTTTTTTTTTTAAATCTTCCTTGTCTGTCTTGCATGCTTTGCTTTTCAATTTTGTGGTTTTATTCATGCTTACTTACGTGTGTGTGTGTGTGTGTGTGTGTGTGTGCATGAGTGTGTATGTGTGTGTTGTGTATTTCTCCTAGTTCTTTCTGATTTTTGTTTACTTCTGGTTCTCTTTGTTTGTTTCTTTGCTTTCTTTTTTTTAAACATTTATTTTATTTATTTTATGCATATGTGTGCTCTATCTGCATGTACACCTGCATTCCAGAAGAGGGCACCAGATCACATTGTGGATGGTTGTGAGCCACCATGTGGTTGCTGGGAATTGAACTCAGGACCTTTGGAAGAGCACTAGGCAGTGCTCTTAACCGCTGAGCCATCTCTCCAGCCCCCGCTTGTTTGCTTTCTAAAAAGAGAAAAAAGTCATGGAGTTGGATGGATGGGGAGCTGGGAAAAATCTAGGAAAGAGTTCAGGGGGTAGATACTATAACCAAAACATATTTCACAAAAAATATAACAAATTAGTATTTAATTAGATACGTAACATTTATTTAATTTAAAGATTAAAATATCTGTGTTCTGTTCAGTTCCATTTAGTACTTGATTGTTATGGGAGACCACAGACGACTTGTAGCTTATGCCTCCTGTTGAAAGACCAAGCACTCAGGGCGGCTTTAGACCATAAAGTAATACTCCAAGACCTTTAATTTTTCAATGTTTCTACCTTAGCTGGACTCTCAACTAGCTCATCTAATTTATCCCAACCAGTCCATGTAAGTCCCATCTAGCCACTTGGTTAGCTACCTTCCAGAACCACTATGTCTGTCTCCTGTCTTATCTCCTGGCGAAAAAGCCTGTCGCTTTCTTCTTCCCAGAGTTACTTTTACCTCTCCTGGGAAGTCCTGCCTTCCACTTCTCTTTCTGCTCAGCTATCAGGCAAAGGATTTTTGTTTTTGTTTTGTTTTTTTGTATTTTTTTTATTGACAGATGCTGCATCCTAACAACACACAAGATATTGAGCAATTCTTCATGCATAATTAGAATAATTTCTCTTCCAGAAAATGTCTTATATTTTCTATGAATCTCAGAAAATTTTGAAGTATACCATTTTTCTATCACCTTATGCTCCTATCACCTATTATGTAACCCTAACTGCAAACGCCACATACCTAGTCTGGCTCAGTGTCTGTTAGTTGCAATGTCAATATCAGATGGTGTTTTTCAAAGTCTGGTGAATTTCAAACTCATCCAAAAAGAAATCTAATAGAAAAATATTCATATGCTGCCTTACTAGACATGAGGACATTCATAGTTTTTTTTAAACTCTTTCTTATATTTATAATGCTAATTTAGGCATATGTGTGTTCTCCCTAAGTATTTGTATACATACCTTCCTCACACCTGGTGTCCACAGAAGTCATAATAAGGCATCAGGACTCACAAAACTAGGGTCAGGAATGTTTCATATCTGCCATGAACATGACAGGTTTTGAGCCCGGAGCTTTTACAATAACTACAAGTGTTCTATACTGGTGAGCCAACTTAATGACCTATGGAAACAAAAGGCAATTAAATAATTATTAATAAGAAATGTGAGTGTTTCCCAAGAGACCTAGGAAAAATAAATTCATAAATATAAATACTAATTTTTATGAAACAATACCAAAATACAATATTATCAACAATTCAAAAATTTAAGGTAATGATTTTTTATAGATTTTTTTTAAGTGTAGTGTGTGCTGTTGTATATGTCACCTGTTTCCATGTGGCTGTGGAGACAATTAGACCAGATTTTATCTCTTGGAGCTGGAGATGCAGGATTTTGGGCACTACAAACTTGGTTTTTACCTTTGCAATAATTCTTAAATTATTGGGTGAAATATGTCTTAGCCATCAAGAACTAAATTTAAGAGGCAGATCACTCTTGAGATGACACCTGTCTGAGTCCTGGGCAGGGAGCAAGCCTGAAATGGCCCACAGTCCAGCACCATGTGGCCCGGGGTGGAATCAAACCTAAGTTGATCTTAAGTCTGACCCAACATGGCCCAGGTGGAGAACAAGCCTGAGACAACATCTGCATGGTACTATACAGGTCCAAGGAGGAAGACAACTACCAAGATGACCACTGTCCTGTGGCGCACAGCATGGGGGGCATAGCACTTCTGAGACCACTCCTAAGATGACCCCAGATACTCAGAGACCCTGGTTGCCACAAAGATGAGCAAGTGAGTGGTAAGGAGATGGAAGATAAAGAGGGAGAAACAGGTTTTCAAAACAAAGAGAAGCAGAACTTGAGACTTGAGGGTAGTGAGAAACAGTCAGATGTGAGTAACCAGTGATGTCACCTAAGGTCATGGTCAAGTTCTGGCCTGTGTTGCCACCAAGGGCCTTGTCTGGGTTCATGGTTCTGCAGCAGCAGAGGTGTATTACAATCAAAGGACAGTCAGATGTCACTGGTCTGGGCTACCACCTGGGGCTGTGCTTATGCCTGAGGGCTATGCAGAACTGGTTCAACTCTTTGCTTGGACTTTGTGGGCAGCTGGCCCTGAAGGCCCAAGAACAGAAAAGCTGTCCTTAACCCTTGCCTGCTGCAGCACTTGGGAGAGCAGCCATGAACTGGCTCAGAGGACATGAGAATTAGATTGCTGGCTCTGCCATTTGCCTGCTGCAGCATGGTTGAGCTAGTAGGGTTAGCTCACCTTGGCGGTGTGGGTGTGAGTGCAGGAGAGCAGGTGCGCTGACTAGGCCAGATACCACCCAGGTCCAGATTCGGGGCTTTGTGTTGGCCCAGCATCTGCCCCATCAATGAACTGCTAGACTGTGTGAAGTGGTCTGTCCTACAGAGCCAAAGCTGCAGGACCTCCATGACATAGGTCCACAGCAGGATATCTGAGAAGAGTCCCAGTGAGTATCCAATATTGATAGTGTAGCAGAAGCGAGAGATATCGAATCAGACTAATGACTCATTGCAATGAGCATTTGCAAAGTAAGAAGGGAGGACAAAGGAGTATGCTGTGGAATACACTGAGATAAACTAAAGCTTCCATAACAACATTTTTTTTTCTTTTTGGGTGGGAGGTTACAAAGGTTGAAAGGAACTACAAGGGGATGATATAAGTGGGATGTGACATGGGTGCATGATTGAAATTCACAAAGAATCAAAAATTAATTAAAAGAAAGAAAATAAGGAATAAAAGAAATATGTTTAAAAGAAAATATAGTAACTTCAGTTTGCCTTCTATGATTCTGTTGACATTTCAAGAAAATGATCATTTTGAGTTTTATTACCAACTGTAATTTGTAGGTTTGTAATATTAGCATTACAAATTATTTTACTGACAGTGAGTACCAGTCTTTGGTATGGATGATATATTGTTAATCTGCACAATTTAGTGTTGCCTTTCAAATACTTAAGTAGTTCAATAATGTTGATTGGTTTACAATTGAATAGCTGCAATTTCATTTTATGGTAAATGTATGCACAATAGTTGTAACTTATTAATAAACTTACCTTTAGGTAGTGACTTCAAGCCTCTGCAGCACTTAAAAGGGTTGTCAAAGATTTTCGGAGGCATTAACTGAATGAACATAGTTTTCAGATATAAATCAAACAGGTCACAGTGTTTAAGGTTCTTTAGTCATTAACTACTGATACATTTTGAGAAAACAGAAATTTGGTTAATAAGAAACTGCAGGCATGAAACCTGATTCCTGTATCCTCCCCACTGTGAGTTTCTGTGTAAACTTTAAACAGACCATTGTCTTTTTATTCCCTTTATACATGTTTCCATTTGTTTTGTTTGTTTGTTTCTATTTTGAACTAAAATTTAAAAATTAGTTACAACAGTCAATAGCAGTACTGAGGAAAATATACCTATGAATGATTAAGAAAGTTAGCTTGGGTCTATACACAGAGGCTAACTTCCCAAAGTAACAGAACCAACTAGGTCCTGCACATAAAAAATTTACTAACAATTTGTAGTTAGTTTTACCAAATATTATTGCAGTTAGTGAGGAGCTTGAGTCGCATGTTTATATTGAATACAAAAGTAATTAAATGAGTTTAACATTCACTTAAAATCTGTTCTTTGATCAACACTTCAATTCAGTGAGTTTTTCTCTGAAGTTTGTATTCATGTCTAAATAAACCAAGTTTGCTCCTGTTGTATGACAGACATTTTCTGGGGCATGGCGTAACACAAACATCTCTCCTCATGCTGCACAGGGAGCCTACAACAGACTCAAATAAAGATAAAACCCAAGTGGGTGACTTAGTGAACCAGTGAGTATTATTGGGGTTACAACAGGAATATGAGTGGATTTATTTACAGGAGCAGAAATATCCAAAGGCAACTGCATCATGAAAGCCAATCATAACATAAGTGACAGCTAGGCACCTGGATCACTCTGCCTGTATTCTGGTCAACAGGCTGGAGAGTGCTCTCTCCAGGTGGCTCAGGGTTTCTGAGCCTCTTAGAGGCAACTCGGTTTTTTTGTTTGTTTGTTTGTTTTTGTTGTTGTTTTGTTTCTTTTTTCTGAGAAATTCAGTTTTTTTTCACTGTTTCACTGAACAACTAGCTGAGTTACTCAGAGTCCTCTTTGCAATGACTTTAATGGGAATGACTCTCAGCAGACTTTTCTACTTATATACTTTTATACTTTTCTTGGAGTCCCACAAAAGTATAAAGTCCCCAAAACTATATGTGCTCAGTTTAGGGACTTCCTGAAAATAATTTAGGTTGTTTACTTCCTTTCTTTGTTTCTTTCAATTGTTTTGATTTTTCTGTTATTATTAATTTATTTTTTCAAGTTATAGCTCAATCGAAGTCCCTTTCTCCTCCCTCTCTTCCTCCCTTCATTCTTCTATCACTCTGTTTCCATTCTCTCCTTCTTCTTGGATGAGGGAAGCCCCTACATATCATACCACCTCAGTTCATCAATCACCTGAGGGCTAAGAGCTTCCTATTGTACAGGAGCTTTATATGGCAGACCACTTAGGGTAAGGTGTTTCACTAACAAACAACAGGTTCCATCACTTGCTGCAGGGTGGATTTTTTCATAGGATAGTTATGCTAGGTTCCTGTCTGTTTGGCTCTGTGGGTTGTAGGATGGTTGTCCTGTGCTATATGGTTAATAGCCACTTATAAGTGAGCACATGCTATGTGTATCTTTCTGGGTCTGAGTGAGCTCACTTAGGATGAGCTTTTCTGGTTCCATCCATTTGGTTGCAAATTGCACAATTTCCTTTTTTATGATAGCTGAGTAGTATTCCATTGTGTAAATGTACCACAGTCTTTTGTTTGTTTGGTTGGTTTTTGTTTTGTTTTGTTGTTGTTGATATTGTAATCATTGTTGTTTTTGTTTTTTCCATTCTTCCGTTGAAGGACTTATGGATTGTTTTCAGTTTCTGGCTATTACGAATAAAGCCCCTATGAACATTGTTGAGGCTATGTCCTTGTGATTCGGTGGAAAATATTTTGGATATAAGCCCAGAAATGTATGACTGGGTCTTGAGGTAGAATTAGTGCTAGTCTAACTGGATGTCAACATGTAGAAGAATGTAAATAGACCCATCTTTATCACCTTGCACAAAACTTAAGACTAAGTGGATCAAAACCTTCAATATAAATCTGGACACACTAAATCTAATAGAACAGAAAGTGGGGAGAAGCCTTAAACTCATGGGAAGAGGAGACAATATTCATCATGAACAGAACACCAATAGCTCAGTCTCTAAGACCATCAATCAATAAATGGGACCTTATGAAACTGAAAAGATTCTATAAAGGAAAGGACACTGTCACTAGAAAAAAAAATGTCAGTCTACAGATTGAGAAAAGTCTTTACCAACTCCATATCTGACAGAGGGATAATACCCAAAATATATAGAGAACTCAAGAAATTAAACAAAAATATTGCAATGAAAAAATGGGGTACAGAGCTAAACTGAGAATTCACACACACACACACAAAAAGGAATCTCTAAAGACTGAGAGGCACTTGAAGAAATGTTTAACATCCTTGGTCATCCCGAAAATGGAACTCAAAATAACTCTGAGATTCCATCTCACACCTGTCAGAATGGGTAAGCTCAAAAAACTCAAATGTTAGCACTTGCTGTCTAATATGTGGGGAAAGAGGAACAACACTCCTGTGTTGCTGGTGGGCGTGCAAACTGTGTACAATCACTTTGAAAATCAATCTGGTGATATCTTACTTTATTTTCTTTTTTAATTAACTCCCTTGCAGAACAGAATGTTTTAATCTCTGAGGAAACTGATACACAACAATCTCACTGTTGGTCCAATTAGGTAACATTTCAGTGCCACTGGACAGTTTTAATATGCTTTGTGTGTGAAAAATACTTATACTCAAAATAAGACATTGGAAGGTTTTAAGATGGATATTGTAGGGGGTTAGATAAATTAGATTTAGAAAATATATAGGGGTTTCTGATACTGTCTCTTAATTCGGGGCATGAAGAATATTATCAGCATGTGGACTAAAAACAGGAAACAAACAGGAGACTTAATAGACTGAAAAACAAGGTTGAAGTCAGGAAAAACAGGAAAGACTCAATAGACTGAAAAACAAGGTTGAAGTTAGGAAAACAGGAAAGACTTAATGGACTTGAAGAAACAAAGTATCTGGCCTGACATTGTTTTCAGCTGCTAAGTGGGCGGAGCCCAAATTAAGCTGAAACAGAGTTCCTCCTATTTGAGGACAGTGCATGGAGCCCAGAAGGAGAAGAGGCCCCTGATGCTAGAGAGCTCCAAGAGTCCTGCTGAAAAAAGTGCTGGCCATCATTTGATGGCCAGATTTCCCTGAAGCAGAAAGAAGCCGGTGAGCAAAGAAAGCTTGAGCAAGACACCAAAAGGCCAAGGACTAAACCCTGTGGCTCAGCTTTTGCCTAGAGGGGTTTGATATGTCCGAACAGTGGCCTAAAGGAAACTGTGCCTGGCTTTAAGGACTGAGGCAGAGCAGCTGAGTTCCTGATTCAAAAGAAGTAAGTTGGCCTGCAGACGGCTGGGGTCTCCCACAGAGAAGAAAGCATGAAGCCTTATTTAAGGTGAGACTGCAATAACCAACTTACCCTGATGAACCAGCATCTGAGAGATCCAGAAAAAGGACTGCTAAGTGCGTTAAAGAATCTACAACAAAGACTGTGTTCCTGACGACTGAGGACCTGCCCCAGAGACTGCATCATTCTAAAAGGTTAGAAAAATAATTATCAATAGGTTTAGCGGATAGGTTAAAGGGGTTGTAGGAATTTATAGGATTAATAGTTAAGAAATTGTTGGTGTTTGTTATAAGTGAGTTTAGTAATAAATAAATAAGTGTTAAATAATAATTTAAAAGTTCGGTTACAGGATATTGCTCTTTGCAAAGGTTTCCATGGTAGAATCTTTTATCTATAACTATACAGTGGGTGCTATGCATTTTAAAATCAATATATTATTATTCAATATTTTGTGTTTAGAATACTTATTCTCTTCACAAAAATGTCTATACTGGAAGGTAAAATGCACGAGGAATGAGTGGGAAATGAACCAGTTCTGGCAGAAAACTTTTTTGGACTGACATTTCATTAAGTAGAATATAGGATATCTACGTAAGAAAGATGACTGTGGATGTAGGCCAGTAACAATGTGACACTGTCATCATCATTGCCATTTTCTTCATAGGTATCATCCTCTTCCCCAATGTGTCATCTAGTATGAGATGCACTAGCTTATTTTAACAACTGTGTACAATTCCAGTGTCTAATAAATAAATTGAGATAGCAATCATATGACTTGACCAATTTAAATACTGATACAGACAACATATGTTTTATTATGATATACTGTTTTGAACATTGCTAGTCTAATATTATTCAATATATTTATCAATTGGACATTCACGTTAATATTTATGAAAACAAAAGTTCTATTGTCTGCATGGGTGCTTTGTAAGTCTTGTTTTTATTTTTTATTAACTATGATTTAAGAAATTTATACATGTGCTCTACATCAACACTGTTCCTGCCACTCACTAGCTCTCTCTGCTCCAAAGCCTCTTGTTTACCCACTCCCTAATTTATAATCTATCATTTAGTGCTCATTTTTTGCATGTATATGCAACCTCATATATAAAGAATTGAGTTCATTTAGGTTGTTTCATATGTGCAAGTTACGAATAACTGCTTGGGATACAATTACATCTATGTGAGCTCCTCCTTGGAAGAGCTGTTTTTCCTCTCTCAGAATCCATTGATCACTTTTAACTCTTCATCTATGGGTGGAACTACGAGGAATGTCCCTGTCCACACTGGTCAATGGGATGTTCATGTCAGACAATCATATTGCTGAGATCTAATGGGTAACTTTCTGTGAAATATAAAGAAGACATTATTGCAACAGGAATTTTGGTCTGGCTTGCATAATCTACCACGCTGTCTTCTGTGATTTTCTCTTAGCCTTAGGTGTATGGGTTGTGTTGAAGATGTTGTACTGGAAGCTTGGGACAGGACACCCCACAATCACTTATTCTCTGATTTTTGACCCACTGAGAATCATTATAGTACTATCCATATGTTGCAAACAAACAAACAAATGAGAAATGTCATTGATGAGGGGTGAGATCTATTCTTACTAAAGAATTTCTAATTTTTTGGAATTATGGTATTTATTCTTTTTCTTTTTGCTCGATCTTCACGGATTGAACCAACGATGAAACCTTCTACCCCTCACAGTTTCCTTTTATTTTACCCACCACTCATCTTGCTTTCCACATGTGTTTTCTTCTTTTAATTTTTTTTGCATGTTTCTTATATTCAAAATGATAATACAGTGTTTAAGTATGTTATAGAATTTGGAGTAACGTTTTTAAATCTTATAGAATTATCCACAGTAGCAGGCAGATTATCTTTCTCTGTGTAATACTTCTCTCATTTGTGCATTGAACAAATGATCATGGTGCTATTATTACTTTTTGTGTTTGTCATGGTATATACTGAGTGGCTCACAAGATAACTTCTCATCCTTCAATTTCAGTGGAGAATATGCAAATACAAGTGCATAAAACATACATCTGATATACTACATAAATGAGAACAGATATCTTAAAGGGTAAATCAGGAAAATGAACAAATGTTTTTAGTCGTTAGTAAAATATGTAATTTCAGATAAAGTAAGATATGCAATTAAGGGCTGAACAGAATGTCTTTATTCAGGTTGACATTTAAAATGAAACCAAAATGAAATATAGATAGATGGTAAAATTACAATTTACATATTCTCAGCACAGTTTTCTATTGTAACACATAGGCAGTTGTCGTTTGGCTGATTTCTGATAAATTACTGATGGGGTAAATTATAGGGAACAGATCTGTGATGAGCCAAGTGGTGGGAAGGTTAATGGATTTTGTTGATGCACACACAGTTAATGCTTTCTGCATTTCCACCTTGAGACAGAGATGAATCAAGTGCATTTTCAGGTGATTAAAGTTTACCTGTGATTTAAGTTATGTGTCTTGGATACACAGTGCTGCACTTGAATAACCACATACAACAAACTAATTAAGAGTTCAATTTGTTTATTTGAAGACACTTATAAACTACCCTGTACCCACATGGAAAGCTCCACTTTCTTTTCAAGAGATATGTTACACTCTTTAACTCACAAGTATCATAAGGTAGTTTTTCTAAATACTAATTGTTCTCCTTCCATATTGGAGATCACCACAGACATAATATGGAATTTATTAAACAAATACATCTATAAAATTTCAACAGAGTATACGATCTAAGATTCATTTCTGTTGACTTACTATACAGAAGAAAAACTCTAATTCTATGCAATATAACACCATACCTTAAAGAAGACACTCTGATGTGTGTTTATGAGAGTAAACCATGTACAGTGACAGTTTTAGAAAGCAATATGATGAATTGATTATATGTTCAATTATTTTTGAATGATTTTCATTGAAATAAAATTGTATCACTCATCCTTCATTTTTGTGCCTTCAGTGCTTCTCCCAAATTCCTATGCCCCTCACTCTCAAGTATGTAGTCTCTTTCTCTTTGATAAGTGTTTTTACACACACATGTATGTATATATGAAAAAAAGAAAAGAATCAATTAGAAACATGAAAGATATTGAAATAGACTTGAACTAAAAACAATAAAAAAATGTACGAGGAATCCAATATTATCAGTGATTGTTGGCATTCCCAAGTAGAAGTAGCAAATAAAACAAAACTGTGGAAGGGCACGTGCACACACACACACACACACACACACACACACACACACACACATTTGGAAAAGTTATTAGTATATTATGAATGAATAGCATAATTTCTTACTACATTTGAAATATTATCACCGTACACACAGAGAAGTTACAACTGACACTACTCCTTAAAGAAACCTCTCTTATATAAAATACAGACCATCAGAGAAAAAACACAACTGGTCAAAATGTAGAGAATCAGGAAATTTTTAAGAGCTCAATTGCAACAGATATGGATATGTAGATACAACTCCTATATCTATGGTTCAAGGACTATTATAGAAAAGGCGCTGAAAAGATATTTAAATGTCATAATGCCAGGATGTCTTCAATGAATCAGTTTCTCCTATAAATGGCTGCCTAAATAAGACGAATAAAATAGCAGTATCAATAGACATATTAGCATGGAAATGGGGGGCTTCATAGGGTCTTTTCTGTAGAAAAAAATAAATAAATCACAGACAATTAATGACTCCTGGGAGAAGGAGAATTAGTTCGTCCAGGGTTGAGATACCTTAGTGGTTATACAAACCACTTTTGGTGCTCATGAATATACAAAGTTGAGAAATAATATAAGCCTTCAAATTTTTATTAATGGTTGACATATAAGATCATCAGACAAAACATAGAAAGCAATCCATTGTAAATATGAAGGATATTGAAATGTAATTTAAATGTATTTTGAGGCCTGACTTAAAAAAAAGACAAAAATATTGGTACTAGAAATCCAATACTATTAGTGGTTGCTGACAATCCCAAGTAGTAATATCAAATGAAACAAAACTGCCGAAGGGTTCACATTTCATACACATACAATTTCCAACATCTGGTGTTGTGGAGCACAGAGTAGAATTCTGCATGTCTTTCTCAGAATGAACTAAATTACAACAGTGATGTATACTATTAACTTGTTGTCCATAATTACTGAGGAAAGAAGCAATTATTCAGAAACTTGCTATCCACTAGCAGGACAAAATCAGGCAAAGTTTAAAGTTATGCAGAAACTTTTATTTAGAAATGAGAAGGTAAGTATGAATGTGGCATGATTAAGTCCTTTTGAGAGTTCATCTGAAGAAATACATGCATAAAAATTAATTATCCTGGAAAATATAATGTACACAGTATAATAGTTTAGTGTATCAAAGTTTTAAAATAAACATTATCAATATTGTTGTTTTCAAATTTATTTCAATTTTTTCCCAAACTTCCAGTTTTTAACTTATTTTTATTTCAACCTAGTTTTGTTTATTTTTATTGAAATATAGTATTTGTATATCTTTATATAGTTAATGCTAGTAAGATTATACACATATATAATGTGTAGTAATTTTTAAGCATGATAATCATTGTGTCTCTTCTAAGAAGACATATTATTGTCAAAAGTCAAATATTTCTTTTCTATTCATTTTGAAATATAGTAGAGATCATTTTAATAAATATTGCACATCATGTGTCATATAAAACACAGATCTAATTTTTATTCTTCAGGTGAGAGAACTCTGCCTCTACTCAGTGATGCCTAGTCCAATGAAAATGTTCCTACTGACTTATTCTAATAAATTGATTAAATAATATAGAGGAAACAGAAAATATATTGTCCACTTGTCATTTTACAGCTGCTATTGTCAGCTAGATAATGACCTCTACTCCACCTTTGCTGATGCAAATCTGGATCACATGTTGTTTATGTTTTTTAATGTATGAGACAAACATTCCATTGTCTTTGAGTATCCCATGCATAAAAATATTTCTCTCATTTTTGAAATTATAACATAATTACACAATTTATTTCCATTTCCTCCCCCAAAACATTTCAGAATATACCTTATTCTTTATATAATTATTGGCCTCTTATTTTATTATTTGTTGTTAATTGACCTAAATATAACATACCCAAAACATATGATGTTCATATTGATGCTCAGCTCTGAAAATATGTATACCACTGTTTTATTTTAGTTTTTATTGCTGCTGTTGTTAGGGTTTGTGTGTGTGTGTGTGTGTGTGTGTGTGTGTGTGTGTGTGTGTTCCATCTTATTAATATATTAAATTAATGATTATCAAATAGATTCTATTTTAATTTAGAATAAGTACATAAATAAATTATTAGATGTTATTCTTTTCTTAACAGTGTCTAATTACTCATTCTTTTTTTGTTTTATTTATTACTTCAGGTTACATCTCCATCATAGTGTCCTCTTTCCACCCCTCCCAGTCTCACCCTCTCTCCCTCTACCCCCTATCTCTTCCATCCCACTCCTCTGGAGTGGAGTGTCCCTACATAACAGTCCCCCGCCCCAGTTCAGCAGTTATATGAAGGACAAGAGCCTCCTCATACTCTTGGGGCAGATAAAGCAGCACCACTAGGGCAAAGTGTCTCACGGACAGGAAAAAAATCCATGTTCATGCTACCTTTGGTGCACTCATTTTAGTATAGTTATCCTGTTCTATATGGCTAAAATCCGACTATAAGTGAATAGATGCCATGTGTGTCCTCTGGGACTGAGTTAGCTCACTCAGTAGGAGCTTCTCCAGTTCCATCCATTTGGCTTCAAATTGTTGATTTCGTTGTTCCTGATAGCTGAGTAGTATTCCATTGTGTAGACGTCCCACAGTTTTGTTTTGTTTGTTTTTATAATTTATTTTTTATTTCATCAAGTAACATCTCAATCACAATCCCCTCGCCACTACCTACTACCCCTCCAGTCCCACCCTTCCACCCTCTTCCCCCTCAACCCCCCATCCTCTACCCCCCCTTTGTTTTTTAGTTTAAGGTATATCTTTTTCCCCGCAACAGCTCCCCTATTCAGAAAACAAATGGTTCTTTCTCTTAAAACAATAAATACAATACAAAACAACAGAAATAAATAGGCCACACTTATGAGAGTTATATGGCTTAGCATACATTCTCAATGTCCAGTCCATATGTCTTTGGCACCTGACTTTAACATTCTACCATCTAACCATCTCCATGAGTTTAAAGTACTATATTGAACTCAGCTTTCATACTAACTTGCCTCACAATTTTAAAAACATCTTCTTAGATCCAGAATACCCTGTTGATTCCTAAACAACTCAAAATTTAACTATGAGATTCTATCTCTCTATTTTTCAACCAACTCAGAGACCTGAGAGGGGTAAATATATCTGATTATACAGGAAGTGCAGGGCCCGCCGCTTCCAAAACTAAAAAATGACTCAAAATTTAACTATGAGATTCTATCTCTCTATTTTTCAACCAACTCAGAGACCTGAGAGGGGTAAATATATCTGATTATACAGGAAGTGCAGGGCCCGCCGCTTCCAAAACTAATAAATGACATACCAGTGGCTGCCTGGACAGTTCCCTTTTTCTCTCCATACATTACAGCATCCATCTTCAGCCGTTTGGCCCCATTTCTCTGACAGACATTGCTTGTAGAGAAGGAATTATGAAGGACTTACCTACCCTGTCTTGGCAGAGCTAGGCTGTCGACTTACCTGTTCCCAAGTTTTGTCGTTTTTGGACAGCATTCTGTCTACAGTTGAAGAAAGGTGTTTTTCTTGCCAAGAGATAGGCTTGCCACTAATTCAACCATCTCCCACTGGAGATTCTTCAATTGCTCATCTTCTACTTGGAGTCGAATAGGGGGTGCTTTCAGGAGCTGACCTGTCTCAATATCAAAAAATCTTAAGTTAAAAACGATCTTTGAATGCCATATTCTGCAGATCTCTTGAGGTTTTTGAAGATGCCCTATCTATCCCTTATATTTAGATAAGCAAATATTGCTTGTCTCTTAGCCACTTGATTTCTGATTAGCTTAGAAAATAACTGTGATAGACTGTCATAGTAACTAACAAAATGACATACTTGCATTACTATTAGTTTGCATTTCTTAATTATCCTAAACAGTTTATGATGGTTGGTAGCAAAAGGTGAAAACTTCACATTTCATTTTTAAGCATTGCTAGGTGCATTACCCTTAATTTTGTATTAATACACAAAGATCAATACCAATGTGGTCAAATATTATCTTAATTTTTTATCAATATACAAATGTCAATACCTATGTAGCCAATATAATCTTAATTTTGCATCAATATACAAAGATCAATACCAATGTAGTCCAATACAATCTTAATTTTGCATTAATATACAATGATCATTACCAATTTGGCCAAATATAATATTAATTTTGTATCAATACACAAAGGTAAGGGCTTATTCAATAATCTGTCCTTTTTTCTTGATCTTTCATATACTATGTCTATGTCCCATTTTTTTCTCATATCTGTTCACTTCTACATAGGAGAGAAAGGATACAGAAAAGAAAAAGAGAGAAGTCCCTGGGTCTAACCTCTAAAACCCATTTAACAAGACCATTTAACAGCTTGTAGTCTTTTCCCCTAAATAACAAAATTTTCTATTATCCATCAAATAACCAAAGAGGGGGAAAACATCCTCCCCACCTTCTGTGGGTGGGACATCGCTCTCTTAAAATGACTTCCTGCTGATTTGGGACGTAGTAAACCTGTTTGGGGCCCAAATAAGAATGGAAAAATGGTTAAAAATATTAATAGAATAATTTGATGTTCAGTCCATTTGTGCTCAGCTATTTAAAGGTACTAAGATATTTGTAGACAGAAGCTGATCTTCAGGGCTTTACTGAAGTTCAGGCTGGAGCATTCTGTGGAGCTGAACGATCTTAGCGATTTTGAGTTGTTGTGATTATAGACTTTTGAGGAAACAGCTATTGAGGAAGTCTGCAAGGCTGGATTGTCTGGGCCACTCGTCTTCTTTGGTGTCTGATCTGTTTTCTGCTGAGGTTTCCGTTGTCCAGTTGTCCCTGGATTCCTTGAATGGATGCTTTAAATCTCCTGGAAAGATAAGAACAGAGCCCTGCCCTAATCCTAACTCTGGGACAATTACCCTTTTTTTTGGGGGGGGGAGTGGTAATGTTTTTCCTGGAGCAAATTTATTTGGTTTTTTTTTTGACAATATATAAAGTATTATCTTTCAATCCGGAATAAAAAAGAAATTATTTTGATATTTTGGAGCTAAACCAACCTTTAGTGTATATATTTTGAGATCTCATAGGACAATTTGTTTGATTTGCAGGTTTTTAATCCATTCTTCAGTTGAGGGACATCTGGGTTGTTTCCAGTTTCTAGCTATTACAAATAAGGCTGCTATAAACATAGATGAGGAAACTTCCTTGTGATTTGGTGAGGAATCATTTGGATGTATACCCAGAAGTGGTATGGCTGGAACCTGAGGCAGAGCTATTCCAAGTTCTCTAATATATCGCCAGACTGACCTCCATAGTGGTTGCACAAGCCTGCACTTCCACCAGCAATGGAGGAGGGTTCCCCTTTCTCCACACCCTTGCAGCATGATGTGCTGTCATTTGAGCTTTTTATCTTAGCCATTCTGACAGGTGTGAGATGGAATCTCAGAGTCATCTTGAGTTGCATTTCTCTGATGATTAAGGATGCTGAGCATTTCTTCAAATGTCTCTCAGCCTTTAGGAATTCCTTCTTTGTGAATTCTCTGTTTAGCTCTGTTCCCCATTTTTGATTGGATTATTTGGTTTCTTGGCATTTAATTTCCTGTGGTCTTTTAAATTATGGATATTAGCCCTCTGTCAGATATGGGGTAGGATAAGATTTTATTCTTATTCATACTAAATATTTTATTATACTTCACTGTGTGTTTTGATTTCACTATTTTCAATTTCTATCTTTCTATACACATGCTTATGTGAACTGTGACATTCCTTAATTTCCACCGTCTGTTCTTAAAGCCATTTTGTCTTAAAATCATGTCTCTGAGAATCATTTGGTTTAAACCAGAATTCAAATATGATGATGTACCGTCATGGAGCAAATAAGTATACTTCAGCCTTGAATAACTTTATTTGATTTTCCTATGTATTTACTGTATTGTGTGATAATTCATTGACTTTTTGAGAAACCATTTAAATTCACTTGTGTAAGAGCCCAGATATTAATCATATGTGACTTGTGATATAAAAAGTTCACAAACTGTAAGGTTAACTAGCTTATTCCTGCTTTTAGAGTATAAGATTGGTTTAACAATATTTTATGTGAAGTTATAACCTTGATTTATGTGCATTGATTTTTAATTTACAAAATTCAATGTGTTTGGTTACTATTTCTAATTTAGTATTCCAAAATACACAATATTTTGTTGCTTTTTGCAAACCAATGTACTCCAAGGTCAGCTTGAAGGCTCCTGTTCTATTCATTGGCATCTTAGCTGATAATGGAGAGGTTGAACGAATAGAATGGAAGAGGGATAAGACTGTGATATTCGGTATACATATATTAAAAAAATAAAACCAAAATATACACACCTTTTAGGCACCTTTTTTTTAGATGGTAAGGATGTCAATGATACACTTTTCATGCAGTTTAAAATTGTAGATAAATATCTGAGAATCATGGAGTACTTGTAAGTATTTATTTTAGGATAAGGAATTAATGAGGAGAAATTAATCCTTCAATATATTCTTTTGGTGAGTTCTGGGTGTTGAAGTCGTCTAACTATGATGTTGTTTAATACCCTTGAATTAGTGTTTTAAAAATATTAACATTTAAATGTATTTTTTGATAAATGCAAGGGTTTTTCTATGCCCACCCTAGCTCCTGAATAGTGACATGGAAACCTATTATTTTTATTTCATGCTTCAGATACTATAGCTGGGCAGATACTTAGTTATTCTAACCCAACTCTGCTGACCTGACTTACTTCCCACCCACATGGCCCATTACCTGCCATTTTAGTCTCAATGGGGCTTCATCTTCTCCATCTAGGTACTCATGGAAGCATCTTTCTCTAGTCCCCACCTGAGACCCCTCAATGGAATAAGAAGTCCCAACTTACCTCTCCTTCCCAGCTATACGCTGTTCAGGTCTTTATTAATCAGTCAGAAGGTGAAGTAGAACAATGTTTACACAACATTAAAACATGAGATGCTTCAGAAAGATGATCCTTCTAAAGTCTCGCCTGAATCACATCTGCACCAGCACAAAAATCAGCATTTGAATAATACAATCTTTACATAGACATTATCCCAACTAATTTATATTATGTTTTATATTTTGTGAATAACTCAGTTTATACCCATTATAATTCTTCTTATTTTTAAAAATCACAAGCAGTGGGAAGGAAGGCACAATATATATATTTTTTAATTTTCCTAAAGATTATCTCTGGAAAATACTTACCATGAAAATAGTCTTTAGTTGTATAGGCATAATATGTCTTTAAAACACTTTCAGATCTTCTAGTAGGCTATCTTAAGTACAATAATCATAAGATGTGATTATAAAATTGAACCAAACTACTAAAATCCTTCTCATTAAATTATAAATAAGTGATGCTTTGGTGACTTCTGTTCAAAGATGTTTTCCTAAACCTTGATCAGCTGCATAGTTGTTCTCCTATAATGTTTTAGTATGATTTCTTGTGAAGGAGCATACAGTTATTTACAAATTTTTAATAATGCTCCATTATTATTCAGTAACCTATATAATAGAGTAGTTTTGAAGTGTTTAACTATTTACACAATGGATTCACATGACATTATATGTGAAAGTAATTTCTACTGTTTAATATTAGGATACATATGTAAAATTTAAAATTGTGTACTACCTTTTATTTTTCCTCATGTGTATTGATTAATTGATTATTAATTCATACCTTTGAAAGTTTATCATTGGTAACATTAAGGAAAATCTAGCTTTAATTGCTGCCTCTGAGATCTACTTTAAAAAAAGTATTTATTACTTTTACTTGTGTATTAGTGTATGTATATTTGCACATGACTGTGGGTGTCAACATATGTCAAACGTTGGTATTATAGCCCTTAAATTTGTATTTGCAGGTGCATGTGGGCTGCCTGAGATGCCCTCTGGGAAGTCAAGCCAGTGCTCTGCAATGAACCACTGTGAACCTCAGAGAAGTCTCTGTACCTCCAGTTTGGTGTTGAGAATAAATTTTGTTTTAGCACAAAATATTTTTTACAATATTCAGGTTAAGATGTTGAATTATGGAAAACTAATCTAGTCACAATTAGTAGTGATAAACATTGTTGAGAAGTAGTAGTGGGTAAAATAACATTAAGTGTATGCATATTGATGATATAATTGGTTATTAGAGTTTTATTTATTTATTTGTTTGTTTATTTATTTTTCATTATACATAGCAATTGTAGACCCCTCCTTCTCCTCCTCTGGTTCCCACCCTGTGCCCCCTTACCCTATATCCCCTCCACTTCTCCAAAAAAAGGAGCTTCCCCCTTCCCCCTCCCCATACAGTCATTCCCACCCCAGCATATGGAATTGCATCAGTTCTGAGCACTTCTTCTTCTATTGAAGTCAGGCAGCACATCCCCATTGAGGGGAAGTGATAAAAAAAAAAGGAATCAAATTTCTTGCCTCAGGTAGCCCCCAGGACACTTGCTGGGAGCCCACATGAGGACTAACATGCCCATTAGTTATTTATGTGTAGGAGATCTAAGTCCAGTTCATGAACGTTCTTTGTTTGCTGGATCAGTCTCTGTGAACCTCCATGTATCTAGGTTAGTTGTTACAGTTTTCTCAATTCTCTGTGTTAATATTTTTCATTGAAAATAGATTTTTCTCTCATACAATGCATCCTGATCAAAGTGCCCCATCCTTCCTCTCCTCCCACCTTCTCTACCTACCCTCTCCCTCAGATCAACCCCCTGTTCTTTTCACTTCAGAAAAGAGCTGGCCTCCAAAGACAACAACCAAACAAGACGTAATAAAAACAAGGCAAAACGAGGCTGGACAAGAGACAATCCAATAGGTAAAGAGTCCAAAGAGCAGACAAAAAGTGTCAGAGAAAAAACACCTGCTCCAAACGTTAGGAGTCCCACAAAAACAGTCCCAAGAAAACAGCCATAACATAGGCGCAGAGGACCTCGTGCACAATCATGTGGTCCTCATATTTGCTTCTTCAGTGTCTGTGAGCCCATGTGAGCCCGTCCATCCTGTCTGACTTCTACAGTGTTTTATTCTCAAACTTCTGTTTCTTCAGCCACAGTAACATCTCTATGGGTTTTCCTTTCCTTTCCTTTTTTTTTTTTTGTTTTGTTTTATTTTGGGTTTTTTTTTGGGGGGAGTGGTTGTTTGTTTGTTTGTTTTATTTTTTTGCTTTGTTTTAGTGGGCCTGAAAGCACACAAACCTGACACATACTATGCAAATGTTCTGACCGCTGAGTTACATACCCAACTAGCATCCTGTTTTTATTACTCAGTGTCTAGTTTTAGCTCAAATGTCATGCAGCATCATTCTCCTTATTACTGAAAGTTCTGGAAGGTTGAAACTTCCTGTCATCATTTATAGCTTTCTTTAAAAAAATTATTTTTGCTATATGTCCATTAATGTTACTATTGTAAAATGACATCTCACAATCTTCTTTTTTTGCACGTTCACTGGTATACTTTTTCATGTAGATCAAAAATATGGAAAATCATGTTAAATTAAGTGGTAATGAAGATGTCTTAGAGAGCTTATTGATGCTTCAGGATCCTAAATAATTATCCAATAGTAGTACATGATTATTAAACTGAAGATTGTAATTGTACTAAATAAAAGTAACATGTGGGTATGATTAAACATTGATTCCAGGCAAAATACTTAGAGAATTAGCTTACTAATATTCTAGAATTATTGGTTCCAAAATACTTAAGTTGGTGGCTGAATACAACTCAGTGTAAGCATGACTCCCTTATTCTAACCCTAATCTGAACAGTAGAAATGTCAAAACTAGGTAGTTTTAGAAAATATACAGCTACATAATTATACATCATTATGATTTTGTATAAGCAATCCAGCTCTCTCTAATGGACTAGCTAATGTTAGGCTTGGCAACAAAGGATAAATATGCAATGAATCAGATCATCTTTTTTGGTAACCTAAAGTTCTTCAAGTTCACCTGCTGCCACAAAGAGAAAGAATGAAATTCATATATATTCTAATCCAATGCTTCATGAAAAGAAAGGTAAAACTGAAGATCCACTTATCTATAACCTTATGATTTATTGTACTAAAAAGCAGATAAGCTACTTAAGTTTATTGACATTACTAAAATTACTTTTAAATTCTTTCATTTTACATTAGTGTTAGTTTTGATGAAGGGTATCTATGGTCTCAAAACATCTGTAGTGATTCAGATGGTAAAGTTTATTGTAATTATTCTGTTTCTGATAGTGACATTATCACCTCTTGTCAGTAAGAACTCCCTGTGTGTAAATTGTAATATTTCTGTAAAGCAAGGTATGAGAGACACACTAACAGGTTCATTTCCAATTCACTAGAAATGCACTATTATAGGAATTTCAGAGAATTCTAATAGAGCAGAACATGAAAATGCAGATATAGAAAATGTCTTTTAACACCACTAGGGTCATGTAGGGAAAATGCATGTCAGATTGATGACTGAAATGCTAATTATCTACACAAATTCTCATGAACTACCTCAGTAGAAGAATCTATTTAAAAATAAATGGTGTTGAATCCAATTTTTCTAATAAAGTTTTAATATGCAATAAATATTTAACAATATATTTATATAATCAGAAATTTATTTCCCCTAATTCTCATTCAAACCACTGGTAGCCATTCTGTGTCCATTTCATTGACCTTGAAGTTCTTCTTTCTTGAATAAATTCTTGACTACTCTCTATAAAGATTATTCATTAATTTAGTAATCCTACTACATAAGGATTTACATTGAAAACAAGTAAAGTTGTTGAATTTAAGCTAAAGCTTTTCTCTTGGATGAATCAATTTTAGGACATTTTTATTTTATTAAAACTTTCTTCACTTTTCTATCACAGTATAATTAACTTGCATAGAAAATAACCTATTTCATAACATAAGCACTCTATTTCAGTAAGGATCCAGATATTAGCATAAGAAGAAATAGAGCTTCTCTCATGATTTGATTAACAATGCATAATTGCAGAAACTGCTTTTTTTCTGTCTATCTCTAATCAGACTGTGTAGTTTTTGAATGTCAAAGGAAGAAAGTATTAGAAGGCAGCAAATCAGTTGATTTGGTAGTGGTAGGCACAAAGGTCAAATATAATTATAAAGTTGTAAAATGACTCTGAAGTTGAGTTTTAATATTTGATTCTCTGTATTTGAAGTAATATATATTCATGGCAATATTGATAACTCAGGCATTAATTAGGGAACAACCCTGTATGAGCTGAGTGTATAGAGTTTTATGTGTTTTTCTTATGCAAAGAGTGTTAAAGTTTGGTTTCAAGTGATTAAAATGTACTTGGTGGGAGTGGGTTAGTATGAATAATTATCTCAATTTTCAGTATGAGCTCAAAACAGAATCATAGAATGTAACAAATATATGAAAAATATTTTCATATATTTTTCAGTTTATTCATGAGTAAACATATTTCTATTTATTTTAATAGGTATGTGGGTCAATTCATTAAGGAAAACTCTGTACCTTGAAGTGACCTGACTACTCCAAGTTGTGAGTTTATTTAATCTTAAGTTTGTCAAAGAAAAGACTAATAGCCCAGATACTGGGTGCTTTTATAGAAGTGATTGACTTTGGCTGCTGTCAATAAATATTGTCTCTTTCTTATGCAGTTTTGCATAGTGAAGTGCACTCCTTTTAGCCAGGGTAAGAGCTGTCACTGGGAACATTATAGTCAAGCTGTGTGTATATAAATATTGGTGTAGTTTAGAAAAGTATGAATATGTTTGAAGTCTCTTGAGAATATGTTTGTGTTTTATATTATATTCATTCCATGTTCCCTACAGTTAACTATAATCATGCTGTATGAATTATTAGTCTTTAAAATTGATTGAAGAAATTCCTAGGCATCATATAGATTGCTCCCCCACAGCTTCAACCTTAATACCCAGGGTTAATCAACTTCTGAATTATATGTGTGTGTTGCACATTTTTTGAGGGTGCAAAATTATATTTGAGTGTATCAGCACACTTTATGGAGGCTATAAGCCAATGATGGGTTGATATCATCAGTGATTACAACAGTGGTTCTTAATCTATTGGTCCCAGCTCCTTTGTGAGAAGTCACATATCATATATCCTGCATATCAGATATTTACATCTCAACTCATAACAATAGCAGAATTACAGCTATGAAGTATCTATGAAATGATTTTATGATTAGGGGTCACCATAACATGAGCAACTCAATTAAAGTGTTGCAGTATTAAGAAAGGTGAGAACCACTACTCTACTCTATATCTCTCTGAAACAAAGTCTCTCCATATACCTGGAGTTTACTTATTATACTAGACTCTCTGGCCAGCAAACACTAGTTACCACTCTTTCTCATCACTGGAAACAAACTATAGGTACACATCACTGCACCTGGCTTTTGTGTGGGTCCTGGGTATCCTAAATCAGATTCTCATGCTCGTGTGGCAAGCACTTTTTAGACTGATTCATCTCTCCAATCCCTCAATGAACTACACATGTGGAGTTTTAATTCAACATAATCAATATTATTTGCATAGGTAAATATAGAAGTAGGAGTGATAAATTCATGTGAAAATTCTTTTTGCTGCATTCAAGGATTATATTAATAAATTTAAAATGCATAATGATTAAATGAAAGTGAAAAAAGATGTGGGCTCTGCTATCCAACTTTCTCAGTCCACTGAGAGGTAACTACATGTCAAGGTTACTAGAAAGCTGGTTTTTGATAATTAAATAGGAATATCAGAAGCGATTGTAGGAATAACTCTAAACCAAACCCTGTGTGGCCCGATAAAACTACTAAAGCAGGTAGAATCCTGTCAGTGTTTCCTGTACTTGTATAGAAGCTTGAAGACATATGGAAGCAATATTCCTCAAGTTTTGAACACCAGGGACTAAGTAGCCAGTCTGATTTTCTAAGGACAATGGAAACAAAAGCCAGAGTGGAGCCACCAGCTACTCATCAACTCAAAAATTGGACTTGTCATCTCCTTCTCTAATTATTCCTGAGAAGCACATGTGGGAATGGGACAAAGCTGGCTTCTCATTATGCTGTCAATTGTTAATAAATATTATTGCTATCTCATACAATGAGAACATATTAATATGTTCTCATATATCTGTTGAATATATCACACTAATTGACAACTGACCCTTTTTGAGTTGAATGTTATGTTGATTAGATTATAAGAATTTGAATAGATAAGTGATTTTATGTTTGTTTGTTTAGTTGGTTTGGTTTGGTTTATCTTTCAGACACTATGTAGCCTGGATGACAAGTAATATATTATGAAGATGAGCCTGACATAGAACTAACCAAGATCCACCATTTTCTGTCTCTCTGGTGTTGGCATTAAAGGCATGAACACCTACATTTCATCCCCATTTCTCCAAGGATCATCCATCCAAGTCCCAGGGATTATTGCAAAAGACACTGTGGAAAAGGTATAATGCCAGAAGCCCTTGATGAAAAGGAAAGAGTGAAAATCATACAGACCATGGAAGCTGCAAATATGAACTCACAGCACTTAGGACAGCATGCACAAAACTTGTGCAAGATGAAATCCCAGCATGGAGATGGAGGTGAGCCTGAAGTCTTATGCCTATTCAAGGAGCTGGTGGAAATGGATAGCATCTAGAAGAAGGAATGACAGTTATCTTTAATGTTGAGTCCCATGATAAAAGAATCACATTCTGGTGAAAAACTGTCTTTTAAGAACATATGGACATCACAAACTAGGCTGGATAGGTTTTAAAATTACAAGAGGACACAAAGGTAGGTGGGTGACTATTGTCAAAATACATCCCATTACATTCTTTAACTAATAAAAGGAATTTAAGTCAAGTTTCTGGGCATAATTTTTGGATTTTCTGTTTGAACAAAGTATACTATTCTGTGATTTTTTTCACTTCTCATGACTTTTTAGGTACTCATTACTTTAATGTTGTTTCTGAATTTTTTGTATTTCTTCAAGTTACATCTCAATCGCACTCCCCTCCCTATACCCACTCTAGTACCACCCTCCCACCCTCATCCCCCATTCTCTTCCCCTTTTTTTTTCTTTTAAGTTTAAGGTATATCTTACCCCCCCCCACAGTTATCCCTTTCAGTCCAACAAATGGCTCTTTCTCTTATAATAATAAATACAATACAAAACAACAGAGGTAATTAGGCCACAGTTATGAGGATTATATGGCTTAGCGTACATTCCCAATGACCAGTCCATATGTATTTGGTACCTGACTTTAACATTCTAATATCTAACCATCTCCATGAGTTTGAAGTTCTATATCTAACTCAACATTCATACTAACTTGCAACACAAATTTAAAAGTATCTTCTTAGATCTATAACACTCTCTTGACTCCTAAACAACTCAAATTTTAATTATGAGACTCTAGATATCTGTTCTTCAACCACCTAAGAGACCTGAGAGGGATAAATATATCTGATTTTATAGGAAGTACAGGGCCTGCAGCTTTCCAAACTAATAAAAGATATACCAGTGGCTGCCTGGACAGTTCTCATTTTCTCTCCATATATTACCGCATTGATCTTCAGTCGTTTGGCCCCGTTTATCTGACAGACATTGATTGGAGAGCAGGGGTTATGAAGGACTTACCTACCCTGTCTTGGCAGAGCTAGGCTATCGACTTACCTGCTTCCAGGTTTTGTCCTTTTTGGACAGCATTCTGTCTACAGTTGGGGCAAGGGGCTTTTCCTACCAAGAGATAGGCTTGCGACTAATTCAATCATCTCCCACTGGAGATTCTTCGATGCTCATCTTCTACTTGAGGAGAATAGGGGGTGCTGTCAGGAGTTGATATGTCTTGATATAAAAAAATCTAAAGTTACGAAAACATCTTTGAATGCCATATTCTGCAGATCTCTTGAGGTTTTTGAAGAGGCCCTATCTAACTCTTAGATTAGGGTAATCAGATGTTGCTTGTCTCTTAGCAGCTTTATTTCTGATTATCTTAGCAAGTAACTATAATAGGCTGTCATAGTACCTAACAGAATGACCAGCTTCCATAACCATTAGTTTGCATTTCTTAAATATCCTAAATAGTTTATGACAATTAGTAGTAAAAGGCCAAAACATCACATTTCATTTTTTTTCTTTACCTCCTAACCCTTCCATCCCATTTCCTTGGGGTGGGGTGTCCTTATATAACAGTCCCTCATCTCAGTTGAGAGGTCGTATGAGGGCCAAGAGCCTCCTCATTCATTGGGGGTCTATGAAGCAGTACCATCAGTGAAAAGTGTCTCATTGCCCTGGAGAGAGAACTACTAAACAAGCAAACCAATAAGCAGAAAAATAGATTAAAAAGACTAGAAAATAGAAAAAAGATATAAAAAATATATTAAAAATAAATAAAAAATAAAAGTCTATGTCCAAGTTCCCTTTGGTGTGTTAGTTGTAGAATTGATACCTTCTACTATATAGCTAAAATCCTACTATAAGTGAATAGATGCCATATGAGTCTTTCTGAGTCTGGGTTAGCTCTCTCAGGATGAGCTTTTCCAGTTACATCCATTTGGCTACAAATTGAATAATTTCATTGTTCCTGATAGCTGAATAGTATTCCATTGTGTAGATGTACCACAGTTTTTTTAACCCATTATTCAGTAGAGGGACATCTGGGTTGTTTCCAGTTTCTAGCTATTGCAAATAAGGTTGCTATAAACATAGATGAGGAAACTTCCTTATGATTCCTAGAAGAGGCATTTGAGTGTATACCCAGAAGTGGTATGACTGGGTCCTGAGGCAAAACTATTCCAAGTTCTCTAAGATATCGCCAGACTGACCTCCATAGTGGTTGCACAAGCCTGCATTCCCACCAGCAATGGAGTAGGGTATCCCTTTCTCCATACTCTCGCCAGCATGTGCTGTCATTTGAGCTTTTGATCTTAGCCATTCTGACAGGTGTGAGATGAAATCTCAGAGCCGTCTTGAGTTGCATTTCTCTGATGATTAAGGATGTTGAGCATTTCTTCAAGTGTCTCTCAGCCATTAGGGATTGCTCCTTTGTGAATTCGCTATTTAGCTCTGTCCCCCATTTTTTGATTGGATTATTTGGTTTCTTGGCATTTAATTTCTTGAGTTCTTTGTAGATTTTGGATCAAGGGCTCAATGAAAAGATGGAACCTAAGAATTATAGGCATAGAGGAAAGAGAAGACTCCCGACTACATGGTCCAGGAAATATCTTCAACAAAATCATGGACGAAAACTTCCCAAACCTAAAGAAAGAGATGCCAGTAAAAATCCAAGAGGCTTACAGAACACCGAACAGATTAGATCAGAAAAGATACTCCTCTCGCCACATAATAATAGAAACTCCAAATGTAGAGAACAAAGAAAGGATATTAAAAGCTGTAAGAGAAAAAGGCCAAATCACATACAACGGCAGACCCATCAGAATCACACCTGACTTCTCCTCAGAAACTTTAAAAGCTAGAAGGGCCTGGACAGATGTCCTACAAGCCCTGAGAGAACATAGGTGCCCAGCCAGACTACTGTACCCAGCAAAACTCTCTATCAACATAGATGGAGAAAACAAGATATTCCATGACAAAATCAAATTCAAACAATATTTCCTCACAAACCCAGCCCTACAGAAGATCCTAGAAAGAAAATTGCAACACAGAGAAGATAACTACACCCAAGAAACATAGGAAATACAAACCTCCACAGCAACTAAACAAAAGAGAAACACAAGACAGCCAGCTATACCAAAATAATGGGAAATAACAATCCCTGGTCAGTAATATCCATCAACATCAATGGACTCAACTCGCCAATAAAAAGACACAGACTTACAGACTGGATCCCTAAACAAGACCCATCTTTTTGCTGTATACAAGAAACACATCTCACTATTGAAGATAAATACTATCTCAGAGTAAAGGGCTGGGAAAAGGTTTTCCAAGCAAATGGAACCAGGAAACAAGCTGGAGTAGCCACCCTAATATCAAACAAAATAGATTTCCAATTGAAATTAATAAAAAAAGCAGAGAAGGGCATTACATACTCGTTAAAGGAAATATCCACCAAGAGGACATCTCAATATTGAACATCTATGCCCCAAATACAAAGGCACCTGCATTTATAAAAGAAACACTTCTAAAACTTAAATCACACATCGATCCAAACACTTTAATAGTGGGAGACTTCAACAGCCCACTCACAACTATGGACAGACCATCAAGACAGAAGCCAAAGAGAGAAATAATGACTCTAACAGAGATAATGAACCAAAAGGACCTAACAGATATCTACAGAACATTTCACCCAAACACAAAAGAATACACCTTCTTCTCAGCACCTCATGGAACCTTCTCCAAAATTGACCATATAGTTGGACACAAAGATAGCCTCAACAGATACAAGAAAATTGAAATAAGCCCTTGTATCTTATCAGACCACCATGGAATAAAGCTGGACTTCAATAGCAAAAGAATCAACAGAAAGTCTACACTCACATGGAAATTGAACAACTCTTTACTAGAGGACCACTGGGTCAGGGAAGAAATAAAGATGGAAATCAAAGACTTCTTAAAATCCAACGAAAATGAAGACACAACATACCCAAACCTATGGGACACAATAAAAGCTGTGCTACGAGGAAAGTTCATAGCACTAAGTGCCTTCAAAAAGAAAATTGTTACAGCTCATATTAGCGAATTAACAGCTAAGCTGGGTGAATTGGAAAAAAAAGAAGCAAACACTCCCAAGAGGAGCAGAAGGCAGGAGATCATCAAACTTAGGGCTGAAATCAACAACTTAGAAACAAAAAGAAACTATACAAAGAATCAATGAAACCAAGAGTTGGTTCTTCGAGAAAATCAAGAAAATAGACAGGCCCTTAGCCAAATTAACTAAAGGACAAGGGGAGAAAACACAAATCAACAAAATAAGAAATGAAAAGGGAGAAATAACAACAGATATTGAGGAAATCCAGAGAGTATTTGGATCCTACTTTAAAAATCTATACTCCACCAAATTTGAAAACTTAAGTGAAATGGACAATTTTCTTGATAGATTCCACCTAACGAGGCTAAATCAAGATCAGATAAACAGATTAAACAGCTCTATAACCCCTAAGGAAATAGAAACAGTCATTAAAAATATTCCAACCAAAAAAACCCAGGGCCAGATGGCTTTAGCACGGAATTCTAATGAACCTTCAAAGAGGAGCTAACACCAATACTGTAGGGGTTAGATAAATTAGATTTAGAAAATATATAGGAGTTTCTGATACTGTCTCTTAATTTGGGGCATGAAGAGCATTATCAACATGAAGTCAGCAAAAACAGGAAAGACTTAATAGACTGAAAAACAAGGTTGAAGTCAGGAAAAACAGGAAAGACTCAATAGACTTGAAGAAACAAAGTTTCTGGCCTGACATTGTTTTCAGCTGATAAGTGGGTGGAGCCCAAATTGAGCTGAAACAGAGTTCCTTCTATTTGAGGACAGTGCATGGAGCCCAGAAAGAAGAAGAGGCCCCTGATGCTAGAGAGCTCCAAGAGTCCTGCTGAAAAAAGGGCTGGCCATTGATGGCCAGCTCTCTCCCTGAAGCAGAAAGAAGCCGGTGAGCAAAGAAAGCCTGAGCAAGACACCAAAACGCTAAGGACTGGACCCTGTGGCTCAGCTTTTGCCTGGAGGGGTTTGATCTGTCTGATCAGTGGCCTAGGGGAAACTGTGCCTGGCTTTAAGGACTGAGGCAGAGCAGCTGAGTTCCTGATTCAAAAGAAGTAAGTTGGCTTGCAGACGGCTGGGGTCTCCCACAGAGAAGAAAGCATGAAGCCTTATTTAAGGTGAGACTGCAATAACCAACTTACCCTGATGAACCTGCATCTGAGAGATCCAGAAAAAGGACTGCTAAGTGCGTTAAAGAATCTACAACAAAGACTGTGTTCCTGACAACTGAGGACCTGCCCCAGAGACTGTATCATTCTAAAAGGTTATGAAAGTAGTTGTTATAATTATCAATAGGTTTAGTGGATAAGTTAAAGGGGTTGTAGGAATTTATAGGATTAATAGATAAGAAATTGTTGGTGTTTGTTATAAGTGAATTTAGTAATAAAAAATAAGTGTTAAATAATAATTTAAAAGATCGGTTACACAATACTTTTCAAACTCTTTCACAAAATAGAATCAGAAAGAACATAACCAAACTCATTCTATGAGGCCACAGTCACCCTGATTCCTAAACCACCAAAGACCCAACAAAGAAAGAGAACTTCAGACCAATCTCCCTCATGAACATAGATGCAAAAATACTTAATAAAATACTAGCAAACCGAATTCAAGAACACATCAAAAGTATCATACACTATGATCAAGTAGGATTCATCCCAGGAATGCAGGGATGGTTCAAAATACGAAAGTCTATCAACGTCATTCACCATATAAACAAGATGAAAGAAAAAAATCACACGATAATCTCCCTAGATGCAGAAAAAGCGTTTGACAAAATCCAACACCTCTTCATGCTAAAAGTTCTGGAGAGAATGGGCATACAAGGACCTTACCTAGAAATGATAAAGTCAATATACAGCAGGCCAGTGGCCAACATCAAATTAAATGGAGAGAAACTTGAAGCGTTTCTGAATTTTTTAAACCTTTTTTTAAATAATATAATTTTTATTTCTTCAAGTTACATCTCAATCACAATCCCCTCCCTACTCCACCCTCCGGTCCCACCCTTCCACCCTCTTCCCCCTCAACCCCCCATCCTCTACCTTTTTTTTTTATTTGTTTAGTTTAAGGTATATCTTTTTCTCCCCAACAGCTCCCCCTTTCATTCCAACACACGGTTCTTTCTCTTATAACTATAAATACAATACAAAACAACAGAAATAAATAGGCCACAATTATGAGAGTTATATGGCTTAGCATACATTCCCAATGTCCACTCCATATGTATTTGGCACCTGACTTTAACATTCTATTATCTAACCATCTCTATGAGTTTCAAGTTCTATATCTAACTCAGCTTTCATACTAACTTGCCTCACAATTTTAAAAACATCTTCTTTGATGCAAAAATAGATTTTATTGGGCTACATAGATATTGATCTTTGTATATTGATACAAAATTAAGATTATATTTGGCCACATTGGTATTGATCTTTGTATATTGATATAAAATTTAGGGTAACACTTCCTAAAGGTATTGTACCTAATAATGCTTAAAAATGAAATGTGAAGTTTTGGCCTTTTGCTACCAACCATCGTAAACTGTTTAGGATAATTAAGAAATGCAAACTAATAGTTGTGCAAGTGTGTCATTTTGTTAGTTACTATGATAGTCTATCACAGTTATTTTCTAAGCTAATCAGAAATCAAGTTGCTAAGAGACAACCAACAGATGCTTATCTAAATATAAGAGACAGATAGGGCATCTTCAAAAACCTCAAGAAATCTGCAGAATATTGCATTCAAAGATGTTTTCTTTTTTTCTTTTTTTTTTTTTTTAGATTGTTACGTGTTTGAAATTTATTTCAGGATACCTTAAAGAAGCATTCCTCTTCAGGTTGACAATACCACTGAAATACTGAAACTTTAGAAACCATAGACTTAAGATTCATTTGCATGCTTCTCTTACACTATAGTGTGTCCTAAAATCCACATAAAGAAACAAAAAGTGCATTTACATAAAAATCCAAAAAATTTCAATATTAGTACAATAGATTTGACAAGAATAAGGTGTTGGGTGTCTTGAAACCAAACCTGAAACTCTAGACCGTGTGAGCTACCACCTGAGTGCCGTGAGTCAATCACAACATAGTTTCAAGATCAGGCACTGCTTTACCCCCTGATTCATTTCTCCGGCCCTGTTGAATCTGTTATTATCTAAAATTCTCTTGACCAAGAATTTGAGCAGCTCCAGACTTGGTGTGGTGGAGGACACAGGGTGCATAAAACAGTCCTTATCTTTCAGGATTTTCCTTCCCCCCCCACCCCCGCAGGAGAAGTACACACAGTACACACTTTGTATAACCACATTTGATTGATTTTTAATTGTGGGTGGCTTAGTAGTGCCCCTCTGTAGCAAATTTTTCCTCCAATTTCAGAAAATCAGAACAAATAAAATCTAGTATTATGATGTACCACATAAGCAAAGGCAGAGAGACAATTCTCTGAGCAAAGTTAGAGTGTAATGGTCCAAGTCTCTGCTAACTAGTTGTCAGGTATTCCTTAAAAGTTAAAGGGATTTTCTACCCACACAGAGAAAGATAAGAACATATTTGAAGGTTGAAATTCTCTAAAATTGAAACTTGGCTGTAGGTATATTTCTCTTTCTACTCATTAAGTTTGGAAAGGAAATCTATTAATCATTACCTGGCACTGACACTGAGGGGCCTTTGACTTGGCAGAAGATAAAAGGAAAACAAATAATAATACATGAAAGAATAGGGGAAAGAAAAGAAACAATGTTTTAGTAAATGAACAACAGTTTGTATTGAACTTTTTCTTTATTGAGAAAAGAATTAGATAAAATTTTGTTCTTGCATAAAAGTTAAAATGTATTAATGAATTAATACTTTTTATTCTTTGTCTAATACAATGTCCATGTTACAATAACCAGAAAACTTACAGATTAAAAGATGTTTTCTTAACTTAAGATTTTTTGATATCGAGACATGTCAGCTCCTGACAGCACCCCCTATTCTACTCCAAGTAGAAGATGAGCATTGAAGAATCTTCAGTGTGAGATGGTTGAATTAGTGGCAAGCCTATCTCTTGGCAAGAAAAACCTCTTGCTTCAACTGTAGACAGAATGCTGTCCAAAAAGGACAAAACTTGGAAGCAGGTAAATCGACAGCCTAGCTCTGTCAAGACAGGGTAGGTAAGTCCTTCATAATTCCTGGTCTACAATCAATATCTGTCAGAGAAACGGGGCCAAACAGCTGAA
>CAJQZJ010031536.1:3089021-3207106 GCA_907164525.1 Lophiomys imhausi
CCAAATACATATGGACTGGACATTGGGAATGTATGCTAAGCCATATAACTCTCATAATTGTGGCCTATTTATTTCTGTTGTTTTGTATTGTATTTATTGTTATAAGAGAAAGAACCATTTGTTGGACTTAAAGGCGGAGCTGTTGAGGGGGAAAAGATATACCTTAAACTAAAAAAAAAGGGTAAAGGATGGGGGTTGAGGGGGAAGAAGGTGCAAGGGTGGGACAGGAGTGGAAGTAGGGAGGGGATTGTGATTGAGATGTAACTTGAAGAAATAAAAAATAAATTATTTAAAAAAGGAATTCTCAGAATACAAAAGTATGTCAATTGGTCTCAATAATAAGTAAAACTGGCACTGTTATGGCCAACCCTCATTAAGTATAGCAAGTGAAAACCTGAGAGGACACTCATTAAGTATACTAGAGTATAAATGACCACTTGAGGAAATTACTAGAATGTGGCCTTCTGTACATGAAGGAAAGGAGCCTCAATCAAAACAGCTCTACTCATATCTTGATGGTTGGCATATGAAAATCCATAAGATTCTAAAATAGTTATCTCAAGACATGTAGTCTCCATTATTATGATATGGAATCCCATAAGTACAACCATATCTATATACTGACTTCATTTATCTTATCTTCACCTTAATAATCAGTATTTTCTCAAAAATTAATCTTGAAATTTATAGATAAATCCCTCTTCTTGAACTTATACAGGGTTTTTATTACCACAAGAGCTTTAGATATATGAGACATAATTTATGGGCTTGCATCCTGGACACGTGATGTAAGAACAATGTCAGAACTTTATAGTCCAACACATCCTGGCTTTGTAATTACTTTAATTTGGAATTTTGGGCTGATGTATTTCTTTAAAAACAAAAAAATTAAGTTGTTAGTATATGTAACGATATCTTATTTTTCTTTTCAAAGTATATTAAAGCATTTACTTTGGAATACAATTTTAAAGGTGAATTCTTCTCATACACACACACACACACACACCACTAACCCTGATGTATAAACTTTGTTTTAAGAAATTATTAACAAGGAAATAAAATTTCAAATCTTTTCTTAGCTTTTTAAGCATGTAAAATACTGCCTCTGAGCTTCCATTGTTTCCATGAAAATTCAACTATCATTGCTACTATTAATGCTTTACAGGTCTTTATTTTCCCTGTCTGGTGTCAAAATTTTACTTTTTCTTTAGTTTTCAACAAAGTAATTATGATATGCCTAGTTATTTTCTCTTTTTATATTTTATCACACTTCAGAATCTCTAAACTTTCTGTATCTATATTATTGTCTTATTTTTAGCCATTTACACAATTCTCAAATATTATCTATTCAAAACTCTATGATGATCCTTTCTCTTTTTCTTCCTTAACTTAGTCACTAATATTCGCATATTTAAAAAGTTTTGTAGAGTCTTGATTTTTAAAATATTATTCTATTTTCTGCCTAGTATATTCGTGGGTCAGTTCAGGTAATTTTTGTTATAATTCTAAAGCTTTGGAGGTGAAAACAGAAAGATAATGAGTTTGAAGCTAACCTCCATGATAGGGTAAGCTCAAGGGTACCCTTAGCTAAACAGTAAGATACTGTATCATAAAAACAAAGTAATGGGTATATACCTTAGTGTTACAGAATATGCACAGCCCTAAGTTTTATTCCCAGAACCCATAAAAACACAATCTCGTCATATTTTAAAATTAACTAATAATCTTTCTTTTGTATGTTTATGTTGCTTGTTTGTTTTAAAACAATGTCCCAATCTGTATCCTTATCAAGAATAAAACTATGTAGAGGACACTGGATTAAAAGTCATAGCATTTCTCTTGCCTAAGTCTCCCAAGTGCTTGTATTACAGGCATGAGGTACTGTAACAGAATATTTTTATTTACAAACACATTTATTAATGCTTTAACACCTACAAAATATCTAAATCCTATAAGCTAAAACCTATAATCTAATATCTATAATCTATCTAAGAACACTCTAAAACCTATAACTAACACTATTTTAACTTTCTTAAAAGGTAATTAATATTCTTAGCATAGGTCCATGCAGGATGACTTGTTTCATAGCAGTCCAGGCAGGCAGTCCTTTTCAAAGCTTAGTGTTCGTTTGAGCCTAACTTTGCCAGTTCACAAGGCCAATTTATTTCAACTACTAAATTGTGGCCGGTTAATGAAGTCATTCTGTTCCAACCACCAAACTAAGGGCAGCTTTTTCCATCAGCTAAGATTCACCTCCGTGGTCTCTTTGGCCTGAACAAACCTTACAGCCAAAAGACTCTCCAAGCAGCTTCCAAACTCCACCTGCCTTGTTCACTTTTCCTGTAGTCTGGGGCCCCAAGACAGACATCTTCAAGAAAATTTCTCTTAGCTTTCTATGCCATGCCTTTGCCTTGGGCTTAATCAGAGCTTAAATTTGGTAAATGGCACACCTTGCTATGCACTTCTCCAGCGTGAATTCTCAGTTGGAGAGGGCAGGAGGGAGAGAGACTGTGGAATTCTCTGGCTTATATATTGCATTATCTTGTGATCCGTGCAGTCTCCAGGGTCCATGAGATTTCTCACAATGTCCAGCAGTCCTGTTGCTTCTCACGGCAACTGATGCCATCTGCACTTCTTGTGGTTTCTTAGCCACGCCCCTTCAGCAGGGCATATTGTTTGTCCACAACTGAGCTTTGTTCATTTCAACAAGTGAAAGGATGTCAAGCCCCTCCTTATGTGCTGACAGATGCTAATCTGAACTGCTTACTAATTTCACTAAAGTCCTAACTTCTACCACAAGGTACCATAAACCACTTTATATGTATGTATTTGTTATAATCTAATAGTGACATTTCCATATATATAATCATATGCATGTAATTTTACACACACACACATATATATAATCATTTATCATTCATCAACAATGATTTTCATTTCATTCTTTTCATGACTTTTTTTTTTACTTTTTAAAACTTTTAATACAACAGATTTGTTGATTAAGTTACTTATTTACTTTGCATCCTGATTGCAGTTTTCCTTCCTCCTCTCCTTCCAGTAGCTCCCTCTTACCTCTCCTTGTCCCAATATATCCCTCCTCTTCTCTTCAGAAAATAGAAGGCCTCTTATGGATATCAACCAGCCTTAGCATATCAAATTGCATTAAGAATAGGCACATCTTCTTTTATTGAGGCAAGATAAGGCAGCACAGTTAAGGAAAAGGGATCGAAAGGCAGGCAATATAGTCAGAGACAGCCCCTGCTCCTGCTTTAGGAGTTCCACCTGAAAACCCAGCTGCACAACTATTTCATATGTGCAGAAGACCTAGATCCTCTAGGTCCATCCCATGTACACTCTCTGATTATTAAGGTTGTTGAACATTTCTTTAAGTCTTTCTTGGCTATTTGAGATTCCTCTGTAGATAATTCTGTTTAGACCTGTAAATATATATATATATTTTATTCTTTGTTTGTTGATGTAAAACTTCTTAAGATCTTTATATATTTTGGATATCAGCCTTCTGTATGATGTGGAGGTTGCTGTTTTGTCCTTTTGACAGTGTCTTCTCCTTATAGAAGTGTTTCAGTTTCATGAAGTTCCACTTATCAATTGTTAAACTTAGAGTATGAGCTGTTGGTGTTCTGTTCAGGAAGTTGTCTCCTGTGCCAATGAGTTCAAGGCTATTCCCCACTTTATCTTCTCTCATATTTACTCTATCCAGTTTTATGTTGAGGTCATTGGGCCTCTTGGACATGAGTTTTGTGCACCGTGATAGATATTGGTCTATGTCCATTGTTCTACATGCAGACATCCAGTTAGACTAGCATCATTTGTTGAAGATGCTTTCCTTTCCCATTGTATAGTTTTGGCTTCTTTGTCAAGTGTCCATAGGTGTGTGGATTTACTTCTGGGTCTTGATTTGATTCCATATGATCAACATATCTGTTTTTACAGCATTGTCATATCGTTTTTATTACTATTGCTTTATGGTACAGCTTGAAATCAGGGATAGTGATACCTCTAGACATATTTTGTATTGTACAGGATTATTCTATCTATCCTGGATATTTTGTTTTTCATATGATGTTAAATATTATTCTTTCAAGTTCTGAAACAAATGTGTTAGAGTTTTGATGGAGATTTCATTGAATATGTAGATTGCTTAGGTAAGATGTCCATTTAACTATGCCAATCCTACCAATCCATGATCATGGAAGACTTTTCCATCTTTGCATGTTTTCTGAAGTTTATTTCTTCAAAAATTTGTGTTTTTGTCACACAGGTCTTTCACCTGCTTCGCTAGGTTTACATGAAAGTATTTTATATATTTGTGGTTATTGTGAAAGGAATTGTTTCCCTAATTTCTTTCTTAGCTTGATTATCTTTTGTATATAGGAGAGCTACTGTGGTGAGAATTAATTATTCTAGCAGTTTCTACACCCCTTAAAGCCACCTAGTTCCTGAGTAAATGACACAGAAACACTATGTTTTATTAATAAACTGTAGACCTTAATCTGGGCATGTTCTGAGCTATAATAATCTTACCACCCTTAAAGCCCAGATAAATGCCCATCACTTGCCAATCTGGTGACTCATTGGAGGATTTTACTCCATCAGCCTATCTTAAGAACAAGTTTCTCTTGCTCATAGTTCATGCTGCCCCATGGTGACTTCCTTTTTCTTCCTCTCCATCTCCCTGTCTCTCTCTGCCTTCTGTCTCATAGTCCCTCTGAGCTTCCATTCCATGGAAAATCAGCCCCTCCTACCTCTCTTCTGCCCAGCTATAGGCTGTCAGCAATTTTTTAACCATCCAAAGATAATTGGGGAATAAAGTTTGTACAATATAATTTTGTTTATGGGAGAATCTGTTCCTCTGTACTACAACAGATGTTTCAGATCAGAATTGAAGATTTGGATACAAAGCAGGACCAGCCCAACCCTCAACAGGTAATGATTTATTTTTATTTTTTAAGTTATTTTTGTATCTAAACACATTACTGAAGGTATAAATCATCTGTAGGCATTCCCTGGTAGAATTGTTTAGGTCATTTATGTAAACTGTCAAATCATCAGCAAATAACAATACTTTGAAGTCTTTATTTCTGTTTTGTATTCACTTGATCTCCTTTAGCTGTCTACTACACTGGTTAAAACTTCAAGTACCATATTGAATATACACATAGAGAAAGAAGAGCCTTGTCTTCTGTCTGCTTTTAGTTGAATTGCTTTAAGTTTCAATTTAATTTGATATTGCCTATCAATTTGTTCTATATTGCTTTTATTGGGTTACGTATGTACTTGTATCCCATATCTCACTAAGACTTTTATCATGGAGGGATGTTGGCATTGGCAAAGACTTTTCAGCATCTAATGAGATGATCATATTATCGTGTGTGTGTGTGTGTGTGTGTGTGTGTGTGTGTGTGTGTGTGTGTGATTTTCCCTCCAGTTACTTTGGCTAAGGATTTGTCTATCTTGTTGATTGATTTTCCTCTAAGATACTGCTCTTGGTTTCTTTTATTCCTTCTATTGTTTTGTTTCTAATTTGTTTGACTTCAGCCTTGAATTTGATTACTTTCTCTCATCTACTCCTTTCAGTGTGTTTCCTTCATTTTGTTCTACTTCTTTCAAGTTTGCTTTTAAATTGGTAGTGTGAGATTTCTTCAATTTCTTATGAAGGGACTTAGTGCTATGAACTTTTCTCTTAGCCCTACTTTCATAGTGTCCCATAAGTTTTGGTATATTGTGCCTTCATTTTCATTGAATTCTTGAACTTCTTCAATTGCTTTCTTTCTTCCTTGACCCAGTGGTCATGTGAATTGAATTGTTCAGTTTCATGAGTTTGTAGACTTTCTGTTTTATCTCTTTTTGTTGATGTCCAGCTTTAAGCCATGGTGATCTGATAAGATACAGGGGGTTATTTTAATTCTCTTTTATCAGTTGAAACTTGCTTTATGAGTGAGGGGTCAATTTTGGAAGAACGTTTCATGAGTTACTGAGAACATATATTCTTTGTGTTTGGGTGAAATGCTCTGTTAGACTCATTTGAGTAATAATATCTGTTAGTTCCATTGTTTGTCTATTTAGTTTCTGTCTTGATGACCTGTCCATTTGTGAGAATAGGGGTGTTGAAGTCTCCCACTATTAATGTGTTAGTTCCATTGTTTGTCTATTTAGTTTCTGTCTTGATGACCTATTCATTTGTGAGAATAGGGGTGTTGAAGTCTCCCACTTTTAATGTGTTCAATGGGTGATTTAAGTTCTGGAAATTTTTCTTTACAAATGTGAATGCCTTTGCATTTGTGGTATAGATGTTTAGAATTGAGACATCAATTTGGTAGATTTTTATTTTGATTAGTGCTTCTCATGATTTTTCTTTTTTAATATTTATTTATTACTTCAGGTTACACCTCCATCACAGTGTCCTGTTTCCCAGTTTGGATATAAACTTCCAGTCCCGACCTCCCACCCTCTACCCCGTATCCATTCCAACCCACTCCTCTGGAATAGAGTGTCCCTACATAACAGTCCCTCACCCCAGTTCAGCAGTCATATGAGGGCCAAGAGCCTCCTCACACACTGGGGGCCTACAAGGCTTCACCACTAGGCCAAAGTGTCTCATTGACAGGAAAAATTTTCTATGTTCATGTTCCTTTTGGTGCATTGGTTGTAGTATACATACCTGTACTATATGGCTAAATTCTGACTATAAGTGAATAGATGCCATGTGCATTCTTCTTAGTCTGGTTAGGTCACTCAGGATGAGTTTCTCTAGTTCCATTCATTTGGCTGCAAATTGCATGATTTCGTTGTTTCTGATAGCTGAGTAGTACTCCATTGTATAAATGTACCACAATTTTTTAAACATTGGTCAGTTGGGGAACATCTGGGTTGTTTCCAGTTTCTAGCTATTACAAATAAGGCTGCTATGAATATAGATGAGAAAACTTCCTTGTGATTCAGTGAGGAATCATTTGGATGTATACCCAGAAGTGGTATGACTGGGTCCCGAGGCAGAGCTATTCCAAGTTTTCTAAGATATCGCCAGACTGACCTCCATAGTGGTTGCACAAGTCTGCACTCCCACCAGCAATGGAGGAGAGTTCCCCTTTCTCCACACCCTAGCCAGCATGTGCTGTCATATGAGCTTTTGATCTTAGCCATTCTGACAGGTGTGAGATGGAATCTTAGAATAGTCTTGAGTTGCATTTTTGCAACTTTGACCCTTCCAACTGTTTACATACTACACATCATTTTGTGACAATTGATGTGCAGTAGTCAGTCTTAGTCTAATAATTTCAATTTCTAGTTAAATGATATATGCACTCTGTGTAAATTTCCATTGTCTTACTTTCGTTTCTCATATACTTTCATTATTGAATGCTGTATCAAAAACAGAAACCGAAGTAAATATTTTTTCATGTATAAATAGGAAAATCATTTCTGATACTAAGATTTTGAGTCTCTCTATTATAGAATCCAGTAACTCGATCTGTGTTCTTACTTTGGCTGCCTTCTATGTATTACAGTTGGGAAATGTATTGCCACAATGGATGACAGCCCTGTTTGTTAGACTGAGGCCTGAGGAGGTACATATTTTCTGTCTGTATAATTTTGTTTCACCTCAATATAGCCAGGAGTATTTTGATAAAGATGGGTATTTCCCTGTGTTTTCACCCCACTCTCATATGCAGGTTGTGTTTTGCCTTTCAATTTAAGATAAAGGGGGAAATTTCTCAGTTTTCCCACTTCCCCTTTTCCCTGTGCCCCTGTTCCTTAGCCGTGTCTAAAGACAGCTGGACTTTGGAAATATTCTTATTACTCCATTGTCAAAAGTAACCTCTATTCATACCAAAATTATGAGACCATTGCCATCAGTCCTTTAGCTACAGTAGGTATTTGCATCATAGCCACAGAGAATTAAGGATAAGTATGACTCCCTAGCCAGACTTCAATACAGTTTACATCTACAGGTTGATGGAGATTGCATTGGACCCCTCTTTTCTCTTTCCCTAGCAGCAGTGGCCACATGTCATTATACATGATGAATTCTTAGGCAAGCAGGCAAACATCACATTTGGGGGGCAGACTGTTATGTAATGACATTCCACTCCGGAGGAGTGTGATGGAATGGATAGGGGGTAGAGGGTGGGAGGGCAGACTGGCAGTTTATACACAGGCTTGGAAAGAGGACACTAGTGGACAAACATGGACTCTTACTGAAGAGTAGAATTATATATTTTAGTCATTTTTATCTTGTAATTATACATTCCTTTATTATGGCATGCACATACAGTGACAGATGGAGTTCCATTTTTCACACCAGTAGTAGATTTTTATCTTTTGTAACACCAATGTCAAGGTAGTCAAGATCAGTGGGTTTTCTTATATCATTCTTTTATACCTTGTAGAAATACAGGTTAAAAATAAAAGAAAATAAATGTATATTGCTTTAGACCTCTCTTTATCCTGAAACACCCACACGTTGATTAGCTTGTGCTTCCATACTGTCAATAGTCCTGCCCTTAAATACTTGGCTTGTGCAAAGTGCAGAAATGTGGCTAGACATTCCTGTATACTTACCCTTCAGATTCTCAAGAATTCTTAATTATCATGCTACCTTATAATAACAGAACATATATCAGTGAAATTTAGGGTATTTTAGAAAACTTAATTTTAAACCAATAAAATATATTTACATATATAAATTAAATTTAAATAAGTTATATAATGTGTTTTATTAACATCTCTGTTGTTAAAAACTTATAAAGGTTATAAAATTGCCTTAAAATTATGGAAGATTCTTGGTCTTCTTATCTCTGACTTTAGATTTGTTGGAGGGTAATCATAGAATTATTTGAGATTGATAGTTAAAACTTCTCCTACTGACACTGCTCATTTGGATGTAAAGCCTTTTCTAACTGTGAAAATAGTCAACTCAATTGAAGAAATGCATGTACCTATAGATGACAATGTGTCATGTTGCATGTATGCTATCAGAATAATCAAAATACTGTCATGGTATAAATAAAGACTAAATGTGATGTTTTCTACATTTCCTTGTCAACAAGACTTCAGGGAGAGATCCTATTAGAATATAGTTTTTTCATAGGTTGGAAATTATATTTATTTTGTGGCCTCATGGAGTTATTGAGCTAACAGTATACCTTTTGAAAGTATTTAAGCTAGTTTTCTGAATCCCACAGAATAAAATTTTGTTGTTGGTTTTTTTGTAGTGTGTGGATTGTGGATCTTTATACTTGAACTAAAGAAGAAGTATTCAGGAACAAAATAAAGACAAGGACACTCAAAGTGACTTTTATTTTTGATTTTGCAGAGGCAGAGTGCTTCACTAACTGGAAGATAAACAGATAACGGGGTATTTATAGTACTTTTGCAAAAATCTTGAAGTAGTTTTCTACCTGTAATAATGAAAATGGCAATCTTTTCAGCTACAGAGTTTTTTCAAATAACAGTAATTTGCAAGTGCTCTTTGAAGTAGAACTAATAATTATATTTTCACTTCTTATATACGTTGAACCAATAGCACATTACTCAGATTTTAATGGAAAAGTCATGTTTTTCAGTCCAAACTTGGTAGTTTTTTAACTTACCATAGTAAGTACCATATTGCTCCTCAGGACTTTGCATATCTGTCAGTCTATTTTCAATATAGAAAGTTGGAGTTGACAGTCTAAAACCTATGAAGTATACAATTAGTGGGTCTGGTGATCTAGTATAAAACAAGAATGTGACTGGCACGTACAGAAAGAAGACAGAATTCTCCTAACATCCTAAAATTTGACAAATATATTCTTGTTATTTGTTGAAAGTGTACATGAACTATATGTTTGTGCTGCCAATAGATAGACTGTGAATTTACAGCAATATTTTACAAGGTTTTTTTTTTTACTATAGTGTTTGTTTTTTAATCAAAGTAGAAATATCTTTATGTATTCTCTTCATTTGCCACTCTCTCCATATAGAAAGAGGTTTTATAAACTTTAGTGATCACCACAAAACAGAAATTCTCTGTGTGTTTATGCCTATCTACAAGAATGCTGTTTGTAAAGGAAGACATAAGATGCAGATTATCAAGCCAAGATTTAAAATGCCATTTGTCTCGACAGCTATGCATATGAGCAGAAAAGAGAGAAGATTTCAAAATATCCAGGCAATTCAGTATCCTGACTTGAGACAAGGGCTTACTAAACATACCATATTATAGAAAACTTAGCATGACATTATGAACCTCTTTCCTGAAAATCTCTTCCATGGCCAGAAGACATATTAAATCAATGATTTTTGGAAAAAAATAGACAGTGTTAAGTTATTCTTGGCTAATGAAATGAGTCAACTCAAATCATATTAAAGTATATAAAGGCAGATTTCTTGGGAAGCAGCTCTCTGTTGGGTATGCTGGCCACAAGGAAGGAGGCCAGGGAAGTCTCCATGGGGAGGAGGACAAAAAGGAAAGGAAGAGAAACAGAAAGAACATGAGCATGCAGGTAGTGACAAAAATTGGGGTGGATACAAAATGTCTTGATTATAGAGGAAAAGCTTGGGGGATGGGAAGCCCAGCAACTAGACTGGAAGTTCAGGATAGAGGAGGGGTATGCTAGCCTTGTAATAGGTAGGGGCTGAGGGATGCTGGGAGAACCTGGAGTTCACATCTACTTTGACATGTTAAATAACCACCTCAGACACTTGTCCTCAGCCTGAAACCCAATACCCCAGCCTTTTGTGGACATAAATGAATAAATAGTGACATAACCATCCATAACTACTTCCTGATGATATTGGGGCATTAAAATTGCTGAGAGGGGTTGCAAAAAGCTGGAATATTGGCCAAGTCCCAGAACAGCAGGCTGTTTTATTTGCTGTCCAGGATATGTGGGACCATCTGAAACTAGAGAAGTGCAGGCCCAGGTAAAGCAGTCTGTGAGACCAGACCAGAGCCCTTGTGGGTAGCCACTCAGGAACCATCCTGGATGCAGATCTGAAGGAAACAACCGGTCCTGGCAGGATGTTGGAACACAAACATGTGTAAGAGGTAGAAGATAAAGTTAAGTTTAGGGATTACAATGTTTTCTTGAGTGTACATTTGAAATTTTTAAGTCCTTCTTGGTAGTTGGAGGAGTGGTGCAGGATTCCAGGACCTGGGAAAAGTGATTAGATCCTAACCGCAGGAATAGGCATATGGGGAGAGAAACAGTTTGTTGATTGACAGTACTTATATGAAGTTCATTTGACCTGAAAGAGATGGAGTAAATTAGATTCCCTGAGCTCATAAGAATCTTTTCAAGTTTACAAAAAGAGATAAATTGTCTTAGGAAATAACTTAAAATCTGATTAACGTTAAAGCTCTGACTTTTGTAGAAATCAGTAACATTTTTTTCATTTGTTTTATATAAGTTAAATAACTTTCTTATCATCGTTAAGTTTTTAACATTCTCCAACCTTCAGAACTTGCATTTACCAAACTTAAGACACCTTCATAGACCCTTAAACACCTTCTTAGATCCTCATAACTTAAACTATTGTATCCTCAAACCTGACATAAATTTTACACATTTATATCTAGTTAATGAACAAAATGAACTAATGCAGTTATTGGATTACCTTGTTGGAACTAGTTGTCTTTGTTCTATAGCTGTCAAGTTACATTTAGCTTAGAGGCCAATGTGAAAAGAGACTTGAGAAGGACAATTAATAATCTAAATAGTCTGTATGTCAATTGAAATGACAGAGATTAGTCCACAATTTTCTACCTGGACAGTTGTCCCAGACTTCTGTGATCTCCATGGTATTGGGTGCAGAAGTAAACTTTGAGCATCAGGCACAAAAGGTAAGAGGCTTTTTCTATGGAGTAGGGACATGAGAGAGATAAATCTGACCTTGTCTTAAGCAATGTGGCACTATTAACTTTCTGTTTTAATTGTCCTGTTTGTCCAAAGTTCAGACCAGACTTATCAGTGGTTTGCTGATCCTAGTATATTGCATCATTATAGGCCATTGCAATTTTCGGTATGGCTTAGTTTATCCAAACTAAAAGATATCTGAGCTTAAAAGATAGAGAAATTAAATTTGGCAGTCCTTAGTTAAAATGGCAGTCGGTGAAACTACGACTTTTCCAACATAAAAGACGGTTGCCAGTCATGTGCCTGCTCTTTACCAAGATGGTGGTGAAGGTATGACTTTCCAAAAACAAAGATGACAAACAGCCATGTGTTGCAAGTCTCCACAGCTGTTGATGTAAAAGAAACAGGTTGTTCCATCACTACCACTATTGCCACCACCACTGCAGCACAGATGGAAGGGAGGTTTGATGGGCACCAAAGCTGTAATACAGAGCAATAGTAATAAAAACACCAAGGTACCGGTATAGAAACAGACCATATTATCAATGGAATCAATCCAAAGACCCAGAAATAAACCTGCATACCTATGGATACTTAATTTTTGACAAAGAAGCCTAAAGATCTTTTCTCAAAGTATAGGTTGCAGTTTTCTTCTAACAACAGTATCCTCAGCCTTACAGAAGATTTCAGTTTCATGAGATCCCATTTACTGATTGACATCTAACTGGATGTCAACATGTAAAAGAATGCAAATAGACCTATATTGATCACCTTGCACAAAACTTAAGTCCAAGTGGATCAAAGACCTAAACATAAAGCTGGACACACTAAATCTAATAGGAGGGAAAGTCTCGAACTTTTTGGCACAGGTGACAGCTTCCTGGACCAAACACCAATAGTTCAGGCTCTAAGACCAAGGATAAATAAATGGGACCTCATGAAACTGAAAAGATTCTGTAAGGCTAATGACACTGTCTTTAGAAGAAAACTGCAACCCAAAGATTGAGAAAAGATCTTTACCAACCCCACATCAGACAGATGGCTAAAATCTAAAATTTATACAAAATTCAAGAATGTAAACACCAAGAAACCAAATAATCCAATCAAAATGGGTAACAGAGTTAAACCAACAATTCATGAAAGAAGAATCTTAATGGCTGAGAGACACTTGAACAAATGCTCAGCATCTTTAATCATCAGATAAATGCAACTCAAGATGACTCTGAAATTGCATTTCATACCAGTCAGAATAGCTAAGATTAAAAATTCAAAAGCGAGCACATACTGGTGAGGATGTAGAGAAAGGGGAATATCCTCCATTGCTGGTGGGAGTGAAAGCTTGTACAGCCAGTATGGTAATGAGCCTGGCAATGTCTTCAAAAACTTGAAATAGCTCTACCTCCAGACCCAGCCATACCAGTCCTGGGCATACATCCAGGTGATTCCTCCCCAAACCACAAGGACATCTCCTCAACTATGTTCACACCAGCTTTATTTGTAATAGCTAGAAAATGAAAACAAGCCAAATTTCCCTCAACCAAAGAATGGATTAAAACAAACAAACAAAGAAACAAAAACTGTGGTACATTTTCACAATGGTATACTACTCAGGTATCAGAAAAAAGAAAGTCATGCAATTTGTTGCCAAATGATTGTAGCTAGAGAAGATCCTGATTGAGCTAATGAAAAACCAATTAGGTGTCCATGGCATGTATTCATTTAAACTGGATTTTAGCCATATAGTACAGGATTACTACCTCACAACCAACAGACCAAAAGGAATAGGAAAATGGACGTTTTTATCTGTTAGTAGGAAACTTTGACCTAGTGGAGCTACCTACCATGTAGGCCCCCATGCAAGAGGAAGCTCTTAGCTCTCATATGACTGATGAATTGAGGGGGACTAAGATGTGGAGGCACCACACACTACAGGACTAAGATAGGTAGGAGAGGGGATAGAGGGTGTGAAGGTGGGACCTATAATGATGGAGGGACGGGGCTGTGAGGGAGATGTAACTTGAAGTAATAAATAAACATAATTTAAAACAGAAGAGTAGTTGAGGAAACACAGTGTTTGTGTCCTATACAGTCTCTTGATCAAAAAATAGTTCATTAAAGATGCTATTAATGTTTTTGAGTAAAGAAAAATTACACACAAATTAAAACAAATATCCTTAAAATTATACAATTTTCAAAAATTGACACTAAGAGGAAAGCTTGCAGATGATAATTTCTCTTCTCTTTCTATGTCATATATACATATGATTGATTGTCAGTATGTATATAACGTTAAGGATCCACAAATGCAAGAAAACATATTTTTGTCCTTACTATGGCTAGTGAATGAAAATACTTCTTATATGCACATGTATTTGATCATTTGATCTCATTTTGTGGCTCTGAGATAGTGGTACAACCTTAATAAAGAAAGTATTCCACTGAAGGTAGTTGTTGAGAATACATAGCATCCTCTTATTTCCATTTTACATTCTTTACTTAATGTTTGAAGTAAAGGATATGATCTCTTAGCTTCCAACTCTTTTATGCAATGCCTACAGTTTGATGTCTTAAATGTCATCCATGATAAACCCCTATCCCTACAGAGCTCAATGTCAAAATTCTCTTTTCATTAAGTTGCCTTAGGCCATTCTCTCTCTCTCTCACTCTCTCTTTCTCTCTCTCTCTCTCTCTCTCTCTCTCTCTCTTAAATATGCTGGTTATTGTTCTAGTTCATAGACATAATACCTTGGAGTACTATTGGATACTTCCATTATTTGGAAGGTTGCATGTTGCCTTCTTGTACCATGAAAGAATATTTGGAGCATTCAGGTCAGATCTAACTCAGGTCCTCTGGGTCTTGCGTTATGACTCAAGTGATTTTACCAATGTCTTTATCAATAGGGTCTTATTTATACCTCTGTGTAGTAACCAAGGACAGCAGCAACAACTTCTAATGTTTCGAGAGTCTTATAGACAACTCGAAAAAGGTTTCTCATGCCTGGTATTATGATTTTTATTGCACAGTCTGTGTCTCTTTGGAAAATATTGTCAGCCCAGATTGGAATTTTTAAAATTTAAACTATATGTGTTTGTATTGAGCTTTATATATGTTATAGATATTTTTAGTTATATAGTAAATGGTATGATTCCTTATGACTTTTCTTGATACCCTTACTATTATTTTACTATTCTCCCTCCTTTTTCTATGATTATTTATTGTGTCAAGTTACATCTCCATCACAGTGCCCTCTTTCCACCCTTCCTGGTCCCAACCACCCACCCTAACCCCGCTCTTCCACTATCCTACACCTCTGGAGTGGGGTGTCCCTATATATCAGCTCACCTCATTTCAACACTCATATGAAGCCTAAGAGCTTCTTCTTGCACTGGGAGCCTACACGGCAGCATCACTAGTGCAAAGTATCCCACTATCAGCTAACAAGTCTGTGGTCCTGTTCCTTTTGGTGTGTTGGTTGTAAGAAAGCTGTTCTGCACTATATGGCTAAAATCCAATTATAAGTGAATAGATGCCATGTGCATCTTTCTGAATCTGGGTTAGTTCATGCAGGATGAGCTTTTCTAGTTCCATCCATTTGGCGCAATTTGCATGATTTCCTTGTTTCTGATAGCTGAGTAGTATTTCATTGGGTAAATGTACCACAGTTCTTTTTTTTTTAATATATATTCATCAGCTGAGGGAAATCTGGGTTGTTTCCAGTTTTGAAGTCTTACAAATAATGCTGCTATGAACATAAATGAGGAGATGTCCTTTTGGTTTGGTGAAGAATCATTTGAATGTATACCCAGAAGTGGTATGGCTGGGTCTTGAGGCAGAAGTATTCCAAGATTTCTACGATATCACCAGATTAATTTCCATCGTGTTTGTACAAGTTTGCAGTCCCACCAGCAATGGAGGAGTGTTCCCCTTTCTCCACAATCTTGCCAGCATGTGCTGTCATTTTACGTTTATTTCTTCAAGTTGTATTTCCAACACAGTCCCTTCCCTCCTCCCTTATCAGTCCCACCCTCCCACCCTCTACCCCTCTCCCACCTATTCTACTCCTCTGGTGTGGGGTGCACCACATGTCAGTCCCCTTAGTTCAATGGTCATATGAGGGCTAAGAGCTTCCTCTTGCAGTGGTGGCCTACCTAGTGACTCCACTAGGGCAAAGTGTCCTACTAACTAGTAACAATTCCATGTTCCTATTCCTTTCAGTCTGTTGGTTTTAGGACAGTTATCCTGTACTATATGGTTAAAATTCAGTTAGAAGTGAATATATGCCATGTGCATCTTTCTGGCTCTGGGTTAGTTCACTCTGGATGAGCTTCTCTAGCTCCATACATATGGCAGCAAATTGCATGGTGATATCTTAGAAAACTAAGAATAACTCTACCTCAAGACCCAGCCATACCATTCCTGGGCATACATCCAGAAGATTCCTCACCAAACCCCAGGATCATCTCCTCAACTATATTTATTGCAGCTTTATTTGTAATAGTTAGAAACTGGAAACAACCCAGATATCCCTCAACCACAGAATGGATTAAAAAAAAAAAACACCTATGGTATATTTACACAATGGAATACTACTCAGCTATTGGAAACAAGAAAATCATGAAATTTGTGACCATTCTCTTTTATCACAGCAACTGAAAAGTAATGAGTATACTGAGTATGGCTTAATAGACTTAATGTGATTATCTTGATTGTGTATACTCTTTTTTAACTGTACTTTTTTTAAAGTATACTCTCTTTTTTCTATTTGCCTTAATGGGCAAAGGCATTATGAAAAATCTGTTTGCTCAAGAATTAATGCAAATTTAAAAAGTGATATTGTTCTATTGACAATGTCCTTGGCCTTGCAGAAGGTTTTCAGTTTTATGAGGACACAAAAGCAAAAACTAAAAGATTTGGTAAGTCAGATGAAATAGTCAACAACAACAAACCATGAGTATATCACCTTAAAATATATCTTAAACAAAATATAAACAATAGAAAAATCATTAGGGAGCACTTATTACCAAAGGAAATATACTTAATAGAACTAATGATGTATATCTTCCCATAGTTATGACAGTCATTATATCAAAATAGAAAATAGCTTAATGAATGGCAAGAAGAATGTGGAGAGTGGTTCAATAATTAACTATTGGAAGGAATTCCATTAGTATAGGCATTTTCTAGAATTTTATACATCCTCCTGATAGTACTAAAAGTAAATCTATTTGATTTTGAAAACACAGTGTTGATTATGAGTCCAAAACAATTGAAATTAATTGAAGATGCTGTCCTTTCTCTGTTGTACGGTTTTGGCTTCTTTGTAAAAAATTAAGTGACCATGGTTATGTGGATTCATTTCTGGGTCTTCAATTCAATTCCATTGATCCACTGGTCTGTTTCTAGACCTGTACCATGCTGTTTTTATTACTATAGCTCTGTAGTACAGCTTGAAATCTGGGATAATGATACCTCCAGATGTTTTTTTTTTTTTTTTAATTTCACAGGATTGATTTAGCTATTCTGGGTTTTTTGCTGTTTCATATGAAAGTAAGAATTGCTTTTCCAAGTCTATAAATAATTGTGTTGGTATTTTGATAAGAATTGCATTGCACCTGTATATTGTTTTTGATAGGATGGCCATTTTTATTATGTTGATCCTACCTAACCATGAGCATGGGAGATCTTTCCATCTTCTGATGGCCTCTTCAATTTCTTTATTTAAGGCCTTGAAGTTCTTGTCATACAGGTCTTTCACTTGCTTGGTTAGAGTTACCCCAGGTATTTTATATTGTTTGTGACTATTGTGAAGGGTGTTGTTTTCCTGATTTCTTTGTTGTATAAAGAAGGGCTTCTGATTTTTTTTTGAAGTAATTTTGTATCCAGACAACTTGCTGAAGGTGTTTATGAGCTGTAAGTGTTCTCTGGTGGAATTTGTGGGGTAGCTTATGTATACTATCATATCATCTGCAAATAGGAATAATTTGACTTCTTAGTTTCCAATTTGATCCCTTTGATCTACTATAGGTGTCTTATTGCTCAAGTAAGAACTTCAAGTACTATGTTGAAGAGATATGGTGAAAGTAGACATCCGTGCCTTGTCCCTGAGTTTAGAGGAAATGCTTCAAGTTTCTCTCCATTTAATTTGATGTTGGCTACTGGCGTGTTGTATATTGCCTTTATTATTTCTAGGTATGGTTCTTGTATGCTCGTTCTCTCCTAAACTTTTAGCATGAAGGGGTGTTGCATTTTGTCAAATGATTTTTTAGCATCTAGCAAGATGATCATGGGTTTTTTTTTCTTTCAACTTGTTTATATGGTGAATTACATTGATGGATTTTTGTATGTTGAACCATCCCTGGATTCCTGGGATGAAGCCTACTTGATCATGGTGTAAGATACTTTTGATGTGTTCTTGTATTCAGTTTGCCAGAATTTTATTAAGTATTTTAGTATCCATGTTAATGAGGGAGATTGGTCTGAAGTTCTCTTTCTTTGTTGGGTCTTTGTGTGATTTAGGAATCAGGGTGACTGTGGCCTCATAGAATAAGTTTGGTAATGATCTTTTTGATTATATTTTGTGGAAGAGTTTGAAGAGTGTATTACAATTGGATGTCCACTTGTAAAAGAATGATATTAGACCCATACTTATCACCTTGTACAAAACTTAACTCTAAGTGGATCAAAGATCTTAACATAAGTCCTGACACACTAAATCTATTAGAAGAGAAAGTGGGGAAAACTCTCTAACTCAATGACACAAGTGACGACTTCCTGAACAGAACACCAAGAGCTCAGGCTCTAAAACCAACAATCAATAAATGGGACCTCATGAAACTGAAAAGCTTTTGTAAGGCAAAAGACACAGTCATTCAAACAAAATGGCAGCTACAGTTTGGGAAAAAAAAATCTTCACCAACCCCACATCTGACAGAGGGCTAATATCCAAAATATACAAAGAACTCAAGAAATTAAATGCCAAGAAACCAAATATCCAATCAAAAAATGGGGAACAGAGTTAAACAGAGAATTCACAAAGGAGGAATCCCTAATGGCTGAGAGACACTTGAAGAAATGCTCAACATCCTTAATCATCAGAGAAATGCAACTCAAGATGACTCTGAGATTCCATCTCATACCTGTCAGAATGGCTAAGATCAAAAGCTCATATGACAGCACATGCTGGAGAGGGTGTGGAGAAAGGGGAACACTACTCCATTGCTTGTGGGAGGACAGACTTGTGCAACCACTATGGAGGTCAGTCTGGCGATATCTTAGAAAACTTGGAATAGCTCTGCCTCTAGACCCAGCCATACCACTTCTGGGTATATATCCAAATTATTCCTCACAGAATCACAAGGAAGTTTCCTCATCTATGTTCATAGAAGACTTATTTGTAATAGCTAGAAACTGGAAACAACTCAGATATCACTCAACTGAAGAATGGATTAAAAAACTTTGGTACATCTACACAATAACATACTACTCAGTTATCAGAAACAACGAAATCATGCAATTTGCAGCCAAATAAATGGAACTAGAGAAGCTCATCCTGAGTGAGCTAACCCAGACTCAGAAGGATGCACATATTCACTTAGGTCGGATTTTAGCCATATAGTACTGGATAATTATAGTTCAACCAATGCACCAAAGAGAACATGAACATAGACTTTTTTCCTATCAATGAGACACTTTTTCTTAGTGGTGCTGCCTTGTAGGTCCTCAGTGTGTGAGGAGGCTCTTGGCCCTCATATGACTGCTGAACTTGGGTAGGGACTGTTATTTAGTGACAATTCACGCCAAGTATAAATTCTACCAGTTCATCAAAACTGTATAAAGATAACAGAGTAACACAAATTTAATATGTATAGTTGTGTATGTTTTTGGGTCCAAACCCAACAACTTTCAGGCTTAAGCAAAAGGAGCTTGAGTTTGAAGCCAGACTAAATTATATACCTAGACACCATATAAATAAACAATAAATAAATGCAAAAATATTATTTGATAGCAAGATAAGCAAAATCTGGGATAAGCTAATTGTAGTTCAGTTGTAGGGTAAGCATGAATTTTATGAACCATTCCTAGCACTAAGAATGAATTAATTACTTTTTTCTTGTTCTGTCCACTTGTCTGACAAGAAGTGACTCAAGAAAAAAGGGGCTTATTTTGATTTATAAATTGAGGAGACATATTACTTCATACTGGGGAAGTATGATGGTAGAACTACATAGCAGCCAAACCCATTCTATCCACAGTCAAGAAGCCAAGAAGCAATTAAAGGTAAATGGTGGTGATGAGCTTGCAGTTTCTTTTTTATTCAGTCTAGGATGATTTTAATCCCACAGATGCAAAAAAAGAATACTCCTAACCCAAATCATTGCCAAATAAATTATAGCAAGCTTTTTTATTCATGTACACCAAGTGTCTTTCCCTAAGGCAGAGTTTAAGCAATCAGTTATAGACATGGGAAAAATATGGGTTTCTATATTTTAGGAGTAGAGGGTTTCCAAATAGGGGATTTGGTAGGCACATGGGCTGTGCTACAGAAATGGAAACTCGCATAACAGGTCAAGTTGGTCATAACAACCTCTTGAAACAAAGACATGGTTGCAAGGTGTTCATAACAACAAGATCATCACAGCACGGTCATGACAACCTTTTGAAACAAAGGCATAGTTGCCGTTTCCTGGAACAGGCAGTGCAGAACCATTTGTAGTTAAGGTTAAGGTGGCCACAGCCCAGTCCTTGAGAAACTGATTTAATCAGAAACAGGAATGAAGCTAGTTTGCTTTTACTTGAAAATGGCTTTCAAGCCTAAGAAGGAGGCAGTTTGGTTTATCAATGGTGCCACCCACCATGAGTTTGGCTCTTCTCTCCCTAGTTATTAGCTAAATAGTCCTGAAAAACACTTCATAGACACAATCATAGTTATGTTTCTAGATGATTTCCAATCCATTCAAGTTGGCAATGAGGTTAATAATCTCAGAGGATGAAATAAAGGGGAATTAAAAAAACAAGAAAATATGTCTATTGAAGCAATGAAGACTCAGTGCAGAATGGAAAGACATTATTATACAGAGTATGTAAAGAATAAATACCATATGAAGAGTTTTGAATTAGAATTAAAGAACTAGAGCATAAAATAGAGATTACCAGAATAAGAATGGTGCAAGAATGAAAGATACACAAACGATTGCAAATGTTCAGGACTGAATATGAACAATGAAGTCTAATATTACACAGAAAGATAGATATGTTTGATATAGATATTATATGATTATATTATTCATATAATATCCTAAAATAGCTTATAGAGAAGTTTTATGTAGTTCTCAATGCAAGATATTATGTATATCAGAGCAACATACATATGAATTATCCTAATCTGTTTTGGATTTTACATTGAAATGTCATATTTCCCCCATAAATGTCTAAAGTAAATCTGCATGGATTATATAGTAAAATACATTTTGTAATTAATAAGTAAAGGAAAGATTACAAATGTGTCATATTTGTAATTTATGTTTTCCACATGAACTTTATATGATAGCATTAATACCTATTCCCTATCTATAGATATAAATTGTATTCTTAGGATTCCTTAGTGCTAGGAATTTTGGGAAAAATTGAAAGTAAGTTTAAATGGATAAGGAAAATATTGTAAAGTGTTGGTGATTATCCAACAACTCAGTGAATAAATCAAAACTTATTGAAGTGCATACTTTAATGGAATGGTAATCATGTGGATACAAATTATATCTTTATAAAATTGTGTTCTATATATACAAAACAAGATTCCAGTTGGTGACATTTAATTTTTTTAAACTTTCTATTTCTTCTTTGTAGGTTTCACATGATGCTCCCCAGTCTCACTCATCTCCTCTTTCCCTCGTACCCACCCTCCACCTTTCAATCTCTCCTCCAAAATAACACACACACACACACACACACACACACACACACACCAAAATAATTAAATAAAGCAAATAATAGAAAACATCTCATTGTGGAAGATACAGTGTGTCCCACAGTATACCCCTCCATCCACACATCTTCACTTCCAAGTGTTCGTGGTTTATTGCATTGTCATTGATCTGGTTTGAATCTCTGGCTTCTATGACACCATCAGTATTGGATCCTCGCTGGGACTCCTCCTAGCTATCCTATATTTGCCTTATGTCATGGAGATACTGAAGTTTTGAATCAGCAGAAGCAGCCCTGTCACGTGCCTCAGCAGTTCACAGATGATGTGGATTTTATGTTGTGCCAACTCCAAACATGTGCCTAGGTGGCAGCTGAGATATTCAGCCTACTGACTCTCCCTTACCCTCACCACAAGCACAAGCTATCTAGCACTGCTCCAATTAAGTCACAAAATTCCAACATCAGCATGAGGCAGACAGGGTCTGCTCTCCTGTTCTCATGCCTTTGGGGCTGACTCACCCACACCCATGCCTCTAGAGCCAACACCATTGTGGTGCACAGTCAAGGCACCAGACCCACTCTCTGAAGTATTGAAGCTAAAGAACTGGGTTGGACCAGTTCTCTAGGTCTCAAAACATCAGGGCTGACTCAACTGTGCCTTCCCCATCGGGCAGCCCTGTTATGTTTCCCAGGTAAGATACAGTGTCTGTTCTTCAGAATGCTACTGTCAGTGAGAGGCAGGGCTAGTTTTCTTGCTTTTATGACTTCATGGCCAGCTCTCTCAACTACTGAAGGTGGCAATGAATAGACAACACCCTTAAACCCTCCCCACCTCACAACTGTCAAGTGGTGGGGCCAGCTGTCCCACATCCATACCCATAGTGACAGCTTACCTGCACCGACTACACCATGGCTATTTCTACTGTGCTGTCCAGATGAAATACAGGGCCTACTCTCCCATGGGCTAAAGCTAGTGAGGGGCAGGAACACTTCACTAGCTCTTATGACCCCAGGGTCAGCTCTACTAACTTCCCCATATGGCAAAAGGCAACAGGGGTGAAGGCCTAGGCCACTTCATGGCAACAATTGCAGGGCAGGTTTACCCAAGCCCCAGCCAGTAGGGCTAACACTACTATGCTCCTCAGACAAGGTACAGGGTCTGATCTCCCATAGGCTACAGCCAGCAAGAGACAGGGCCAACTCTCCTACTCTCATGACCCCACAGCCAGCTCGCTAGACTATAGGTGGCAAGGGTTGAGGATATCACATCTGCCTTGGCACCACCTCTCTACATAGGAGTGGAAACAGCAGTACTCCTGCTGTCTTGCCCTTGGGCCTGACTCACCTTTTAGATGGTTAGGATTCACAGAATTATTGATTTCAAGCTATACTAGAGCAACAGTAATAAAGACAGCCAAGGGGACATATGTATATATTGTGGTTCTCTTTAGGGAATAGATTTAAAAACAAGCTTACATGGGCTAAGATTGCACAATCCAGGATAAGGTTTGTTAAAATCCATCAGGTGTCTCTGTGTGAGTTTCATTAGTGGGCTAAGGGATAACTCGATCACCCTAAGAGTCATAAGCATCAATTACAAATATCAATATTTATTTTAACACCCAGAAGATGCAGAATGACACCACCTCTGTTCATAATGCTCAAACGGTTCCACTTCTCTTTCTCTACTATCTGTCCACCACATGCTTTCATACTGTAGTGGATTCTGCTGCAGGTGGGACACACAGCTGGTGGGACCCTGGTTGACCTCCTCTGTCTGCATTAAATGGCATGCTGGCAAGTGGGACTCTATTGTACATAGCATGTCCCTAGAGCATAACATTCAGCAGGTGTCTGTCTGTCTCCTACCTCCTGTATTGTGGTGTGCTGTGGTTTTTTTTCTTTATTTTTTATTTCTTCAAGTTACATCTCAATCGCAGTCACCTCCCTATTCCCCCCTCCAGTTCCACCCTCCCACCCTCAACCCCACATCCTCTTCCCATTTTTTTTTTAAGTTTAAGGTATATCTTATTTCCCCCTACAGTTTCCCTTTTCAGTCCAACAAATGGCTCTTTCTCTTATAATAATAAATACTATACAAAGCAACAGAGGTAATTAGGCCACAGTTATGAGGGTTATATGGCTTAGCATACATTCCCAATGTCCAGTCCATATGATTTGGCACCTAACTTTAACATTCTACTATCTAACCATCTCCATGAGTTTAAAGTTCTATATCTAACTCAACATTCATACTAATTTGCAACACAATTTTAAAGGCATCTTCTTAGGTCTGTAACACTCTCTTGACTCCTAAAAAACTCAAAATTTAATTATGAGACTCTAACTATCTGTTCTTCAACAGCCTCAGACACCTGAGAGGGATAAATATATCTGATTTTATAGGCAGTACAGGGCCTGCAGCTTCCCAACTAAGAAATGACATACGAGTGGCTGCCTGGACAGTTCCCATTTTCTCTCCATACATTACAGCATCAATCTTCAGTCGTTTGGCCCCGTTTCTCTGACAGACATTGATTGGAGAGCAGGGGTTATGAAGGACTTGCCTTCCCTGTCTTGGCAGAGCTAGGCTGTCAACTTACCTGCTTCCAAGTTTTTTCCTTTTTGGACAGCATTCTCTCTACAGTTGGAGCAAGGGGCTTTTCTTTCCAAGAGATAGGCTTGTGACTAATTCAATCATCTCCCACTGGAGATTCTTCGATGCTCATCTTCTACTTGGGGTAGAATAGGGGGTGCTGTCAGGAGTTGATATGTCTCAATATAAAAAAAATCTAAAGTTACAAAAACATCTTTGAATGCCATATTCTGCAAATCTCTTGAGGTTTTTGAAGAGGCCCTATCTATCTCTTATATTAGGATAAGCAGATGTTGCTTGTTTCTGATTAGCTTAGAAAATAACTATAATAGGCTGTCATAGTACCTAACAAAATGACCAGCTTGCATAACTATTAGTTTGCATTTCTTAATTATCCTAAACAGTTTATGACAATTAGTTGTAAAAGGCCGAAGCATCACATTTAATTTTTTTTCTTTACCTCGTAACCCTTCCATCCCATTTCTCTGGGGTGGGGTGTCCTTATATAACACTCCCTCATCTCAGTAGAGAGGTCATATCAGGGCCAAGAGCCTCCTCATTCATTGGGGGTCTATGAGGCAGTACCATCAGTGAAAAGTGTCTCATTGCCCGGGAGAGAGAACTAAAAAACAAACAAACAAATAAGCAGACACACAGAAAAAAAAAAGAATAAAAAATATATTAAAAATAAATAAGTAAATAAATAGAAAAATAAGAAGTCTATGTCCAAGTTCCCTTTGGTGTGTTAGTTGTAGTACTGATACCTTCTACTATATAGCTGAAATCCTACGATAAGTGAATAGATGCCATATGCGTCCTTCTGAGTCTGGGTTTGCTCATTCAGGATGAGATTTTCTAGTTCCATCCATTTGGCTGCAAATTGCATAATTTCATTGTTCCTGATAGCTGAATAATATTCCATTGTGTAGATGTACCACAGTTTTTTAACCCATTCTTCGGTTGAGGGACATCTGGGTTGTTTCCAGTTTCTAGCTATTACAAATAAGGCTGCTGTAAACATAGATGAGGAAACTTCCTTATGATTCCATGAAGAGGCATTTGGGTGTATACCCAGATGTGGTATGGCTGGGTCATGAGGCAAAGCTATTCCAAGTTTTATAAGATATGGCCATACTGACCTCCACAGTGGTTACACAAGCCTGCACTCCCACCAGCAATGGAGTAGGGTACCCTTTTCTCCTCACCCTCGCCAGAATGTGCTGTCATTTGAGCTTTTGATCTTAGCCATTCTGACAGGTGTGAGATGGAAACTCAGAGTCCTCTTGAGTTGCACTTCTCTGATGATTAAGGATGTTGAGCATTTCTTCAATTGTCTCTCAGCCATTAGGGATTCCTCCTTTATAAATTCTCTATTTAGCTCTGTCCCCCATTTTTTGATTGGATTATTTGGTTTCTTGGCATTTAATTTGAGTTCTTTGTAGATTTTGGATATTAGCCCTCTGTCAGATGTGGGGTTGGTGAGTATTTTCTCCCAGCGTGTAGGCTGCCGTTTTGTTCGAATGACAGTGTCTTTTGCCTTACAGAATTTTTCGGTTTCATGAGGTCCCTCCCATTTATTGATTGTTGATCTCAGGTCCTGAGTTGTTGGTGTTCTGTTCAGGAAGTTGTCACCTGTGCCAATGAGTTCGAGGGTTTTCCCCACTTTTTCTTCTAGTAGATTTAGTGTGACCGGCCTTATGTTAAGGTCTTTGATCCACTTGGACATAAGTTTTGTACAAGGTGATAAGTACGGGTCTAATTTCATTCTTTTACAAGTGGACATCCAGTTGGACCAGCACCATTTGTTGAAGATGCTGTCCTTCTTCCATTGTGCCATTTTGGCTTCTTTGTCAAAAATTAGGTGGCCATAAATGTGTGGGTCTATTTCTGTATCTTCAGTTCGATTCCATTGATCTACTGCTCTGTTTCTATACCAATACCATGCTGTTTTTACAACTATTGCTCTGTAGTACAGCTCGAAATCTGGGATGGTGATACCTCCAGATTGTTTTTATTGTACAGGATTGATTTAGCTATTCTGGGCTTTTTGTTGTTCCATATGAAATCGAGAATAGCTATTTCCAAGTCTATAAAAAATTGTGTTGGTATTTTGATAGGAATTGCATTGAATCAATATATTGCTTTTGGTAGGATGGCCATTTTTATTATGTTGATCCTACCTATCCATGAGCATGGGAGATCTTTCCATCTTCTAAAGGACTCTTCCATTTCTTTCTTCAAGGGCTTGAAGTTCTTGTTGTGCAGGTCCTTTACTTTCTTGGTTAGAGTTACTCCCAGGTATTTTATGTTGTTTGTGGCTATTGTGAAAGGTATTGTTTCCCTTATTTCTTTCTCAGCCCATTTGTTGGTTTATACAAAAAAAGGGCTTCTGATTTTTTTGTTTCTAGGTAGGTTTCTGTGTGCCAATGGCATTTCAATGCTGTGTAGCAGAAGGCATCTCTGTGTGCACCTTTCCTGGACCACCCAGGGGCTTGGAATTCTCTGGCATCATTTTTGCACTACCTTTTTTTTTTTTTTGCATGTAAAACTACCTTAGGAAAATAAAGCATGGTTATGAAAACCCACTATGAAATACTGAATATGTGAATTGGACTGTATGATTAATCACCAAGCAAAAGAGAGCATTTTAAACAGCATCAAAAATATTCTAAAGAATGACTTTCAGTTTTGTTACTAATTCTACATGTCTATTTCAATTAAAAGTAGATTGTTTTACCATAAGCTAAAAAAGAATGTGAGAAAGCATAAATGAACTTCCTCAAGAAAATTTCCTAATAACCATGGAGAAGTTCCTAAGGAGCACCAAAAATATCAGTGAAGTGATAAATGGAGGACAGCTAGTATAAATATTAATATAATACTCAGTTGTCATTGAAATTCAACATATAAAATGTAAGATGTATTCGTGTATTACTATATCTGTAGTTGGGTGGAACCAGTGTAGAGGAGGTTGATTAGCCACAACTGTGATCATAACTATATATGAGCTGTCTTGTAGCACCCAAAACTTTCTTTAACTATAGAACATACAATGTGTTTGTTGTTTGCTCGTTTGTTTTCGTTTTGTTCTCCATAACTGCAAGATAGAGCCTGAAAACTTCCTAATCTTTAGCTAATAGATGAATTTTTCTCATAGATTCAATAATTTTCAAAATCCTATCCATCTAAAAGGTGACGTGTGTCTAAATATCTTGTTGTTTTTGACTGTTCCTTTTTTTTGTTTCCTTGTTTGCTTGTTTTATATTTTAGTACATTTGGGATTCTTTTTGACAAGATCAAAGACAGATAGAACAGATTATGACTACTGTCCCCTCATACTCTCCTAATGCTTGCCATCTCCTTTTGACACCTCCCCCTTTCCACAAGTTCCTTTACCAGTTTCACAGCATGTGGCTATGTCTCGTGACCCATTATTTTAATCATATCTATTTGTGTGACCATTGGATTGGACTTACTCATTGGATTCTGATGGTGTCACAAATGAATACTCAAATGGCTTCTATTATCCCTGAACCTATCAGCGCAACTGAAGCTAGAAAATGCCATTTATAAGCCTTTTTTTTCACTTTCTGGCTTTACCCTTTTATCTGTTCCTACAATGTGTTCCACGTGCCTTTGAGGGAATAGTATAAATGTCTTCTTTAGGGCCATAAACTAACTCATCATTTTTTTCTTTCTTTGTAATAATTTATTTTTTATTTCTTCAAGTTACATCTCAATCACAATCCCCTCCCTACTCCCCTACTCCAGTCCCACCCTCGCACACTTTCCCCCTCAACCTCCCTGCCCTCTTCCCTGTTTTTAAAGTTTAAGGTATATCTTTCCCCCCCGACAGCTCCCCCTTTCAGTACAACAAATGATTCTTTCTCTTATAACAATAAATACAATACAAAACAACAGAAATAAATATGCCACAGTTATGAAAGTTATATGTATTAGCATACATTCCCAATGTCCAGTCCATATGTATTTGGCACATGACTTTAACATTCTACTATCTAACCATCTCCATGAGTTTAAAGTTCTATATTTAAGTCAGTTGTCATACTAACTTGCATCACAATTTAAAAAACATCTTCTTAGATCCAGAACACCCTCTTGATTCCTAAACAATTCAAAATTTAATTATGAGATTCTAGCTATCTATTCTTCATCCACCTCAGAGACCTGAGAGGGATAAATATATCTGATTATATAGGAAGTGCAGGGTCTGCAGCTTCCAAAACTAAGGAATGACATAGCAGAGGCTACCTGGACAGTTCCCATTTTCTCTCCATACATTACAGCATCAATCTTCAGCTGTTTGGCCCCGTTTCTCTGACAGACATTGAGTGTAGAGCAGGAATTATGAAGGACTTGCCTACTCATCAATTTCTATCAACATTCTCTGTAGCCAGGAATCTGCATTCACTACTAGGCAACAAAAAGAGAGACTTCTCTGTTTATCATTGAGAATATTGTTGAGAATAGTGTATATGTATGTGTATAAAGATAAATATTTTAGTGGCATATTAGTTCTATTTTAATTTTAACTGGGCAATATGCCGTTTATCTATAGCCCATGACCTCCCAACATATTTTTAAATCATGATTACATTACCAGAGATGGATTTTCTTTTTTCCCAGAAGCTTTAAATCCAATCAGAAATAAGCTGGTTATCCCCATTATCAGTCATACCATTGTTGCACAAATGTGAATATCTTGCCTTGTAGATTGGTCTAGTAGCTTGGGGTATTCAAAGAAACAGAATAAAATATACATTTTTTAATAATTGAGGAGCATTTTGTTTTCATTTTTTCTGTGGATCTACTTAAGCATGTAGTTTGATGTAAAATTCCTGTCTATTGTGAGGCCACAGTGTTAATCCAAACAGAAAAGTTTCTGTAGAAAAAGAATTGGCATACAGTATCCAAATTTGAAAAATTTCTAAACAATAATTTAGATATAAATTCAATAATATTTTAAAAGATAAATAAATAAGCAATCTTGAGACAAAATGTATTTTGCAGATCAGTAAATTTAAATATTAAATCTTGTTAGTTGGCACTGTGATCATCATCAATCTCATTACCTGGAGGCAATTATAAATACTATAGTGCTCACCTATAAGGCAAGATATGCCCACTCTTAAACTAGTTAAAATAGTGGTAAGACAGTTTATAAGGGTTTATAGGGGAATAAGCAACTTATTTTTTGGTTGAGCTTTCTGCATAGAAAGAAATTCATGCTTGATAATGTAAACCTGTTTTGTTTGCTTGTTTTTGTTTTCTTTTGTTTTTAAACCTATATCACCAGGATTTCATATTTATATATATATGACAAGCTGTTACTGTTTCTTTGCAAAATGGACATTTTGACAATTGTCTTATAAACGGTCATGTATATATCTAACTCTAGGTTAGGGTTTTTTAAACTTTGATCTGATAAACTTCCTCTTCTATTATGATACAGTTAATGGAGACATTCACAACTGCCTTATGCACTGAGGAAAGTAGTTGTGAAGAATCAAGACCTAAATACAACATCTGTTTCAACCATCCTGCAAGGCTAAAAGAATATCACAGAAGGAGAAAAGAATATGAGCAAGGAGAAGAATGCTATGAAATGCTGACTTCTGGATACGTCATGGTCGTTGCACTCATGAACTCACTGCAGCTATGTTTCATTAAATAAGACCTGAGCAAATTCAAACCCAAAAGATCAGCCAACATATCAGAAAATACCATCAATTTGCTTTAATATGGTTGGTTATGAAAATGACAGGGGAAGAGAGAAAGAAAGGGAGAGAGAGACAAAGAGACAGACAGACAGACAGACAGAGGAGGGCATTGAGATATATACTGGCAGATGTCCAGAGAGAGTGGAAGGAGAGTTGGGAGATGAGGGCAGATAAGATCAAGTTACATTGTGTGTGTGTGTGTGTGTGTGTGTGTGTGTGTGTGTGTGTGTGTGTATTATCAAAGAATATATAAATATAAAATGTCTCCAGAATTTGATAACCAGTATAGAATTAAACCAAAAGCGATTCAGATGAAAGAAAAACAAAATATTGAAAGTAAACCATGAGTATGATATCATGTTGTCAACATAGTCAATAATGTCAGTAAATGCTAAGATGTCAAGTAAGAGGATATTGATCATTGGTTTTTGAGATGGGGAAATCATTGAAGATGTTAGAAATGCTATTTCGGAGAAATGATGGTTTGGACCACAGAGTGCTCTGAGTTAGTGAAAAAGGTGAAGAAATGGAGCCAGTTATTTTAAATGATTATTTCAAGAAATGGGGGTAACAGGGCTACAGTTGGAGAAGTGCTTAATGGAAATGAAGACTGAATGTTTTTTTTTCTAATTATACTCTGGAGCATTCTCAATAGAGTCTTACTGTTAAAATATCAGGTATAACATTTCAATTTTAATATGGGAATAACATTAATAATTCCTGATAGACAATAAAAGAAGAAAAATCATTTTGAATATCAGTACATAAAGGTAATCTGTATATGGCCTTACACTAAGTCCTAAGAACAGCGAAGCTTAGCACAAATATGGGTTTGGGAACTTTAGGACATCATGTGTGTTTATAGTAGGCATAAAAATGAGAAGAAAAAAAGAAAACTAATGTGATATATTCAAAAATATAAAATTGATTTCAAATACAAATTTATTTTGCCTACAATTTGGAAACCTCATGGTAAAATGGAAAAAAAAAGAGTCAATAATTGGCTGCCCACTGGAGAATATGAAATGCCATGAGGAAACAGAGTTATTTTGTCATATATTTTCTTAATAACTGCAGCTAGAATTCTGTCCTCAACTTCATTCAGAATTTTTTTTCTACAAAGTTCAACAGTGTTCTAAAATTGCTAATTCTATAAGGTTCCTTTCCAAACCTATCTTGCTTCAGCCATTACCAATATTTGGCATGAGTCTTCTATTATGTTGCTATCTGGCATTAAGTGTCATATATTTCTTTTCATAGATTGTTTAATTCTTCTTCATTGATTTCATAAGCAAAGTTTACAATGGTTAATTCTTAAAAGTCCCCATTTTTCCTGACTTTTAGGGAAATATTTTTAATTTTCAGCTCATCGAGGCATTTGTAGATTACAAAATCTTTTTTTAATCTCATTCTTAAACTCTAATATATCTGCATTCAGCATTGTTGAGTTCCTTTCCTGGCTACAACATAGGCTTCTTAGAATTAACTTGACTCTAGCTGTCTTTAATTATTATCACCCAGTGAAGACCTCCTAGATTTGCATGTTCTTTACTTAAAAATCTAGTTCTCAACTTACACTAACTGGACTAACATATCAACACCACTACAAGAGGAAGTTCTTAGCACTCATGTGACTGATGAATTGAGGGGGTTTGGTATGTTCCTCTCATCTGAGCAGAAGGATAGGATGGAATTGGGGAAGAGGGAGACAGGAAGGATAAGACATGGAGTGGAGGAGGTAGGGGACTTTGAGCGAGATGCAACTTGAAAAGATAAATTAATAAAAAACAAATATAGTTTGCAAGTCATTGATTACCCATCCTTTGCATCTCTCATTCATTTGTATTAGTGTAAGTCTTGACTCTTCCTTCAGAATACATTTCTTTTTTTACTCCTTTTATTAACATTGATTATTTCCTCATATAATATATCCTGAATATAGTTTCCTCTCACTCTACTCCTTCTTGTTTCTCCACACTTATTCCTCCATCAGGATCCACTCTCTTTCTCTCTCTACTTAAAAAAGAAAGGGTTTCTAAGAAGTAACAATAATCCAGAACAAAATAAAACATAATAAGCTAAAGAAAAATCATCACATTGAAACTGGACAAGGCAAATAGTGAAAGGAAAAAGAGTCCCAAGACAAGACAAAGAATCAGAGATCCGGTTGCTCAAATAATCAGGAGTCCCATAAAAGTACTAAACTGAAACTGGAATATATATGAAGAGGAGCTGGTGCAGACTTTTGAAGGGCCAATATTTTCTACTTCAGTTTCAGTGAGTTCATATGACATTAGCAGAGTTGCTCCAAAGGGCCTTATTCTCTTGATAGTCTTCATTCCTTCTAGTTCTTACACTCTTTCTAACTCATTTTCTTCAGGTTTCTCTGTGCTCCAAGGGGTGGATTTTGATGCAAATATTCCACTTACTGCTATGTATTCCATGGTATCTCTCTCTGTATAGTACCGGGCTGTGAGAGTGTATTTGTCACCATCTGCCACAGGAAAAAGTTTCTTTGATGATCACTGTGATTTATGAGAATAGCAGAATATCATTAAGACTCATTTCACGGCTTTGGTTTTGTTTTTTGATGAAGTGGTATTTGGTTTTACTCTTTTAGTCTTTTTCTTGGTTACCTAAGTACTGTCACATATATGTTCAATCTTTTGGATAATGCCTTACGTCAAATTAGACATTAGTTGCTTTCTGCCACAAGTTTTCTACAGGATTTCCCTGGCATGTTTTGTAAAAGAATTTCAGTTCAGAAACATCGATGCTCTGGCAAGGTATCATATCCAAAGACCTAGGTCTCTGTGATCTGGCTGGAATGACATAAGTTTAATACCTCTGGTTGGAATACAGAGAAGCCCTTCATAGAGACCTTTAATCCCAAATAATGAAAGTAACATTAGTTTGTAGAAGAAAATACCCATGTTCGAAAATAATATCTAATTTAGGGACAGACAAAGTGACAAATCAGGGAAAGATTTCACAGAATGAGGCAGAGATAGGCTAAGCACATTTCCTACAAGAATAGATAGGAAAGAGAGGTGATTTAAGACAGCACAGGGACAGGCAGTACAGTTAAGTTCAGTGAGTCAGTGGGAAGTCAGTGGGGAGGGAGTCAGTGAAGTGGAGTTCAGTTCATTCATCAGATTTTCGAAGTTGAGTACCTGTTTATTGCAGGTCAGCACAGGCAGTTGAAGCCAGAGAATAAAAAGAAGCCATATGATTAGAATGTATTGCAAAGATAGTATGAGGGCAACAAGAAAAATTCAGTGAGAAGCCTAGAAAAGACATATTGAATCAGTCAGCTTGGACAATAGTTTGAGTCAGAAGAGTTGAGTTGAACCATCCAGCCAGAGTACAGTAAGAACTAGAAAGAGTACAGAGATAGATAGATGGTCTTCAAAACCTCAGGAGATCTGTATAACATGACATTTAAATGTGTATTCTCAACTCAGGATTTTTTTGAAGTTGAGACATGTCAGCTCCTGACAGTACTCCCAACCCCTATTCTACTTCATGTAGATGATGGGCATCGAAGAATCTCCAATTGGAGATGGTTCCATTAGTGGCAAGATAGCCACAGGGTAAGAAAAATCCTTTGCTTCAACTATAGACAGAAAGTTGCCTGAAAAGAAAAAAAAAAACTTGGAAGAAGGTAAACTGAGTGCCTATCTCAGCCAAGATAGGGTGGACAAGTCCTTCATAATTCCTGCTTTGCAATTAATGTCTGTCCGAGATACTGGGACAAAAGGCTGAAAATAGATGCTCTAATGTATTGAGAGATACTGGAAACTGTCCAGGCAGCGAGTTGTCTGTCACTTCTTAGTTTTGGAAGCTGCTGGCTCTGAAATTCATGTTTGTTCAGATATATTTATCCTTCTCAGGTCTCTTATATGGTTGAAGACTAGATAGTTAAAGTCTCATGGTTAATGTTCAGGAATTAAAAAGATGTTGTAGGCCTAAGAGGATGTTTTTAGGTTGTTAACACATGTTAAGATAGAAACTAAGTTAGGTATAGAACTTCAAACTCATCAAGATAGATAGATAATACAATATTTATTAATAGTGATCAAATACATATAGATTGGACATTGGGAATGTATGTTATACCTTATAATTTTTATAATTATTGCCTAGTTGCACTTATTGTTTTGTATTTATTGTTATTAGATAAGGAGTCTTTTATTGGACTAAACAGGGGAGATGTTGGGTGGAAATTGTACACCTTAAATAAAAACAAAACAAAACAAATAAAAAAAACAATAAAAAAGAACTAGAAATGGTAATCTTATTCAGCAATAAAAGTTACATTTACAATATTTTGCAGGAAGGAGAAATAGTAGATCAAAGGTGGTTTGCAGATGGTTCGGTGTACATGCATCTTTTTGGTAGCTGCAGAGTAACTTCCAGCACAAACAACTTTATTAATTAGTGGTAAAAGTTCTATGTAGGCACTAACTTGACTTCTCCATGTTCAATGAGTTGTGGGGTATTGTCTTTAGCAATGGGGTTTTTCTCTAAGTTTGTGGAATGCAACCTAATCTCTTAGCAAAAGCTGTGTTGTTTGATGATTTCCATAGGACTCCCATCTCTAAAACTCAACTGAATGCAACTTAGTCGAGGTGCTAAATGCCTTGTTTAATAACAAGAAATGGTCAGCTTGGATAATATATTCCACATTACTTGCATGTGGGGGGGGGCTCACTTGGAGTGCCTTCATGTATTTTAGTGTGTTTTACTGTACTAGGCTTTTACCACCATTCAAATGCCTCTCAAATAAAGCTGTTTCTCCCCCAATTCACTCAATCTCATCTCCCCTTTACCTCCTCATTAAATCCTCTCATTCCCATCCCTTCCCTGCCTCCAGTCTACCCATAAAATTTATTCTATTTTACATCCCCAGGGAGATTGATGCTCTACCCATTTTTTAATGTAAGCATTTCTTTCTGTTGTCCTAGAGTGGAAAATGTACTTAGCTGTCTCTCTCTCATTCCTACACTTACATGCAGGTCTCTGCAATCTTAGTTGTATATACTAAGCATGTGCTTACTGTTGTTCCTTGGCATCTACTGATCTGTGGGCCTGGAATAGTATTCTATCATACATGTATAGCTTGTTTCCCCATCACTAAATATCAGTATGTTAAACAATACTGTTAAACATTATTCCTCATTCCCCTGATGAACCATCCAGTCTCCATTACATATTTAAAAGTGATCTTATAATAAAGACAAATTAGACTTATTTCTGTTTATGATTAAAACTATTTCTTAAGGATTGGCCTATGACACATCTGTAACTTTAACTAAAAATGATGATTCACTTGTCTGTTCCAGGAAATGGTAACCATGTCTTTGTTTCAAAAAGTTTATATCCTACCTTTGTTTGAAAAGATTGTTATGACTGCCTTGTTATGACGACCTTGCTATGACCATCTTGTAATCAGGTGTTTGTTTCAGGATGTCAATATGACTAATTTTTTGTGCTTATATTTTGCTCCTGTAACCCTGTCTAGTTTGCTCTCCAAATTCCCTATTTGGAAACCCACTGTCCATGGGCTATAAAAACCTTGTCTTTCTCACATTCAGTACTGATCTCTTGAATCCTACCTTTAGGGTAAATGACTCATCTATACCAATAAAAATGTTTGATTTAATTATTTACCTGCTTTAATTAATTTAGCCTTGATGATTTGGGTTGGTGGTTGTTCTCTGCAGATCTTTCTGATTAACATTCTCTCTTTTACAATCTTTCTATGCTTTACACTATCAAGGTAGTACACTATCCCACTTACAGCTTATGAGTACTTGACTGGTTTATCTGCCAAAATGGCATTTTCAAGAACTTTCCTCCTGAATTTTACTACTGGAATCACTTATAAACCTGTCCCACATTTAACATGGGCATATTGACTGAACAGGATTATATTATTTTTGAATTGTAAAATCATCAATGTTAAATATAAATCAAGTAGTGAGACAATCAAAAGACTATGATGGCAATTTATTTTAAAAGAAAATTGTAGAAAAATGATTTTAAAAGAAAGAAGAGAATGGATAAATTTAAAAAATTCAAAAAATGCTGCTCAAAAATGCTTATAATTTATTAATACAGAGTTGAAGGAAAATAAAAACGCCATGACTACCGGAAGGCATGGATAGGGGAGGAGCTATTTCCTATTGCTGCACTCTTGGGAGTAACAAGCCTTAGGTCCTGTACCTTCTGCTGAGCCTGCAAAGCTCCAAAGGATAGTCCCAAACTAAAGGTTGTAAGTATCTTAATTTCATGGCCACAAAACAGAGAAAATAAAAAGGCAGGAATGTGAGAAGGAATTTGCACTGAAAGTGAGGTTTCAGTATTCTGAGCTAACAGTATTGGGAGAGAGGTAAGAAGGGATGGATTGTGATGATGATTAGAATATACTATATAAATATGTGAGATATTCAAAGAAGAAGTGTAATTATTAAAGAAAGCTGTTAAGGAAGAGAAGAACAGGACTGGTTGAAAAGAGGAATGGGATTACTAGGGGAGGAAAAGCCACAAAAGAACTGAGTGAAGAAATAGGATAAGTATACATTATGCACCTAGTTGAAAAAGTTACAGTGAATCTAACTATTATGTATAATTAACACATGAAAATTTAAAAAATTGTTTTAAAAACTTAAGATACAAAAGTGGAAGAAGAGTGAAACAGTTGCATTTGGAAAAAATCACATTTAGTCACTGACAGATGAGAACAGTAAATGCTTACCTAAAATTAATGTCAATTCCAAGAGTTTAGCAGAAAACTAATAAGAACTATAGGGACACTGCTATGAAAAGTTATCCATTAAATTGGAGTATTATGAGAAAGGAGACACAAGGAGTGATAAGAAGAGAAAAAGGAGAGGCAGAGACAGAGAATGAGAAGGGGGAAAGAGAGAAAGAGAGGAATGGGATTACTTATGGCTTATGAAAATTGGAGTTCGTATTTTCACTTACTGTTATTATATTTGTGACCTTTGGAGTAAAAACTAGCAGTTTGGAATGATCTAACTTAATCCATAGACTAGTCTCTCAGAAAGCAAGGTATGATTTATCTAAATATCTCCTCTCTCTCTTTATCTCTGTCTGAAAAAAATATTATAGTGTAGAAGTATAAAATTTTTTTTTCAGTCATCATAAATCATAAAAAAGACAGACACTCCTGAATTCAAGTAGAGAATAGCATGCTCCAGGAGATACAATATGAATTAGTAATGTGTTTCTGAGCAGCAAGCTGTGTCCATCTGAGTGAAGAGTACATGAAAAAAAAAACATGTTTCTTGAATTTTGCTGATTAAATTTGGCAAATTTGGTGTTAGAAAACATAAGTTGGGGGCATAATTGGATCTTTGGCCATACTAGTTTATATAGGATGGTAAAATAACAAAATGAACCTATTGCATTATGTAAAGAGCTAGGTGATTCTCACAGAGAATATGGATAGAGTTCTGCTCTGAGATGATAGAAGTGTGTGCAGGAGTTGCTTAGCACCCTGGAGAAGATAAAAGGCTCCAGCTTCAAAGAAGAGTAAAATGACAGCTGAATCTTTCTCAGTGCTCTGAGCTAACTGTTGGAAAATTTTAAAAATTGTACCTACAATGTAATCTTTCCAAGTGAAAATATAGATTAATGTTAAGGTGATCAGCTAAAACCTCATTTATGATTTTTTTCATACAATCTACATTGAAGCAGAACTTTACATGCTTTTTATCTCTTCTATAAGGCATGTTTTTTTCAGATGATGGTATTCTTCTTTTTTCCTATGAACACAATTTCAGTTTATCAACACAGTTACATAGAATCATAAGTCTTTGGATGGAGCGATGATTCAAAGCCCTTTCAGATGATCTGATTTCTGTTCCCAGCGTCAGTAACATACAGTAACTCCAGCTACTGTTATAAAATATATAATGGGGAAGTAGAATAATACTCATAAGCCAGAATATTTTCAAAGTTTGTGACTTTCTCTCTGGAACATAAGGAACAATATCATAGAGTCATTACTATAATATAAAAGATACATTACGTATACATTCATACAATGCATATAATGAGAAAGAGAATAATATTATATACTTTGAAAACATCTTCAGATTTACTATTATTCAGAAGATACTTGAAGTTGGAACTATATGAATAAAGACATATAACACAATAATTTTTGAATGTGGATTTTGTTTTGTAACTAGATTATACACAAATTTTATTATCTCAGTTTAGTAAACTTATTTGATTTGTGATTTGTTACAATACTTATAAAATCTGTTTATGGTAACTCACTCTGCAAAATTCCTTCCAGTATGACTGTTTATGCAAATGAGACCTACATTGCTACATCTCCAGGGCCTACCTTCAAACACACTCATCTTTTATATTATAGTCATGACTCTAGAATATTGTTCCTTATGTTCCAGAGGGAAAGTCACAAACTTTGAAAATATTCTGGTTTATGAGTGTTATTTTGCTTCCTCATTATATATTTTATAATAAAAACAAATGTATGTGATTCTGGGAATATCAAAGGACATCTTCTGGACCTGCGCCTCCCTCGATTCACTGACATTCACCCTCAGGACTACAGAGCTAAGATTTCTCCATTTCCCTGCATCCATCTCCCCTGGGAGAATATCTAGATCTATCTACTTTCTATATATTTTTTCATCACCTATTTCTCCACCTACAAATAAATATTCATATATCACTCTGTATAGATTCCCACAAAATATATGTTAATAACTATTGGTTAATTTCTCTATGTAAGGGCATACTTTTCACACTCCACACAAATTAAACATGTACTTGCCCTGAAATATCTAAGAAAATTGAGAAATATAAGTATATTATTTATGTTCAAGAACTCAGAATAATGGAATTGACTGCATTCCATAAATCAGTCTCATATGTTCATTTATAAAAAGGAGGCTCTTTTTTCTTCAGAAAACATATTTATCAACTTTTCATTCTTGTCTGCTTGTATCTATGTTTCAGTTTAGTATATTTGTTTGATTCTTGTTTTATTAGAATACTTATGAAATCTGTTTATGTTTGTTTGTTAAGTGGTTCAAGTTGTTAGTGAATCTCCAGGAAATCCATCCTAGCTATTATCTATTATTGATTTATTTCTTCCAGTTGCTGTGTGGTCAGGAGTCTGACATGAATCTGCTGTATAATTTAAAATCTTTGTTTTTTGCTTCATTGGGACTGAATAAGCAGCTCCATATTCTGACTGCCTCCTCTAGACAGATTGTTACGTATGGGAATATTTTTTGCAGTTGACTTATCCTATCTTCCTTGCCTATATTTCTGTTTGGAGTTTATTAACAATTTCTGAAACTTGCAGCTTTAAAACTTAGTGACTATTGCCACACTACCACTGTGCCACTGGTAGCTCTGGTTCAGTAAAATATCTTCTCATTGTTATTCAAATCTGTATTTAAACATATTAAGATCATGATTATATAAAAGAAATCAATTTTCTACAGTCTGATAATAATTTTAAAGATTAGATGAAGGGCTTTTCCTTTTAGACTTTTTAGTCTGAAAAAGATCTAGCAGAAGCACACAAATAACTGAGTTAGCCACTAGGAATCCACAATAACAAACCTACCAGAATGATATGTAGCAGATGGCAATATTGTTTTATTAGAAATATTAGGGAGATGGTACAAAAATTATATATAACATTTTAATTTCATTTCTGAAAGTTGATTTAATTTACTGTGTATAGAAGAGCAAATTTTGGTGCTTTTAATTGTACTATAATAACTTATGAAGATATAGGTATATAAATCTATGTGTGTGCTAATGTGTGTGCACTCAGTATTTTCTTCTTTCTTCTCTTAAGAGAGTTTCCTACTATATATCCCAGAATAGAGTCCATATTGCAATGATCGTAATTCCTATGCATCCCAAGTGTTTGGGTTTAAAGTTGTACTCTACAATTAAAGGCTTTATAGTATCTTCTTAAAAGGTGTTATTAGAGAAGCTCATCCTGAGTGAGCTAACCCAGACTCAGAAGGATGAACATGGCATCTATTCACTTATAATCAGATTTTAGCCATATAGTACAGGATAACTATACTACAACCAATGCACCAAAGGGAACAGGAACATAGACTTTTTTCCTGTCAATGAAACACTTGGCCCTGGTGGTGCTGTGTTGTAGGCTTCCAGTGTATGAGGAGGCTCATGGCCCTCATATGACTGCTGAACTGGTGTGGGAGACTGATATGTAGGGACACTCCACTCCAGAGAAGTGGGATGGAAGGGACAGGGGTTAAAGGGTGGGAGGGCGGGACTGGGAGGGGTGGAAAGAGGGCACTGTGATGGAGACCTTACCTGAAGTAATAAGTAAACATTACAAAAAATGAGGTACAGTGCTAAACCAAGGATTCACAAAAGAAGAATCTCTAATGGCCAAGGGACACTTGAAGAAATGTTCAACATCCTTAATCATCAGAGAAATGTAACTCAAGATGACTCTGAGATTCTGTGTCACACCTGTCAGAATGGCCAAGATTGAAAACTCAAATGACAACACATGCTGGCAGGAGTGTGGAGAAAGGTGAACACTCTTCCGTTGCTGGTGGGAGTCAATCTTGTAAAATCATTATGAAAATCAGTCTGGCATATCTTAGAAAACTTGGAATAGCTCTACCTCAAGACCCAACCATACCACTCCTGGGCATACATTCAGAAGATTCCTCACCAGACCACAAGGATATCTCCTCAACTATGTTCATAGTAGCTTCATTTGTAATAGCTAGAAACTGGAAACAGCTGAGATATCCCTCAACCAAAGAATGGAAAAAACAAAAACAAAAACAAACTGTAGTTCATTTACACAATAGAAAACTACTTAGCTATCAGAAACAAGGAAATCATTCAATTTGCAGCCAAATATATGGAACTAGAAAAGCTCATCCTGAGTGAGCTAACCCAGATCCAGAAAGATGCACATGGTATCTATTCACTTATAACTGGATTTTACCATATAGTACAGGATAACTATCCTATAACCAACAGACTGAAAGGAATAGGAACATAAACTTTGTTACCTGTTAGTGGAACACTTTGCTTAGTGGTGCCACCATGTAAGCCCCCAGTGCAAGAGGAAGCTTTTAACACTCATATAGGTGCCTAACTGAAGGGAGCTGATATGTTGGGCACCCCACACTAGAGGAGGAGGATAAGTGGACAAGGGAGTAGAGAGTGGGAGGATGGGACTGGGAGGGGTGGAAGGAGGGTGCTGTGATGGTGATGTAACGAAGTAATAAATAAACATAATTTTAAAAAGGTGTTATTAACTATTACCTAATAGTACACATAATACAATGTTTTTGATTCATGTAAATTTAAATATATATTCTATACAATACTATAATTTATACTTTACCACTAAATTTACTCTGTGTTGGTTACTTTCCCTGGTATAGTAATTAAATATGATTCAGAAGCTATCTAAAAGAGGAAAAATTTTATTTTTCTTGGCTGACAGTTCAAAGATCTGCTGTTCATCATGGTGGAGTAGGGTGGTGACTGACTGAGCCTTAGGTTCTTCTGTGAGAGTTTACAGTGAAGCTTGTTACTTCGCTGTCAAGCAGAAAAAGTAATGTCCATGGTCAGGCCCAATAAGTCAGGGTCTTTTCTGCCTGTCCATAATGAGGCACTTCCGTCAGCTAGTCCCCATCTCTAAAGGTCCTAAGAATCCTCCAATAACTTTGCAACCACAACTTGGGACCAAATGCTTAAATGCACGAGACATCTATAGCTATTCACATTCAATTCATGATGCTTAAAGTAAAAAAGCACAAATTCATTATTATTAAATACTAGAATGTTCTAACCTAAAATAATTTTCATAGTTTAAGCAAATTTGGAATGAACCTTGTATTTTGACAATTGATGCTCATTTAAATATAAATTCTCCATTGACACTAATTGCATCAATTATGTTTTTATTGTAATCTGCCAATATTTTATTAAAATAAATGAAACTAATTAGTCCTACTAAAAGCAACTAAAAACATTGAAAACAAACCATGTATTACAGCCATGAACATTAGTGTTTCTATTATAGAAAAAGGAATTTAATATTTGTTATTCTTAAACATTGTCATTTTATGTGTATCTGTTCTCTTAATATAGGTAATATATATTTTGCATATTTTATATGAGTCACAGTCTCTCTCTATAAATATATGTTTATCTACTAAGAATATATTATACTGCACTAACATATTATAATACACATTGCATTATACATAATAATATATATTATAATGTAATATTATATATTTGTATATATAATTATATGCAATTATAATGTAGTGTTAAGCATTCTAAATGTTAATTAATTGGTTCTGCTTGCTGTCTGTTACTTACATCATCTCTGATTGGTTAAATAAAATGCTGAGGCCTGAGATTGTGAAAAGACATAGAAAAGTGGAACTTCCTAGATTAGAACAGGAAGCCTGCATTTTAGACAGAGGATTAATTCTTTCCAGCCAGGAGCAGGAGGAAGGAAGACACACACCATGAGTTAGAAAAAAGAACCTGATTCCACATGTCCAGGAACATTGGCTAGCATGGAGAATGGCAGTCCATGGGGACATATGTATATATATGGGGTCATATTTGGGTAATAGAATTACCAGATAGCTTAAATGGGCTAGGATTGCACAATTCAGGCCAGGAATTGTGAAAATCCTTGTGGTCTCTGTGCGCACCTTATAATGGTAGGTTAAAAATTAACAGCTGCTGAACCAATTAGCAAGAGTATAAATACTAGTAAGTAATTTAATTATTTTTTTTACAAATGGCACCAAATGTGGGGCTCGAACCCACATCCCTGAGATTAAGAGTCTCATGATCTACCAACTGAGATAGCCAGCTGACTTGATTTGCGTTGTAGAGCTCTGTGGGTTAGATTGGCCTCAAACACACAATGGACCAGTTTTTTCCTTGTCTCCCAAGTTTTGAGATTAAGGTATGAATTTAAATAATTGAATTACCCTTATTAAACAATAGCATTAATTAAACCATTTTTTTGTATTAGAGTTCCAATTCAGCCATGGAAGCCCCATTCTTAGGGAGATTGGTGTAAAATAGCATGATATGCTATTTTATGTTAGCTTTTCTTAACTTTTGGCTGTGGGAGGCATGCAGTTTGCAAGTTCTTCCCCAGCCTAACTCTGGGTTCTTACATTGGTTAACAGAATCTCTCTCTCTCTCTCTCTCTCTCTCTCTCTCTCTCTCTCTGTCTCTCTCTCTCATCTATCTATCTATCTTGCTTTCCAGACAGGATTTCTCTGTGTCTTTGTCCTGGACTCCCTTTGTAGACCAGGCTAACCTTAAACTCACAGAGATCAGCCTGCCTCTGCCTCGCAAGTGCTGAGATTAAAAGTGTGCACCACCATACCAAGCAATTATCAGATAAACAATTTAATTAATTATTTCTACAAATGGCATCCAATGTAATTTAATTATTATTATTTTTTTACAAATGGTGCCCAATTACAGCAATTAGAATCTGTGCTTACAGCATAAGAAGGCCCGGGTTAAAGCCAGTTTCCCAGCCAAAGAGCGGGTATCCAAACCCAAATGCATTTCCAAGATGTGGCTACCTTAACAAAAGAGGTTGCCTTGCAGCAAAGGTGGAGAGCTAAGGCTTAGCTCTCCTTAAGGACTAAACAACTGGTAGCCATCTAAACAGAGCTTGAAAGCAGAATTAATAGCCTAGATTAAAAATAGAGGAATTCATAATGCCTCAATTCAGATTCCAATTGAGTTTGTTCCTCTTAGCATGCAAATGATTTTTACCCTGACAATTGTGGTTCTGTGTATCATTTTTGGGAGAGTTCAGACTAGGGTGTTCTTAAAGGAAAGAATTTACAGATGAAATTCTAAATTGCCAACAATGATAATGAAGGGAGGAGGGAGGCCCTTCGCAATAGATAATACAAAATAGATGACAGCTGGAGCTAAGAGCTCCCTGGCTATGAGGTGCTTGTCGGGATATTCTGGGAAGGGTCCACCAGTGAAATACAGTCGCAACTAGATTTTAAGTAATAACAAACAAGTTGCAGCACAGGATGGCATGGTTAGGCATGCCAAGGCTTTTGGAATGTTGTTTCTTTGCTTGATTTTTGTTTTGATGTCTTTGATTTCCCTATATCGGGAGGTAGAGAGAATATTTTTATTGTTTGGCATTGCTAAAACATAAGAGATTTTTGAAGATTTTGGGCAGATTTCAAATTGTCACTACAATTCACAGTTGCTCTCTGTGTTACAGAGTTACTAGTATCTGAGATATAAGTGAAATATTTGAGCAGGGTGGTACTAGCACACACCCTTAATCCCATCACACTAGAGGAAGAAACAAGCAGATCTCTGGATTCTTGACCAGCCTGGTTTAAACAATGAAGGCAGGGTGGGAACCCTGCAGGGAAGATAAGTCTGCTTACTAAAGACAGTCTAGAATTCAAAAATGACACATTTTTCCTGTATGTTAATTTTCACATCCAAGGCATTTTGGTAATTGCAGAACTACCTGTTACTTGTGAGAAATTATATATTTTCAGAACGGGACCTGAGTCCAAAGAAGACAAGACAAGTAACCCAAATGATCCAGCCTCATAGACTGCCTCAATAGCTGTTTACTCAAAAATCTGCATCCAGAACAACTTCAAACAGCTTGCTGAGATGGCCCAGCCTCAAAGAATGTTCCAGACAGGACTTCAGTAAATCCCTGAACTTTCCTATCCAAAATCCAGCTTTGGACTACAAATTACTCAGGACATTCAAATTGTTGAGCACATAGAGACTGGACAACAAATGTTACAATTAACTTGCCTAACCATTTGTCCATTTTATTGGGCCCCCAAACAGGTTTTCTGCATCCCAATTTAGCAGGAAGCAGTTTTAAGAGAGCTATGTCGCATTACCAGAAAGTGGGGTGGATGATTCTTTGATCATTTGATGTGTTATAAATGTTGTTTATGGGGAATGGTTACAAATTGTTATATGGTCTTGTTAGCAATGTATAGAAAGTTAGACTTGGAGATCTCTTTTTCTTTTCTTTATCCTTTCTGTCTTATATAGGGGGGAAAGACTTGAAAAGAAAAAAAGGGGAACATATGTATATAATGTAGGAATGATCAAATATAAGGATAATTATTAAATCTGCTCAGAAACTCAAAACTATTGTTATTCTCAAATAAGGTTATCTTTCAATACATTTGTATAGAAATTTGTATATTGATAGAAAAAAGGTTAAATTTTGATTCATTGGTATAGAATTTTATATTTAGACAAATACGTATATTTCAACTTATATAAAGTATTGTGCCTATATAACTCATTTAAAAATACAGGTTTACCTCCAATCCTTTTATGGGTTGCTACTGCAATCTATTTAGGAGTCTGGGAAATACAGTTTGATTGCTGACCAGTCAAGCTTCTGGTCATGTCAAATACTAGTATTAATTTATCAAAAAATTGGCTTATAAGATTAAACAGAGAGTAATTGGTTAAAAATATGCAGTTTATTCATAGATAGATAAAAGATAGATGATAGATAGATAGATAGATTTATAAATAAATCGATAGATGTCTTCCAAATCCCCACAGGCATACAGAAAATGGCATTTAAAGATTTTTTTTATTATTTTAAGAATTGTTTTACTTAAGACAATCAGCTCCTGACAGTTCCCATTTGACTTGGAAGAAAAAAATGAGCATCAGAAAGAATTACCTTCAGGAGATAATTCCTACTAGGCAAAACTGCCCCTGCTCTCTAAACAGACTATATGCAGTCCAAAGATGGGCCAGAGCTTAAATGCAGGTAAGTCGATGTCCTGATTCTGCAGAGACAGAATGGGAAAATCCTTATTTCCTGCTGCACAATTTAGTCTGAAAAAAATGCTTGGCCAGAAGGCTGAAGATGATATTGCAATGATATTGAGAGATATTTGGGACTGTCTAGGCAACAACTGTCATATTTCTTCTTGGAAGCTGCTCTCCTATGCTTCCTACTCACTCAAATAATAACTTTATCTGTTCTTATGTCTTTGATGGGGTTGAAGGCATAATAGTTATAAAATGTCAATTGAATTTGAGTTGTTTAGGATTTAAAAGGATATATTCAAGTCTAAATAAAATCTTTTTATGTTTATAAATATTGGATATTAGAGAAATTATTTAGGTTCAGAACTTTAGAGACACCAAGATAGATAAATGATTTTTTTCTTCTTCAAGATTGCCTGATACAAATAGGCTAAACATTATGTGTGTACCTTTTATATATGGTTTTCTTGATTGTTCCATATTTGTTCTTATTGTTTTTACTATATGAGTTAAAAAATTAGCCTTTTTATTAGAAAAAAGGAGGGAATTGATGGGGTAGTGTTAAGCATTCTAAATGTTAATTAATTGGTATTGCTTGCTGTCTGTTATTTTCATTGACCCTGATTGGTTAAATAAAATGCTGAGGCCTGAGATGGAGCAAAGACAGAGAAAGGTGGGACTTCCTGAAATTAGAACAGGAAGCCTGCATTTTAGATAGAGGATTAATTTATTCCAGCCAGGAGAAGGAAGAAGGACGACATACACCATGGGTTAGAAAAAAGAACCTCATTCCACATGGCCAGGATCATCGGCTAGCATGGAGAATGGCAGTCCAAGGGGATGTGTATATATATATATACACACATATATATATATATATATATATATATATATATGGGGTCATATTTGAGTAATAGAATTACCAGCTAGCTTAGATGGGCTAGGATTGTACAATTCAGGCCAAGGCTTGTGAAAATCCATGTGGTCTCTGTGTGCTCTTTCATAATGGTGGGTTAAAAATTAACAGCTGCTGAACCAATTAACTATACATAAATACTAGTAAGTAATTTAATTAATATTTTACACAATTATATATAAGTATATAATATATAATTATAAAGATGATTATATATGTATATATGCATATATATTCATACATACATTCACATACATATATACATATACGTGTGTGTGTGTGTGTGTGTGTGTGTGTGTGTGTGTGTGTGTGTGTGTTAGAATAGATAGTGTCTCACTAGGTAGCAGCAGGTCCATCACCCACACCTTGCTATGTACACCAGTCTGGCCTTGATTCAGCTGAGTTCCACCTATCTCTGCCCTGGTGTGGTGGGATTAAAGGGATGTAGCACCATTCTCAGAGATCATTATATTTTACTTCAAAATTATTAACTAATTTATCGAGATAAAATGTATGTATAAACTATTGTATCTCAACAGCTAACTTGAGAAAACTCAGTTTTCTATTTTTATTCACATGATTTCTTAGAAACATCTTGCATTAATATAATTTATCTTTAATTTCTCTTTAAGTCAGTCATATTTAGACCTTGCATCCTTTATTCATCATTATAATTTTAAATTGACTTCATAACAAAAAGGTTAACGTTAACACGGGGATTTTTTTCTTTGAGGTACATAAGTCAGAACGCTTTGACTCACAGTCATTCTCAGTAACTCACATAAAATATAGTTCTAATATCACATTTTTTTACTAATAACCTAGCTGGCAGATTATATAGGGTATTTAATTACCCAGGTATGTCTTTTTTGCAGAAGGAATATGCTTTTAAATGTTACCCCTGTGACCTGTAAAATTTTATGAGTTCTTTGACAACCTAAAGCATTATTTATACCTAGAGGTAGCAGGCAGGACACATAACTCTCAGCTAAAACCAGGTACTGTAAGTGAAAAGAGCAAAAAGTCTGTGCATCCTACTAGAATAAAAAGTCAGACAGCCTTAGAGAAAACTGCCAGTCCTCCCACTTCCAGAACTCCCTGTCTGTCAATTATGGTAATAAACTTTAGAGAAAAGAAATTCCCACCTATCAGGGGGCTACTGAGATGAGTTTTATGTTTTAACCTTGACAGTGAATTTGATCAGATTTGTGTTTAAGTCTTTGACTGTTGGGTGAAAAAATAAACCTCAAAAATGAGCAGAGGATGTACTTGCTTAGTTAAAGCCAAATTTATGTAGAGTATTGATTCACATAGTAATATGGATATTTGTACATCAGCTCTGTGTGTGTGTGTGTGTGTGTGTGTGTGTGTGTGTGAGCATGTGTTAAATCATGTGTTTTGGTTGGATATAAAATACTTCTATGTGATACAGAGATCAGCAGTCAATGGCAGCTATCTTTCTGTATTGTTCTCCAATGAACATGATTTCCTCCTGATTCTGGAGATTTCAGATTTTATAGACTGGTTTGCTAATGGATCCCTGGGATAATCTTTTATGTGTGATCTCAGAGCTTAGATTTTAAGTTTATGACACTACTTGTTTTTATAATGTTGATGAGGACCTAGACCAAATCTTAGTGTTTACACAGGAATTATTTTCAATATGCTCATTTATGTTTTTCTTCATTATCTAATTACTTCAAGGTTAATATTCAAATTAATGTGAAGTTATGTTTGGGACACGATTGAAGACACTGTGAATACATTTGCCAACTTATCAAATATGAAGAATAGAGAGAACATAAAGAACAATATTTTAAATGATTTTCAATTAAAATAAAATCATATTAATTTACTCTTAACTTTTATCCCCATACCTACCTTGTCTTGGATTCCTGTCATGAACCACAACTACAAGTTGATAGTTACTTTTCCTTTGATTATATTTGTTACCTACATTGGTATGTTTGTGTGTGTGTGTGTGTGTGTGTGTGTGTGTGTGTGTGTGTGTTTGTGTCTTATTTAGTGTTGCTATTGTTGTGATGAAACATGTCCAAAGCTACTAAGGCAGGAAAGGCCTTATGAAGGCTTATACTTTAAAATAACATTCTATCTCTGAGCAATAGAGATTCTATCTCCTCAGGTCAGGAACCAGGCAAGAACCTGGAGCAAGAGCTGATGCAGAGGCAATGGAGGAGTGTTGTTACTGAGTTGCTCATCATGGCTTGCTCAACCTGCTTTCTTTTATTTTAAATTTATTTATTACTTCAGATTACATCTCCATCAAAGTGCCCTCTTTCCACCCCTCCCAGTCCTGCCCTCCCACTCTCTACCCCCTGTCCTTTCCATTCCACTCCTCTGGAGTGGAGTGTCCCTACATAACAGTCCCCCGCCACAGTTCTTCAGTCATATGAGGGCCAAGAACCTACTTTCTTATAGAAACCAGAACCACCAGCTCAGGGATTGCACCACCCATAATGGTTGGGGCCCACCCTCCCCCATCAATCACTAATTAAGAAAATGCCTGGACCTGGACTGTATGAAGGCATTTCTCCTCAACATTCAGATGACTGGAGATAGTGTCAAGCTGACATAAAACCACCTAGCAAAATGTGTGTTTGCACATACATGTTAATATACATGAATAAAACATGCTGATTCTGTTTTTGTTCTTTGTATGTATATGGTTTCAAAACTGATCCATTTATGTTAGACAGAAAATAAGGGGATCATCCCTTGGAGAGGCTAACTCTCTATCTGTCAGCAATCAATTACTAGAATAATTCCTACTACATTCTAAGTGTTATCCTTATATGCACAGGTAAGAAAGTACCACCCGCATTGAAATAAACTTCTCTTTACTTCAAATGGAGACCATTACAGAAAACTACAATTGGACACAATATGGTGATTAATGGATCTTGGTTAGTCCATCCCCATTTAAGGCTCATACAATATCACAGAAGAGGGAATAGAAATATTTTAAGATTCAGAATGTCAGGAAGTCTGTTATAAAGCAGTCTCTACTAGAACTGACTGCATAAACAAGACCATTTCAATATCAATAATGCATTTTAATGTGGAAAGGGGTAAATTTTCTAGAGTGCTAATGCAAGAAAAAAATTTATAAACAAATGTTTCACATGAGAGAAAAGTGACATAAGAAGTGGGAAATGTTCACTGTTTTCAAAAGTATTTCCCTATTTCAATACTACTACAAAACTTAAACTCTGTTATTGTCTGGTACCCATTTCCCACACAGCACCATGTAGATCCAACAAACATTCCAGCATTGTGAGGTGGAGAAGTACATGATACAGTTCAGAGTAGCAGATAAACTGGGATTTAAAGTTGATTTCCTGGATCAACTGAAGCAGTATATATACAAAAGTAAATGAAGATGGATATCTTATGTTTCATTAGAAGCTCTGAATACAAAAATGGAATCCTTTTATTGAAATATTTACATTTCTATATTTAACAAACATATGCTTTGGAAACAAACTTAAAGGATCATATTTTCATATTTTGTTATTATGAAAGTTGTAACTCAGGTGAAAGAAAATAAATGCTATATGATATACCTTATATAATTGCATATCTTTAGATAAATGGTTTCATATAGGAAGGAATGTTAAACAGTGTATATAAATATATATGGTGAATTTATATTTATAAGTAAATATACATATAAAGGATTATTTTGGCAAACATAAAGGCCCATGTACATATGTATGAGTAATCTTATACAATTATTATTGCAATTATTTGATTACATAGAACATAAAAAGTATTTAGATAAATACAGCTCTCATGTGTATTTTGTAAATTATGTAGTCAATATGATAATACAAAGCAAAAAGATGCAACACCATACTCTAATACATGCACAAATATAAGAAATATATACGCAATAAATTGCATAAATATTTACTAAATGAAAAATACCAACATACAGACTTTAAGTAGTAACACTAAATGAACAGTTGGATTCTGACAGAATTATGGATGTTTAAATTCTTTGCTATTATATTTTTCATCCCTAATAAAATTAATCTAAATAACATTAAAATATTATTGGAACTATATTTATGTTATATTGTACTTGACTATGAAAAATAAAAGTATAATATAGGTAAGAATTAATAAAAATATAAGTTGAAACAATTTATAAACACAAAGGATCACTACTTACTGTATTAAAGATGAACATAAAATTAAAAAAAAATCATGATCCTATAAGAAATTCCTATGAGTTAGGAAGCTGAAAAAACACCAAACTCACTTTCTAGAGTAGAAGTTTTATAGGGATTCATGAAAAAGTGACACTGAAACTATTAGAATTGTGTTAGAGGAGAAATAAATATGAAGCATAAGAATCCAAACACACTTTGCTAGAGAATAGGAGCTAATGGGAATACTGCTTTTGGAAAAGATTCTTTGAAGAGAAATATTTACCAAAAAAATGTATATATGTACCAGTTAACATACATTCATTAGAATCTAGTGGGTAGTAGTACAAATATGTTTTCTTATTCCTGGTGTAGAGAAGAAAATTTATTAGAGCTCTAAAAAGAAATGGTATCTTCGAGGAAGGGTAACAATTGGTTTGCAGCACATTTAGGTGTGTCTGGTTGGTCACAGAAGCATGAACAAAATTACTGAAATTTCTTTACTCTGAGGAGGAACATATACAGGATGTGCTTGAGGAAGGCTAACTACCAGACGAACAACACACAAACTGCTACAATCACCAATATAGTAATTGTGGGTTAACAAGGACATGTCAGGATCTGTTCTACAAAATGTAATGTACTGAAATGTAGGGAGAATCTGAGGGCAAGAGTAGAACAAAGGGTGTCAAGAGCACATCCCCAGAGGCCCTGGTCCTACTTTATATAAAAAGCAATGTTAGATATAGCATCATCCTCACATTCTTCTACCAGTACAAAAACCCAAGTGCAATGCTCAGCATCTCTAAAAAAAGAACAACAGCCCCAAGTCTATTACCTGCTCCACTTTGACTATGTTAAGTTAATCATCCACATCCACAACAGGAAGAAAATTCACGTGTCCTTTCCAAAAAAAAAAAAAATACAGTTTATGCCAATTGTTATGGAACCTAAAATGTGGAATATTCCATAAATTATTATAGGAGCCGTTGGTCAAAGTGGAAGTAAGAATAGTATGAAAAGAAACAACATTGACTGTACTCAACTGAGTAAACCACTGGAACCATTTACAGTCTCTAAAAAGCTAAAAGAAGGACATTGTTAAATGTCTCAAGTAAAAGCAGTTGGGAATGTTAATAAAACAGTGGGATTTCATAAGATATTTTTAAATTGAAAAAAATTACTGAAAATTGTAGAAACTGCTAAAAATAAAGTTGATTTTTAACTATTCAGTAAGATCAATGGAAGCAGAATATTTAATGCACCTTAATTAATTTGTACATTATTTAAATTGAAATACAAACAGTAAAAATTCAGTAGAAGTAGAGCATATAAGGAACTGCATGTTACTAATGGTCACATATATATGTATGTATATATATATACATATATGTGTGTGTGTTTTCAGAAGAATAAATAAATTTTCAACTAGATATAGTTGAGAATTTTTACAATAATTTTACAATAATGCATTAATACTGATTATGGATACAAATAAGCTAAAGAGAAAAGTGATTTAACACTAACAGAAAAAGAAAAATAGTTCACTAGTTTCTGTTATCTTATTTCTTTTTATAACATTGAAGGTTAAATCAAGATCAGGTTAACAGATTAAACAGTCATATAACCCCTAAGGAAATGGAAACAGTCATTAAAATCTCTCAAAAAAAAAAAAAAAAAACTCCCAGGACCAGATGGTTTCAGCACAGAATGATATCACAACTTCAAAGAAGAGCTAATTGCAATACTGCTTAAACTCTTCCACCACATAGAAACAGAAGGAGCACTGCCAAACTCATTCTATGGGGCCACAGTCACCCTGATTCCTAAACCACACAAAGACCCAACAAAGAAAGAGAACTTCAGACCAATTTCCCTCATAAATATCGATGCCAAAAATACTCAATTAAATACTTACAAACTGAACCAAAGAGCACATCAAAGTATCATACACTGTGATCAAGTAGGCTTGATCCCAGGGATTCAGGAGTGATTCAACATATGAAAATCCATCAATGTAATACACCATATAAACAAGCTGAAAGAAAAAAATACACCAAACAAAAAAAACACAAAAAACAAAAACAAACAAACAAAAATTCCACAAATATGATCAATCCACTGTACCTCATGGTCCAGCCATACCCCTCCTGGAAATATATCAAAAAGATTCTTCATTAAACCACAAGGACATCAACTTAACTATGTTCATAGTAGTTTTATTCCTAATAGTGAGAAACCAGAAACAACCCAGATGCTCTTCAACTGAAGAATGGATTTAAAAACAGCAACAACAACAAATAATAATAATAAAATAAAATAAACTGTGGTGCATTTACACAATGGAATGTTACTCAGCTATCAGAAAAAAAGGAAATCATGCAATTTACAGTCAAATGGATTGAACTAGAAAAACTAATCCTGAGTGAGCTAACCCAGGCCCACAAAGATACACATGGCATGTACTCACCTATAACTGGAATTTAGCCATATAGTGTGGGATAACTATCCTACAACACACAGACCCAAAGGAACAGGAACCTAGCATAACTATTCTATGAGAAATTCCATCAAGCAGCAGATCAAAATAGATCTTAAGACACACAGTCAAACATTAAGTAGAGCTCTGGGAGTTATGCATAAGAGAGGGAGGGGGAAGAGTGAGACCCAAAGGGGACAAGCACACCACATGAAGATCAACAGAATCACTCAACCTAGGCTCCTAGAGGATTTCAAAGACTGAAACACTAACCAAAAGGGGGAAAAAGAAAACAAGAAGAAGAAGAAGAAGGAAGAGGAGGAGGAGGAGGAGGAGGAGGAGGAGGAGGAGGAGGAGAAGAAGATTAGTATAAACCAGACATAGCCCCTCCCCTATACATACATAGATGATAGGCAATTTGCTCTTTATACAGATCCTTAGCAAGTGGAGAGGGAAGGATCTCTGTCATAGACTCTGTTGTCTGTTATTGGAACACCTCGTAGTAGCAAGGCTACCATTTCAGGCCCCAGTGCAATAGGAAGGTGTTAGCCCTAATGTGAATGATGAACTGAGAAGGGGTTGATATGTGGGATCCCCCTCACCTGAGATGGAGAGGATGGAGAAAGGGGAGAGGGTAGGAAGGTGATACCAGGAGAGAACTGTAACAGAGATGTAACTTGAATAAACAAATGTTGAAAAAAAAAACCAAATTTTAATTTAAATATATTTGGATTATACACACCCTTCCCCTAAGTTGTACTAGAACCTATAACCCTCCATTGTATGATTCTTTTTATGTCTTTTTCTAAGAAAATTATGTTAGAGCCTTTTAGGGAATGTCTTAAACTCACTATCTCTTCTGCTTGTAGGGAAATAACTTTATCTGGCTCTATTTGGAAGTCTTCTTTATGCCTTAGAGATCATGAAAATAAAATACTAGAAATTTCTGAGGCCATTGCTCTAGGAACCTTCTTGGGATATCTGCTCCAAAGGAAACTCAAACATTATAGTTGGTACATGGTAAGCAGAGATAATTGACAAATTGTGTCTGGCCAGGAGAATGGGGTAAATATTCAAGGACTTCTCTTACAATAAGCTTAGAGCTCTCTAAAAATGTAATTCAAAAATAGGAGTCATACAGGGAGAAACAGAACTCAGTCATAAGATAAATTGACTAAAATAACTTATAGATTCTGAAGTGATAGAGTGAATAGGATTAGGTATTAGTATTGCTCGTCATAAAAACTGGTTCAGATTTTCTGTTGGTCTGCAGTGCTTTCAAGCTGCAAATACTGCCAGCCTAAAAGCAGGCTGTCTTATACCAGATGTATTTGCTTTGGAAGATTTAGATTTTTGGCAAATTTAGATTCTATGAATTGGAGTTATAGGGCTAATAATAAAAATAAAATTTATTCAGTTTGTACTTTCTAATTGAGATTGAACTTGGAACTCTGGGTATGTAGTGAAAAATCAAACACATGTCCAGAGACAAAATAATATAATCTGTACTTCTAAGTTAATCATGAGTCTCTCTTTGTTCTGTGAAACCTGTATAAATGAAGAAACAATGTGGTTTATAGTCAGTCAGAGCTTCAAGATTCCCTTGACCACCATGCCGGACTCATTCCTCCCCTGCAGACTTCTTATCTCCTCTGTGTGTGTGTCCTCTCTGTCTGCCTTATCTCTTTTCTGTCTGCCTCCTTGTCAATAACTAGGGAAGACCCCAGCAGATATTTATTAGCAAATATAATGAGCTAGGGATGGATAGTCATGCCAGCAATCCAATAGCTTGGCAAGCAGAGGTAAGAAGAAGGCTCTAATTTAGAAAATAAGTTTGACATTATCACACATTAGTAAAATCAAATAATAAGAATATTATTATTGCATATATTCTCATCGAACTGGATATAATATTTCTGCAGAACATTTCAGTGTATTAAATTCTCATTTACTGTTGGTAAAAGTGCAGATGTTCCTTTTTTTGTTTGGTTGATTTTTTTTATTATGATGTTTATTTATTACATCAAGTTACATCTCTATCATAGTGCCCTCTTCCCACCCTTCCAGGTTCCACCTTCCCACTCTCTCCTCCCTCTCCCACCCATCCCACTCCTCCAATGTGGAGTGTCCCTACAAATCAGCCCCTCTCAATTCAACAGTCATATGAGGGCTAAGGGTGTCCTCTTGCACTGGGGTCCTATATGGTAGCACCCTAGGGCAAATTGTCTCATTGATAGGTAACAAAGTCTATGTTCCTGATCTTTTTGGTGTGTTGGTTGTAGGATAGTTATCCTGTAGTTCATGGCTAAAATTAGAAGTGAGTAGATATCATGTGCATGTTTCTGTATCTGGGTTAGCTCACTCTGGATGAGCTTTTCTAGTTCTATCCATTTGGCTGCGAATTGCATGATTTCCTTGTTTCTGATAGCTGAGTGGTATTCCATTGTGTAAATGTACCTTTTTTTTTATCCATTTGCCAGTTGAGGGACATCTGGGTTGTTTCCAGTTTCTAGCTATTACAAATAAGAACGCTATGAACATAGATGAGGCTATATCCTTGTGGTTTGGTTTGGAATTGTTCAAGCATTTCTTCAAATGGCAGTGAGATATTTGAAGAAATGCTCAACTTCCTTAATCATCAGAGAAATGCAACTCAAGACAACACTGAGATTCCATTTCACATCTGTCAGAATGGCTAAGATCAAAAACTCAAATGACAGCACATGCTGGCGAAGGTGTGGAGAAAGGGGAACACTCCTCCATTGCTGGTGGGAGTGCAGGCTTGTACAACCACTGTGGAAATCAGTCTAGTGATATCTTAGAAAACTTGGAATAGCTCTACCTCAAGACACAGCCATACCAGATGTCTATTTTTTAAAATGTTTTACACTATCTCATAAGAAAAATTATTGAATAATAATCACCCAACACATATAAGAGCTGTATTCTCAATGACTACAAAAGTAGATGCCAGATGATATACACAGCTTTAACTTAAAAAAATAATTTAATGATGCTTTAAAAACAAAAATTTGTGCATAATTTTCTCAGTTGATGTGGTGTTTGTATACCTGTATACACTGTGAATGTCGTAAAACAAAGTCACAACTTTAATTTCTTCAAACATTTAAAATTAATTTTTGTCTGATTATACAACATTCTTTTTTTTTTCAAATTTCAACTGCAACATGAAGCAGGGAGGGGACAAATGGAAATAGAACTAGGCCTTGAAGTAAAAGAACAACAAAAACACAAAACAAAAAACAAAAAAATGCCTACTTCCTCCCCAAACTATGCAATAAGCTTTTAATTTTATTAGTGATATAGTCAGATTAAAATGAGAAGAGTAAACTTAGAGTACAAAGCATATGCTATAATTACATTATATTATAAATGTGACCAAAATGTTTTAGGAAACCTTACCCTTTTAGTTTTCCATATTATCCCTCCAATGGCCCTTAATTTTATTTGTATCTCCACATATTCCTTCCTTATCCCCCTCTGTACTCTTTACTTGAACTTTCACTCCAGACCCCCAGCCATTCATAACTATCTATTCTATTTCACTTTCCTAATGAAATCTATATTCATTCCTTAGTCCCTTACTTTATACTGAACCTCTCTGATCTTATGTATTGGAGCTTGGTAATCACTGAATTAACAGCAAATCTCAACATATAAGTGAATAGTTGCCATACCTACCATGTTTGTGTTTCTGGGTCTGAGTTATCTAAGTTAAGATGATTTTTTCTTTCTCCATCCAATTAGCAGGATTTATTTTTTTAATTTAACATTTTTTTGACCTAAGTATTGATTTCTCCTATTATTTCTGTGATGCCTGTGATTCTTTTCCTATCTGCTATATTCTATTGCTGAGTCCTGCATCTGAGATTACTGTTTGAGTTCCTAAATTTTTGTTTACAAATTTTCCCTAGTTTGGGTTTTCTTCATTTATTGTGTTTCAACTATCATCTCTTGGGCTGTTTTCTTCATTTCATTCTGTTTGTATTTTCATAGATTTTACTAATGAATTTATTCACATCCTCTTTAAGAACCATGTGCATATTCATAACCAACATTTTGAAGTCTTCATTTATGCATTATCTATATTTCATGGTTCAGAGCCTAATGTAGTAGGGTCCTGGACTACAGTCGAGATGTACATGTTGCCCTTTGCTGTTACTGTATTCTTATTCTAGCATGTAGGCATCTGGGTATGGAGAACATTATAATTCTAGGTGCTGATATTTGGTCTTGACTTTCTTGGATGGTTCTTTTGTTCCTTGGTTTCTATTGCCCTCTCTGTTTCTTAGGAACATGTGGTGGCTGAGTTTCTCTTGGTTAGCAATATGTTTGAGACCTTGGCAGATATGCACATTTTGGGGTGTAAATGTGAAACATGTTTTTAGTTCCCTGGCAGACAAAACCAGTGGTATTCCAAGTAATACCCAGTACATTTTAAATAAACAAACAAATAAATTTTGAGACCAAAACTTATGCAAAATTATACTGTCAGAGAGAAAGAATGCATTTATCTTTATGAAGTATAAATTGTCTCAAAACAATGACCCTTGAATTGCACATGGTTGTTTCTCCTAGGTCAGATATTATCAGCTGCAGGATGGTTAAAGTGGGATGTGACAGAGTTGAGTTGGAAGAACTTAAATCATGAAACTTAGTCTTCAGCAAACTTTAGCTGTGGCCTGGAAAATATCCTGAAAAGTTTTCATGGATTTGGTAAATCATTTCTCAAATATTTGGCTGATACAGGTCTCAGCCTTTTGGATGCTGCAGCTACTGTGTGAAGTTTTACAAGACAATGGACATATGAAATTTATATTCAACAATAAATCTATCAATCTTTATCTCAGATTAATGGAGCATTTTCAGAGATTATATTTAAAAGTTTTAAAAGCATATATTGTGTGAGATTCCTTAGCATTTTCTTTTATTCCATGACTTAATTCTTTAATTTTTCTATGTTTCTTTTATTTACTTATTTTCTAAATGTTTATATTTAGACTTTTGTGAACTTAACTGAAACATCTTATACACAAAAATAAAATTTTCATAGTAGAAAATTGAATGAAACTGTGTACATAAATTAACTCTCTCCTTTTTATTTTGTCTTGGGAAATTGAAGAAAACAATCTTATGCAAGAAATAATGAAAGAATAATGATTCATATATCATGTTCTTTTAAAGTTAAAATGTAAATGTGTTGTAGATTTGTCTTAGAAAAATAAGAGTATTTCTGGGCATAGCATCAGTTTCAGTTAAACAAATCATATATTTGTGGATGTACTTTTCAGATTTCTCAAAGAACAACCAGCCTTCAATATCTACCAATACAATTAATAGGTCTCTAATAGATAAGTATTCTAAGGTTCTACATTTAATTTATTCATTAGCCCAAGAACTGGTACAGGAGGTTGTTTATAGGTCTTGTAAATTACTTTGGGATACTGAAGAGTCAATGAAGACTGCTTATTAGCAACTTTGCCCATTTAGATATGTGATCATATATTCAATTTCAAGTGTTTTCTAAACTCTCTTCTAAACTTCTCTATTAGTGTTCTTCAAAGAAACAGAACCGATAAACTGAATAAGATGCAAGGGAAAATGTTTTATTTTACATAACTCACTCACACGGTTTTACAACCAGCATCTGCAGGCTAGCAGTCACCCTGGATACACAAGTGAGCGTAGATTATAGCTGAAGTCATAAGGCTGGACATATATCTAAGGAATCAGCAGTGGTCCAGACAAGGTCACTGCTTTGAGCACAGCTAAGCTTGTGATTATGATAAGCTCATAACCTTTGCTGGAGCTCTTTTACTTTTCTGGAGTTTGCTATGCCTCCTTTTGCTTTTTATTCTGTAGCAGAAATTTCTACCCCATTTTTCTCATTAGGACCAAGTAAATGACACAGAGACTCTGTATTTTATTAATAAGCAGTGGGCACTGTGCTGGGCAGGTTCTGTGGCCATTGTAGTTCTTCCATGATGCCTCATTACTTGCCAATTTACGGTGTCTTTGGTTACTTCTGCCCCATCTTTCTGTCCTCAAAGTGAACTCCTCTTGGCCACCTGTTCCTGTTCTATACTGTGTAATGGTGATCTCCTCCTTCTCTTTTCCTTCTTCTCCCTCGTTATGTCTCCTGAGACCATTCATTTGATCCCATGCCCTGTCCTATACCTTCCACTCAGTCATAGGCTGCAGACTTTTCTTAACCAATCAGGGTTTATTGGGGAGCATTCTTTACAGTACATTGGTTAGTACAGTGCACCAATATCAGGTTCCAGTCTAGACATGGGCACAGAACTCTGCTCCTTAATACACAGCACTCAAGACTAATCCCAACAAGAATTCAATGTACTTTAATTGAATCTATATATTCATGTGGATGTATGTATGTATAACGTGTATAATGGCTCATGCAGACATGTGTGGAAGGTGAACATTGTGTATTTGTTCTGTTATACTCCACCTTACACTCTTGAGAAAAGGTCTCTCACTATACCTGAAGCTTAACTGGTGGCCAGCTAGCAACGTGACCCCTTCTCTCAAGCTTTCACAGTGATGATGTATGAGTTCCAGGAATTTGAACGAAGGTCCTCATGCTTGTACATATCTCATCTTCAAATTTTTCATGTAGTAATTTGTAAATTCATCCTTATAAATCATTTGGAATCAAATATGTATACACACTGGTCCACCAAACTTAAAACATGCAATTATTCATCACAAGTTCATCTCTTGTCAATGTGGGCCCTATGTGCATGTGCTCTAACCACACCAAATATTTAAATACGTACAAAACAATGTACTTCCAGGTAACACTACCCTATGTAGAACTGAAAATGTGCTTGTGATAGCCAAATAGCATTTTTTTAAATTTACGTTGTATTATATGAAGAGATTGTAAGATAAAAAAGTGAAAATATTCAATACATACCAAGAGTAGGAAATAAATTCTAAAAATATGTTCATTTCTTTGTTTTGTAACTGGTATATTGTCGTAGTTAGCATTTCTAAATTCCCTCTTTTACAACTATCTGTCCTTTACAACTTCCTTCCTGTGTTTCCTTCTTTCTTTGGTCATTTCTCCCTAATTGAAGCACTGCATCTAGGTAGGAGTGGTAGGTTCATGAGCTTCAGGTGGTAAACAAAATGTCATTTCCACAAGAATTAGAACTTAGAAGATTCTCATCACCTCTCTCCAGCAGTACAAATGGGTAGAAGCAACTACTAATGAAGCTGACTCTGAGCAGGTGAGCTGCAGAGAGTGAAAGATTTCCACTGTAGAGCTGTGGACAAGCTGCACAGACAGGGCCAGGGCTGCTGTAACTTTCTTTGTTTTTTAAACATTTATATTTAAATTAATTTATTCATTGTTAAATTAAGCATAGATTATTTTCTCATACAATATTATCTGAGTACAATTTCTCTTCCCTCTAGTCTTCCCAGTTCCTCCCCACCTCATGCTGCTTCTGGATCCACTTCATTTCTATTTTTATTATAGATAACCACCAAACATAACAAAATAAAATACAATACGATAAAATAAAAATCATCATACTGGAGTTGGACAAAGCAACCCAACAGGAGAAGAAGAGATCCATAGTAGGCTTAAGAATCAAAGACTCACTTGACTCATCTAGGCACACTGCTTGCTGTTTCAGTCTGTGTGAATTCACATGAAGTTTACCCAGTTTATTCAGAAGCCCTGTTCTCTTTGTGTCCTCTGATGCCTAGAATCTTTCTGCCACCTCTTCTTCAGGGTTCCATGAGATATAAGGGGAGGGATTTACTGGAAAGATCCCACTTAAAGCTTTGTATTACAAGATCTATCTAGCTCTCTGTGTAATGTCTGGCTGTGAGTCTCTGTATTTTGTAAAGATATCTATTATTTGCCAGAAGTAATTGTCTTCTCCAAAATTACTGCCTCCATTTTAACCTAGGCCTAACCCTGAAACCTTCTAGCCTCCATCCAATCTAATCTAGGCCTGAATGTTTTCAGCCTCTGAGTCTTACTGCTGAATAAGCTCAGCCTTTCCAGCTCTAACTGAAATCTGGTTGGTTGGTTCACTCAGCTGTTATATCTCAAACTCATCTCCACGATGACTGATTCAAACTGGCTTCTTTCAGCTTTTAATTAGTTGTTCTACTTGGCCTCATACTAAGTTTGGCAGTGTGTTCTAATCTTCTGGCTCCTTCTCATTCTATATCTTATTCTTTCCTCACCTGTGACTAGATTGTTCTCTCTTCAACCTGTCTCTGAAATCTCTCCTAGTAAAACTTCCTCCTCTCTTTCTCCATCTTTGCTGCTCTCTCTTAAGTCACTTCTCTTTCCTTTCTCTTCTCCTTATAGTTGGGCATATCCTATTCTGTCAAATCTTTCTCTGATTTGTCACTTTTTCTCTCTCTCAGTTAGACATCACTTTTAGACATGGGTGCTTCCTTTTGCAAACTAACTTTACCTTCATTGATTGGGATTAAAGGTGTGTACTAAGGGCGTGTCTGCATTCCAGGCAGATCACAAAGAACTGTATGGTCTTTGGATGTGGTAAGGGCAGCCATGTGGCTGGACTAAAATTCTTGTACAGTTTTTGTTCCCATCTGCTGCAGTAGGAGGCCTCTGTGATGAGGGCTGAATAAGGCACTAATCTATGATTATGGTTAAAAGCATTGGCTTCTCTTGAAGAAGGGAACCCACATGGCAGCTCACAACTGTCTATAACTTTAGTTCTAGGTGATCAGATCCCCTGTGCTGGCTTCTGTGGATATCAGGCATGCATGCAGGCAAGTATTCATCTGCATGCAATAAAATAAATATTTTAGGACCGGGTTGCAGTTCCAAGACTCATCAATGGGTTAGGATGAGCTTTTCCACGATTAAGCTATTTTGAGCCACTCTGCTCCTTTTAAATAACCAACACTCCTGTTAGTACACCAAATGAAAAAATCATTTCCTCAATGGAGCAATCCTCACTTTGGTCTGTCATGGTTGTGAACAGTTGTGTGTATGCTTTACTTTTCACAGGAGACACTCAGCAGCTTTGCCATCTATGCGCACTTCAGAAGTTGAACAAAGCAATTCCAAACAAGCTGTTTGTATCATCCTGGACTAAAACATAAGGATGATATTTTTCTGTTAATAACAATTGAAAGTAATAATGAAACACGTTTGCTTTTTGCATTCACTCTTCAGAGTAATTGTAAAATTAAACATTAAACACATAAACATATATAACTACATAATTAAAGTATTCTTAATAAAAATAAAATGAAGTGCCTAATTAAATGGAGAGTTAGGGAAACTGCTCAGTGCACATAACACTTAAGAAGAAATAAGAGTTGAATGGGAATTAGATAGTGAGTTAAGAGGGCAACCATTACTGGAAAGCTATACATAAGCAGATCTTTAGTAAAAAGCTTATCACATTCTAGAAGTTGATTTTATGCTTATAATAGTAAAAGAAGAGGGAAATATATCTTTGACTAAGTTTGGAGAAAGAAAAAAGTCTGTGTATTTTTTTTAACCTTGAGAATAGTCTGACTTTAAAATTTTCTTTGTGCAAGAAAAACCAGAGAGCACAGGCAGAGAGGAACCATGGTGTTTGTTTCAAAGAAATGTAATTCATCAAGGACCAAACGTCTAAATTGTTTGTTTTACTGAAGATACTGCTTGCTGGTTGTGATCGATAACTTGACGTGCCTATGAGGCTAGGCTAAAATACTTAATAAACCAAACTATAGTGTTACTGAGAACTTTTTATTTTAAGATGTGGCTAACCTCTACAAAAAGTTAATGGTAATAATATCATAGGATAGACTAATTCAATCCTAACCAGTCCTGGGAGTATAATTTTTCTTTATTTTCTTATGATCATTGTTTTTGAAACTCAAGGGAGAAGTGTGGGTAGCTTTAATATTTTATATGTGTGGACAAGATTGTTCAACATCCTTCATTCTTCCCTACTTTTTGTCCTTTCCTCTGCTCTCTGTCATCATCCTACTTTGAGGGAATTATAATGATTCATAGATTATGTACAGAGGAAGGAGATACAGCTTTCCTTTCTTGAGTCTGTTCCTCCATCAGGTAAAAAAATTACCATAGAAGAAGGTTGAGGTCCACAGCACTTGGCCAAAGATGATAACAGTGCAAAGAGCACCCAGAACACACAGAGAAGGGGCCTCATTCCAGAGAGAGGCTCCAGACCTGGGGAATCATTTGAAACTGAAGAGTCTTGGTTTTAGATACTTTTGTCTTGTGTGAACAAACCTGAGTCCCTTTTCTCTTTCTTGAATTAGAATAGGCTTGGGTACACTTTGCAGGCTGAGTTTCTTTAACTGACAGCAGGAGTCTGATGGGACAATAAGGGTGGATTTTTGGAGCCCCCTTCAGAAGAATAAAGACTATCATTTTAGGAGAGAGCCCACAGAACTTGGGTAAAAAGCCTTCAAAGAGTGAATCTTTGGAACAAACACTGGCAATGTGCTGTCTCAGGACAAAAAGAAGGTAATGAGGGTTTAGCCTCTCACTTCAGGACCTATTTTCTGGCTATCTGCCTATATTCAGAAATAACTATAACCAGTTTTCCTTTGATTGGGTAATTGGGTATTGAAATTAATTATAATAAGCTTGTTCCTTTTCTTCTGTGTTACTGTCATAGCATAATTACACTGTAGGTCTAGCTAAAGGACAAGTCAAGTGACAAAGAAGTCACGTGACATCACTTCTCCTCTGGAAGAAAAGCAGTACTGTCTTTCTTGTGCAACCATGAGGATTTGTGGTAGATATCCATCACACCACTAGAAAAATAGGGCATGGGTGGCATGAACATGCTATTCTATTGCTAGGGAGGTAGAGACAGGAGGAACCCCGAAGGTTGCCCAGTGGTCAAATCAGTGAGATTGAGAGGCAATGAGAAACTTTGCCTCTAAAACCAAGATGGTGAGTGATAGAGGAGGAAACCCTGTGTCAACCTTTGGACTTTGGACTCAATAGTCTCTGTGTACACACATGTGGGCATACATACTAGCACCCACATATATACAAAATTATACAATTCCCACCTCAAATTTATAAAACTCCTTAATCAAGTAAAGTTAGCAGAGATGACCACCTGGTCTCAAACTGGATGCTAGGTAATTTCCCTGGATGTGTTGTTTTTATGGAACAAATATTATGGTGTCAGAAAAGATGTTAAGGGACTTTTTTTTTTTTTACTTGAAAGTATTTGCCTTATATCTAGCCTGTCAGTGGAAGCTGGCCATAAACTTTAAAAAAAATGAAAAATTAAAAACAAAACAAAACAGCATATCCCAGTCATCATTCTCTGCCAAAAGCATACATGTTTTTTTAATGGAAAGTGATCAAGAATTTGTGTTGAGGGCATGTTAATTATTTGGGACCACATCAAGCAGAGTTAATTTAGTATTAAACGTGGCTACTAGTGTTTTAGGAGAAGAAAGGCCTGGGGCAGCAATGTCAGCTATGTGTTGCATAATGGATTTGCAAAGCAGAAGCAGATCGGAGCTGTCACTGTTGAACCATATCATCTGAAGCCTGTTTTCAGGGTAGCTTACTGGTCAAATTATACTAGGGAATGTTAGTTCACAATTGAACAGAAGCACCTACTGTGTTAATTATTTCTCAATATGCTTATAAAATAAAGACTTTTTGAGGCACAGGCAATATCAATTATTTTACAAAACTATCCCTACTGTTTAGTAGAAATATTGAATACATGGTAAATATAAAATAATTCAACAATAAATTAAATTTTCCTTATTTGGAAAATAAAATTTAGCAAGACGGTGCAAATAACAAATTAGTATGCACACACATATTATATATATAATTATTAGTAATTACTAATATAGTTATATTAGTATATTACTAATATAGTTATTAGTAATTATACTCACTGATTTCCATGCACCTATTTTGTTTTTACTTTACCCATGTTGAACCTACTAAGCTATATTTTAGTTTCCAAAATAAAATATAAGAAAAATGTTATAGTCTAAAGACTATAGATAATGAAAATAGGGTAAACAGTTAAAATACAAAATGAATGTACAAATGTGAAAACATGTATCAATTCAAATAGTAAAAGCAGTGAACAAAAATTATGAGCGGGAATTCTGAGAGAGTGCAAGATGGGAAAAAGGGAGAGGTCTCTCTCTATCCCATATTACAAAAATTGTAAAGTAAGCTACATTTCACAAACTTTTCTGCTAAACAAATCAGAGTAAACCATAAACAGGTATTATGGGGGCTTGCAGTGAATTTATTTGATACTTAGTTCATTCAAAAATGACTTTTGAAAGTGTGGTATACTTGGGAATTATTTTAACCTATGTGAAGGATAACTGATTATGAAAAAAATTATTTGACATCCAGAGAGAAAAATGCATAGATCTTCAGAGGAACAGCAAACCGTATGTTTTCAGATGGAAAGATCGACAGCACTGTTGACTGGTATTGAAAAATCAGGCAAGGTTGGACCTTGAATACCATTGGAATTAGCAGCATTTAAATTGCCATTAATCTTGGCTGGGACATCATGCCCTGAATAGATGGCAGAGAAAGCTAAATTGTGAATTCTAAATTATCAATATTTTGTACTGACAGTTCTACCTAATCCTATGATCTGGAAAATTATATTATATAAAGCTCAATGCATTTAGTCAAGGAAGCAGGTTTACACTAAGATATCATAACAACAAATCTCATTGTTTCCTTTAACCTCTTCATAAATATTGCAGTTATGTGTATAAAATATTACATTTTGCCACACAAATTAAGCTAAATATGTAACCACCAGGTTGAACAAAGATCAGATATATTGATGTCTGAGAATCTAGATTAAGATTTCACTATCCCCAAATACAGATGGAAGGTTCTGTAGGAAACATACTTTATACTCCTGTTCATATACTGCTGAAAATTGCATTCTAGCATGAACTTTATCACTCCAGTGTTTCAGGTGCATGCCTTCTCTATGGATTGTGGATGTGGGTGATACTAGGGAATGGTACAGCTTGAATATAAACTTCCTTGTCCAGATTCAGGTATTGAATACTTTCTCTCCAATTGATGGTGGTATTTTGGGGTATTATAAAAGACTCCAGGTTATAGCACATACATTGGGAAGGCTGATAACTAAAAAGAATGCTATCAAGGATTATACTTTACCTGCAGAGTACAAAATATTAGGTATACGCAGGAAATGCATGTAAAACGATTACATATTGTTGACATAAATTTCATTCAATATAGTATATAAACATGATTTTATGTGAAAATATGTGCACAATTATTTAAATAAATAAGCATGGATGACGAAATACAGACTACACTTAATTAATTTGAGGCAACAATTTTGTAGATTGCTACATTGAAGCATTATTTTTTTAAGTCTGTTTAACATGTGAGAACATTTATGTGTGGGTTGTCAGGTAGTTTGTTTATCTTATTTATTAATATAAGTTTTAATACAATGAGTTCATGCATTTCACTCACATCACAATGTGAAGTTCATATAGTTTACTCAAATTAATAGTACAAGTATTTCCCAGGTTTCAATAGTTGTTGTTGATAATAATTTATAAAGTGTGAATGGCTATTTTTATCTCATATAATGTAAACTAAATTGGGAGATATATGTTTATACATTTTTCTATGCATTCTATGACATTTTCAAACATATATACAATATGTGTTGATCATATCTACTCCTCATTCACCCCTACATCCTCTTCCCAGGACCCTCCAAACCCTCCCTCTCCAACTCTTGTCCTTGTATTTTTATGGTTTTGACTAACTAAACAACAAACAATGTTGCACACATGAGCATGGACTGGGGTCATCTACCAGTAAGAACTCCTAAAGAAATATGACTCCTCCTAAGCCACAGCCATGAACAAATTATGTTTATCATCAAATTATGTTGCCATCACTGAATCCATATTCTTAATTGGTCAAAAGTCATGAAAATGTGTATATTTATATTTTCAGGACAATATAAAGAGATAAATATTTGCATCTTGTCTACTCAGTTAAGATTGTCTGTTTTTTCAGTACTTTATAATTCATACAATGTGCTGACAATCATAAATCAGTCCATTGCACACATCAATTTTTTTATTCTTTCTTCTACATTTTGCATTTGCCTTTACTATTTTAATGATTTCTGCTTGTTACTATAAAATGTTATTTTTTCTGCACTCTAGGTTGAAACAAGGGCTTTATGTATCTTGTGAAATCATTCTTTGAATTATATTCTTATCCCATTTAATTTTCATTAAAGGCTGACTGTATTGTCTGGACTTGCATTCATTCTGTAGTGCAGGCAATCTAAGATATGCTGTCTCCATAGGTCACCTTTTTAAGCAGTTGAGATGACAGGCATATAACAACATCCATGGTAAAACAGAATACTTAGTTATTTTTAAATTAGAATTAATGCTTCTATTCAGAGACTGCTATGCCTTTTTTTTTATATTTTCTTCAGCAATTAAAAAAAAAATCTTCATCTCATTTAGTTCCATGATAACTACAACGTCGGGAAGTCCAAAAGGTTTGTTTCTAGTCTTAGCTATTCTTCCTGTGAAAATGATTATTTATCCTATGTTTCAAGCAACTTTTAATTTCATGGAAGTAAATGCATTTGTGACATAAATTGAAATAATAAAGCATGTGATAACATCATTTCTTTTATGGGTGGGGTTCAAGACAGAGTTTCTCTGTATAATAGCCCTGACTGTCCTGGACTGGCTTTGTACACCAGGCTAGACTCAAACTAACAGAGATCTTCCAGCCTCTGCCTTCTGAATGCAGTGATTAATGAAATGTACCTGGCCTTCTTAAACAATCGGATTTCTTATTTCATATATATCTAGCTTGAGAAACCAGTGCCATGTCATTTTAGTTTTAAGGGATAAGATAATTCAAGATACTCTGTGGTTATATGCAGAAAAACTATTTGTATGACAAAATGAAAATCAGAAAGTAGAGTCTAGAGACATGCTTTGTAGGGTTTCCGTGCACCACTAAGACTCGTCGTCACATTCTCAGGAGGATTTCAGGGACACAGCTCATGTATTCTGACACCTCTATTAAAAAATGAACAATCACAACAGGAAAAAACTGCTCTGAATTATGGCTTATATCTCAAATACGCTTTGCTCTTAATCCCTATAACTTGACTTTAAAATTTCTGGCAGTTTTTCATGTCCCTTGACACCAAGAAATAGGTCTACAAATATCTACATTGTCTAACTTTCTGAACTATCTTCCATAGGAGAGTTGCTTCAGTTATCTGAACCACTATTTCTGACAGAAATTTTACCTGCTCTTACTGATTGATTAGAGATGATTCTTTCACATGGATATTTTAAGTGATAGTGCAAGGTTAACAAACAAATGGACACAGAAGAATCTAGTTCATTGACTAGCATGGTTAACAGTGCTCTACCCCCAAAAATGATGAATTAAAAATTTAACACATAATGACATATGAAGAGTTAATTCTATCATGGAATATCCTTCATAAATAGTTAGTATAATTACCCTATGGTAAATTTTTTCTCACAATAATTAGTTTGTTACAAGTCACTTCTTTCTTTTTTATATCCCATGCAGATTTCTTTTTCTGCTTGATTTATAGCTAGAGAGGGTGCAGCAAAATGGCTCTTTCCAGATGTTATTTTCTGGATAGTGTATATCCCTCTTGCTGAAACTGGGAACTCCTACCCTGTCTCTCTGGGTGATTGTGTGTAGCAGGGTGGTATGAGAGTGTTTGACAAAGTTACTCTGCATTTCAGTCTGACCTCAATTTACTATGCATGTAGCTGAAGCTACTCTGAAAATTGAGGCAATCCTGATTTGGCCTCCTGAGTGCTGAGATTACAGGTATGTCCAGCAAAATCCAGCTCATATCCTCTATTTTGACTTATAAGTAATAAGTCACAAGTGAATATACCTAGTGCAAAATTTTTGAAATAGAGACTCATGTTGTCCAGGCTAGTCTGTTGGGGTGATGTTATGCATCCTAAATGTTAGTTAATCTTCTCCCAGTAGCCTGCTAGCGGTATACCAAGTGAAGTATTGCTACCTTTTTTGTTAACTATTTAACTATGTTTGGTTAAATAAATGTTGAGGCCTAAGATTTGGCAAAGAGAAATGTAGGTGGGGCAAAGGTTCGTGGACTTCGGGGGCAGACAGAGAGAATCTTGTGTAGAAGAAGAAAAAGCCAGGAGCAGAAGGACACAGGATCTGGTAGATGAAAGATAATTCCACATGACCTGGAATATCAGCATAACATGGAGAATAACAGTCCAAGGGGACATATGGTTATTATATGGGGTCACATTTGGGGTATAGAATTAAGAGCTGACTTAGATGCATCAAGTTTGCACAATTGAGGCCAAGGCTTGATAAAATTCATGTGGTGTCTGTGTTTGCTTATTTATAATGATGGATTAAGGATTAACACCACCAGCCAATTAACTATAATTTAATAAATTAAATACTAAATAATAATTTAATTAATTTCATCTACATTAGTCCTAAACACATGGACTATAAATGACACTATTGGGGTGCAGCACTCAGAACACAGGCAATGAACAGGTGCACAATGCATGTGAAAATATAAAGTTTGTTAGTGTCAGTTGTGATGAAATTAGCTTATGAAATAAATGTGCTTTATTTTCAATTTTCATTTGGTTTTTCTGAATATCAAAATGTTATAATAGTATACTGAGTTTCTACATAAACTATTATTTTGTTATTAAATACTGATAAGATGGGCCAAGTATGTACTGTTCCAAACATTTGAATTTGTTTGCTAAGCTGCACATTTTGGCAAGAGAAAACTGACTCCAGTAAGTTGTACCCTGAATTCCACATGTGTACCATGTTGAGTGCACACACACATACACATACACATACACATAGAGAGACAAATACATTGACAAAAATAAATACAATATAAATATTAGTTTTATGAAATATAAAATTATTGAGGAACAGTTATCACATATACAGTTTCATGTAAGTTGTTGATAAGGTAATTATTTATGGAGCATGTTTATCATTTTAGAGAAAATTAGCACATATACATATGTATATGTATTACTCATCTCTACTTGTAACAGTCATAAATTTTAAGTCATTCCTCAAACCAATTTATAATATAGCCTAAATGCTTGAAATGTATATTGATATGTGATTTTTTTACTAACTTTTTGAGATATATATATATCTATATATAGATAATACATATATATTAGGACTTTTATGTCATTCTCCCCTATAATCTCAAAAGCTGCCATAATGAATTCTATGGAAATTTGGCATTACTCACATGGAAGTTATTTATTCTTAAGTAATCAAAACATATGATAAAATAATAGAGAGCAAATTAAGGTATAAGGAGTACAATAAAAGAAAACAAGTGTGAGGATATTGCTCATTTTTCACAGGAATTTTTTTTGGTTAATTACCAAATTAACTAAAAATATTTTGTTCAGAAAATGTTCAGTGCATAGGTAATTACTTCTAGGAAAATAATGAATTATATTTTTGCATTTTTGAGACACACATGTATTAATCTTTTAATAATAAAGTATTAAATCTTATCAATTGGTAACTTATTGATGTAAAAATGAAAGAATACTCATATTATTTGTGGCAATCACTTGTATCATACACTTTCAAGTGTAATTTTATTATTTATATAAATCAGAACAGATAACATGCAGTGTGATACACAGGTAGTTTAGGTAATGTGTACTGTATAACATAATTATGGTGAAATGAAATTATTGTCTGAATAATCTAAAATTATTTTACTGTTCTAATATTCAAAAACAGTCTTATAAAACCTAAACAGTTTATATAGTAAATATTTTTTCAGTTGTGTAAATATTAATAGTTTCTAAATATCATTGTAATTCTATTAAAATATACAGAGGTAGCAAGCAATCATTTCTTATACTTGTCTTGATAAAATAGCTTCATAGTGACTTTGGGAAATTAAATAATATTTTACTTGATTAACATATTATTTTCAAACTTAAATTACCTACTCTTAAAACTTCTGGAAAATGTTTGATTTCCAATATTTTGTTTTTCTTAATTTCTATATAGCTCTAAACTCATTTTCATGATCAAGTTTAGTATTTGAGCAAAATACTTGTAAATGCATTTCCTTTTTAAAGGTAAATGAGTTCTACTTAGTAAAGTTATTTTCTTAGTCTTTGAGTGTTTCTCCTTTAAAAGAGCTTCATTACCTTTGTAACTAATTGCATGCAGTGATGAATTCTCTATAAGCAGTTTATATTTTCTTTCTTGCTGCACCTAATCTTTTTTACCTAAGGCTATGTTTTGTGCTATTTATATTACTGAATAGAGAAAGAGATATATGTTATTTAAAATGCCATTGGGATTATTATGTTTTATTTAATATATATTTGAATCTTTTAGATAAATATGCTATTATATGAGTTAGGGAAATAGCACACATCCAACATTGAATAACTACAGGTCTGTGGAAATGGGACATGATCTCCCTTGAGACCACAAAGGCTGCTTAGACAATAGAGAGAACTTCCTTTTCCCCTTTGACTCTGAACACCAAACTTCCAATATACCTCTTTCGTGACCTGCACTCAAATGAAAATGAAAAGCCCATAAATAGAAATATGGTTAAATCTGAGTGATTTTAAAATTCAGGGTAATTATTTTGTTATAAATTTTAGATGAGAAAATATCCTTTGTTTTTTTTTTCTCTGCTTTATATCTTTTTAAAATGGTACTTATATAATTTCTTTGAAAATTTCATACAATGTGTTTTGATCATATTAAAAACATTTCTACAACTCCTCCCAGGTTCATCTCCAACTTTGTTTCTTTGCCTCTCTACCTGTAGGAGGAACAAGGCTTGCCTTTAAGCAGGAACAAGGCACTTGTGTGGCTGGGCTTCCACATGCAGCTGGCCTGAGACCTGCCTGGGCATGCTAGGACCTGCTGGGAGACTGATGAGGAATACAGGGGGTATTGAGGCTGGAGTCACTGAGGAAGAGCCATAGCAGCCTGTAGTTTGGAAACCAATGGGACTCTGGGAGGAAGTTTTAACTCAGGCACCTTCTTCTTGTAATAAAAGGGTGTGCTTTTGCCACTTGCTGGACCCCCAGAGTCTGGGTCATTGTCTCCAGGCCAGCTCATCCCTGCCCCAAGGAGTCCTGGACATGGACCCCAGCAACATCTACCCTCTCTTTTTCTCTTTTCCTCCTCTCTCTCATTTTCTCTTCCTCTGATTCTTTCCTCCCACTATTCCACTTTTAAGTCGACAGACTCAAATCAGCTTGCTTTGGCCAACTACTATTGGGGGAAAGTCCTACCATGCAGTGTTGTTACCTTTAAGAGGTCATATCATTTTAAAAAATCAAATGCATTCTCCAAGGGCTATCAAATGCCACTAGAATCTTGGCTAAAGAGAGGAATATGTGTCTTTTGCTCACCTACTTTTGAAAATTTTCTGGCTTGAGTATGCTCAAATCTTGTGCATGCTTACACAATTCTTGTAATTACATGTGTGCATCTACTCTTGTATCTAGTAAACATTTTAAGTTATCCAGCACTTCTGAATTACAATCTTCTACAAAGATCCACGAGCCTTGTGTGCGTAACACATGTTCACTCTAGTAAGCTTTCCTCACACCAACAGCTTCCTTTCATCATCCATGATTCTTTTATCCCCATCCTTGTTGTAACACTTTATTGCACCTCCCATTGCTTGAAAGATTTCCCTGCTCCCACATGATCACTTACAAGTTTCCTAAATTTTATGAGTATTCCAAACAAAACATGTATCTAAAGCATACAAGTGTACATTCACATAGAAAAAAAATGTGATGTTTTTCTTTCTGTATCTAGGTTACTTCAGGATAATTTTTTCTACTTCTATTCATTTACACTTGAATTCCATATTTTCTTAACAGCTGAATAATATTCCATTGTTTGCATGCATTACATTTTCAGTATGCATTAGTCAATTAAAATATCTCTTCTGTTTAAATTATCCTGGCTATTATGAATAGAACAGTAATGGAAATGTGTCTATTAAATAAAATAAAGATTTTTAAAAGTATATGCACAAGCTTTTAGAGGAACACCCACACAGCTTTTCAGGGTGGTTGTACAAGTTTAGATTCTCACTATCTTTTGAGTATCCTCCTTTATCTGTACCTTCAGCAGTATGTTGTTATATTTATTTATACATTTAAAAAAACTTACTGGTCTAAAGGCAACTGGTGATTTGAATAGTGCTGAGAGGAATGCGTGTGTACAATGTTGCTGTGGTACAGTTGGATTAGAAGTTAGGTATAGTTTTGGTCTTTTGAGAATCTTCCGTACTCATTTCATGTCTGGACTGTGGTAGGTTTAGTGTTAACATAAAATAGCATAGGGAACATGAAATAAGGCTAGACTTTAAGATAAAAGACTTACTTCCAAAGTGACATGTCCTTGGGAAATCGCCAGGGACTGAGGATCTCTCTGATCTTAGGGCTGGGGGTGCAGAACATGCCCCCTGAGGCATCTGCCCTCAGGTCTCCAGAGGTCTCCAGACAATCCATCACTTCCTACCCTTCTGCAAAAAGCTCTTGAAAAGACTGAGCAGAGGAGCATAACTTGAAAGACATGCAAAAGCTTCTGCTGAAGATATTTAACTCAAGATTCACATAGACAGAGCTGCTGCACTTCTCTCCTCTGCCTGTCTCACCATCTTTCTCATCTGATAGAGAAATCACTATCATGGACATGGGGAGGTGGCCCTGCGGGAGATGTCTCTACTTGGGGGCCCGGGAACTTTAGTTCAGAAGCGGTAGTCCTTATAGTCCTAAAGCATTTGAATAGGTGATTCTTCTCTTCTCAGAGCCCAAGAGGTTCGAATCTACTGAACACTGAAGCAATTCTTACAGGTCTGGGACATCTGAATAGGTGAGCCTGGGAGACTTTTCATATGCTAAATAATTGGTCTCTAAACTCACTGAGACAATTCCAGCTTGTTAAACTGTCTTGGGATATGATGAAGGAAATTCAGAGACTTATAAGACTTTAAGACTAAGAATTGTATGAAGACCAGCCATCCATACAGACCCACACTCAGAGGAAAATATCCTTTTGAGAAACCTTAGGTTAATGTTAAATGTTTATATTAAGTTTCAGGTGCTAGGTTTCAGAGTTAAGGTTTGGGTTTAAGATTTAGGAACTTTATAGACAATTGTTAGGTAATTGTTACATATTAATAAATATATTTTTGATAAATAAAAATTTACTGTTACACTGGACCAAGTAACATTCCTGTCATCAGTGTATAACTCTTCCCTTTACAGACACCCTGTTACCATTTGGGTTTTTTTATATTTTTTTATTCACAATGATTATTATTCTAATATTGGTTAATTGATAGAATTTTAATATAGTTTTACTTTTCATCTTTCTGATTGCTGAGTATGTTGAATATGTTTTGCTATTTTTTTAGTAATCTATACCTCATCTTATGCAAAGTGTAGGAGTATACATTAAGTAGAATATAGCTCACAGTTAATATGAAGTGTAAGATTACAGATAAAAGCTGCTGTCATCATAGAAAAAATATGTTAAATATTCTAACAAAGGAAATGTATTTATTATAAAATCCAATGTATTTACCAATCTATAGAAATATTTGATTCCAACAGTCTAACAAGAGAACCTTTGGATTCATCATTCAAGAAGAAATGTACAGGGTTGGAGAGATGCTTCAGTAGTTAAGATAATATATTGCTTTTTCAGAGGTCCCAAGTTTCTGTCTAAGCACCAACATGGCAGTTCACAGTGGATAATTTCATTTCTAGAATCTCATCTGACTTCCAATGTACAAGGCATGCATGTAACACACATACTTTCATGGAGACAGAATTCTCATATATACAAATTAAAATATATATTTAAAAAGAAGAACATGAATTGATTGTTCTTTGTTAATATAATATAAATTAAAATCATTTGGGAAGAGAAACTCTCAAATAAGAAAACCTCTTCATAAGATTGGCCTGCCATTGTACATTACTTGATCATTTTCTCTACCACTTTTAATATTCTTTATTTTTTTCTGTACATTTGGAGTTCCAATTATTAAGTGGCAAGAGGAATTTCTTTTCTGGGCTATTCTGTTTGGTGTTCTGTATGCCTTTTTAATTTTATTGACATCTCTTTCTTTAGTTTTGGGAAGTTTTCTTCTATAATTTTGTTAAAGATGTTTCCTAAATGTTTAAGTTCGAGTCTTCTCTTTCTTCCATGCCAATAATTCTTAGGTTCTGTCTCTTGAGTCCTTGATTTCTTGGATGTTATGGGTGAGAACTTTTTTAGATTTCTCATTTTGTTTGGTAGTTGTACCGATTTCTTCAATCTAATCTTCCATGCCTGAGATTCTGTCTTCCATCTCTTATATTCTATTTTTGATACTCATGTCTGTAGTTCTTGTTCTCTTCCCTTGATTTTCCACCTCCAGGATTACCTCTGTTTGTGTTTTCTTTATTGCTTCCACTTCCAATTTCAAGTCTTGAAATTTCTTTTTGTTTTCGAAGTTTCCTGCTACAATTTGATTGTCTTTGCAAATCTTTCAAATCTTTTAATGCCTTGTCTCTTTCCAGTTCATGTTGAGCCACTTTGGCTTGGAGATCTCTAATAGTATTCTCCATTGCTTTCATTTGTAAAATTGAGGAATCTTTGAATTCTTTCAGAGATTTAATTTCTTTTTGTAAAGACTCTATCACTTTTCAAAGCACAAATTTGTCATTATTTTCATGTGATTCAGCTGTGGTTTAGTGGTCAGGGCTTGCAGCACAGGTGACAACTTCCTGAATAGTACACCAACAGCTCAGGCTCTAAGACCAACATTCAATAAATGGAACCACATGAAAAGCTTATGTAAGGCAAAGGACACTGTCATTAGAACAATACAGCAACCTACAGATTGGGAAAAAAAATCTTCACCAACCCCACATCTGACAGGGCTAATATCCAAATTTTACAAAGAGCTCAAGAAATTAAATGCCAAGAAACCAAATAATCCAATCAAAAAAAAAAAATGGGGAACAGAGCCAAACAGAGAATTCACAAAGGAGGAAGCCCTAATGAATGAGATCCTTAATCATCAGAGAAATGCAACTGAAGAAGACTCTGAGATTCCATCTCACACTTGTCAGAATGGTTAAGATCAGAAACTCAAATAACAGCACATGCTGGCAAGGTTGTGGAGAAAGGGGAACATTCCTCATTGCTGGTGGGAGTGCAAGCTTGTACAACCACTATGGAAATCAGTCTGTTGATATCTTAGAAGACTTGGAATAGCTCTACCTCAAGACCCAACCATTCCACTTCTGGGTATACATTCAAATGATTCCTCATCAAACCACAAGGACACTTCCTCATCTATGTTCATAGCAGCCTTATTTGTAATAGTTAGAAACTGGAAACAACCCAGATTTCCCTCAACTGATGAGTGCATTAAAAACAAAAAACAAAAAAACTGTGGTACATCTATACAATGGAATACTACTCAGCCATCAGAAACAATGAAATCATGCAATTTTCAGCCAAATTGATAGAACTAGAGAAGCTCAACCTGAGTTAGATAACACAGACTCAGAAGGATGCACATGGCATCTATTCACTTATGATCAGATTTTAGCCATATAATACAGGAAAACTATACTACAGTCAATGCACCAAAGGCAACAGGAACATAGACTTTGTTACCTGACAATGAGACACTTTGCCCTAGTGGTGCTGCTTTGTAGGCCCCCAGTGTATAAGGAGGCTCTTGGCCCTCATATGACTGCTGAACTGGGGCTAGTGACTGTTATGTAGGGAGGCTCCACTCTGGAGGAGTGGGATGGAAGGGTTAGGGGTTAAAGGGTGGGAGGGCAGGACTGGGAAGGGTGGAAAGAGTGTATTGTGAGGGAGATGTAACCTGAAGTAATAAATAAAGATAAAAATGATTGGCCTGTACGCATATTAGGCATTTTCTTGATTACTAATTATTGTGGGAGGACTGAGCCAACTATATTTAGTACCAATCACAGTCGAAGGGTCCTGAGTTCAATCCAGCAGGAGAAAGCAGCACTCCTCCATTGCTTCTGCTTCAGTTCCAGTCACAGTTTCCCTCAGTAATGAACTGGTGTGACATGAGAGTAGGAAGCACAAAAAAAAAAAACCCTTTTCTCTCCAATTTGCCTATTGTCATTGTCTTTATCTTTTTACCAGAAAGCAAGCTTGGAAAAAGTCAGGCTTTGAGACATGTGAAGAGGATACAACTGGTTTAAAGTCCTTCAAATTTTGATTAACTTAAGTTTAATCTTCTTGCAAGTTTTCTTTCTTCTGATACAATTGGCATCATTGAAGCCCCTTTGTTTTCTCCTTAGATTACTGAATATTTTGCAGAATTCCCTTCAAGTGTGTTGTTTTGTGAACACACACAGAGTCAAATCTGAAAAAAAAAATAAATCAAACAAGACTACCTTGTGTAATTTTACACCCTATATGGTCCACATATTTGTATATACTTCATTTTCATTTACTAATTCCCAGACTTTGAGGAAAAAAATACAATGAATCTCTCTAGTCATATGTCAAAGCTTGATTGCAGTGCAGCAGCAGTGGTGTAATTCATCTTTCTTTCCTTTATGGTCCATTATTGGGATCTATGAAAGATTATTTAATGAATCTTCACATTTTATATGCTCATAAGAGTCACTATGGCATGAAGGGACAATGCTTTATGAAATCCTTTTAGAAACATAGTCACAAACCTCTGTGAATAGGCTTTTACCTCAAGGAACAGGTAGTTCTAAGTAGATTACTTAGTAGTTGAATAGTAAAGACAAAACAGAGAAATATGAGTAGTAAGAAATAAATATAAATTTTTGTCTGGAGACCGTGAACTGAAAGGAATATTTTAAGAGCTTTTAGACTATAAGGAACATTGAATCAAATATACATTTTATATTACGGATGAATAAAGATTGAGTATAAATGAATAGTGATGGTGTAACAACAGTTACAGTATCTTCAAGGGGCACTGGTTTGCCTGAAGTTGCCTGCTGCCCTTCACTGTGTTCATCTCTGACACTTATGTATCTGCTAGTGGAGATTCTCACCTGATGAAATTCACACAATCACACATAAACAAACACGCCAAGGGGAAACTGAAATGAAAGATATGAATTGGGGAAAGATATATAATGAAACCCAGATTATTACAGGTAATTCTGTAGTGAAAAAGTGGTAAGTTGATATGTTCATAATGAATATAATGTTCATAATGAATATAATGACTTCAAAACATTTTTAAACTACAAGATTAAGCTACTTTACATTGTTAAGATGAACATTAGAAAAAAAAGATTTTTGAAAGCATATGTGAAGGCAACTAAAATGCTATTTGACGTTTAGGGCCAGTGAGATGGCATACTGTTATTTTCATCTCTGAAGGTCTATGTGGTGAAAGGAAAGAACCAATTCCCAATTCCCAAGGTTGTCTGACCTATACATGTGCACACACATGCACACACACACATATACACACCCCACAGGCATTCACACACAGACACACATGGAGAAATGAATTTCTCTCTTTCACATTCTTTCTCTCTCTGTCTCACTCACACACACATACATATAAATTTTCAAAAAATAAGATTTAATAAAGACATTAAACCTTAAAATTATTATTCAGAAAGTATGTACTTACTGTTATTTTTATATAAGTCTTATATATTGACCTGTTTTGTATATATTTTAGATATAGTAAACTGGAAAGTGTTATCTCAAAGATGGTCATAAACACTTTTCTAAAAATTAATCATTTGTCTCTATTATTTGCCATATTTTTCTTTTATTGTATTTTAAATGGTGGGATTATAATTATTTTGCTATATAAATGATATGGAAATTTACAGCCTAAGTATCTACTATAACTATAAATATTTTCTAAACTCAGAATTTGATATATTGTAAATTATATAGTGCATGAAAGTCTTTATATCACGTTCATTGATTTAAAAATTATGAAGCTAAGGAGAACATAGATAAGTCTATGGAACTCTTCAATTTTGGTTTTATATATTTTTAATATATAGCTTTTGCTTGAAATGAAATATATTAAGACCTGTGTGTATATAGTTGATTTTTAGACCTGAATTTAACAAATAGCAATAACTGGAGCTAAAGAAGTATATGGATTTTTTATTATTTGATAGATTGTTGGGAGTTGGAACAAAGAGAACCAATAAATGTGTAGATATGAGAGAGCAAATATGTGTTCCTCATTCCCAGATATAATTTGGAGAATGGACTTAAACTTTCTGTATACATGACACAAAAAAATATATTCATGGAATATTTGGTAACAGTTTTCTGGAAGAAATCCACACTTGTCTCTATCCCTGACAATAGGGATGTGATTGGTTTATCAGAGTTAAGGCATGCAGAACACAAATGTATGTAGTCATTTGGCAGGTCAGGACAGAGGGCACAAATATCAAGTGTGCTCTGAATGGAGATAGGACTAAATATTAAGACAGGATATGTTTTAGGTTAAAAAATATGCCTCCCTCTGTCAGGGGCATAGTCATATTAAACATATCATAGAATTATGGGACTTCAAAAATATGTGACCTGAGCAAATCTTCATTGATTGTCACTTTAAAGATTATCTATTCAGTTTTTGCAGAACACTCTGTCCAATAGAGACTAACTATGAAATCATTTATTTCTAATTAAGGGAAACCATACTTCAGCAAATGAAGGGCAGAAGATTGCAGGACAATGCACTTTGATTTTACAATGAAATCATAATGGCGAAGAAAGAACTTTCTTGACTATTACCAGAAAGCACAAAGCAATGTGATGGCAATAAGATACTTATTATACGACAAAAATAGCTATTCCTAGAAGCAATATAAGATGTCCACTTTAAGTAAGATTTTATTAATGACTTCTCAAAAGGAAATTGCAATATGTCAATTTCCTAGTTATAAATCGAATCTGGAGAATGATTTGAATTTAATTCAAATAATTTCACCACATGGCTATATTTTTCTGAAAGATGGCAATAAAATGAATAATAAACAATGCTGCATGAAAGGTGGAGGCAACCAAATCATATTAATATAATATGTTCTGTTGCATATATTAGAATAGCAATGATAAGAGTATAGTTTACAAACAAGTTCTCATTGCCAATTAAGCAAAGGAGATAAGTGGTTTCACATGTAAATTTGCTGACATACAATTTTTTTATGTTTTGAATAAATATCTAACGGGAGTCATACTCAAAATTTGCAAAAGAGTAAGTGTTCCTCACATTGACACACCATGGACAGCACAATTACACATGGAAGTTCTGTCATCAAATTTGATAGAAAACAGTCTTTTTTAAAATTTTAATGTGTTACTTTAGGTGATAAACATATTGAATAGTGAAAAGAATCTCTGACATAATAAATTCCTAGCAAAACTATTCACCAACTTTCAAGGAATTATACAGTATTTTCTTAATTATGCATTGTTAGGTGGTGTTAGTGACAAGAAGGGAAAAAGCAATTCTGGCAGATATAAGTGTACTCTCATTTAGCAAACAGTCATGTAAACAGTAGATGAGCTTTGAATCACAGTGAGAAGAAGAATAGGTATTTATGAACAATAATCACTGGAAAGAAAATGAAAACAACTAATAGAAAAAGGTAGGCTCATACCCTTCCTTTGTCTGTCCAAAAGAAAGGAGAAAATAATATTATAATCATCCAATTACAGGCAACAGAAAGAACAATAAGATATACCAGATAAGTCATGATGTTCTCTTGTCTTCCCAGAAACACAGAAATACAATGTTATTAAATCTTCTCTCTAGTCAGTTTACAACACATGCAACTAAGTTATTGACAGGTATACAAAGAAAAGAAATGAAAACAGCTACCAGCTGAGCTTTCAAATATTTCTATCATCTGTTTTGTTCCTGTTTTACTTTTCCAGGATTATAATTCACATTTCAATAATAAGGAACGCATCACAAAGTTGTAATCTTATGGATAATTGTTTTGGAATCTTGTGTATGATAATTATAATTATAATAGACATAGATTTATTTCTTTATCATAGAAGATATAAATGTATTCAGATCATGACGTATGTGGATAAGTGGATATTTAGAATAAGTTACTAGCATCATTTTTACTGTGTTATATATAAACTTAGCAATTATCAGATAGACAACAAGTGTGAGAAAGACAATATAAATATGAAACAACTGACTAAATATGTATAAACAAGAAAATTTGCAAATATCAAAGCATAGTTTTGCTTCCATTTGAAAAAATTTAAGGGTAGGAACAAAGATTAAAAAGACTCTGAATCAAAGATGGCAGCAGTTGGCAGGGACACATTTTGAGCTGGGGTAAAGTAGCTACAACATCATAAAAATATAAACAAGCTGAGCAACATCCTGAGAAGTGTGAACCCGCAGGGTTACACCCTGCAAACCCAGGGAGTAGTGGGGGTCCTTCGTGGATCCCTCATACACTCAGAAAAACAGACCTACCCAGGCCCTGGTGTATGGTGTGGAAGCCAGATCACTGGGTGCAGTGTGGTGGGGACCCAGGCAGGGAGGAGCATCAGAACCCAGGCCATGGGGATCAGCACAGTGCAGAACCCAGTGGGGAACCCAGGCCATGGGGCACAGCATGGCATGGCACCAAACCCAGGTCGAGCTCACCACGGAAGTGGGCAAGAGCCACTCAAAAACCCAGCGAGTAGACAGACTCAGGGCCCAAAGCAGAGCTCAGTGGCCCAAAGCAGAGATCAGTGGCGAGGGGTACAGTCTTGGGACCCAAAGTAGAGATTAGTGGGGCGGGGCACAGGTTGGGGACCCAGAGCAGAGGTCAGTATGGGGCCTGGCGCAAAACAGAGGCCAGCACGGATTCTGCCACAGAAGCAGGCAAAAGCCACACAAATAGACAAGGAATAGCCCCAAACCTCAGACAGGGGTACTCACCAGCCTCTGGAGCACCCAGCTTCCACTTCAGCATTCCACACAGCAGAAGGGCAGGTTCACCAAGATTTATCTCCAGCTGTGTGGCTGGCAGAGAAGCCCAAGTGTATCTGGGCTTACCCAGAAAATGGTTGGACTTAAAGTTCCCTCTACCAAATATACAATAACTTGGAAAAACATTGCGCTCAAACAGGGCAGAGGGCTGATTGTCCTAAACAGGTGCCGTCTCCCACAGGTCTGATCACTACAGGCTCTTAGGAGGTAGCCCCAACTACCAGATAGAGGTACCCTCCAGCTAATTGATTGCCTAATATTCACACAGTCACCACAATATCCTAAAGAGGACCGGCAGTGCCACTGAGATGGTCCAGGAGACACCAGGAACAATCAATCAGCTTAGGGCAACCAGATGGTTAAAGGTCAGCCAAAGAACAAAACTGACAAAAATCAGGGAAATATGACTCCAGCAAAATTCAGAGAGGTTAACACAGCAAGCCCTGAACATCCCACCACAGCTGAAACACATGAAATGATGACAAATATATAATTAGGAAAATGATGGAGTCCTTTCAAGAAGAAATTAAATCACTGAATGAATACAAAGAATCCTCAATTTTACAAATTAAAGCAATGGAAAATAACATTAGAGACTTCCAAGCCAATGCAGCCCCACATGAACAGGAAAGAGACAAGGCAATGAAAGATTCGAAAAATTTGAAAGACTTGCAGACAAAGACAAGCAAATTGGAACAGGAAACATATAAAACAAATAAAATCATCCAAGCCTTGAAATTGGAAGTAGAAGCAATAAAGAAAACACAATCTGAGATAACCCTGAAGGTGGAAAATCAAGGGAAGACAGACAGCAGGAACTACAGACATGAGTATCAAAAATAGGACACAAGAGATAGAAGACAGAATCTCAGGCATGGAAGATTCAATTGAAGAAATCAGTACAACAACCAAAGAAAATGAGAAATCTAAAAAAGTTCTAACACACAACATCCAATAAATCAAAGACTCAATGAAAAGACAGAACCTAAGAATTATTGGCATGGAAGAAAGAAAAGACTCCCAACTCCAAGGTCCAGGAAACATCTTCAACAAAATCATAGAAGAAAACTTCCCAAACCTAAGAAAGAGATGCCAATAAAATTCCAAGAGGCATACAGAACTCCAAATAGATTAGACCAGAAACGAAATTCCTCTCACCACATGATAATTGAAACTCCAAATGTACAGAACAAAGAAAGAATAATAAAAGCTGTAAGAGAAAAAGGTCAAGTAACATATAATGGCAGACCCAACAGAATTACACCTGACTTCTCCTCAGAAATTTTAAAAGCTAGAAGGGCCTGGGCAGATGTTCTACAAGCCCTGAGAGACCATAGGTGCCCAGGCAGATTACTATACCTAGCAAAACTCTCTATCAACATAGATGGAGAAAACAAGATATTCCATGACAAAATCAAATTTAAACAGGATCTACCCACAAATACAGTCCTACTGAAGATCTTAGAAGGAAAATTCCAACCCAGAGAAGATAACTAAACCCAAGAAAACAGAGGAAACAAAAAACTCCTCTGCAGCTAAAACAAACAAACAAAAAAACAAAAAAAAACACACAACCACCACCTACACAAAAATAATAGGAAATAACAACCTTTGGTCATTAACATCCATCAACATCAATGGACTCAACTCCCTATTAAAAAGACACAGACTTACAGAATGGATCCATAAATGAGACCCATCATTTTGGTACATATAAGAAATGCATCTCTCTAACAAAGATAGACACTACCACAGAGTAAAGGGCTGGGAAAAGGTTTTCCAAGTAAATAGACCCTGGAAGCAAGCTGTAGAATCCATCTTAATATCAAATAAAATAGACTTTCAACTGAAATTTTTAGAAAAGATAGAGAGGGGCACTACATCCTGGTTAAAGGAAAGATTTATCAAGATGACATCTCAGTATTTAATATCTATACCCTAAATACAAGGGCACCCTACATTTGTAAAAGAAATTCTTCTGAAGTTTAAACCACACTTCGTTCCCACACATTACTAGTGGGAGACTTCAACACCCCACTCCACTCACCACAAGACAGGTCATTGAGACAAAAAACAAACAGAGAAATAATGATTCTAACAGAGGTCATGAACCAAATGGACCTACCAGATATCTACAGAACATTTCACCCAAACACAAAGAAATACACCTTCTTCTCAGCATTTCACAGGATCTTCTCTAAAATTGACCATATAGTGAGGCACAAAGCATGCCTCAACAGATACAAGAAAATTGAAATAACCCCTTGTATCTTGTCAGACCACCATGGATTAAAGCTGGGCTTCAACAACAGCAGAAATAATATAAAACCTACACACTCCTGGAAACTGAACAACTCTCTACTGGATGACTACTGGGTCAGGGAAGACATAAAGAAGGAAATCAAAGATTTTGTAAAATCCAATGAAAATGAAGGCACAACATACCCAAACCTATGGGACACAATGAAAGATGTGGTGTGAGGAAATTTCATAGTACTACGTGCTTTCAAGAAGAAAATTGTGACAGCTCATATTAGCGAATTAACAGCAGAATGGGAAGAACTGGAAAAAAAGGAAAAAAAAGCAAACACTCCCAAGAGGAGCAGAAGGCAGGAAATCATCAAAGTTAGGGCTGAAATCAACAACTTAGAAACAAAAAGAACAATACAAAGAATCAATGAAACCAAGAGTTGTTTCTTTGAGAAAATCAAAAAAAATAGAAAAATCCTTAGCCAAATTAACAAAAAGGCAGAGAGGAAAAACCCAAATCAACAAAATCAGAAATGAAAAGGGAGAAATAACAACAGACATTGAGGAAATCCAGAGAATATTTAGGCCCTACTTTAAAAATCTGTACTCCACCAAATTTGAAAACCTAAGCAAAATGGACAATTTTCTTGATAGATTCCACCTTCCATAGTTAAGTCAAGATCAGGTTTACAGATTAAACAGCCCTATAACCCCTAAAGAAATAGAAACAGTCATTAAAAATCTCCCAACCAAAACAAAACAAAACAAAACGCCCAGGGGCAGATGGTTTCAGCAAGAATTCTACCAGACCTTCAAAGAAGAGCTAATATCAATACTCTTCAAACTCTTCCACAAAATAGAATCAGAAGGAACACTGCCAAAAAACTCATTCTATGAGGCCACAGTCACACTGATTCCTAAACCCCACACAGACCCAACAAAGAAAGAGAACTTCCAACCAATTTCCCTCATGAACACAGGTGAAAAAATACTTAATAAAATACTGGCAAACTGAATCCAAGAACACATCAAAAGTATCATACACCATGATCAAGTAGGCTTCATCTCAGGAATGCAAGGGTGGTTCAACATACAAAAATCCATCAACATAATTCACAATATAAACAACAACGTGAAAGAAAAAAAAAAAACAGGATCATCTTGCTAGAAGCTGAAAAAGGATTTGACAAAATGCAGCACCCCTTCATGCTAAAAGTCCTGGAGAGAATGGGCATACAAGGACTATACCTAGAAATAATAAAGGCAATATACAGCAAGCCAGTATCCAACATCAAATTAAATGGAGAAAAAACTTGAAGCATTTCCTCTAAACTCAGGGACAAGACAAGGATGCGCACTTTCACCATATCTCCTCAACATAGTACTTGCAGTTCTTTCTAGAGCAATAAGACAGCTCAAGGAGATCAAGGGGATACAAATTTGAAACAAAGTAGTCAAATTGTCCATATTTGCAGACCATATTTTAGTATACCTAAGCGACCCCAAAAATTCCATCAGAGAACTCTTACAGCTGATAAACACATTCAGCAAGGTGGAAGGTTACAAAATTAATTTTAAAAAACAAAGCCCTTCTTTATACAAAAACTAAATGAGCTGAGAAATAGATTAGGAAAACAACACCCTTCACAATAGCCATAGACAATATAAAAAACCGGGGGTAACTCTAACCAAGCAAGTGAAAGACCTGAATGACAAGAACTTCAAGTCCTTGAAGAAAGAAATTGAAGAGGCCATCAGAAGATGGAAAGATCTCCCAAGGTCAGGGATAGGTAAGATCAACATAATAAAATGGCCATCCTGAGAAAAGCAATGTATAGATTCAATGTAATTCCTATCAAAATATCAACACAACTCTTTATAGACCTGGAAAACGCAATTCTCAACTACATATGGAATAACAAAAAACAAACAAACAAAAAACAAAAAACCCAAAACCCAGAATAGCTAAATCAATCTTGTACAAAAAAATATCTGGAGGCATCACCATCCCATATTTCAAGCTGTACTACAGAGCAATAATAATAAAAACAGCATGGTCCTGGTATAGAAACACACCAGTGGATCAGTGGAATCAAATTGAAGACCCAGAAATGAACCCACCCACCGATGGTCTCTTAAATTTTGACAAAGAAGCCAAAACCATTCAATGGAAAAAGGACAGCATCTTCAACAAATGGTGCTAGTCCAAATGAATTCTGACATGTAAAAGAATGAAATTAGACCCATACTTATACACCTTGTAGAAAACTTAAGTCCAAGTGGATCAAAGACCTTAACATAATGCCTAACACACTAAATCTACTAGAAGAGAAAGTGGGGGAAAACCTGGAACTCATTGGCACAGGTGACAACTTCCTGAAAAGAATACCAACAGCTCAGGTTCTAAGACCAACAATCAATAAATGGGACCACATGAAACTGAAAAACGTCTGTAAGGCTTTAAAAGGCACTGTCATTTGGACAAAAAAGCAACCTACAAATTGGTAAAACACCTTCACCAACCCCACATCTGATAATGGGCAAATATCCAAAATTTACAAAGAACTCAAGAAATTAAATGTCAAGGATGAAATAATCCAATCAAATAACGGGGAACAGAGCTAAACCGAGAATTCACAATGGAGGATTTCCTAATGGCTGAGAGACACTTGAAGAAATGCTCAGCATCCTTAATCATCAGAGAAATGCAACTCAAGATGATTCTAAAATTCTGTCTCACACCTGTCAGAATGGCTAAGATCAAAACTCATATGACAGCACATGCTGGCGAGGGTGTGGAGAAAGAGGAACATTCCTCCATTTCTGGTGAGAGTGGAGGCTTGTAAACCCACTATGGAAATCAGTCTGGTGATATCTTTGAAAAGTTGGAATAGCTCTACCACTAGACCTACCCATGTCACTTCTCTGGGTATACAACCAAATGATTCCTCACCAACTACAAGGAAGTATCCTTATCTATGTTCATAGCAGCCTTTTTTTGTAATAGTTAGAAATTGGAAACAACCCAGATTTCCCTCAACTGAGGCATGGATTAAAAAAAAATCTGTGGTACATCTACAAAATGGAATACTACTCAGCCACCAGAAACAATGAAATCATGCAATTTGCAATGAAATGGATGGAACTAAGGAAGCTCATCCTGAGTGAGCTAACCCAGATTCAGAATGATGCACATGGCATCTATTCGCTTATAATTGGATTTTAGCCATATGGTACAGGATAACTATACTTAAACCAATGCAGCAAATGGAATAGGAACATAGAATTTGCTTTCTATCAATGTGACACTGTGCCCTAGTGGTGCTGCCTTGGAGGCCCCCAGTGTTTGAGGAGACTTTGGCCCTCATATGACTGCTGAACTGGGACAGGGGACTGTTATGTAGGGACACTCCACTCCATAGGAGTGGGATGGAAGAGATAGGGGGTAGAGGGTGGGAGGGAGGGACTGGGAGGGGTGGAAAGAGGGCACTGTGATGAAGATGTAACCTGAAGTAATAAATAAATATTAAAAAAACACTCTGAATCCAGATCCTTCCAAGAATGGTTAAGGATACATCTCAATATTATTATTTGGAAATATATAAAAAAAGAGAACAGAGAAAAGAAATTTTCCTTAATATGTTGACATAAAATGATACATTAAAATGATTGATATTTTACTTTTGTTCAGAAAACTTTAACAGAATAGCCAGTAAGAAAATTAGAACACAGGGTCAGAAATTGAAAGGTAAATAATATTTAAAACTGTCTAGCGAAGAATTTTAGGACTCCACATGAAGTCCCATGAAGTAACTTTAAATCCATGTGACTTGTGGAAAGATTTGGCCACAGACAAGTGCTTCTCAGAAGAACTGGGTAAGTCTAAACTGCATTATTATTAAAAAAAAATCACCAAAGTCTGAGAACATGGAATCCTTGTGGGTGAAGAAAAGTTCATTATAGTTCCCACAAGGAGTACATTCTTCTACATTTCTCTTCATAAATCATTGAGAAACATAATGGACAAGCAATTTTCAGAACCTTCCCTGACCCAAGTTGTAGAGGGTCTTTCCAGTAGTTGGAATCCATTACATAAATAGTTTTACTTCATCTCATGTGAGTCTCTGTAGACTATCAAAACCTCCTCCTAGTAAAGTCAAATCACTGTTATCCAGTCTGACTTTGACTCCTGTCTTCTTGAAAGGTGATGTGTGTTTTTGTAATCCACGTGTTTCCTCCATCATTCAGTATTCTCTGTGTGTTCTGAAGAGGAGCAGATAATTTCCCCTCTGAATGTGTAGGTCTCTTAACTAAGAAATACATCTGGAATTCAGAGTACTTGGGAAATATGGGCTGTCAACAGTATGTCTTATACATGGGTGAATGTGAAAGAACAAAAAAAAAACCCTTTCTCTCATCCTGGCCTGTCCAAGTTCTTACCCACCTCCCTCTGCTGTAACAAGCTCATAAAAGTAAAATAACAAAGAAAGCCTGAAAACCTAGTTTTCCCTCCCTCTGAGGCCTTGGGTGACCATCTGGACAGAGCCATAGCTAACAAAGGGCTCTCAAAATGACTTATTTTCTAACTGGGAATTTCCTTTTCCTCCTAAGGACGAGGTTACCAGAGGACTCTCTGAGCTCATCTTCCAAGGCCAAATGTGATTCTGTATGTTACATGGACCTTCCTAACTGCCCACCCCCTACCTTGCCTAGCCCTTTAGAAACTCAAACTTTCCAGGTTTTGGGCCATTCACAGACTCCCTGCATGGAGAACATGTGATGGACCTTGCCATGGTTCGATCCCCCAATTAAAGGTCCTTTTGCTTTTGCATCAAGTTGTAGTCTTCCTGGCATGTTTTATGGTTTTGAGAACTGGGAATTGCAAATGCACTACATGTAAAAGTAGACAAAATATTGATGTGATCAAAAGTAATTGTATACACAGCGTAAAATGTATTCAAATTAATACTTTTTTACATTGAAATATGAACTTGCAACATTTTCTCACACTTAGATCTTGTATTATAATATTGATTCTGACTAGTACACTTTAAGCACATTAAATATTCAGTATTTCTGGGCTTAATCCAAAGGATACCATCCATCAGGATCTTTATTCATTCAACAGAAAGCTCGGAGCCTAGTGTTTCTAACCAACATCCACATCCAACACTTGGTCTGATTTCAAATCGCCACTGGGATAAAATCTGGCTGGCATCAGACTGTTAGTAGAATGGGAAATACAATTTTCTGTGCTAAGTGGTGGTCTTACATTTTTTAATAAAATACATAACATAATGAGCAAGAGTTCTGCAAAAATATAACAATGGAAATATATTCTGATGAGAATAACAGTAAATAAATAAATGAAGAAAACTGGATTGTTTTTTGTGCTGTCACCAGTATCAAAGACGATTTTTCCTATGAACTGTGTCTACATTGGTGATTGAGAGTGAAGAGCAATTCTAGTTACATGCTGGCAAGGAGAGGATATAAATATCAAATGCCATGAGCATTGGCAAAGGCTCAGGGGTCCATTCTGAGTTGAAGGATTATCCAATACACTTTTATAGAATGGAATAAATCCTAGCCCAGTACTTTCCACTCAATAGCTGAAAAAATCTAGAGAGCAAATCCAACAATTTATATTACCAACAGCCAGCTGAGTCCACTTTCTAAAACCATTAGAAAACAGAGATTCAGAAAAACACAGACACCAGTTACTGTCTGGAAAATAAAGAACTCTGAGGATTAAGTGCAATGAGCCATGAGTGGGGGATGAGCAAGACAGAGAGGAAGAACATCCTGAACACCTCACAATGATAAAGCATAAAGAATATAGCAAACTCACTCAGGTAGAAATAGTCCTAACAGTGAGAGTAGACCACATGTTGTGTGAAAAAACTGGGGTAGAGATACTGGATTATTAAAGCTTAATGATGGGCTTAGGTTGATACCGGCAAGGAAGCAATAGAAGGTGTTAACCAAAGCTAAGGCTATATGAAGTCTTTATTCAACCCACAACTTTGTATCAAACACAGTAACATTGTAAATTAACTAAAATGTAATTACAAATAAAATTACCTAAATGGAGGTACTCTGGGGAGTGGAAAGCAATACTCACAGAAGTTATTAACATAAAACTACAATTTAAGGAATGAGAGATGTCACTACAATTTATTGGTCATACTCTCAAATCTCTATAAAACAACACAGGCTATTGTTATTTTCCTTTGTTACACAACACAATTATATCATAAGACCCCACTGCAAAAAATACCATGTATTTTGGATGCAAGACAGAGTAATAGAGAAATCAATCTTGAACTGAGCAGAAAACTAACTTTAACTTCTCTTTCTGTCTCTGTCTGTCTCTCCCTCCCACCCTTCTTAGCTACCTCCATTTCTTCTCACTTCAGTCTCTGTCTCTCCACACCCCATGTGTGTGTGTATGTATGCATATGTGTGCATATGTGTGTGTATGTGCATGTGTGATATGATGAACCCATTGCTGTCATTTGTTCTCTTCACTTCGATCAGTTGTGAGTTATTGCTTTAAACACTATCCAGTGAGAAAATAAACATGCCTGATGAGGTCCAAAACATGTTTGAAATTTTTATTGCAGCACTATTTTATATATTATCATATATTACTTTCTAGGTAGATATATAGAATGTTAGTGGGCAGTTTGATACTATGTACATTTAGCCAAATAAAAGCAGTTGTCTCATCTTAGGACCTGTGAGCTCTCTTACCATGATCCTGGAGCACATTGGTCGTATTAAATATGTGCTTCCTTGTAATTGTTTAATCTACTCAGAAAGTGATTGACTATGGCCATATGTAGAAATAATTAAATTGTTTGACAGTATTTATATTATTGTTAATTGATTGGCAGCTGTTAATCCTTAACAGCCTTTATATATGAGTACACAGACATCATGTGGATTTTAACAAGCCTTGGCCTCAATTGAGCAATATTGGCCCATCTAAGTTAGCTCTTAATTCTGTTTCTGAATACAGCACGTATAATATACATATGTCCAGTGGATCGTTTTTCTCCACACTATGCTGATGTTTCAGGCCACTTGGAATGACTCTCTTTTCTCTAACCCATGGCATGTGTCTTCCTTCCTGCTCTTTGTTTCTTCTCGAGGCTTCTCTTTGTTCTGCTAGAGGCTTCTTCTACTTCATCTATTGGAGGCTTCTTCTTGAGGCTGCTTCTGGCTATTGGAGGCTTCTGTATTTCATCCGGTGGAGGCTTCTCTTACCCATCACTTCTCTGATTCAGAAGCCTGCACATCTTAGTCCCACCTATCTCTGTCTTTGCCCAATCTCAGGCCTCAGCATTTATTCAGTCAATCATAGAATGCCTCAGAAGGACTGGTAACCAGCTCTCAGCACTGAAATCATCCTATCAGAAGAGATGTTATTAGACCTTCCCCAACACCCATACCATTCATGTGACTACTTAACCCATTAACATATACTTCCAGTATAGTCATTATCACAGCTCACAAAGATCAAAGCTAGGTAAGACTATATTAATGATGAATATTTCTCCCAAAAGCCTGCAAAGTACCTTCAAGTTCTATGAGAGATAGGCATATGAAGACTTTCTGGTCAGTAGAGACTTTATTTTTCTATGCCTTACAAACTACATATCTGGTGTTGTCCCCAATGAGGTCTTTTTATTAAGTTCCGGTGGTGAAGCATGAATAACGACAATATACTCTATTGTTCTAGGCACCTCTGGGACACTTGTGATCAAGAAATCAAGAGGAGGTTTCTCACACCAGTACTCACTCTGCTTTTGGGTTTGACAGCCTGTGGCTTCGGGGATTAACATAATTTCTGTGTTTGGAAACTCCTAATACACACTTATATGTGGATACATGTATATATACATGTACACATGTATGTCAATCTTGTAAAACAATATATGTTTCAAGGATACTTCTTTTTAGTTTTCCCTCTCACATTCCCCTCCTCTGCTTTACCCTCCTATTCGTCTTCCTACTTAAGTTTTCTCCGTCCCTTATATCCTTCTGCTAATTTCAGACAGTTCTTAGCTTTTAATTTCTTCAGTTTCAATTTTATTTTTATTTGTAATTTCTTCCTTTTTGAATCCATACATTTATTGCAATCAATTTTATTCTTAGAGTTGTTCTTACTATACCCCATATATTTTAAATTTATTTATTGTGTTTTTACCTTCTATTGTCTAGAAAGGTTACTTAACATTTCCATTAAATTTCTCTTTTGATACATTTGTTGACAAGTAATTTGTCATTTTTTTCTATGAAATTTTATATTTATGAGTATTAGGTGGTCTGTAGCAGGTGCTATGTCTGGGTGAAGAATGTACAGTTGGTAATGGGCATGGAACAGCTCTTGAGTGGTAGATTCTCCATTAGGATTCACATTGGATCAAACAAAACTGGCTCCCATGGGCCAACTGTTCTGATGTTAGGCCTTGTTGGAGTAGTGTGACATAACATAACATAACATATCATTGTGTCAATTCCTTCCTTTTGGCTAATAAAATGGCTGTTTTTTAGAACTATATACAGTAATAACAAATATAAAAGAAACAGGAAAACTGCATAGAAAATTAATACACATAATGTTTAGCCTATTTATATCAGGCAACCTTGAAGAAAAAAATAAATTGTCCTATCTTGGTAAGTCTAAAGTTCTGAACCTAAAATTTTTTTTCATATCTTATATTTATAAACCTAAAGATTTTGTTTAGAGTTAAAAATATCCTTTTAAATTCTAAACAACTTAAGGTCAATTGAAATTTTATATCTATTATGTCTCCAAACCCACTAAAGACTTAATAAGAGATAAAGTTATATTTGAGTGAGTAGGGAGCATAGGAGAGCAGCTTCTAGAATGGAAAAAAATGACAGTGGCAATTGACATCCTGTCTCAATAAGGATAATATATTCACATAGAAATTAAATCTCCAAGAAAATAATAAAAAGAAAGAAAAAAATAAATGCATGCATTTGATCCCAAAACTTGGGAGACAAAGACAGAGACAGATAGATTCCTTTTGAGTTTGATGCCAACCTATTCTACAGAAAGCCATAACTACACAGAATAAACCGGTCTCAACCAGTTAATAGATTTATTCCAGCCACAGAGGAGAATACTTAAACTTCATAGAGTTTAATGGTAAATTTTCAACTTAAAAATGATTATATATACCTGGATGCATGTAATAATAATTAACATGGTAGTAATAATGATGGTTTTATTTATCCCCTTTAAAGAGAAATGAAAACATAGTAGAGCTCTGGACTGCTAATTTTGATAAACTTATAGCTATAATGACTTCAAAATGGAGAACAAAGGCTATTCATTTTGGGAGATAAGCTTTTCTTTAAATGTCAACAGGAAAGAAAAGCTATGTCTTCCATTAAAACTTATAGAAATCAGATTTGACTAGAAAGGCCTCTTACAGATGTTGGCTACAATCAAAAGAACAAATAGGTATCTTATATTTGCTGATTCCACTACATGGGAACAGCTAAGACTGGCGCGTGCACATACACACACATATAATTATTGGCTACATAAAATCCACATGACTTACTATTACATGCCATCCTTTCATATGGCATGAATGGAGACTTACAAATGTCTGTCTTCTGTTCAAACAAAGAGCAGAAAATATTCCTTAATAGATCAGTGCATCCTCCATATCCCAGACATTTTTGTAATTTCAGAACAATATATTACTTTTGAGAAATTATATATTTTCAGAAAAAGGGACCAGAAACCAAAGAAGATAAGTGGCCCAGATGATCGAGCCTCACAGACTGTTCCAGCCAAGAATCTAGTAAAGCCCTAAGCTTTCCCACCCACAGTTCAGCTTTAGACCACAAACTGCTTAGGACATTCAAATTGCTGAGCACATTGAGACTAGACAACAAATGCTACTATTAACTTGCTTATCATTTTTATTTTGTTTGGGCCCACAAACAGGTTTTCCCAAATCAGCAGGTAGCAGTTTTAAGAGAGTGATGCTCAATTCCCAAAAGGTGAGGAGGAAGTTTTTTGTTTTTGGTTTTTTTTGGTCATTTGATGGGTTATAGATGTTGTTTAGGGGGATTGGTTACAAGTTGTTAAATGGTCTTGCTAATCAAAGTATAGGAAGTTAGATTTAATATTTCTCTCTTTTTCCTTTCTTTATCCTTCTTTTATGTGCTGGGGCTCTCCCCCAGCAGGCTGGGCAATGGAGTGAAGGGCTAGACCAGCCTGACCTTACACTGTGGCTGAGCAGGATGATGAGTGTTCACAACTCAGTCCCCAGTCAGGAGACTCATCGAGGCAGGATCTCGTTTTTATTGTTACAGGCGGTTTCCTTTATAGGGTAGGAAAAGGGGGCAGGGTGAAAGTGTAATGTGAGGTTACATAGGCAGTGAAGTAAGAGATAAGGAATAGAGAGGGCCAATAAAGTAAATGAGCGTGGCTGCAGTCCAGCAGGGTTAACGCCAGAATGATATAGTGCAGAAGGGTCTGCACTTCCACATTTTTGAGACATGTCTCCAAAATCGAGTCTGGCTTGGGCAGGCATGATAGGCCCCAATCTGGCTGATTCAGGCACGTAGGAACAACATTTATGTATCCTTATCTCTTATATTGAGGGAAAATATTTGAAAAGAAAAAAAAAAGAGGGTGATTACAGAGATGATACAGGAATGATAAGAAAAAATGATACATTATTGACTATACTTCTACTATAGATCTTTGTTATTGATACAAAATCAAGATTATATTTGGTTACATTGGTATAGATCATTGTATATTGATACAAACTTAAGATTATATTTTGGTTAGGTATCCTACCTATGTAATTCTTAAAAATGTAAAATGAAGTTCTAGTCCTTTTGATAGCAACTATCACAAACTGATTAGCATAACGAAGAAATGCAAGTAGATAGTAATTTAAATTTACAGTTTTATTAAGTAGTAGTTAAGCTAATCAAAGATGTTTTCTAAGTTAATCAGATATTAAGTCATTAGAGACAAGCTATGTTTGTCTATTCAACTATATGGAGATGGATAGATGGTCTTCAAAAACCTCAAGAAAGCTGTAGAATATGTCATTTAAAGATATTTTTATTATTTGAAACAATTCTTTGACATGTGACAGTGTAAAAAATTAATTAAATTACATGGCAGTATTTATGTTATATTTAATTGGTTTGGTAGCTGTTAATTTTTAAGCAGCCATTATAAACGAGCACACAGAGACCACATGGATTTTAACAAGCCTAGGCTCACATATGACTTGGATGGTGACAATAAGCATTAAAAAGAAATCTCCATCAGAAGATAACTCCTGCTGGGCAGAAATGCCCCTGCTCTCTCAATAGACTATTTACAGTCCAAAGATGGACCAAACCTTAAATGCACATGAATTAATTGCCTGATTCTGCGAAGACAAAATAAGGAAATCCTTTTTTCCTGTTGCACAGCCAAATCTGTGAGATATGTTTGGCCAGAAAGCTGAAGATGATTCTCCAATGTTATGGAGAGAAACTGGGGACTGTCTAGGCAGCCAGTTGTCTGACATTTCATAGTTTTGAAAATGCATGCTCTGCCCTTTATGTTTATTCAGATATATTTATCCTTCTTAGGATTCTGATGTGGTTGAATATTCCATAGTTATAGTCTCACAGTAAGTTTTAAGTCATTTAGGAATTAAAATGATGTTTTAGGTTGTTAACGCAAGTTAGGATGGAAATTGAGTTAGATAACAAACTTTAAACTCATCAAGATAAGATATCTAAAAAATATATTTCCTAGTTGAGTTATCAAATACATATGGACTGAACTTTGAGAATGAATGTCACTCATAGTTTTCATAATTGTTTCCTTATTGTTTTTACTGTATTTATTTATTGGTATTGTATTGTATTTTTTATTGTAAGAAAAAGAGCCTTTTATTGGACTAAAAGGGGAATGTTGGAGAAAGGTCTTGTACATTGGTTCTCAGAGGCTGATTTCAGGGCTCAGAGATCTGGTTACTACCCTTTTCAAGGCACTCTCTGATTGGTCATTAAAAGTCACTGATGGCCAATTAGCTTGGCAGAGAGATTATATGAAGGTGGAACTTCCTAGAAAGAATTTAGGAACTCTGGAATTACACAGAGAAAGGTTTCTTACTAACATAATTTGGACTCAGAAGGAGAAGGATCTCTCAGTGTTAATTCTGAAGCTATAGCAAGCCACATGGAATATTAAGAATATTTGGTTGGGTTAACTTAGGTTATCTAATTGAGAGTCAGCTAAGGCCTAAATGTTGAAACATTAAATGGTCTTGGTGCATTTAATTGTGGGGAGAAAGTCTGCCCTTGGTCCCCGGCCTTATCTCCAGGACAGATAAGGCCTCCAGCTAAGGTCAGCCAGGCCTGCTGGTCTCCCACAAGGCACCATCACCTGCTCTGCAGCATAATATAACAGTATAGAGTTATTAATAAATATAGTTGTTAAATAAGTTTTGGTTTCAAGGCCTAGTGTGGTTTAACTTTTGCTGACTCTGAATAATGATATGGAACTCACAGCTCCATATCTACTGGCATGCTGCCATGTTATCCACCATGATGATAATGGACTAAACCTCTGGAACTGTAAATTAAACTCAGTTAAATGTTGTCATTTATAAGAGTTGCTGTGGTCGTGGTGTCTCCCCATAGCAATAAAACCTTAACTAAGACAACCTCATCTGGTTTTGAATGAAGTTGCATTCTGATATTTATTTTCTAAATGGTTGATACACATATTGTTAAGACTAGAAAAACAGATTCTTTGCATAAATCATTGGCACTGGCATTTCAAAGTGAGCAAAATATATCACCTCAAAATCTATAATTTAAACAGAAACTTTGAATTAGTGTCGCTAACTCTGTGTCACTTTAAAAGTGGCAAATTGAAGCAATAGATGCTGACAGGAGCCAGGATTTCTGTGAATAAGTTGCTTTTGAGTAAATTCTGAGATTAGAAATATCAAACATTAATATTATGAACTGCTTCTCTCAGACTGATGATAAAAGTCATATTTAAAAATCACAATCTTCTCACTTAATCTATTTTTGAGTCATAGGTAAGACAAAATTATGATTCAATAAATTTCAAATAGCACTTTTAATACTGTAGTAACACTATTGTTTAACTCTTCTTGTTTTCCTACTTTCTGTCTTTCCTTCATTCTTTCTCCCCTTAGTTGTGACCAGTAATATTTTATCAACACACATTGTCAAGTGATATTCATTCCTGTATATAAAAATGTCTTGACACCCTTTCAAGTGCTGTTAACAGGCTCTTAGCAATGTGAGGACAAGACACTGAAAGGGGAAAGCTTTCTCTATTCCTGTGACAATGTGTTTATTTTCACACATGGTTGTATGATATGTTCATGAATCTCAATACCAGATACATCTTAATTGTCCCAGAATGAGATTAGTTTAATATTACATTTTTCAATATCAGTCAACTTTGACATGCGTAGCTTCAACTTGTCTCCTATGAAATAAACTACCCTGACTGCAAACATTTTGAATAAAACAATGTCTGAACAACAAAACAAAACAAATGACTTATCTACCTTTCCAAAAATGAGAGACTATCCTTTGATAGTGTGAAATCCTGGACTAAATTGAGAAGACAGGGCTCAGTGAAGCATGAGGCTCCTACGGTTGGCCTCAAGTAGTCAGTCCCCTTCTACATGCACGCCTGTGTTTGACTAGTAAACATACTAGTTAAAATAGGGTTGCTTAAAATATCCTGGGCTCCTTACAGAGTTTCCATATATTTTCCAAAAGCACATCAGTTTTTCTGCTCCAGGACCTGGTGGGCTAGAGATTATTTTCTTTGTGAGTCTCTTATTCACTCAAAAGTGCAATTCTTTCTGGGAACCTATAGGTGATTCTATGTGGAATATGAAGACAAAGGTGTTCCTGTGAAGTTCTTTGAAAATTTAGGAGCAGCTATTGTGTTTTAATTTATTTTTCATTTCCAGGAAAGTAAATTGATCACTAAGTTTTTATTGTTTCTAAATTATGTATTTGTCTGAAATACAAAACTTCCTAGGAGTAAATATTTGTAAACCAACAACATAGAATTGAAAGTAAAAATATAATCACATCATTTTCCCCATTTCATTTTCTCCATGAAAGCATTCACTTAAACCCCTGACCCTTGAGATCTCTAAAATTTATTTATATTCCTAAACACATAAAAGGAATATACTTAGCTTGTATAATGTACTTCTATGTATGATTTTTAGGGCTCATCAATTAGTATTAGATAACTAATGGGGGTCTTTCCTGTGAAAGTTTATTTTCTAAAGGTTACATGTAGTTCCTCCTAGGGTTGGAACCTTATATGATTTTCCCCTTCCATGCTAGCATGTCTATTGGTGTCATTCTAACACAGATCTTGATATACTCACACTTTCAAATGCATTAATAATAACTACAGAGTATCTGAAATTCGCCAGCATCACATTAAGAAATGTAAAGCATTTTCCCTTTGAGTAATTTTAGCAAGAGTGAATCCAGATTTGAATTTTGTATTTGTCTCTCTTTGTGTCTTCCATTTTCTCCTGTCTACAATCTGTCTATTGCATATCTTGAATATGTGTCTACCAGAATATCTTCTGAATCTTTCCATCCCTATGTCTGTATCTATGTCTGTTTGTCTATGTGTCTGCCTGCCTGTCTGTATGTCTCTCTCTCCATCACTCTCTGCATCTGTGTGTGTGTGTGTGTGTGTGTGTGTGTGTGTGTTTATGTGAATATGTCTTTGCTCTGTAGTTTTTGAATAGCACTGGAAGTATCAAATGAGAAAGGAATGAGGGATACCTTACAGAAATACTTAATATAGTTTTACAAGGGATGAAACTTTGTTGATTCCACTTAACTCCAGCTAACCAAGATGATCCAGATAACAAATGATCAAACAATATCTGAATGATACTTTCACTATTTATGGAGAATATTCATTTGGTTAGGCCATTTTCATCCAATTTCTTGCTTTCAACAAATGATTGTTACAGAACACAATATTGCAATCTGGGTCAGGGGATTGGAAAACGACATAATTTAAGATTACAGCTTTGTATTAACATAGGCTTTAAAAGTTGATCACATGACAAATCCATGGGAAGTGAGGCTGACTTTTATTTTGTTCTCTTAAAACCATATTAATGAAACAGTAGGTTTAGTACACAGTAGGACATAAGTCTAAAGTCATAAATGACTTCAGAGTATACTATTAACTCACCTGTGAGGTCCTGCCAGAGTTTTATTTTTCAAGTTTTAAGAATTATTTTTGTAGTGATATATCACCACACCCAGAGATAAGTGTCATTCACCCCTCAACAGGGAAACTTCTCTTTGCAACAGACAGACACCATTACACAAAGCCACAATCAATCAAACTTCAGAAAAGAAGTGATCATGTGGTGTCTAGTCCAAGGTAATATAGCTACAACACAACTCTTGCACCTAAGATTAAGGGAATATTATGGGAGAGGTAGCATAAACATTATAAGAACCAGAGGAACTGAGTGTGTGCTATGACGGTGACTCTCCAATACTTTATTAATCTCCAGTCTTTATTACTTCCAGTCTCTTTGTGTGATTTGTGCTTTGTTTTGGAAGTCATTTAACTTAGCAAACATTATCTGTGGCATCATTGAACAGGGCCTTTCAATGGAATCTATATTGTGAATATACATACTATTTGCTCAATTATATTATAGTTCAAATATGTACTATAATATTATGTATAAAATATAGGCATTGATTTTGATGCTATATTTGATCATATGTGTACAAGTATATAACTGGCTGAAACTTCAGATATTCACAAATATGAGTTTCCAACAATCATATGGCCAATTCCTTTTCCCCATGAATTAGGAGGCAAACTTCAGAAAATGGTAATGAAAATACAATTATATGCTTCCTATAAAACATTTATATGAAGACCTTTGTTTTAAAAGCTGTCTATGAAAACAGAAAATAAGCCATGGGATTTGCTTGTGAGCTTTTTTGGCAAGGAACTCTACAGATTTATTTTTAAATCTGAATATGAGAATAAAAAACAATGGTTAAAAGATTTATGGTTAGTTTATTCAGACAGTCAAATATTTTATGCATATATTTTTAAATCAAAATAGTAAGTGTCCTATAAACCAAATGTATTTTAAATTGAAATAGTATCCACATACAATGTATCTTGGTACATTTGTAAAGCAAATCTTTTAATTTTTATTCTAAATCTAAAAAGTGGGGTATATAAATAAGTATTTAAATTATTAATAGTATTTGTTTCATAGTTAATTGGTCAATGATGGTAATCCTTAACCCTCCATTATAAATAAACAACCATAGACACCTGACGGATCTTAACAAGCCTTAGACTGGATTGTGCAATCTTAGCCCATCTTATGCTAGCTTTTAATGCTATTTTCCATGTAGCACCCCAATATATATATACATACATCCCTTTAGGATGCTATTCTCCACACTATGATGATGTTCCAGGCCACAGGGCATGATGTCCTTCCATTTCTAATCCATGTGCACTTCTTCTCCTTCTTTTCTTGGCTTCTTCATCCCATGGTCCATCTCTGTCTGCCCCAGAAGCTTACAAACCTTTGCCCCGCCTACCTCTCAGGTCAATCACTGGCCTTAGCATTTTATTAAACCCAATCAGAGAGAGTGATTAGAAAGTGAGATAGCACAGTATTACTTGGTGTACAGCAAGGAGGCCTCTTGGAGCACGGTAATTAACATTTAAAATACATAACATCACACCAGCAGTGGGTGAATTATGTTTTCCTTTAAATCATTAGACTGCAATAAATCTATAGCAAAATAAGTCTGTTATAATTACTCAAATCTAAGACAGAATTTAATATCTGTTAAGTTTTTTCAGAAGCCAGTATGCTTTCTGAACACGGTGCTGTATACTTCTCAGTCCTAGCACTCAAGAAGTTTGAGCAAGAAGATGAGTTTCAGGAGAGAATTGCTTACACATGAAGACTCAACACAAAAGAACGGCAAACAAATATTCTGAAACCTATTAAAGGCAAATAACTAAATAAATAGGAAATAATTAACTACCTAAATAAACTAATACAAAAATAATGTATTCCTAACCTCTAAATCAATAATTAAGAATAGAAGAATCACAGATCCATCAGACTCTATATATTACTGTCTAAAGCAGTCAAAACCAGTATATTTTCACACTTCTAAAAGCTATACATATGCATATATATACACGATTTTTTGACATTGTATGTCTGAAGTTTCCTTGAAGAAAAATTTAAATTCAAATCTCTACAGTGAGATGTGAACAAGAGTATGCAGATATCTCTTCTTAATGAACTCACTTCCATTGGATGTTTGTTTACCCAGGGATAAGGTATCTAAATTTTGTTGTCTGTGAATTATAGCAATATCCATAATGTTTTTCACAATACTTATACTACTTTGTGTTTCTTTTTTGTTATCCATTTTGTCACCTGTTACCATTCCTGTGTGTGCATGATGTGTGTGAGTGTGAGTGTGAATACTCAAATGTGCTGGTCCATGCTGGTGTGTATAAAGGTCAGATCATAACTTGTACTAGTCACTTTTTTACTTCCATTGTACATTCCCTGTGTGCACTATATGTAATGAAGTGTATTCCTGTTTATGTAAAAGGATATTAAGTTTCTTTTTTCTTTAAAGGTGAGCAGGAGTTCATCATCTTCTTCTTCTTCATTATTATTATTATTATTATTATTATTATTATTGTATTATGTCTTTTTAATAGTGCTCATTTCAACTTTGGTATGATAGTATCCTATCTCAACTTTGGTTTCCTATAGGGCTTTTAATATGCTACTTAGAAAATCATTTTATTGGTGTTCTGTTCAGGAGGTTGTCAACTGTGCCAATGAGTTCAAGGCTTTTTTCCCCACTTTCTCATGTATTAGACTTAGTGGGTCCCATTTTATGTTAAGGTCTTTGATCCACATGGACTTAAGTATTGTACAAGGGGATAAGTATGGGTCTAATTTCAATCTTTTACATGTTGACTTCAAGTTATACCAGCTCCATTTGTTGAAGATGCTATCCTTTTTTCCATTATAAGGTCTTGGCTTCTTTGTCGAAGATTAAGTGACCGTAGGTGTGTGGATTCATTTCTGGGTCTTCAATTAGATTCCGTTGATCAACTGGTCTGTTTCTATATCAGTACCATGCTGTTTTTATTACTATTGCTCTCTAGTATAGCTTGAAATCTGGGTTTGTGATACCTTCAGATGTTTTTTTATTGTACAGGATTGATTTAGCTATTCTGTGTTTTTAGTTATTCCATGTGAAGTTAAGAATTATTTTTTTCCAAGTCTGTAAAGAATTGTGTTGGTATTTTTATGGGAATTGCATTGAATCTGTATACTGCTTTTGGGCAGGGTGGCCATTTTTATTGTACTGATTTTACCAATCCCTGAACATGGGATATTTTTCCATATTCTGATGTCCTCTTTAATTTCTTTCTTCAAGGACTTGTAGTTCTTGTAATACAGGTCTTTCACTTGCTTGGTTAGAGTTACCCCAAGGTATTTTATATTGTTTGTGGCTATTGTGAAGGCTGTTGTTTCCCTAAATTCTTTCTCAGCCCATTTATCTTTCATATAGAGAAGGGCTTCCATTTTTTAAATTAATTTTTGTATACAGCCACTTTGCTGATGGTGTTTATCAGTTGTTAGAGTTCTCTGGTGAAGTTTGTGGGCTCACTTATGCATACTATCATATCATCTGCAAATAGGGATAATTTGACTTCTTCATTTCCAATTTCTACCCCTTGACCTCCTTTAGGTGTGTTATTGAACTAGCAAGAACTTCAAGTACTATGTTGAAGAGATATGGCAAAAGTGTGAATCCGTGTCAGGCTCTAAGACAAACAATCAATAAATGGGACCTCATGAAACTGAAAACCTTCTCTAAGGCAAAAGACACTGTCATTAGAACAAAACAGCAACCTACAGATTGAGAAAAGATCTTTACCAATCAGAAAGAGGACTAATACCAAAAATTTATGAAGAACTCAAGAAATTAAACACCAAGAAACAAAATAAACCAATCAAAAAATGGGAAACAGAGCTAAACTGAGAATGTACAAAAGATGAATCTCTAATGGCTGAGAGACACTTGAAGTAATGTTCAACATCCTTAATCATCAGAAAAATGCAACTCAACACTACTCTGACATGCCATCTCACACCTTTCACAATGGCTAAGATCAAAAATTCTAATGACACCACATACTGGTAAGGATGTGAAGAAAGGGGAACACTTCTCCATTGCTGTGGGAGTGGAAACTTGTACAACCACTGTGGAAATCAGTCTGGAGATATTTTAGAAAACTTGGAAGAGCTGTACCTGAAGACCCAGCTATACCACTTCTGGGTATACATCCAAATGATTCCTCTCCAAACCACAAGGGCATTTCCTCATCTATGTTTATAGAGGCCTTATTTGTAACAGCTGGAAACTGGAAACAATGCAGATGTCCCTCAACCGATGAATGGATTTAAAAAAAAAAAAACTGTGGTACATCTACACAATGGAATACTACACACCTATCAGAAACAATGAAATCCTGCAATTTGCAGCCAAATGGGTGGAACTAGAAAAGCTCATCCTGAGTGAACAACTCAGACTCAGAAAGATGGACATGACATCTATTCACGTATAATCAGATTTTAGCCATATACTACATGATAACTATTGTACAAGCAACACACCAAAAGGAACAGGAACATAGACTTTGTTAATGAGACACTTTGCCCTAGTTGTGTAGGCCCCCAGTATATTAGGAGGCTCTTGGCCTTCATGTGACTGCTGAACTGGGGTGGAGGACTTTTGTATGGGGACACCCCAATCTGGAGAAGTAGGATGGAAGGGTGGGAGGGTGGGATTAAGAAGGGTGGAGGGGGGCACTGTGATGGAGATGTGGCTTGAAGTAGTGAATAAACATTTAAAAATCATTTTATAAAAGTATGAATTTTATCCAAATATACAGTGTATTTTATTATTATTAAATACCTAGAAAAATGTTAATAACAAGGACAGAAAAATTCCTTATTTCTGACTATCTGTTCTTGAAAGCATAATTCATTAAGTAGGCAAATCATTATGAAATGTATTACACATAAATATACATTGATGGAAATGCATCTGGTCCCATTTTGTCTCTTGTTTTTAACAATATTGATTATGCACAGAAATATATGAAACACATGAAAATACAGAGAATAACACTGAAGAGTGGAGACAAAGTTAGACTTTAATTATTTTATTCAAGGAATCTTGAAGTCCAATGCAGTGGATGTACTTTTACAAGGATACTTTTGGGTTTTTCAGGTTCACACTCTGAAGATAGCTTGCAGGGTCATCTGCAGTTCTGCGGATATATTATAATAATCATGTACTTTATGTTTAATTTTGAATTTACTCATGCTTGGTATTGGAAGCTATAATGTATAATTATATTCCCCTAAGTTATTTAACTGCCTTTTAACAATCTTGAATGAATTTCACAAATACATTAGAAAAAATATCATAGAATTTAGTTAAATTTTATTGTGAAGTTAAGAAAAATGGGAGCATTTATTTATTATTTTATTTCTTCATAAAATCATAAATGCTATAAACTGAGATAAAGTTTACTTTCCCAAATATTGAAAGAGGGATAATGAAAGTGGAAGAAATAAATGGGGCAAGTATAACTGTTCAAAAGATAATCAATTTTTAAGACTGAAAATTTGCAGACCTGAAATTATATATCAAGGCTACATATGATTTAAATTTTATGGATGTTATTCAGCTAGCTTTAAAATTTTTTGGATGTAACAGAATAGACCCTGATTGGGGGATTATTCTAATAACTACCATTATGAAGTTTGAGGAGTCTTACACATTTTTCATGCCTTGTGATTCTAAGCTATAAAATTAAAAGTATAAGGCTTTTAGACTTTATGAACCAGACCCAACCAGTTCATAAACTATTCTTTGCTATTAGGAACAGTGCTTTTGAAAGGTGCATTAACTCTTTAGAGCTAATTAGTTTAATTTACATGTAAGGCATAACTTTATATGCAAAAGATTTGGCTTCATTGCATTCCAATTATTTCTCCTTATGGTATGTTGGTCAACCTCCAGTCATTTTGTGGGCCTTTCTTTGAGTTAAAATAAGGCTAAATCCATGAAAAGACACAAAAGGCATAGATAGGATATTTCTATCAGGATTATGTGAAGAAAACTAATCTATCAACCATATATACAGTCAGTTCTCACTGCATTATTTTATCAGGTTGTCAGCTCCAATGTTTGATTTTCCCCATAGCTTTGATAACATGCTTAGTCTCAGAAAACCAATACTTCTTTTATTTATTTAATTTTTGTCTCGTACCTGTTATTTATGACTCTAAATTTTTGTATATGTAAAAATGTTTAAATTTATCACTTTTTTGGTATTAAGGCAGATACAAATAATGTTAATACCAACAATTCCATTTTCTATACAAGAAAGGAAATGTACTCATTTTATTGAACAAAGAAAGCTTCAATTCACTTTGATATTTATTATTGTGCATCTGCTGATTTTAAATTATCACCAATTTCCATTATTCTTTAGAAAGTTTGCAGTGGAGAAGAAAACTAATGTGAAATAAAAATGTTATATACAAAACAAAAATATATATAATGTTAAAAACTCAATCTGATGGTGTTAGGTTATTTGCCAGTAAACAGAGGACTTGCTGCAAAGAGAAATATCATATGAAGTGATCATTAGTGTCTTCCAAATTTTAACCTAGATCTAACATTATTCAAGATTTTTGTCAAACAAAATATTTTCTTAATCATCTCCACTGTGCAGTTATTTATAATAATAACTTCATTGTCAAAAAAAAATAGTTGTTGACATCTCTCTGTTATTAGACACTATTTTTCTCCTGGTTTTGGTTCCTTCAGGATAAAGGCAACTGCAAAAATACAGTAATCTTGACTGTTCCTCTAGTTATTTCTTAGGAAATTACTGTTATCTTGCAACATTTTTCTCTGTTTTTATATGTTCTTATATTTACTTATATTTTATTCTTAGCATTCTGATCGGCATTAGAATGACAGGAAATATTTTTTCTCAGTTTTTCCTGTTGTATCATTTTTTCTGTTAATAAAATTAAGTGTTTTATTACTCGATTATAAATAATAAATATTATTTATTATTCATGAAACGCTATAAATATGAAGACTGTAAATATAGTGATGTAATTAAGTATAAATATATGTAATAGTAAAATGTTTTGAAAGGAATTAAAAATTGAAGTTTATGCCTTTTAATCATTCCTAGTATTGATTACATATGGTTATTTTCTCTGTGTGTAATTACGTCAAGGTTAAATGTTGACCAAACACAGTGGGACTCTGGGTGTCATACAGGAATCTATCTTCTTCCTGTCCCAGCTCTGTTGCTGTGTGTAGTTCATTCCCTATGTTAGGCTTCATAGTAACATAATGAATCCTTGACCCCATAAATTTAAGGTTCAAAAACTTAAACTTTGTTCTATTTAGTTCAAAATAAGTGTCAATGTTATCTCCATTGGTTTCAGTTTCTAAACATAGTAGGGCATTGTATGCACAGCCTATTTAGTGTAGTTTATACTTTGTGTAATCTTTTTGTATACTTTGTGCGATCTCTGTAGCATTGGTTTCAAGAGTTTGTGGGTTTTTCTTCAAAGGGTGTATTCCTTGTACGTAAGAAAGTGATTCAACAGGATTTTTGTGAGGTGGAAAATATGTGTGATTACATAGTGAGTCCTAAGATGCCAAAAAATAACCAATCAGAAACATCAAAAGGAATAAATTTGTATTTAAAAACCAAAGTTATGTTTGCTGCATATGAAATGTATAGTTGCACCTGTAAGCAACATCATATATCCTACATATATTCATCATGTTTCTTATTATTATCCACTACATAATTGTCATTAAATACAACTTTGAGAATGAACCTGATTAATTTTTAGAAGACAATAGATATAAACCATGGGGAAAAAGCATATTTTTTGTAGTATTAACATTTATTCCATGCAATATACAGGCAGCAATAGACTGAGTTTCTTAGCAAAAATCTCTAGAATGGGAAAACAGGAATGAATATATGGTGAGCAAGTTTGGTGACTCAGTTTTAAGGAGGTGTAGATCACAGTCTCCAATTGAGAATAGTTTAGTGGTGAGATTCAATAGCCCTCTGCATTAACAAGTATTCTTCTTATTATAAACATCTCTCTCCCCATTTTATTATCCCTCTCCCCTCTGCACCCCTTCCACACCCACACAAGTATATGTATAAACCATAGTTTTGTAGTTCCTCAGAACCACCATAAGGTTGACAATTAATCAGGACCCTTTTTTCTCTTTGTTTCCTTAACATTGGTAGTGAAAAGTAAAAATGAAACTTTTTTATAAATGTATTCTTTTCTTCTCTCATATATTACATCCAGCCCAAACCCTCACCTTCCCTCTTCCGAAGAGCCAACACTCCTTCATTTCTGTTCAGAAAAGAGTAGGCCTCCCATGGCTATTAATTGAACACATAAAAACAAGTTACAATAAGACTAGGCACAAACCTTCATATCAAGGCTGGATGGGACAATCCAGTAGAAGAAAAGGGATCCCAATAGCAGGCAAAGGAGTCAGAGACAACCCCCACTCCCACTATTAGGGGTTCCACAAGAAAGCCAGGCTGCACAACCATAGCATATATGCAGAGTACCTAGTTCAGACCATACATGCACCCTAATTGTCTTTTCTGTCTCTGTGATCCTCTATGAGCCCTGCATAGTTGATTCTGTGGGCTATGTTCTCCTGGTATCCTTGACCCTTATAATTCCGATAATCATTCCTCTCCCTATTTTGTGGGGTTCCAACAGCTCTGCTTAATGTTTGGCTGTGTGTGTCAGCACCTTATTTCATCAGTTAGAGGATGAAACCTCTCTGATAACAATTGGGTTAGGTAGGCACGGATCGATGAGTAGAGCAGAATATAATTTCGGTGATTATTTTTTGCCAGTTTTGTTTGGTTATAGCCTAGGTCTCTGGTTCATGGTCATCCAGCCACTGTGTGGCACAGGCTCCTTCTCATGGCATAGACCTCATGTTGGATGAGTCATTGACTGGCCACTCTCATAAGTTCTAAAATCTTTAACAATAGAAGCTGAGTGGAGGCTAAAAAGATGGATCAGAGATTGAGAGTGCATGATGCTCTTCAGAAGACAGGAATTTGTTCCCAACATCAATGTCTTATAGTTCACTACCACGTACACCTCTGGCTCCAGGGTATATGATGATCCCTTTTTGGCCTTGTTAGTTTTCACACATTCAGCCTAACACACACACACACACACACACACACACACACACACACACACACACTAGCATAGATCTTTAAAAGTTGATTAAAGACTGTATCTTATAATATAAAGCAACATGTTCATATATACACTTGATTTTTATCAAGTTGCTACAGATGGTCAAAAGTAACCAAGTATTTGGAGCATTAAATTTGACTCTGTATCTAAACTTTTAAGCTTATTGGGATAATAGTAGATTTCACATAGAAGATAGAATCTATGATATCATGACTGTCTTAACTTTCCTAAGAATTGTAAATAATTATCAGAAATAATATTAATTGTCTTAAATTTAGAAAAAAATCTCTGAGTATTAACACATTTACACAAAAGCATCAAGTTAAAGACCAATGATACCAATAGTTGTCATTTCTCTATAGAGGACATGCCTGGCCTTTTAAATCTACTATGACAGTCAATAGCCTTCAGCTTATGCCATATAATCCTGATCACTGCCTCTATGATCACATTACATTTCTTCACCTTCCTTCACCTCCTTCTGTGAGTGCAGATATTTCGCAAATGCAGAAGACCTGGAGATCCTCTGCATGGTTATATCCACAGCTAAGCATTATAAAACTATTTTTTCTGTAAAATAAACAAAAGACAGACAAACTTGATAGAAGAGGGCTTCATATTTGTGTTGGTTGATAGCCATTTAAGATATAAAATACCTGTAGCACTTCTCAACATCTCAAAGCCATAACATTTAAATACAAAAGTCAACATTTGCAATATCATCTCTTCATTACTTAAAGTAGATATGTATTATTTATAGATGGTGGGACACAGTATGAAGAAAAAAATTATATATATATACATATATATATATTTACGTAAGGTTCATATATATACATACATACATACATACATACATATATGTATGTATATATATGAACCTGTGTAGTTAATTTTGCAAATATGCAATGGCAGGGAGCCATAGTATATGATTATTGCAAGAATTTTCCTATCACAAGAGAATGTATGGAAGGAGGAAGTGCATCGTGAGTGTAAAGTGTAAAGCAACTCTGAAACAGGCAGAAAATGGTTCTAAGCAGTTCTGGGGCACAGCAACAGCCCTACGTAGCTCCAGTCTTCAACACACCATGGCACTGCCTCTACCTGGTGACTGCACTACTTCTTTTGCACGTGATATTTATATTGTACCATCTTTGTCTGATTCAGAGCTAAATAGTCTTTTTAGACTATTCTTTTCCTGTGTAATTTTATCTTTTCAAAGTGTTTCATTTTCATTTGTATGGGCTCACTTCAGTCTTCCCTGGCATATTTTTGCTACTGTAACACACTTAACCATTGTTCTCACATTTCAGCTGTAGGAATTCCAAGATTGCCTTATATCGCTTCAAATCTATTGCTACACATTGCAAATAACTCAATGCTTTTATGAGTTATTCTTGTAATATTCTTAAAATCAGTAAAACATGTTAGGTCCATTTGTCTTATAACATCTGTTATCCCAAGTATTTCTGTTTAGTTTTTATCTGGATGACCTATCCTATTAGTCAGACTGGAGTATTGAAGTCTCCTACTATTATTGTGTGAGGTTCCAGATGTGACTTAAGCTGAAGTAGTGTTTCTTTTACAAATTTGGATGTCCTTGTGTTTGGTACATAGATGTTAAGAATTGAAAGCCATCTTGGTGGATTTATCGTTTGATTAGAGTAGTGTCCTTCCCTATCTCTTTTGATTAGTTTTGGTTTGAAGTCTATTTTATTATATATTATATAGCTACATCAGCTTGCTATTTAAGTCTATTTGCTTATAATATATTTTTCTAACCCTTTACCCTCAAGTAATGTCTATCTTTGATTTTGAGGTGAATTGTAGGATGTAGTAGTAGGGTGGAGTCTATTTTCAATTTTCATACTGCTAGTTTGTGTCTTTTTATTGGGGAAATTGAGAACATTGATATTATGAGTTATCAGTAACCAATGAATTGTTATTTTGTTATTGATGTTGGTGATGCTGTGTGTGTGAGTGTGGTGTGTGTATGTGTTTCCTTTCTTTTGATTTTGCTATTGGAAAATTATCATTTCCTGTGTCTTCATAGCTGTAGTTAACCTCCTTAGTTTGAAGTTTTTCTTCTAGAACATTCTAAAGGGCTAGATTTATAAATAAATATTGTTCATATTTGACTTTATCATGGAATGCCTTAGTTTCTGCATCTATGATCATTGAAAATTTTTATGGAGTGTAGTTGGCTGGTGTCTGTGGTCTCTTAGATCCTATAGACTATCTGTCCTGACCTTCTGGCTTTTAGAGTCTTCATTGATAAGTCAGATATAATTCTAATAGGTTTGCCATTATATGTCACTCGGTCTTTATTCCTCACAGGTTTTAATATTCTTTTTTGTCCTGTATGTTTAATGTTTTGTCTATTATGTGGTAATGAGTCATTGTTTTTTGCTCCAATCTATTTGGTGTTCTGTAACTAGATGTTACTCAAAGACAGGATTTACATGGGAGGTTTCCATCCAATGACTCCCAAATAAAGCTCAGGGAGTATGAAAGATGAAGAGATGGAAAGATCTAAAGAGCCAGAAGGGGTGGAGAATATGAGAGAACAAGGCCTTTTAAATCAACTAACCAAGGTACTTATGAACCCACAGACATTGAAGCAGAAATACAGGGCCTACATGTGCCTGCACCAAGTCTTTTGTATAAATTACAGCTACTAGCTTATAGTATTTTAATGAGAACGTTGACTATGAGAAGAAGTGGGTGTCTGACTACTGTGTCTCCTCTTAGGACTCTTTGCCTCCTGGTGGGTCGTTTTATCCAACATTGATATATGTAGATTTTGCTTCAACCTATTATAATTTATTTTTTCATGTTCAGTGGTTATCTCTTAAATTCCTGGTCGGTGTGTTCCCTACCACGCTGGAGATTATAAGGGTTCATTGACCAGGAGCATTCAGCTCCATTTTCCTGACCCCAAAGCACCTTGGGTCTCCAGGTTTTAAAACTTAACACCCAGATTAGAGCTCCCCTCCCACCTCCCCCCACCAACTCCCTCTGTGCTCAACTCTGTGGAACTTTCTCAGCTGCTTTGAGCTGAGGGTGGCCTCTCCAGTTGCATTTTTTTTACTTTAATTTTTTTTTTAAAGTTACATCTCAATCACAGTCCCCTCTCTATTCGCCCCTCCAGTCCCATCCTTCCACCCTCTTCCGCTTCAACCCACCCATCCCCTTCCTTTTTTTTTTTAGGTTAAGGTTTAACTTTTTCCCCCCAACACCTCCTCCGTTCAGTCCAACAAATGGCTCTTTCTCTTATAATAATAAATACAATACAAAACAACAGAGGTAATTAGGCCACAATTATGAGAGTTATATGGCTTAGCATACATTCCCAATGTCCAGTCCATATGTATTTGGCACCTGACTTTAACATTCTACTATCTAACCATCTCCATGAGTTTAAAGTTCTATGTCTAACTCAGCTTTCATACTAACTTGCATCACAATTTTAAAAACATCTTCTTAGATCCAGAACACTCTCTTGATTCCTAAACAACTCAAAATTTAATTATGAGACTCTAGCTATCTATTCTTCAACCACCTCAGAGACCTGAGAGGGACAAATATATCTGATTATATAGGAAGTGCAGGGCCTGCAGCTTCCAAAACTAAAAAATGACATACCAGTGGCTGCCTGGACTGTTCTCAATTTCTCTCCATATGTTAGAGCATCAATCTTCAGGCATTTGTCCCCATTTCTCTGACAGATATTGATTGTAGAACAGGAATTATGAGGGACTTACCTACCCTGTCTTGGCAGAGCTAGGCTCTCGACTTACCTGCTTCCAAATTTTGTCCTTTTTGTACATCATTCTGTCTACAGTTGGAGCAAGGGATTTTTCCTGCCAAGAGATAGGCTTGCCACTAATTCAATCATCTCCCACTGGAGATTCTTCAATGCTCATCTTCTACTTGGAGTAGAATAGGGGGTGCTGTCAAGAGTTGACATGTCTCGATATAAAAAAAAATCTTAAGTTAAGAAAACATCTTTGAATGCCATATTCTGCAGATCTCTTGAGGTTTTTGAAGAGGTCCTACTTATCTCTTATATTAGGATAAGCAGATGTTGCTTGTCTCTGATCAACTTGATTTCTGATTAGCCTAGAAATTAACTATAATAAACTGTCATAGTAACTAACAAAATGACAGGCTTGCATGACTATTAGTTTGCATTTCTTAATTATCCTAAACAGTTTATGACAATTAGTAACAAAAGGCCAATACTCCACATTTCATTTTTTTCTTTACCTCCTAACGCTTCCATCCCACTTCTCTGGAGTGGAGTGTCCCTATATCACAGTACTTCACCCCAGGTCAGAGGTCATATGAGGGCCAAGAGCCTCCTCATACATTGGGGGTGTATGAGGCAGTACCACCAGTGAAAAGTGTCTCATTGCCAGGGAGAGAGAACTAAAAAACAAACACACAAATAGGCAGACAAACAGATAAAAAGGAATAAAAAATAAAAATATAGAAATAAAGAATAAAAAGTCTATGTCCATGTTCCCTTTGGTGTGTTGGTTGTAGTATCAGTATCCTCTACTATATAGCTAAAATCCTACTATAAGTGAATAGAGCCATATGCATCCTTCTGAGTCTGGGTTAGCTCACACAGGATGAGATTTTCTAGTTCCATCCATTTGGCTGCAAATTGCATAATTTCATTGTTTTGATAGCTGAATAATATTCCAATGTGTAGATGTACCACAGGTTTTTTAATCCATTCTTTGGTTGAGGGACATCTGGGTTGTTTCCAGTTTCTAGCTATTACAAATAAGGCTGCTATGAACATAGATGAACAAACTTCTTTATGATTCCATGAGGAGTCATTTGGGTGTATACCCAGAAGTGGTATGGCTGGGTCCTGAGGCAAAGCTATTCCATGTTTTCTAAGATATTGCCATACTGACCTCCATAGGGTTGCACAAGCCTGCACTCCCACCAGCAATGGAGGAGGGTTCCCCTTTCTCCACACCCTTGCCAGCATGTGCTGTCATTTGAGCTTTTGATCTTAGCCATTCTGACAGGTGTGAATTGGAATCTCAGAGTCGTCCTGAGTTGCATTTCTCTGATGATTAAGGATGTTGAGCATTTCTTCAAATGTCTCTAGGCCATTAGGGATTCCTCCTTTGTGAATTCTCTATTTAGCTCTGTCCTCCATTTTTTGATTGGATTATTTGGTTTCTTGGCAGTTAATTTCTTGAGTTCTTTGTAGATTTTGGATATTAGCCCTCTGTCAGATGTGGGGTTGGTGAAGCTTTTCTCCCAGTCTGTAGGCTGCTGTTTTGTTCGAATGACGGTGTCCTTTGCCTTACAGAAGCTTTTTAGTTTCATGAGGTCCCATTTATTGATTGTTGATCTCAGGTTCTGAGCTGTTGGTGTTCTGTTCAGGAAGTTGTCACCTGTGCCAATGAGTTCGAGGGTTTTTCCCACTTTTTCTTCTAGTAGATTTAGTGTGACCGGCCTTATGTTAAGGTCTTTGATCCACTTGGACTTAAGTTTTGTACAAGGTGAAAAGTATGGGTCTAATTTCATTCTTTTACAAGTGGACATCCAGTTGGACCAGCACCATTTGTTGAAGATGCTGTCCTTCTTCCATTGTGGCTTCTTTGTCAAAAATTAGGTGGCCATAAATGTGTGGGTCTATTTCTGTATCTTCAATTTGATTCCATTGATCTGCTGGTCTGTTTCTATACCAATACCATGCTGTTTTTACTACTATTGCTCTGTAGTGCAGCTCGACATCTGGGATTGTGATACCTCCAAATTTTTTTTATTTTACAGGACTGATTTAGTTATTCTGGGCTTTTTGTTTTTCCATATGAATTTGAGAATAGCTCCTTCCAAGTCTATAAATAATTGTGTTGGTATTTTTTAGGAATTGCATTGAATCTATATATTGATTTTGGTAGGATAGCAATTTTCACTAATATCCATCATCATCAATGGACTCAGCTCACCAATAAAAAGACACAGACTTACAGACTGGATCCTTAAACAAGACCCATCTTTTTGTTGCATACAAAAAACACATCTCACTATTGAAGATAGACACTATCACAAAGTAAAGTGCTGGGAAAAGGTTTTCCAAGCAAATGGCCCCAGGAAGCAAGCTGGAGTAGCCATCCTAATATCAAACAAAATAGAATTCCAATTGAATTTAATAAAAAAAAAAAAAACAGAGAATGGCATTACATACTCGTTAAAGGAAATATTCATCAAGAGAACAACTCAATATTGAACATCTATGCCCCAAATATAAAGGCACCTACATTTGTAAAAGAAGCGCTTCTAAAACTTAAATTGCACATCGATCCCAACACTTTAGTAGTGGGAGACTTCAACACCCCACTCATAACAATGGACAGATCATCAAGACAGAAGCCAAACAGAGAAATAATGAGTCTAACAGAGATCATGAACCAAATGGACCTAACAGATATCTACAGAATGTTTCATCCAAACACAAAAGAATACAACTTCTTCTCAGCACCGCATGGAACCTTCTCCAAAATCGACCATATAGTTGGACACAAAGATAGCCTCAACATGTTCAAAAAAATTGAAATAACCCCTTGTATCTTATCAGACCACCATGGAATAAAGCTGGACTTCAACAGCAAAAGAATCAACAGAAAGCCTACACACACATGGAAATTGAACAACTCTTTACTAGATGACTACTGGGTCAGGGAAGAAATAAAGAAAGAAATCAAAGACTTCTTAAAATCCAGTTGCATTCTTCTGAACCTGTGCCACCCCACCCGGGGTCCCCTGACCTTCATCCCTTTATCCTCAGGACCATTCAGTCTCAACACCTGGGAGCATGTAGAAACATTAAGACCCATCTCCCAAACTTGCTGTACCTGGGGTCCCCAGACCTGTACCATCTGGGGTTCCCAGGACTGCAACCCCAGTAATATCTAGACCTTCACCATTAGGAATACATAAGCCTGACATACCAGAAGCATCTAACCTCATCTCCTGGACCACCTCCACCCAGGATCACCAGGCCTGAAATTTCTAGAATATCTAAAAGTCACCAGGCACTGTACAAAAAGAACACCCAGTCTTGCTACAGAAGGAAACTCCACCTTAATTGTGGGACCACCATTCCACCAAATGCAGCAAGAATAGTTGCAACAGGAATATCCAGACTGACACTAGGCCTGCTACATCAACAATGCCCAGGCCTCCAACACCAGGAAAGCTCAGAGTCTCCTGGGGCACCTCCAGGGGCACTGAGTTTGGTGCTGCCACTCTGAGCTTTATTAATCAGACACTGCTCCATTGGCCTACTTCAATTCTGTGGCATCAGGATTACCCAGGTTCATACCAAAAGAACATTCAAGCCAACAACGTAAAAAACAGTCAGGACCAGCCAAGCACAACCAGATGGCTAAAGGCCAGTGTAAAAACACAACCAAGAACCAGGCCAATATGATACCTTCAGAGCATGACTACCCTACCACAACAAGTTCTAGTTGTCATAACAAAACTGGTGCACAAGAGCATGACCTTAAATCAAACACTCTAATGATGATAGAGACCTTAAAAGAGGATATGAAAAAATGTCTTAAAGAAATAAAGGAAAATTCAATTAAACTGATAAAAAAATATGAATAAATACTTTAAAGAAATACAAGAAAACATAATCAAACAAGTGAACTAAATAAATAATTACTTTAAAGAATTACAGGAAAATGCAACCAAACAGATGAAGAAAATTAATAAACCTGTACAAGACTGAAGATCGAAATAGAAGAAACAATGAAAACATAATACAAGGGAATAAAAACCCAAGGAAGAGAACAGAAACTACAAACACAAGCATCACCAACAGATTACAAGAAATGGAAAACAGAATCAAAGGCCTAGAAAATACAACTGAAGAAATTGATGCATTGGTTAAAGGAAATATTAAACCTAAAAAGCTCCTACACTTAACGTTCAAGAAATCTGAGATACCATGATTGAATTGGTGGTAAGCCATTCTCTTGGCAAGAAAAACCACTTGCTTCAACTGTAGACAGACTTCTGTCCAAAAAGGACAAAACTTGGAAGCAGATAAGTCGACAGCCTAGCTCTGCCAAGACAGGGTAGGTAAGTCCTTCATAATTCCTGCTCTACAATCAATGTCTGTCAGTGAAACGGGGTCAAATGACTGAAGATTGATGCTGTAATGTATGGAGATAAAATGGGAACTCTCCAGGCAGCCACTGGTATGTCATTTTTTAGTTTTGGAAGCTGCAGGCCCTGCACTTCCTATATAATCAGATATATTTATCCCTCTCAGGTCTCTGAGGTGGTTGAAGAATAGATAGCTAGAGTCTCATAGTTAAATTTTGAGTTGTTTAGGAATCAAGAGGGTGTTCTGGATCTAAGAAGATATTTTTAAAATTATGAGGCAAGTTAGTATGAAAGCTGAGTTAGATATAGAACTTTAAACTCATGGAGATGGTTAGATAGTAGAATGTTAAAGTCAGGTGCCAAATACATATGGACTGGACATTGGGAATGTATGCTAAGCCATATAACTCTTATAATCGTGGCCTATTTATTTCT
>CAJQZJ010031536.1:3207206-3221270 GCA_907164525.1 Lophiomys imhausi
AAAAAAAAAAAACAAATAATCCAATCAAAAAGGATACAAAACTAAACTGAGAATTCAGTACAGAGGAAACTCTGATGGTGGATAATCACTTAAAGAAATTCTCAGCATCTGTGTCATAAGGGAAATGCAAATCAAAACAGCTCTGAGATTCCATCTTGCACCCATTGGATTGGATAAGATCAAATACTCAAGTGAATGCACATGCTGGTGAGGATGTGGTGAATGGGGAACACTCTTCCATTGGTGAGAGTACAAACATGTACAACCACTATAGAAATCAGTCTGGTGCCTTCTAACAAAATTGGAAATAATTCTACAGCAAAACCCAGCTATACCATTGCTAAGCATATTCTCCAATAGTGTATCATCAAATCACAAGGACATTTTCTCAATTATGTTCATATCACCTTTAGTTTTGATAGCCAGAAACTGGAAACAACCCAGATGTCACTCAACCGAGGAATGGATAAAGAAATTGTGGTACTGCATTATATGGCTAAAATCCGATTATAAGTGAGTAGATGCCATGTGCCTCTTTCTGGGCCTGGGTCAGCTCATTCAGGATGCATTTGGCTGCAAATTGCATAATTTCATTGTTTCTGAGAGCTGAGTAGTATTCCATTTTGTAGATGTACCACAGTTTTTTTTTTTTTAATCCATTCTCAGTTGAGGGACATCTGGGTTGCTTCCAGTTTCTAGATATTACAAATAAGGTCTTATGAACATAGATGAGGAAAGTTCCTTGTGATTTGGTGAGAAATCTTTTGGATGTGTACCCAGAAGTGGTATGGCTGGGTCTTGAAGTAGAGTTATTTCAAGTTTTTATGATATCTCCAGACTGATTTCCATAGTGGTTATACAAGTTTACACTCCCAACAGCAATGGAGGAGTGTTTCCCTTTCTCTGCATCCTCCCCAGCCTGTGCTGTCATTTGAGTGTTTGATCTTAGCCATTGTGACAGGTGTGAGATGGAATCTCAAGGTAGTCTTGAGTTGCATTTCTCTGATGATTAAGGAGCCAAATAGTACAGAATAACTATGCTACAGCCAATGCACCAAAGGGAACATGAACATAGACTTTTTTAGCTGTCAATGAGACACTTTGCCCTAGTGGTGCTGCCTTGTAGGCCCCCAGTGTATGAGGAGGCTCTTGGCCCTCATATGACTGCTGAACTGGGGTGGGGGACTGATATGTAAGGACACTCTGCTCCAGATGAGTTTGTTGGACAGAATAGGGGGAAGAGGGTTGGAGGGCGGGACTGTGAGGGGTGGAAAGAGGATACTATTATGGAGATGCAACCTAAAGTAGTAAATAAACATAAAAAAGTAATTGTAGTACATCTACCCAATGAAATAGTACTCAACTATCAGAAAAAAAAGATATCATGAAATTTGCAGGCAAATGGCTGTAACCAGAAAAGATCATCCTGAATGAGCTAATACAGACAGAAAAGGACCCACAGGGCATTTATTTACTAGTAAGTGGATATTAACCAATAAGTATAAGGGATCTGGACAAGAACCCAACATTACTGACATCCAAGAAACCTTATCCAGGAGATAATTTAAGCAAGACTCATGGAGTCTTGAGGAAAATTTAGGGGAAGATTTGAGGAAGCTGAAAGGATTGGACTCCACAAAAAGATCCACACGGCCAATTAACTTGGACACAAAGGGGCTCAAAGAGACTGAATCATCATGCAAAGAGCTTGCAAGGACAGAACCTAGGCCCATTACACATATGAAACTGATGGGCTGATTGGTCCCCAAGTGGATCCCCTAACACTTGGAATGGGGTCTATCTCAGATTTAGACAATGTTGCTTCCCTCTGGAGCTCATTTTCAAAGCAAAGCTACCTTATCTTGCCTCGATGGAAGAGGAGGCACTTATTCCTGATGCGGTTTGTTGTGCCAGAGTAGGTTGGTAATGTGTTGAAAGGGGAGGGTATGGAGGAGGTGGGTAGGAGGGTGGGACTGGGAAGAGAGCAGGGAGGGAGATGGAGATTGGACTGTAAAGTTTTTAAAAATCTTAAATAAAAAAATTGATAAAAACAAAACAAAAAGTAAAAGCAAACAAACAAAAAAAACCATTCTTTTCTAATGAGAGACAGAAAGGCTTTAGATCTGAAGGGGAGGAAGTACTAGGCATAGAGGGAAATTAAAACCAATATATATAATATGAGAAAAAAAAATGTGTTTTCAATAAAAGGGGTCAAAATAGTAATAAAATTCAACCTAATTATTCTTGTTCCCTAGAAAGCATACTTTTCCAGATAGTACTTTCTTAATTTTATCACCTTTGACAGTTTTCTAAGAAACAAAATCTGTTGATTAATGCATTTTCCTTTGATTTGTATCAACTTTCTTTCATCTAGTATATTAACAGGGTGCAGCTTTAGTTGTTTTGCTAGGAAAACTTATAGGTAGAAAGCCTAAATCATTACTTAAAAATTTATTTTGTTTAATCTATGCAAATGTACAAAACATCAGTAAATTTTATGCCAAAGGTTTCTGTTAATATGCTACCTATTTCTGACTAAGCCCTTTCAAGAAGTTGTCAATATCCAGATTGTCTCAATTAATATTAATATTATTTTTATATTTATATATGTATTTCTAGGATATATATATATATATATATATATGAATATATTTTTACCTATATATTCCTAGGCCTGTTCATTATGACATTTGTTAGATATCTACGATACAGAACGGTAATAAAATTTGATGTTAAAAATAATGTAGATTATTTCCTCACAAGTTCACAAGATAGCTGTCTAGTAACTGTATGAATGGATTATATCAAGGTACTAGTAAGATCACACTCTGTCCAGAACCTCTAGGAAAACCATGCGTCTTATTGTTATCATTTCTTGAAGGTTTTCAAGCATGGATTGACATTTGCTCTGTGATTCAAGTCTCCATCTGTTTTCACTCTGCTTTCTCTTCTGTGTGTATTTCAAATCTTCCACTTTAAAAAAAATCCTTGAACTCAAAAAAAAATGCTGGATTTAATTATATGTACAATATAGTTTATATAATGCAATATTTTTAAGTTACATAATTAAAGTCTTATATCTGTGTGGTATATAAGGCTTTATATCCACAATCTTACCAAATATACATATTTTCATAGAGTGTCTTTTAAAAAACTAAGCTTGATTTTACTGAATTTCTACTGTGGTCTATTAAAACTTAAAATTTTATTAAAACAACATTTGTACCTTTGATGTACTTTAAGAATCAATGTTTAAGAATGCTTATGCTAAAAACTACTTAGGGGAGTGAGAGAGAGGTACCAACTTTAATAAGTTTGATTTTTATTGGTGTATAACCTGCAGGCTTTCTTTAAAGTAATAGTACACATTACTGTGGGATGACCATTGAATTTATTTACATTTAATTTTCAGATATTCAGGAAATGGCTTATCATGTAATCATTAAAAATCTAGATTGTTCCACCTTATAAAGTGGAACAAAATTCTATTTATATTTTAGTGCATATGGTACTTCATTGCCTTCTTTAAAAAGCCACCATTAGAGCATTAATGCATATGTTTAATATACCCTATTAAGCAGCAACTTCTTGCAATACAACCTGCTGATTCGAAGCAATAGGCCAGCACAGAAGTGTAGCAATTATAAATGCACTATGCTCCAAGGATTTCCAGTCCCATGTATTTCAGCTCATTATACTACACACTTCTTCAAAGGACCAATCAGTCTCTATCACTTGCTCCTGGGGAGTGAAACGGTTGTAATGTGATTTGGGTTTGATACTTCTGAAACTATATTATGCCTGTATTTTGAAATGAAATGTCTCTCTCAAAGATCTGTCAGCTTCATTTCAGCTCATGATAACTGAAAATTCAGAATGAATCACTTAGAAAATCTGCACCAATAGTATGCAAGGGCTTCCCTGCTTGCCCACGATTTCATTGCAAATGCAGAAAATAATTAAGATATTTTATGTTGAATATAAGGCTGAGCTCATACAAACAAAACAGAGTTTTATGGCAAAATACCATAGATTAGATTTGAATAAAACACCTCTGAAGGTGAAACACATTTTTATGTCTCAGTAGCTGCCTAACATTCACCATTTTATTAACTCTAGAAAACATACAAATATTCCTTTGTTTAATCTTTCTGGGCATTTTTGTCCCTCTTAAAAAAGATTTATACAACCTGTCTCCTACCCATAGTATAAATAATGTTATTTCTATGTAATTACTACACAGCAACACTCCACTCATGTCAAGATTAATCATGGAGTGTGCTTTTGGTCAGTGAACTGTTATAGAAATCATACGTGCTATATTATATATGAAGATATGGAATCACCAAGGGTGCATAACTTCACAAATTTCAAGGGTATATCTCAGGTAGATTATCACATTTAATTCCAATTATTAAAGTATAATAAGAAGTTGAAAGAATTCACAGCATCACCTATGCACATTACCCACATATTTTGAGAGTGACTAACATCAGAAAATGCCAAAAAAAGGATGAGAAATGGTACAAAAGTTTCATATCAGCAATAGATTTGCTTTCCTCTATTTTAGTTACTTCCATAATATTTTCAACAAAAAGTTCTAGAAACAAATGTTTTATAAATTGTAAAATTCTCACCCTTTTTAGGCATTATGTGAATTTTCATGACTCCTAGATCTTTCCTATGTCAGATATGAGTACCCATTTTGTTCATTATATCAATGCATCAGATTACATTTCCATTAGTAACACTTGTGGTGTATACAATAAAAATCATATCCTATATGGACTTTGGAGAAAACACATCACTGGGGAAGACTTTGATAGTTGATAAACTCATGAGATTTCTAGTTCACTCTCTCTTCTTCCATGTCTGCAGTTAAAAAATATAATGATCTCTCAGCTTCCTGCTCTGGCTACCAGCTATCAAGGTTTACATCATGGACTCTCCTTCTGCAACAGTAAGCCTAAATGTACTCTTTCTTCTCTATGTTGCCTTAGTCATTATATATTACCTCAGCAACATAAAAGAAACTTAAAAATAGTCATTGAACACACCAGATCTACTGCAATAGCATAGATGTTTTCTGTATATCCCAATTTTTTTTACTAAGTTTCTCCCAAGTAGTATAATGATTTGTTTTCATTCAAAGTAAATTGTGATACCTGCCCTATTCTTAAAGAATTAGTCTTTAGCTTATTATAATTTATAAGTTAATTTGATTATATATCGTAAATATATAAGTCACAGTACATGTATTGTTCAGTTCTATACACAGCTTTGAGTATCTGATGTCCCATTGAAAGCAAGAAAATCCCTCAGTGCTTTGCTCCAGTGTGCCCTGCATTTTAACAAATTAGTCGATATGGAAAATTATCCCTTATAGCACTGTGATGGAGATGTGGCTTGAAGTAGTGAATAAACATTTAAAAAATTAAAATCCTATTTTCCATAAAAAAGAATATGACATTACAGGTAAGATCAAAGATGACTCCTATTTTGAATTCATAGAAATAATGTCCCATTCCAGTGAGAAAACACTCTGCATACTTAGAGATGATTGACAGAAGTAAAGCTGTAGATGTCAATGATTAATATCCAAAGAAGGGCCGTGTTCAAAGAGAAGATTTTACTAACTTGTATATACCTTAGGCCTATGAATATATACCTTACATACATTGTCATCCTTAAATCATTTTTTAGGTTTCAGCCCCAGGTTACACTTTGAACAATTTATAGAGAGACAAGAGAGTGCAAGGCTGACTACTCAGGCAGATGAGAGATTTATGCGCCAAAGATATTGCCAGAATTGTTTTTCAAATGTATCCTTTTTGTTCTTTTCAGGTAAATAGCTGTTACCCAGGTTCACATAGCTCTTCTGGCTTAATTTTGCTTTTACTGATAAGAGCACTTAGTGGTAGAAGAATACTTAATGGTGGTTGTGACCCTATCCCGCCCCCTTTAGCTGCCTCTTAGAGGCATGTTTTTTGATAAGGGAATGAGATATAAGGTCGTAGTTTAAGTCAGAGTTGTCTCCTTTTGTTATGTGAACTGAGTCTAACAAGAAATGAATCTTGGCGAGTAAATATTAGTAGAAACCCTCTCAAGAACTGTTAGCATTTAGTGTAGTATAGAAATTTTTTTCTCAGCTTCTCACATGACAGGTTAGTATACTACCTCTCATCCAGTTGTATTACACATTAAGGTAGCACTCTTAGCTAAATTCTACTTTGCAAAACTTCATATTTCCAAAGTAAGTTTGTTATAAATTCTAAATAGCATTCATTTTTTTTTTGCTTTATGTTTATCCTGCATCATAACTGGAGAGTTTTTTTTTTTTTTAGAATGAAAGTGTTTATTGTTTCCTTTTATAGTAATTGTTTGTGATGTAGGAAACTCTATATATTTTCCAGGTCCTAGAAATCATTGAAACTTGCATTGTAAGCACAGATTGATTGTTATTTGTAATATGTAATAACAGATTAAGTAAAAGACATAAAGAGATGGAAAGGAACTGTGTCCAATTTGTCACTTGTGCACTTTCAAATATTTTCCTTTTATTCTGTGAGTTACCCATTTATTATATTGATTGATTTCTTATAAAATATTTCTCTATTACTGTGATTTGGAGTTCTTTTTTCACATTTTATCTGTGCCAATATTCTCATCATTTTCACCATGATTTCCTCCATTAGTTTCATAATTTATTTTTGAGGTTTTTTTGTCCACTTTGAGCTATTAATAGAAATCCTGTCTTTTCATTCTGCATGTATTGTGATGTTCTCAGCACTATTTGTTGAATAACCTCTTCATTTTTAAGCATGTGATTCTAGAATCTTTGTTATTAGCCAATTGTCCAGAGATTCACAGATTTACCCATAGTACTCCATTTGATGTCTTTGGTCTGTCCAACTGATTTTATAAAATTTGGTATCATAAGACAGGGATAAGTGCATACCACTATCGACTGCAGTGATATTTCCAATAGTCAAGTCACATGAATCTCTGATTAGTTATTGTTGGATGACCAGTGTGGTAAACACACACAGTATATTATTCAGAAATTAAGAAGTAAATAATTGTGATTGTGAGAAAATGAATACTTTCTTATGAGCTTATGTGAGAAGCGAAGCCAGACAGCTAATGAGGGGTTACTGTAGTTAAAATCGGTAATGCAGATGCATGAAAACATAATTAAAATGATTTTGTATAATTAACATAACTACCAGAAGTTATAATGAAAATTACTTCTAAAATCTATAGAGTATATCTGTATTGTGAGATTGGACAATAAAAAAGCCTGTAGCAATAAAACAAACCATTATCTACTATGATAGTAAACATTATTAAGGTTTTGATTTGAAAATTAACAAACTCAGTTTCAGCAATTTATAAATATGTTTGTAATATAGTCATAAAATGTTTCAGTATTGTCTCCAAGGAAATTATTTAGAAAAAAATAGCATTTTGTTCTTTTGCAGGTGGCTGGACACAATTATAATACTTCCTTTATCACATAGTCCAAATATGTCATTTTTATGCTAGCCAATGAATATAACTACTTAATGTCTTAATTTTATGCTTTTATGCTTCTCCCTTAGGCAATCACTGAATGAAATACAATAATTATTATTATTTTCTACTACAAGTAAGACACCTACATCCAATGTATTGGGATTACTAAAATTTATATATATTTACACACACACACACACACACACACACACACACATATGCACACAAACACACACGTAGTTAGTTTCAACATAGCCAGGTAATCAGTAATCTAAAGATCCTAATTTAATGAACAATTGTTTGCAAGCCTGATGTTGACAATTACCGAATGACTTGTTGCTTTGAAAGAAAGAGAAGTGACTAACTGGTTTAAACCTAACATATATTAATTAACTGGGATGCTACCCTTGGAAGAACAAAATTGACACAGAAGCTAGAGCTACAGTCAAACCACTCAGAATGGCAGAGACATTGCTCTAGTTACTACTTCACAGGGTAGCTTGCCATGTTGCTTCTGTTACCAGAATCAAGCTACAGACACATTTTTCATTGGAAAATTCTCATAACTAGTTCAGCTACCATTGCCAAAAGAACATATTCTCTGCTGTCTAGAGTCTAGACAGTAGACTAATACCTAGACACTTGACATTAGTCAGCAGCCCCACAAGGAATGGAATCAATGATTTTGAGGAATTGATGCTATTTAAACAGTTTAAAGTCTCAGGTGGAAAAGTAACAAATCATACAGATTCCTTCAAGAGTCTACTGTAGGAAACAGCTCTAGCATTGCAACAAAATACAGTAACTATTGTACACTCTGCATGAAATTTTTATGTTAACTCAGATCGTTCCCATTATATATTCTGATTTTCTTAGTCACGGGCATGACAGCAGAATGATGTGATGTTTATGAAAGCTTTATCTCTGAAATTACATGTACCCACTTCTCACATTTTATTGGTGAAATCAAGTTACAAGGCTAAGTGTTATGATAATGGGAAATGAAATAAACGTCTTATATAGAAATGAACTTAAAATGACATGTTAGTAGATAGAGATATAGAAACGATTCATAAAAAAGGCAGTAGGTAATTAGAAACATTAACAAAATTGATTAAATTATTGTATTTCCTTACACAGTATAAATTAAATCATATGCATTCTTAAATGGCTAAAAATGAGGACATAGAAGAAAGACGTTCAGACAAGTACCCATCTCTATTATAAATCACTCACTGTAGAGATGGTGAATCATTCCTTAAAATACTTACAGTCTTTTAATTTTTTTGTCCCTCTAAAATACAAAGATTATCTACTACAAATGGATAGATAGGCCTAGGAACAGAAAGTCCTGGATTTGGCTTCACAGATAATAATGGAACATATACAAGAAAGGTAACATACTAACATACCCTCCTTATTCCCTTTAGAAAGGATCATTTCTGTGAAAGACATTTCAGGAATTTGATAGTGTATCTACAGTTCTTCTAGAAGTAAACAAGACTTGATCTGAACTAGAAACATAATTTAGACACCATTTGGTTTTGTGGTAATATGTCTACCACTCTTCTTGATATACTGGCAAATTGTTTAAATAGACTTTCACAACAAATGTGACCAGATTACTGCTGTAAATTACTTTAGGAATAATTATATATTTCACTGATATTACTCCTTAGAAGAATAAATGAACAAGCATCTTAATGAATGATATTAAGTGATTTTAAAAAAATCCAACTTATTCTACCTGAGAATACAACTCTTCTTCAGAATGAGAAGTACTTGAACCTGCTCAATTCTGATTAATGAGACTGAAGGAAAGTGATGATATCAGACAAATTACCAAATGAGATATGCTTTGGAAACTGGAAGATTCTTTTAAATAATTTTAAGAGTAAAATGAAAGTATTATATGATTTGTTGATGTAGACTTTAAACTTTATTTTCCCAATTTGTTATTGCAATTCAACAGAAAAAAAGGTATAAATACTGATAACAATGGTACCTTGCAAACCATGTGAGATATTTTGTGACATAAGGCAGTCTCAGAAACACAAGCATCACATGTTTCTTCCACATGGTTCCATGTGGAACCTTAAGAAAATAACACATCCAACTAGAAAGGGACAGAGGTTGGAGAAATGACTCAGTGATTAAGAGCATATGATATTCTTGCAGAGAACATAAGTTCAAGTCACAACACCATGTTTATGATTCATGCCTGTAACTCCAGTTCCTGGGGGACCTTACAACTCTGATTTCTACAGAAAGCCCCGCTCAAGGGAATGTCAGACAGTCTGGAAAAAAAATAATAGCAAAATAAATCCTTTCCCCAAACAGAGAGAGAGAGAGAGAGAGAGAGAGAGAGAGAGAGAGAGAGAGAGGAAGAAAAGGGGAGAGAGAGAGAGAAAGTGATTTTGTGACAGTACTTAAAATCTTTATGGTGTTTGCAACAAGATCATTTCATTTATTTGTTTTCTCTAGAGAAATTTACGATTCTTGCACTATCCCTCATACAAAATAATAATAGAGAAAATGACCTACATAAAGAAAATATAGTGGTTGTGTATCTGAAAATTATTTTCCACTGAGAAATAAACACTGAGCAAAGTGGAGTAACATTCATTGATCTTTGAAAATACAGTACTCAATGACACATCAAAAACAATTAATGGATGAACAGTACCACTTTAAAGACATACATGTAAGAAAACTGAAAAACAGCGCTAAGAAATACAGTGTGAAATTCTCAAATCACTACCTGTAAAGTTCATCACACATGGCCTAGTGATATGGCTCAGTGCTGAAAGCAGTTGGTACTATTCCAAAAGGCCAGGGTTCAGTTCCCAGCATCCTCCCCTCCTTGGGCAGAATATGGCTGCCTATAACCTTAGCCCCAATGGATTTGATGCTCTTATTTGATCTTGGTGGGCATGCACATGCATGTGTATGTTTCAACACAGACAGAGACATAAATAAAAATAAATTAATTTTTAAATATCCAATAATCATAATTTCATTTAGATTTGTTAATGAGTAAAAATGAGAAAGTATTGCACATTTGTATAAATTATACAGTGACCTTTTTCTTTGATGCTGGTGAAACAGCATATACATATTGTGAGAGAATAATGGAAATATATTTAGTATTTATGACTTGTTTTCTTCTAATGAGCAATTTCATACCTTGCCTTTCATACACATATTCAGAGTAAACAAGAGGAATATAAAGAATACTGATCATAACTTTTAAGAAAGTGAATAGATAGAAAATAAAAGGCTTATCAGTATGTGAGCAACAACTTACAATGAAATATAAAATAAGGCAATAAGAAAACATGGTACTTTCCCAAAACTTATATAGCATGTTTTTTTGTAGATATATACATGAAAATATAAATACATATTTATATTTTGAAGTATTTTAAAAGTTAGGAAAATGCAATACAAACAAGATCATTAAAGTAAAAAATAAAATAAATTTAATCACTAATGATTTGTTTCATTGATTTAGCAAATATTTTAAATGGTATCATACCCTTATGACTAGCTCAGTGCTACGTATAATATATATATGTATATATATATTATAAGTTCAACATTTCCTGTGCAGTGACTGAGTCCAGATAAGGCTACACACGTATCAGACTTTTCAGAGGAATAATCATGTTTGGTTTCTATGCTAATAACAACCAAATCTTACAGTTATAGCTCAGAAATATCACGTTTCTGTCACATGTAACTGCCTAAAATTACATGACAAACCCAAAGCCTTTACAGTGGAGGAACCAAATTCTTACTCAGAAGAAACTCAGAATTTTATAGTTGCTTTATTTCCTAGTACAGACTGATAATTCCTTATTATATCTACATGAGATAAAAATAGTTTTAGTTGGAATATTTTGGTATGAAGGAAATTTGCATATACATTAGGAGAACTTATGAGAGAACAGGTGAGAGAACTCAGATTTAAACACAGAATTCATTTGTGCTTCAAATCCAACTCACACACATACCCTGAATGTCAGCTTACAAAATATATTCATGCTAATGTGATGGAAGCAAATTTTTTCACTGTGTACAGGTTTACATTTGTGGTGCACTGTCAGCACTGAAAATGTTTTTGAATTTGAAGTTTGTAGATTTCAGATTCTGAGTTAGTGGTATTTAATGTGCAAAGCAAGCATTGCTTAGATGTGTCTACCACATTGAAAAAAGTTCTTTAAATGTAAGTTAATTTCATTTTCAAAAAAAGAAAATGAACATGTAATCTGTATTGATTGCAAAGTGCTCTATTAATACAAGCTGCAACAAATCAACCTTAAAGTTCCTTGAGACACAAGCCACAAGCAACATCACCTGGAGAGAAAGAAGATGGTTTCCTGGAGAGCTCAGAACTCCTGAGAACTCAGAACTACTAACTCTCCACTCCTGATGACTGTTGGAGGAATGCTGTTTTCTTGATGTGCAAGATGGAAGGCTTGTCATACAATACAAGTCTTTTGCACTAAGTGTTATGTTATATACTAGGATAAAAATAATTTTTTAGTGAATTTTCCCCTATAAACAAAGGATGTTTATTTTATTCTTAAATCAGGATCATATAATTATGTGAATATGGTCTCACTTATCTGATATATGACAATTCCTATACCATTTATTAGATCAAATCAGTAAGGAAATATATAGTTGTTTTTATACATGAATTATATTTTAGGAATTTTGTTGCATATCATATAATATATTTTTTGAATTACATATTTAGTCTGTTCTGCTTTATTATTTTCTTTTATAGCTAAATATGATTACTTATTTTAATTCATTCATTACTCTTAGGTTGTAATCCCCATTGATAAATAACTTACTCCTTAGTTCTCAAATGAGTAACTTACTTGAACCTTTTTTTTTCTTATATAACTTTCTTTTATATTTTTTTAAATCACCAAATGATATACACAGACACACAGAAGTAGATTCCAATTTAAGGTCAAGGTGCATTTTCCTGTGAACTCAATACATAAGAGAAAAAGGTGGAAGGTTGCAAACACATGAGGTATTATAGACTTAAAATTGTCATATTTTATTTGTCTTTACTCTTTAAGTAGATGGAATAAATGACGTAGAAATTATTTTATATCTGCTAACAATCAAGATAGCTTCAAATTTTCATTTTTTAATAATCAAAACTGTATAAAATAAAATTGAACTTTTAGACAGTACGTTTAAGATGTTATTTGAAAAAACCTGAAAATGTGGAAATAATGAAGTTTTCTAATCAAGTTTTTCTCCTAGCCTAATAATATGCTTTATGGCATCAGGTTCTTTTTGTTCTGCTATAAAAAGTTTTTTAAAGTTCAATATAAATGCATTACTTGCACCTTTTTTTAGTACTTTTTACTGTAAACCATTAATTTAATAAGCAATGATCATGATTTATGCCATTACCAAAATTCAGATTACAGACAAGCACTAATAAATATGTTTCAAACTGACCTGGGTCTATATTTGGAAACCATTTTGTTGAATTATTATAAATTGATCCCTTTTCTTAGTATATAAATACCCTGAATTTAAAATTAGGTTAGTGTTCTGTCTAAAACCAAAACAAAATATCTTATTGAGAAAATAATAATGTAAAGTAATTTCATTCTTGTTACACATTCATTTAAACTCACAACCTAGAAGGTGAAAGTATTCATGGCACAGTCTTTATAACCTGAGAAAAATCAAACATAGGGGTAAGTGCCAGACTTTCTTCTGAATGAAATCTCCTTCTGAACCTCCCTTACAAGTTCGTTCTCAGAAACAGAGAATACATAAAAACGCTTTAGAAATCCAACTATACCCTATATGTATCCCTGTGATCACACAACCTCTTCTCTAAGATGATGATTCAGGGAGAACCTTAGCACATAAGCCTTTCATTGACTTTACCCTCATGGGTTCAGTAACATCACAGGATAACACTTTAGGTTCAATGGAAGTACAGAAGAGATTCTATTAAAGTGAACTTGTGTTTATACATTTGACAAGAATTTAGAACACACTTTACTATGACCTCCCTCAGAAGGGAGAGAAGGTAACATATACTTTACACACTTTATCACATTTCCTTTGATGATAGATCTAACTAAAGACACAGAGGCAGGAATGGCTTAGTGCTCAGCTATTCTAATTACCAAAAATTTAATTTGACAAAAAACTTTATTAATCCTACAACTTTGTGAAAATACATAGGCTATTATTTAAAACACATATCTGCTAAAAATACAATCAAGACAAAATATCTATCTCTTTGCACCACTAGTCTGGATTATACTTTTTCATGAGTTGAGTAAAATAGACATTTTTTTTACCTTTTTGTATGTTGATTAATGAATCAAAAGAGTTTGTTTTTACTACAGTTTTAAAGATGAAGATATTTACTCTCCCCCAGCTCCTCAAAACTGAGAAACTTATGCATCTTTATGTAAAGAACACTGAACAGTATAGAGGTCGTTTGGTGTGTGTGTGTGTGTGTGTGTGTGTGTGTGTGTGTGTGTGTGTGTG
>CAJQZJ010031536.1:3221280-3237029 GCA_907164525.1 Lophiomys imhausi
GTGTGTGTGTGTGTGTGTGTGTGTGTGTGTGTGTGTGTGTGTGTGTGGTGTTGATTTGATATTATAACATATTGTCTTTATAATGTAAGAAAGAATGTGATTTCCTAGTGTATTTATTCTTTCTATTTTTTAAACAACTACTGTATTTTCATTCATGTATGGATGTGTGTGTCTTGGTGAGTGAATACTGTTTATGTACAAATGTCCATTGTGGTCAGAAGGCAACGGATCCCCTTGAGATGGAATAGATAGTTAGGCTCACTTGATGTTGATTTTTGGGAACCAAATTTGAATCCTTTGTAAGCACTTTAAGCCACTGATCGATCTCTCCAACCTCTAAGTCTTATTTGTTAATTGGAGCATCCGAGGAAATATTGACACAATTAGTTGACTAGTTTGGTTAATAAATACAAATTCCCATACAAAGAAAAGATTAGAATAAGACTGTGAAGTATGAATTTCATAGTAGTTCAGAGATTCTCCCTATGATTTGAATAGCTAAATAGACAATAATTACTGCCACACATTGAGCAAATCCTCCTAAAATCCTGGCAGTACCTACTACAGGACATTTTCCTCGTTAATATTATAGAAACCATTCTATTTTCTGGACAATAATTTAAATCTTCTTGACAATATTTTCTGAACAATATTTAAAAAGATATTTTTGAATAATATATTCCAAAGTATGAAAACAATCATTTCATGAGATTCCCCAATGAATGAAACAATTGTAAGATGTATTAATCATTAAAACAAATTCATGCAATATATTTATCAAACACATAAAACTGTGAACAAGTTTATAGAAAGAAAAAACTGTAAGGAAGATTTTGATATAAAGTAAGTATTAAAACACAGGTAGTAGAATGTTAACAATATTTCTAAATGTTTTGCTATTTAATAAATCATTGATAAATGTAGACTGTATCTTGAATAGTTTCAATTCTAAGCCTATATTCTGCTGTATAATTAACATGATTATGATTGTTACAGTTGTTGGGATTGTTCAGGTCTGGTGTGATAAGAAATACTAGGATATCCAAGAACTCATTATATTACTTCAGCTGACCTCAAACCCATGATCTTTTTGCCTCTACCTCTTAAGTGCTTGAAAAAGCATGCAACACTCCACATTTTGTAGTTTTATCATTTTTATTATTAATATACTATTTTTATATTGAGAAGGCAAATGAAGAGAAAAATCTTTGATCACTATGAACTACATTTTTTTTCTCTTTGACATTTTTTTATTATCAGTACATAGTGAGATCACCAAAGCTACTTTAAACACACTATGGAGTCCTGTTTAGAAACTGTGGAAGCTGAAGTTCATAATTTTTTATTCATTGTTTTAGAAGTATTTTATTGGATCATTTAGGTTCAACATCATGAACATAGGAAATATTTTCATTATTTTCTTTATATTGTTTTATATATTGCTGTACTAGCTAGTTTCATGTCAACTTGACACAAGTTATTGGAGAGGAGGAAGCTTCACTTGAGAAAATGGCACCATAAGAATGGTTGTAGGCTAGCCTGTATGGAATTTTTTAAAATTAGTGATTGATAGGGATGATCCCACCTACTGTGAATGATACCATCCCTAGAATGGTTTTCCTAGGTTCTGTAAGTAAACCCCCTTATTCCTATATTGTTTTGGAAAGTCTAATATCATTGCTTCTGTTAGGTTGATTTCAATGCTGAGATCTGGTTACTGCCCCTTCTGAGACATTCTCTTGATTGGTTAATAAAAGTCGCTTATGGCCAATTAGCTGGGCAGAAAGAGTATAGGAAGGCAGGACTTCCTGAGATTAGACAAGAACCCTGAGACACACAGAGAATCTCTCCCTTTCCACTAGGAGACTCAGAAGGAGACAAAATCTTGAGAACGCTGGAAGGTTATCGGAGGCACATGGCAGTTTGGGATTAGGTGATCCGGGTTAACTACGAGTAGCAAATTAAGAGTCTGCCCAGCTAAGGGCTAAGCATTAAAACATTAAAGGATCTTGGTGTATTTAATTATTTGGGAAAAGACTGTGTCAGCTTCTAGGCCATCAGTCCAAGCAGTCCTGGCTCTTGGACTTCCAGACTCCTGGAATCCCCTCGAACCCAGGTGAAATTCCCACCAAGCTTCTGGTAATTCTACTGACCTAATATAACAATTTATACTAATTAACAGAGTTTAGGTTACTGGTGATGTAGGCCACCTTTGGCCCCAGGGCTCTTTCCCCAGGATAAATCTGGCAACCTGTTAAGGCACACAGGCCAGGCCGCTGCTCCAGCTGCCTGCTGCTCCACCGGCCTAATCTTACAGTTTATACTTATTAATAACTACAATAATTAATTGAATTGAAGTTTCAATATATAGATGATAGGCAACTGGATCTTTATACAGACCCCTTAGTAAGTGTGGGGTAGCAGTGTCAGTCATGGACTTTGTTGCATGCTAGTGGGACACTTTACACTAGCTGGGCCGTCATTTTGGACTCCAAAGGAAGTGGAAGCTCTTAGCCTTCATGTGACTGATGAACTCGGGGGGAGCGGGGTGGGAGAGCCTCCTTTACTGGAGAGAAAGGATAGGAGGGAGAGGGGGAAGATGGTGGGAGGGTGGGATCAAGAAGGGAGGAGAGGCTGTGATCTGTGTTTGAGATGTAACTTTAAAAATAAATAAGTGTTGGAGGAAAAACAGAATGTAGGTTGTGAGCCCCTATATGCCTAGGCTACTTCATTCTGTAAGTTTCCTCGTCCTGTCCTTGAATTCTGGAGTTCTGGTCCTCAGTCCTTCTTCTGCCTTCTCCATAAGATTCCTCAGGCTCTGCATCTGTTTTCATGATCTCCTGGGTGAAAATACTCAACTCAGATGACAGTTAATATGGGCCCAAAGAGACTGAACCACCAAGCAGAGAGCATGCACATGACAGCCCAAGGTCCCCTACATATATGTAAAAGATCTACAGCTTGGTCCTTATCTGTGACCTCTAACAGCAAGAACAGGGTCTGTCTCTGACTCTGTTGCCTGACTTTGGGTGCTTTTCCCTAATGGGACAATCTTGCCTAGCCTCAATAGAAGATATCGCCAGGTCTACTACAGCTTCATATGCCAAAGTGAGTTGAGATCCACAGGAGGTTTCCCCTTCCTGTGAGGAGAAAGGGAGGGTGTGAGGAGGTTAGGGAGGGAATGGTAGGAGAGGAGGGAAGGGAAATTCCAATAAGGATGCAAAACAAATGAACTAATTAATGAAAAATGGTGAAACAAAATTTAAAAATAACTGCACTCCCCTCACCCCTCAAAAAAGAATATAGGCTGAACAAGCCATGAGGAGTAAGCCAGTAAGCAATATTCTTCCATGGCCTCTGCAACAGCTGTTGCCACCTCCCTCCCTGCTTGAGTTTCTGTCCTGACTTCCTTGATGGTGAACTATGATGTGGAAGTGGACGATGAAATAATGTTTAACCATTTCCTCAGTTTTGGACATGGTGTTTCATCACAGGAATGGTAATCCTAAGACAATTACTTTTAAAATTGATTTCTTCTTTTTCAAAACTATCTTTTCTACTTCAAAAGTTCATTCAACTAGTGTGCAGCAGCTTAATATTTGACCGATGAACATATATTTAAGAACATATCTATATCTATCTATATATATGTATATTTGTGTGTAATATTGTAAAATATCTTTAACAAATAATTATTGGGTTGGTATTTATGTCAGAATAGTGTAGCACCTGGAAATAAAAATTATATGATAGGATAGAGACATGTTAAAATGGAATGACATTGATCACACAATCAAATGAAATCAAGTTAAACGTGCATAAAACAATTTTCCAGAATTAAGCAACCTCAGTTTGCTGTATAATGTAATATTTAGGTAATTCTACTTCCTGTGATTTGTGTATATCTGCTAAAGAACTATAAGCTGTAGATAATTAATATATGTTCAACAGAAATAGAAAGCTAGAAGTTTGTCAAAATTATAAAAGTATATTTAGATAAATTATGTAAAACATTTCCATAAATTATCCATATTTCTTATTAAAATTTAACTATGCCTAAATAATTGCATAATCTTTTAAATTAATGATACAATTCTATACCATGAACAAGTTTAATAATTTAAATATCTTGAAAACTGTACTCTCGATGTTATCCCCATATCCTTTCCTGTCAAGTATGAAGGAAATATTTGGCATTTTTAAATCTATTAGAAGAGAAAGTGGGGGAAAGCCTTGAACTCATTGGAACTGGTGACAGCTTCCTGAACAGATCATGAATAGCTCAGGCCCTAAGACCAAAAATCAATAAATGGGGCCTCATGAAATTAAAAATCTTTTGTAATGCAAAAGACACTGTCATTAGAACAAAACGGCAGCCTACAGATTGGGAAAAGATCATCATCAACTCCACATCTGACAGAAGGCTAATATCCAAAATTTATAAAGACCTCAAGAAACTAAACACCAACAAACCAAGTAACCCAATCAAAAAATGGGGAACAGATCTAAACAGAGAATTCACAAAAGAGGAATCTAAAATGGCCTAGAGACACTTGAAGAAATACTCAACATCTTTAATCGTCAGAGAAATGCAACTCAAGATGACTCTGAGATTCCATCTCACACCTGTCAGAATGGCTAAGATCAAAAGGTCAAATGACAGCACATGCTGGCAGAGTTGCAGAGAAAAGGGGAACACTCCCACATTGCTGGTGGGAGTGCAAACTTGTACAACCCCTATGGAATTCAGTCTGGCGATATCTTAGAAAACTTGGAATAACTCTTAAATCAAGACCCAGCCATACCACTCCTGGGCATATATCCAAAAGGTTCCTCACTGATCAATAAGGACATCTCCTCAACTATGTTCATAGTAGCTTTATTTGTAATAGCTAGAAACTGGAAACAACCCATATGTCCTTCAACCAAAGAATGGATAAAAACAAAAAACTGTGGTACATTTACACAGTGGAATACTACTCAGCTATCAGAAATAAAGAATTCATGCAATTCGCAAACAAATGAATGGAACTAGAAAAGCTCATCATGAGTGAGCTAGCCCAGACTCAGAAAAATACATATGACATATACTCCCTTATAACTGAATTTTAGCCGTATAGTACAGGATAACCATCCTATAATAAATAAACCTAAAAGAACAGGAACATGGACTTAGTTACCTGTTAGTGGTACACTCCACCCTAGTGGAACTGCCATGTATGCCTCCTGTGCAAGAGGAAGCTCTTAGACCTCATGATGTGACTAATGAACTGAGGGCAGATGATACACAGTGACTCCCCACACTGGAGGCATGGAGGGGAAGGAGAGGGGGTAGAGGTTGGGAGGGAGGGGCCGGGAGGGGGTGGAGGGATGGGTGTTAATGGAGATGTAACTTGAAATAATAAATAAATATTCTTAAAAGCCTACAATAATGTGTGATTTGTTAATTAAAAACAATACTATCATTTTGGACCGATTTTATTTCTAGTTCTTTTGCAAGATTCTTGCAGGCTTCAAAAAAAAACCACTTTGAAAAGAAATACAGAAAGATATGTGAGCACTTCTTTCTTCTTTGGAATGATAACTGTCTATAGACTCTATTTTTGGTTTTTAAAGTATCTCTTTTCACCTCTGATTTTTATTAATAATGTCTTCTCTTCTGGTAATGAATACATTTGCAGGTAAAATCTTGTAGTTAGTTCATCTTTGATTAATAGTATATTAAATTGTTTAAAATACTTTTCATTTGTCTTAATTCATTCCCATTCCATTAAAAAACTTAAACTAATCTACTCAATCTGTATCATTTTATTTGACACTTACTCACTGTTTATTATTTATGTTTTTCATTTATAAGAAGAAATAAGAAAGTTTACTTTCAGAGATGGATGAATAGGTAAAGCCACCTGGTACACAAACATGGCATCCTCAACTCAATCCACAGAATCTAGGTGTATTAGTTATTATTTTGTAGTTGTGCTAAAATGTCATGACCTGAAACTTATAAATTTATTTATTTATTTATAGTTTCAGTGGACTTGAGTCAATATTTGCAGGGACAGCATGGTAGCAAGTGTCAGGATGGAGCTAGGGCAGAGAGGTAATTTCACACCTTGAACTGCATGCACTGAGGAGAGCTCTGGATGTAATGAATATATTCTTTCTCTCAGGGTACACCCCCAGTTAAAACCTGTCACCAGCAAGGCCACTACTCCTAAGCCTACCCAAATAGCACCATCAACCAGAACAGGCATCCAAAAATGGTAAGTATGCCAATGTTGGGGGGAGGTATCAACACATTTTTTATACAGAGAACATTCTAGGTGATGTGGAATGAAAGAACCAGATCCACAGTGTTGCTCTCTAACCTGTACCCATGTTCACACACACACACACAAACACACACACAAACACACACACACACACACACACACACACACACACACTAAATCAGTAAATCAATAATTTAAAACAGAATATTTAAATAGGAAATGCTTACTTTCTTTCATTCTAATACTTACCAGGAATTTTATTTTCTGATAAGAGAAATCAAGAATTTATTTCTTCCATTTCTCATTGCTACAGGTAATAGATATTTAACTTAAGTATTGGGCATTTCCAAAAAGTTTTAGAAGGGAATTTATTGGAATAAAATATATTTAAATTTAACCATGACTGGGAATTTCACATATTATAAATAGTATAAAGTGGAATATGGACATTAATTTTTATTCTAATGTATTTAAAAGAAGTTTTCTGATTTTTTTAGAAAATGGAAAACTGTCTAAGTTAGTGTGTATTTCATAACAACTTTTTTCACACAAAAATAGTCTTTTAAAAATATGACCAATTCCCTATGATTTTAATTTCTACTATAAATTAACTATCAAAGAAATTTAATTAAATCAAAGTTAAAATATTGTAAGATTAAAATAAACCATTAAAACATGTTTATTTTAATTAATTTTGCCATTGTTCATTCACCTACACAATGTGTTGTGATTCTCTCAAACAATGTACACATACCCTCTCCTTCATATTTGGGGAAGAGCTGTCCTTCCACAAAAAATGGTTTTTTATAGGTTCCAGTTTTCAGGTATCAATTAATTTCATTTCAGAAACTTTTCTTGTACACACACAAACCCAGATCTTTAAATTGCCACTCTGGGTTTCTGTTAAAACAACAGCAAAACAACAAACAGAAACCACATCAAAGAGGATAACAAATATGAAGTAAACCCTTAACTTTAAAGGGTATTTATGCTTAGCTGACAGTTACAATAATTTATAAAGTCTTAAGTAAACCATGAAGAAATTAGACAAAATAATTTCAAAGGCTGCTATTTAAAATCAGTACCTGAGGCCAAGCATTGTGGCCTGCTCTGTGGTTCCAGGGACTTTCAAAGCCCAGGCAGGAGCATCACTTGACACTCCTAGAGGTTCAGAGCAGCCTGGGTGATATTGAGTGATCCTGACTCTGAAGCACAACAAAGGAAAACAAAAAGTGACAGCTGGCTACTTCTGCAAAGTAGACATCAAGTAAAAAGCTTTGAAAGTAAATAACACGAAACAAATTAAGCCACCATAAATTATTGTTCTTGAAAATTATGTTAATCTTGATCTTGTTTATTGGCATAAATTTTTATATTATACTTCCTTTAAATGAGCTCTCTTTTTTCTCTGAGTGCCTGCTTTGACCCATCTGCAGGCATCATTGCTTTCTATTCTATTTCTGACCTTGGAGACAGGTCCTGATAAATTCTGTTTTATAGGCTATCCCAATAGCTTCACAATTTTCTTTACTTAAGAACAATGTGACCCAGAGAGTAACAGGAGACTCCAATTCGTCCTTGCTTATTTCCCACTAAGATACTATTCCTGCTCCCTTCCCTGCCTCCATCCTTGCTTGAGTGATTTTTATCTTATTGTAGTGTCTCTAAATGCCTTCAGTTATAAAGATGGCTACAGTTACTGGTAGCCCCTCAACATTACATCATTGACGGCTTATTTATTTTATTCCATTACATTAGGATGTAGAACTCTCATTTATATATTTACATTTTGTGCTATTCCCAATACTTTGTTTATTCTAAGTAATTATTTTTATTTTATATTAAACATTTCACGTAAGACTTCTGTCATTTTTCAGAGTAGCACTGTTTGTGGGGCTAAATTCTAAATGTATAGTTTATTCCATGTGATGCATAGAAATCAAATTCATTTGGGGAGTACCTTTGCTAAGATTTCAAAAATGTGTCATCAAACTTCGGCCTCTTAATTTATTGCCATTTTTGTCTTCTCCTGATAACTTGAGGATGAATTACTTTGATCTTGGCATTCTCCTCTTTTCTTGGCCCTTTCTGTATTCACTGTCTTCAGGATTACATTTCAACACCTAAATTTATGTATTATTTAAAAGCAGGTGATTGTAGTGTGTAACAAATCACTTCAAGACATAGTGGTAAAATTAATTTATCAATATCATTCTGAGTTCAGATGAGTTGACTAGACTCATGCAAATAATTGCCATCTGAAGGCTTTTATCTCAGTTTACTGCCAGCAATATTGAATAATGTTATTGGAAGACTTAAATGAACTGGTGAACAATATTATTTTGATTGAATGCTCAGTGACTGGACTGTTGTGACTAGAGTAGAAAGAGACTGCTCAGATTTCTTATTCTGTCCATTTTCTCTCTGTATCTGGATGCCCTCATGTTTTCACATCATGGCAAACTCAGCTTCTTCAGTTACTTGTGCAGCAGTTGTCTTCCTCTAAAGCTAGTAGGGACGATGGCAGTAAATGTCTTTTCCTTTAGACTATCACGTTACGCAGCAGGAGCTTTGAGTAAGTAGGTTGTTCTCAGGGAACCACAAAATCATACCAAGTTCACCAGAAAATGATTATCCACAAGCAGGAGTAGAAAGAACCATTGTTCTTGAGATGGGCAACAAGCTTAGAGAGGAACTAGCTGTTTTGATGTTTTACAATGTTAAATATCATCTCCTTTTTAAAAGTGCACACATATAACATCAGAATGTTCTGGTTTAAAATTCTTATGACTTTTGTTATTAAGTATCATCCACCCCATTCCTATCTCAGTGGATACCAGTCCTTTCAGCTTTCTAGTAATTTGAAAATTCCAGATGATTATCTCTCCTTTTCTACTCTCATAATATCTCATCTGATATTTTAGCAAATCATATTGTCTATTTGAAGAGTATATGAGATATGAAGTCATGTATCATTATTTCCATTCTACTTGTGTTGCTCTGGCATAAATTATTCCAGAAGACTTTTGAATAATTGCAGTAGTGTAATCTTTGCTCTTTGTCACCTTTTCTAGGATAGCAGATAGAGGGTCATGAGAATTACAAATTTAATATCTATCAGTTTCACAAAGAAAAATATAGACTACAGAACTCTAGCCATTTGACCTTCTATTCCTTTTCCTTATCATTTGCTTAAGGTACCTGCTGCTTATATGTACTCCACATGTATGCACTATCTTCTTTTCCAACTTTATGATGATCTGAAAGATGATGAACACCCTGATTTTTGCTCCCAATACAAGATTTCACAAATTGAACAAAATAGTGTTTTTGTGTCAGGTGTCAAAGTATTGCTGTAAGCATATTTAAAATATTCTAAGTATCATAATGATTTTAGTAGTATTTAAGCTAAATAAATTTATTTTACTAATGATAGAGTGATTTATTTGACCTAGGTGTTAACTGTTTAGATCTGATGAGAACTAAGAGACCTAATTCTGGATGGGGCTGTGAGTATTTCATGGAACTCTTCTCCAGAGTGACAACAGTTTTAAACATCAACCCAGAAAAAAAAAGGGAAATTAGTGATGTTTTTATTTTGACTGTGTAATCAACTTTAATCTTTTTTTCTTTGCATAATAACAGCATCTATATGTTATGGAATTATTGACTTAATTCTCACTCACCTCATAATGACATGTTTGCTGTACAGAAACTCTGTATTCAAACTGTTTGTTCACATTTTTTATTGAAAATAGACTATTCTCTCATACAATACATTCCATTCGGAATTTCCCCTTCCTCCACCTTTCGAACTCTGTGCTAGCTCCTCTCTTCCACAGATCCACTACCCTCTGCTTCCATTTAGAAAGGAGCAGGCCTCCAAGAGACAAATATCAAACACCATAGAATAACATACAATAAGACAAGCAAAAGTTAGACAAAGCAGCCCAGTATGAGGAGAAAAGTTCCATGAGCAAGCACAAGAGTCAGAGACCCATTCCCACTGTTACTAGTCTCACAAATCCACCAAGCCAACAGCCGTAACATATACAAAAAATCTGTTGCAGACCATAAAGACCCTTATCTTGTTGCTTCAGACTCTCTGAGCCCATATGGCCCCATCTCACTTGATTCACTTGTCATTTGATTCTCTTAGTGTCCTCCATCCCCTATGACACCTACAATCTTTTCTCCCAGTCTTCCACAATATTCCCTGAGCTCCAAAAGGAGGGATCTGATGGAGACCTCCAATTAGTGTCTCCTTCTCTCTCTCTCTCTCTCTCTCTCTCTCTCTCTCTCTCTCTCTCTCTCTGCATTATGTCTGTCTGTGGGTCTCTGCATCCACTGTGGGTCTCTTCATCCACTGTCATCTGATGCTGGAGGAAACCTCTCTGATGACTACTGGACAAGTCATCAATCTATGTGTATAGCAGAATATCATTAGAAATCATTTCATGATTTATTTTATTTTATATTTGCTAGTTGTGTTTGGATCTACACTAGGTCTAGGCTATACAGTCCCTTGATTTCTGGCAGTTTAGGGTATGGACCATAATTGTCGTATGGGACTCAAGTTAAATCAGATATTGGATGGCCACACTCGCACAAGTTCTGTGCCAAGTCTGCCTCAGCACATCTTATAGGCAGGACAGATTATAAGTCAAGGTTTTTTTGTTGTTGTTGTTTTTCTTTTTGTTTTGTTTGTTTGGTTTTTGGTTTTGGTTGGGTTAAGGTCCAGGTTTCTCTTTCCATAACCTGCAGGTTCCTTCCTACACCAAAGAGAACATATGAGTGAAGACTGTATGCAAACACCTGCTAGGGCTCTTTAGGTTCCATGAACTGTGAGCATGTTTCCGTGGGCAATGGAAACCTGAGGTCAGTTTTCAGAGAGTGACCCTCTGTACTATCATCAGCTTGGGTTGCTTGGGGATCTCCACTGGAACTTGATGACCAACAATTCAACTGAATGCAATCTGGCCCAACACTGGAAGCCTTGCCTGTTCTACAAGGGTGGCCAGTTCAGACTCCTTACTCCGCATTACTGGGAGTGCTCACTAGACTCATTCATAGTCGTTATAGAATTCAGAAAGTTTCCACTGCACTGGGTTTCCACACTGCCCTTTCAGGGTAAAATATATATAACTTGGAATATATATTAACAAGAAGGTAGGTAAAATAAGTGAATAAATAAATACAATAAATACAAATGTAATTGAATCATGGAAAATTTGAGGTGGTTGAATTTATGTGTACTCATCAGTAAATCCATGTAGCGCTGCCTTTTGCCTTCATTCCTTCCTGACAACTAAATCTCACCTTTACTGTTACTACTGCTTCTGATAGAGCTATCATTGATGTTGGAAGTCAATTTCTTCCACCTTATGATATGTAAAACATTGAAAAATCAGCATGGACAAAGAAAAAGTGAAGGTAATCATAGCAGGTAATAGAGTCAGGAAGGAACAAAAGTTTGCACTGGAATAGCAGAGGAACTGAATTTGGTGGTGTGATCAGATATTTAATAACTCTCCATTACATATTCCTCATTCTTCCAGAGATGTAGAATTGCTAAATTTATAACTACCTTGCTCATTTGTATTCTAAACTTCCTACCTTCCATGTCAGTTGTCTTTGGGTTTCAGACCAACTTTGGAACACTTAGATGTGTGATGATGCCTACGAGAACTTGTCTCAATCCCTTTAAACATTCTCGTGTTTAAGAAAATCTCCAGACATTACATTCCTAGGTTTTTTGGCAACTTTCTATTTGATATATCAAATCATTTAATGTTTGGATACTTCGGGGGCTGGTATTTAATTTCTACAGCTCTATATAAATTGTAGATATTGATATCTGTCATGTATACTGCAAAAATTATTTTTTCCTTTCTTATGGAGATGTTTTGTTTCTCTGTTGATGGTTAAGCAATTGTCAACAGCCTGGTAATTCTATTAAAATTTCCCAATTTTTAAAAAATTATATATATATATATATATATATATATATATGTTTGTATACTTAAAATTATGTAAGGCACTGAGATTTCTCAGGGGATAAAGACACCTGTCACCAAGTCTGAAAATCTGTGTAACTGCCAGATGATGAAAGAAGAGATCTGAATGTACATCATCTTCTGACACACTTCCACACATGTGTTGTGGGACCTGCTATCCAGGCCCTATAGAAAATAAATTTCAAAAATTATGTACTATGTTTAAATTCTTATACATTTAGAAAAACACAACTTGCTTGATGTCACTTGGAATCTATGATAAATAAAATATACCTAAAGAGAGATTATTGTGATTGCTTATGAATTACAGCAAGGAATTTCCATAAGCTACTATAGAATTATGCCATAATTACATATATCTAGTGTACATTTTTAAAAGTCAGAAAGTTAGCAGATCTATTAACCTTTTGAGATTACAATATTTGTAAATATAGAATAACTGATATAATTGTTTTTCTGCATTTGTTAAATTAGAAGGAACAAGATTGGACAACTTTTGGAAAGGTAGTACTATAGAAAAAGTTACATGTGTTTTGCCCAGACTCATATTAATGTCACTTAACAATTAAATAGTACAAATTAGCAAATAGATTAACAAAACAAATACTTCTTTATCTTCAATGAACCACATTAGAGTGCAGAAACAGGTCAGTATGGAAAGTCACTTCCTACCAAACCTGGCCACCTGAGGTCTATTCTCAGGACTTGCTAGGTAAAGCAGAGAACCAATAGTTGAAAGTTGTTTTATGATTTTCACATGTACTCCCTGGCACACTCATACATACAGGTAATAAAATAAATAACTAATAAATGGCTAGTCAACATTTAATACCCTATTGACGTCAATATGACTGTCTCACATTAAATAATTCAGTGACATCAATATGAAATTTCACATCATTATTTTACTAAGGAAGTTAAGAAAACAATGAGTTAATGAAACTCAAAGGTACTGTTGACTTTAATAATATTATTATTTTACACCCTGATCCCAATCCTATCATTTTAAAGGTCATCTTCTTATTGGAGCCAACATACTTGAGAAAAAATAAGAATAGAATGTTAAATCTAAATTGAAGTGAAAATTTCAGAAAAATAAATTTAACTAACCTACTTTACTTGTAACAATTATTAATCATAGATAAATTGATGATAATAAATAATGACATGCATTCACATAGTTTATTTGATAAACTGAAATGTTCAACCTGCAGAGATTTATCTATAAACTAAGATTTACTGTATTTGATTCCATCCAGTTTTTTAAAATTGAAGTATTAATGATGTTTAAATAGAAAATCAACAGTTTTTAGATTTAAAAAAAAATATTGAGCACTTTCTTGTGTATATCCTGTGCTTCATACCTTAGAATTACAGAGCTTTCAGTTCTGAGATATGAACCATGGCCAAAGAAACAATCAGGCAGTAGATTTTTTTTATGTTTATTTATTACTTCAAGTTACATCTCCATCATAGTGCCCACTTTCCACCCCTCCCAGGCCTGCCCTTCCACCCTCTACCCCCATCCCTTCCATCTCACTCCTGTGGAGTGTACCTACATCAGTCCTGCACCCCAGTTCAGCAGTCATATGAGGGCCAAGAGCCTCCTCACACACTGGGGGCATACAAGGCAGCACCACTAGGCAAATTGTTTCAATGAGAGGTAACAAAGTTACCGCACATCTACACAATGGAATACTACTCAGTCATCAGAAACAACGAAACAGTGCAATTTGTTGTTGCCTTTGGTGCATTTGTTGTAGTATAGTTGTCCTGTAGTATATGGCTGAAATCCGACTTTAAGTGAATAGATGCTGTGTGCATCCTTCTGAATCTGGGTTAGCTCATTCAGGATAACCTTCTCTAGTTCCATCCATTTGGCAGCAAATTGCACTGTTTCGTTGTTTCTGATGACTGAGTAGTATTCCATTGTGCAGATGTGCGGTTTCTTCTTCAGGAACACCTGAAGACTGAGATGTACTGCAATTAATAAAAATAAATTTGAAGTTTTGGAAGAGGTCAGTCTGGCAGAATTTAAGAGAGAAACATGGATGTACATTCTAGCTAGAAAATCTCTGATAGAACAATAGTAAGAGATTTTGAGGATAGTGAAGTCTGAATGCGATGGAAGAAAAAATGCCAATCCATAATTACGTTATAGAAACACAGATTTTATAATTATGTCTAAATAATGCTTCCTTGTGGAAACTCTTCAGCCAAACTGAGATGTTATATCACTCTGGTAGGCAATTTCATCTGACAAAACTTCCATAAAAGTAGATTTAAAATCCATGGAGAATAGCTGACAAAAAAGTACCTTCTGCCTGTAGTGTATCCAGTAGGAGGAAAGACAAAGGTCAATCCCTACATTTCTAAATGATGTGCAGCATTATTTTAGAGAATTTGTTTGTGTCTTGGCTCATGCAGAATATTGAGAATATTGATAGTTAAATAATCTGATGACATCTAGAAACAAAAGAAGAGTGGTAAATTAATGAGTAAGTTTGTGTCGATTTGTAAGTTCCCCCAGCCAGCCAAGTCAGTCACCAGAGGCCTTATATGCCTATGGATCCCTTCTTTGTCATAGAGACAGGGCAAGTGGTCCCACTATATCAAGAATGCCTCCTCAACTTCCAGTGATGTCTACAAACTATCTCCAATCACAGACTCTGTTAGAATTGAATCACTGTAGTTAGTTTTTGTCTGATGATAACTCCTACAACTGCTACAACTGTCTCCTTTTTTACTGTGCTCATTGCCAGCATCTGTTGCACTGAGAATTTCATCCTTGGCTTGAGATGAAACCTTTCCCCCCTGAAACCAGCCTGCAAACACTAGAAGATGAGAGTACTTTCTGAAATGTGAAAATCATCTTTGTGATCAGCACCCAAGAACATGAAAACATCAGACAGGAACAAAATCCGGTCACTCATTATGTTAAATGAGAGAAACAGAGTTTCTTTCTAAAACATTCAAAGTAACATTCTTAATGAAATTCAGCAAACTCTAGGAGAATGCTTGCAACTAAATAAAACAATAACAAAATATGTGCACACATAATTGCAAGTAAACATTAAAAATCCTGGAGATAAAGAATACAATCAGTGAGTTTCTGAGCTTTTCCCTAATGTGGGAGACAAATGTAGTACAGGACAACAGAGCCTAGAAATGAGGTTGAAACCAGGTAGTCAACTATCAACCAAATAGCTACATTATAATAAAAACTTCAAATCAAAATGCAGCATGTTGTCAGGTGTTGAGGGTTAAGTTTATAATCCTGCACCTAAATAGTGTAGGTAGGGCAGTTATAAGTTCAAGCCCATCCTCACATACATAGTTATTTAAGGTTAGTCTGAGATATATGTGAGTTTCTGAAAAACCAAAATGAGAAACAACTTCAGCAATAATAAGATCAATATACCAAGTACTGGGAACTTTTCTTATATCATCTATGCCTCTT
>CAJQZJ010031536.1:3242029-3254249 GCA_907164525.1 Lophiomys imhausi
AATAACTTTTCCATATAAAATCAAACTTGGGAAATTCATGTCCTTGAGGCAGAATATATCCTGATTATATCATATATGATTCTATAAGTCTATAATAATTGGCTTCATGAGTTCTGTTATGATATATAATTAAATTTTACACTGAAACATTGTTACATGGTTTCTCAAACCAGTTTGTAAAAGAATCCAAAATAGATTTACCCTCAAATATAAGGTAGTCTTAACATAAATCATAGACCTAGACTACTTAAAATGTATGTGAATGTATGCTCAATTGCCATCTTCCATTTGTTAAAAATATTGTGAATGGCTTAATGTCTTCCTTCTTATAAAAATATCACTTAGAATTCTAATATTTACTCCTATCTCAGATAGAGATCTTGGCTTCTTTAACGTTGTACATGTGATGTAACTAGAGCAAATGTTCCATTCTGGGCAGAGGGTATATATCACAACGTTTGATAGTAGTTATTAATCAGGTAGACCTGAATATTTGCTTCTTTTGTTCCAGGGCAGGGATATAGCCATTTACTTAATACATCAGTAGTTAGTCCTGTATCCAATTTTTACCTAGAGAGACACATATTTTAATACTAGTGATTGTATAAACAACAGCAAGTACCCTGTAAAGTAGATAATGATTAAGATATCTAGGGTGTGATGTAAGATTCTTAGAATTCACACATGAGGTAAGTTGCCCTTAGAGGTCAGAAGTGTTGGGTGTGCTGGAACTGAAATCACAGGTAGGTGGTTGAGGAACATGATCTGATTGTCTGAACCACTAGACAAGTAGTGTCTTTGATAGTGTTACTATTGTTGTGATGAAACACCATGACCAAAAACTGAGTTGTAAAGAAAATCATTTACTTAGCTTATGCTTCCACATCTCTGTTCATCATGGGAGGAAGTCAGAATAGGAACTCAGCAGGAACTGCATGCAGGTGTTTATGCAGAAGCCATGGAGGAGTGTTGCTTACTGGCTTGCTCAGCATGCTTGCTTACAGAACCCTGGACCACCAGCAAGGTATGGCTTCACACATAATGGGCTCTATCCTCCCCATCAATTACTAATTAATAAAATCCAACAGACTTGACTACGGTTTGTGTCAAGTTGACATAAATACCAGTAGACACAATTGACTCCTTGACAACTTGACACACAAACACATTACTTATTTATTAAGCATAACTTTTCCTTTCTTGTTTTCCATTAGATCCCATGTTAATATTGAAGGTGCAATATTAAAATATTTTACAAGCTTAAAATGCCCCACAGCCTTACAAATACAGTTTAAAATTTGTATCCTTATAAATATCCAAACTTTTAAAAAATCCAATATCTCTGTAAAACTTCAAAATCTCTTTTAAAATTTCAAGTCTCAATTGTAGACTCCTATGAAAATACATTTCAACTTCAAAAAGGAAGACGAAAAGCACAGTCACAACTTGAATTAGGACAAGCCAAACTACAGCTCTATAAATAGCCCAGGGTTTAATGTCTGGTATCCCCTCACAATCTCTGGGCTCCCCAAAAGGTTTTGAATTACCTCTGTGGTTAGGCACCCTGCAACCACACAGATTGTCCCCTAAACTCAGTGTGGCTCCAGTCCATACCTGCTGCTGGTTTTGACAGTCCTCCCTTGTTACTGGTATCTACAAAATACTAGAATCTCTGGTTGCAACTGGGGTTCACTTTCTCCACAAGCATCTTCTAGGATCTCCTCAAAGAATTCAACTCTAGCCATACAGTTCCAAGCCTCAACTGCTTTCCATGACCCCTTCAGGCTTTCAAAACCAGTACCATGTGAAGGATTCTTAACACCACTAATTTAGGCTGCCTGAAATAGGAAAATGTTGCCAGTTTCTGGAGCACAAGTTCTGTGTGCAAACTCTGAGGAAACACTTTCCAAAGATTTCAACACAGTGCTGCTGCTCTCTTTTGAATCCCAATTAATTTCTTAGCTACAGCTGGCCAGCAATGATTGTCCCAGAAAACCAAAAGGATTCACTTTAGTGGTTCTGTTACCTTGTAATCACAGCCAATTATTCAGCCCCAGCTAATAAGATCCATAGATTCTTAACTCAAAATATTCATTCATCTCTTCTACTACAGAGAAAATGTATCTCATATATTATCATTTGGAAAGATTAGGGAAGAAAATGTACTTTCATATTTAAAAGAGGACATATCCATCACTGGTGCACTGGGTACTTAACTAAGCACAATTTTACTGTGCCTTTATTCTTCCAAAACTTCCTTGAACACTCTGATGATTTTAATTGTCTTCTATTTAAAACTTAACATAAAACTTTGCTTGAACATTTTAACTTCATGTTTACATTTATTTGAGCAAAAGCACAGCTGACATTTTGAAATTGACAAAATACATTCAAGTAAGCTCTTTGTCATATAAAGATAGCTATTTTTCCTTGTTCTGAAGTCCGTTAAATAACCCTAACTTATTCTTAGAGTGAAGTTCCCCATATCCCCTTGGACAGTAACTAATTAGAAATTTGTCTAATGCAACCTAAGTCTTCTGTTTCCCATAGGAGGAGTTGTGCATGTTCGTCCCTGAAGAGATTAAAAGAAAACATTCAACATATGTTTTCCCAGATTGTTTTTATATTTGCTTGCTTACTTGTTTTCTGTTCTAAGTATAACTCTACTTTTTAGTAGGATAATTGATTCTCAAATGCAGACAATTCCTATTATAAGGGACACACAATAGGAGCTGCTTACATTGTCATAGGCACCTGGGAAAACTTGTCTCTTATTATTATTGTTTTTATTTCATAGAAGAATGCATTGTTAGGACATTTATATTGTCCTATACTTTTTATTATTGCAAATTTATATGTGATAAAATGAATTGTCAGATTGTTTTTCTCTTCAAAGAAATCAATAGATTAACTTAAGTGTAAACACACATGAGGTGAATAAATATACAGTAAAATTTACATGCAAATTATGTACTTTGGAGTTCAAAATTCTGTAGATATAACACTGAATTTGTAAGAATGAGAAAATATTCTCAGTTTTACTCTGTTTCCCATTTTTTTCGTTGTGGTATTTGGTTTCTTGGTGTTTAATTTCTTGAGTTCTTTACAAATTATGGATATTAGCCCTCTGTTGGAAGTGGGGTTGGTAAAGATCTTTTCCCAATCCGTAGGTTGCCATTTTGTTCTAATGACTTTTCCTTTGCAATACAGAAGCTTTTCAGTTTCATGAAGTTCCATTTATTGATTGTTGGTCTTAGAGCCTGAGCTATTGGTGTTCTGTTCAGGAAGTTTTCTCCTGTGCCAATGAGTTCGAGGCTTTACCCCATTTTCTCTTCTATTAGATTTAGTGTGTCAGGCCTTATGTTAAGTAAGGTCTTTGATCCACTTGGACTTAAGTTTTGTGCAAGGTGATAAGTATGGGTCTAATTTCATTCTTTTACATGTCAACATCCAGTTAGACCAGCACCATTTGTTGAAGATGCTGTCCTTTTTCCATTGTAAAAGTTGTGGTACTTTTACACAAAGGAATACTACTCATCCATGAGAAACAAAGAAACCATGCAATTTGCAGCCAAATGGATGGAACTAGAAAAGCTCATCCTCAGTGTGCTAACCCAGATTCAGAAAGATGCACATGGCATCTACTCACGTATAATTCGATTTTAGCCATATATACAGGATAACTATCCTACAACCAACACACCAAAAATATCAGGAACATAGACTTTGTTACCTATTAATGGGACACTTTGCCCTTGGGTTGCTACCATGTAGGTACCCAGTGCAAGAGGAAGCTCTTAGCCCTCATACAACTTTTGAACTGAGAAGAGCTGATTTGCAGGGACACTCCACACTGTAGGAGTTGGATGGGTGGGAGAGGGAAGAGAGGGTGGGAGGGTGGAACTGGGAAGGGTGGAAAGAGGGCACTATGATGGAGATTTAACTTGATGTAATAAATAAATATTATTTAAAAAGAATGAGAGAAAAAATGAATGAGATATATATTTAATAAAATTCACCTTGTATGAAATAAATTTGTCAGCATAATTACAGACTGAATTTAATATTAGACATAAAACTCAATGACTTAATCTGAAAAATTAGTTGTCAAATATTTAAATATATTATTTCTTGAGAATGTAATTGCAGTATATTTAAGACTATTTTTATGTCCTTTTGAGATTCCTTTATAAAAACAAACACTGCATAGATCACATTAAATACAAATTTATGATTAAAAATGTTTACTATCTTTTCATAGTTTCATATATGTGTGAGAAGGTGACTCTAAGATGTATAAATATGTTAGAGGAGGCACAACAACCTGTGTATGCTATACATACAACCAACAATATACTTTTATGGGGTACAGCAAATAATATGAATTTTAGCTTCACAGATAATAATTGTTTGAATTTCCCAACTGGATATTTCTCAGTAAACTTGTTCTGCTATATTTTAAAAACATGCTTCCATATGTGCACTTGCCAAATTTATCCAGTATATTCAAAGATAGGAGTAGTTACTTTCTGTCCCAAAGAAGAAAATAGTGTTAAAATAATTTCATGGATGTGACATAAAAAGAATTATAGTCTCCAATATTATTTCTCTTATATATTTTCTGTATTTTAAATAGTATTGAGACCAGTGTTCAAGAAAAGTTTTCTCATTAATTATCATTTTAGCACTTTCAATTTATAGTACTATATCAAAACATAATCTCATGTTGGGTGTGTTAGATCAGCCTTGTAATCCTAGCATATTTAGCAGGTATAGAGGAAGATTAAGATGGATTTCAGGTGAATTTGCATCAGTTGGAGTCTAATAGTCCTGTTTAAATACATATAACATATAATATATATTCATATATATATACAACTATTATGAATAGCACTGAGATAAACATTGGCATATAAGTATTGTGCTTCGTTGCTTTAGTATCTTTCAGTTCAACACTCTCAAATTGTAGAGCAAGGTCGTTATTCGTTCTAATTTTATATGTTGGGAACCTCTGTACTGATTGCCATAGCAGCTATATTACAGGCAGGGATCTTATTCTAGAAGGCCCTAGGATTCTAGCTTCTTATGGTTCTTTGCAATTAATTTTCCAGAAACTTGTGGAGAGATGTGTTTCACTCTAGGGTTCTTGATCAGGTTCATTTTCTGTTATCATCCCCTCTGGGAGGCATTCCCTGACACCTGTAAAAGTAGTTAGGGTACCCTCTGAGAGGGGGTAATGAGAGACTATTAGACAGACTATCTGGTAGTCAGACAGATAGGGAGAGAGTAGTTGATAAAGGTGGTGATTTTCCAAGAGGGCTGCTTCTTCCTCACCCTCCTGACTGGACACAAGAACTTGGTTGGTAGAAGCCTTTTTTGTCTTACACCTTACATAGAATAAAGAGGCTGAGAAGGTTGCAGACATTAACATGAGAAATGGAGCTTCAGAGAAAGTGCCTAGAACTCAGATTAGAACCTCAAGGAGCTTCCCTAAAGAAGGTAGCAGTTATCTGAAAGGTAATTGGTTCAAGGTGTTCAAGGCCAGTTCAGGACAGGTAATACAACAGATGTGGGCCAATCATCCTGTGTTTCTTCAAATGGTCCAACCCTAAATTATGAGATGAAAAACTCTCCAGAGATTAAAAAAGAAAGAAAAAAAGGGGAGAGGAGGGGACAGGAGGGGAGGGGAGGGGAGGGGGGGGGGGGGAGGGGAGGGAAGAAACCCATCCTGCAAGGAGAAACTGTATTCTCAGACAGCTTCTTGAGTCCCCTGTCTGCTTTCCAAATTATTTTTCTCTGTGTACCTGCTGCAACTGTGTTTCCTCACTCCCAATAAGCACCTTTCTTCAATTACTGATTTTGTCTGGAACAGTCTGCAGTGTTGAGATGTCTCCCTTGCTCCTTGTTGCACTAATGATTTTTCGTGCCTTTTATTTATTTAACAGACAATGAAAACAACCTCAAACAGACCACTTGACTGTTTCAGTAACACAAAAGGAGACATTTTATTAAGGGAGCTGTACAGAGTTGCTCTGGGGACTGTCAGAGATCACCTGTGGCAGAAGCCAAGAGATCACAAAAGGAGTTAGCTGAGGTCCAAAAGGCAGGATTTTATAGGTCTTTCTCTCAAGACCTACTTTTCTCAAAATGGTAGAAAGTGGGCCTTTCAGATAACTGCTACCTTCTTTAGGGAAGCTCCTTGAGGTTCTAATCTGAGTTCTAGACACTTTCTCTGAAGCTCCCTTTCTCATGTTAATGTGTGCAACCTCCTCAGCCTCTTATTCTATCCCCTGCCTCAGTCGGACTAATTTACCTTCCCATAAGCAATATGTAAATCCATAATTTTCTCCTTATCTCTGAAAATTCAAAGAAGTTTTAATGTGAATTAATTTCTGAGGATATGTGTTGTTGAATATTTTTTCATGGTTATTGGTCATTTGGAGTTCATCTTCTGAGAAATGTTTATGTAGTATATTTGTTGTTTGGATTTTAATACTTATGTAATTTGTTCCTTTTCTATATATTAATATTTTGATTTTGATAAGAAAGTTAATATTTCATATAGCCATAGTATAACCAAATAATTTAAATGACAGTTACTTGAGTCATACAGTTTTGACTAATTGTTGACTGATCAAAAACTTAAGATAAGTGAATTGGCTGTGAGGTTCAGTCTTTGATTTTGATGAAACAGTACAAAAACAGACTATCAGGATGTTTTATGAAGATGGCCACAGTCTTTACTTCCAAGAGCACAACCATTGTCTGACCACACAAGAGAGAGCATTGTTCCTTCATCTTGTTGTTTTCCTGAGGAGATTTCCATGTTTAGCTACAGTCGGATCTCGATACCCAGAAAAACTAGTCAACTCTGGTCTGGGAACCTAAGATCAGGATGTCCTCGCCAACTTAGCCTTTGCTAAAACTATTTGTTTGTGTGGGACCTCCGCCAGCTAACTCTTTATCTTAGCTTTTTGTTTTGTGGTTGGCAGAGGCAGGGGAGAGAAGGCTGCAAGCTTTCAAACCACTGATCTTGGATTTTTGTTAAAATTGCTTGCTTCAAAATGCTGACTCTGCAAAAACTCTCTGCAGCTGCTGAGCTTGACGCCTTGTTGAGGTTTCTGCCTTTAAAATTCCTGTATTCTGGATACTCTGGGTCACACTTAGATCTCGGAAAACTTGGGTGTGGTCCTAGCAAACTGAAATAAAGACTTCTGTTTGGCTCTAGACTGTTTTTGATTGTTCATCTTTGGTGGACTACTTATTAACACTTAGGTCCAAATATAGAGAAACTACTGAGAATATTATTCATAACACACACAAAGTAAGCTTCAACTAAACTTACATTTTGTTCTTGAAATAACAGAAGTGAATTGATACCATTTTGGAAATGTTGAAATTCTTGCTGAAATTATTAATCTGAGTTATTAATTTTCCCTAGAAAAAATATGCTTTTTCTGTTACTTGAATTAAAGTTAAAAAAGACTTAGTGTAATAAATCTTTTAGCCTAATAGTATTTAATTTTCATGACCCCTGATAATTTTTGTGTTCTAGTGTATTTTATTAATTTTTCTATTTTGAGTTTAAAATTTTCTTTTACTCAAGGTATGTAATAGTGTCCCATCTAGTATATTTTCTACTTTTTAAAAACATGGACTGAATACACCAGATTATATCTTAGCCTTTTTCTTATAGACTCTCACAAATGGGTATTTGCTACTTAATCACTGTGAATGCATTATAGGTCATTATTTTAGGTAGGGTTTCTATTGCTGTGATGAAACACCATGATGAAAAAAAAAGTTTGGGGGAAGATTTATTTGGCTTCCACTTCCAAATTTTAGTCCTTTATTGAAGGACATCAGAATAAGAAAGTAAACAGGACAGGAACCTGGAGGCAGGAGCTCATGCAGAGGCCATGGAGGAGAGCTTCTTACTGGCTTGCTCACCTTGGCTTGCTCTGTTTGTTTTCTTGTAGAATCCAGGACTACCAGCACAGGAATGGCACCACCCACTATGAGCTGGGCTCTGTCTTATCAATCACTAATTAAAAAAATGTCCTCCAGGCATGTCTGCAGCCTGATCTTATGGAGATATTTTCTCATTTGGGGCTTCCTCCTCTCAGATGATATTAGCTTGTGTTAAGTTGACATAAAACCTGATGACCCACTCATGAAAAGCATTTACTGTCATTAAAGTTAGAAGATCCACATGGTGGTCACTCATCTTTAATAATTTTAAGCACCTGATACTGAATTTTCATTGTTGAATTTTGGTCCATTTTGTCTTTCCTATTCACTAAACAGAGATATCCTTTTTTGTAGACTTATTGCATACTTCCAAGAACAAAGCGGATTGTGTTTACTGCCAAATTATCTATTAGAATTCAACAAACATGCCATTTGTCCTATTTATAATGGTGTTATGATAACATTCCCCTACCAAATACATTAAGGGAAAAATTGTTCACTTAGGGTCACAGTTTGAGGGTATAATTGATCATGATAAAGAAAGGGGTGGAAAGAGGACACTGTGATGGAGATGTAACCTGAAGTGAAGTGGCTATTCATATGACATTTGCAGTCACAAGACAGAAAATAGATGCTCCTGCTCAGCTCACTTACATCTTTCTGTACAGTCCAAGATTCAAGTCTAGTGAATTAATCTACAGGAAGTGAGTCTCCCACAACAATAAATCCAAACTAAGCAGTTTCTCACAGCCCATCTTCCAGGTAATTACAGATTTCATCTAGTTGACAATTGAGATTAACCATCATAATTTATGGCCATTTTAACTTATGATAATAACTGCATTATTATACCTCTGTCAAATTATGATCGCAATAACTACATTCATACTATATGTGTTTAAGGCATTTGGACCTACTAAGGCATAAGAGTGAAGAACTGTACCAAACATGTTACCATTTTTTCCACTAGAATTACTCATACAGGTATACTAATGCTCAGATGAACAAATCTGTAACTCCCAAACACACACAAAACACGTGTGTGTGTGTGTGTGTGTGTGTGTGTGTGTGTGTGTGTGTGTGTGTGTAGAGCCACTGAGCATATATGTATTAATATGCTTCTTAATTGCTTATTTATGAATTATAAAACTAAATTCTACTGTTGGCTGATGATCCTGTTGTTACAGAAGTCTCCAGGTATTTGTATCTTCAAAGGAATTAATTCAGTAAGTAGACTCAAATAATTTAATTAAAAGTTCATTTAGTAAAGAACAAGCAAACACTGTGGAGATAGATTAGAGTGGGCTGTCCCATAGTTGGGTCCCAAAAGCACAGAAGGTTCTAAAACACATGGGGTTCTATGCTATGAATTGTAAGAAGAGTACTTTATGAATATTTATGTATAGAGAGTAACATATCTGTTGCTTGTGGTGCCTCCTTTTTTTTTTTCCTAAGCCAAAGCTTATTTCTTCCTAGGGTCCTCTAAGGACCACAATATAATAATATTATAATGAAGATAAGTTCTACTAAGGATACAGACTTGCTAGATAAATGTGTGGTAGAAAATGCCCTGGTGCCTTAGTTCTTGGTAATGCAGAACAATCTATATGTTGCCTAAATGATTTTTAAGCCCTATGGGGTACTTTCTGCCCTGAAAGGACACAGGCATACAGTGGTACCTCAAGTCTAAATACTTTTCTAAAGCTATTCAAGATTCTACAATTGACCACTTGGAGGTCTGGTGGTTAAAACATCTGATTAATTTAAATATTGAGGCCTTATAATGAGATATGAATCAAGGGTATTTACAATAGTCTGTCTAAGTATATAAAAAAGAACAGGGCATATTGTCTTCTATATTGTCTTTTTCCAGCTTCCACCTCTTTTGTGTATTGTTTCCCTGACACAGTGATTATTATGTGTCCTACTAAGTCTTATATTGCCATCCTTGTCATGGTATGATAGCATTAGGCTGTGTTTCATGTAAATGATCCAATCAGGAAGAAAGGAATATTACAAATGTGACTCATGAGAAAACACATAAATGGAGCTTTGCTTTTCTTAAAAAAAAAAAAAAAACAGTTGCAGAAGTGTGTGTAGTCCTTCCTTTCTCATGAGAATACAACTAGGAAGTGTGGTGTGTGAAGCACAGGATAGTCCACAGGGGACTTGGACTCTGACTCCACTGATCTTATATCTCCCCAATCCTGATCTGTGAGAAATAGATTCTCAATTATGGTAAGCTCCTCATATTCCAAAAAACTAAGTAAGTTTGTTTAGTCCTAGAACCACAATGGCTAATATTATACATATTTAAATAATATAAATTTGATGTCTTATGGTTTATGAGATAAAAATACAAATATTCAGGTGGACTTGAAATACAAAAAAAAAAGTTAAGGACACATGGATGTCACCATCAGATGTGTCCATTTACAATTCAGGGAAAACTAATTTTGTATTAAAGGCCTACAGAACAATGAAATAAGGAAGATTCAAATATCCAAATAAAGTATGTATATAAATACTTTTTGACTAGAAACTTTTTCCTCTAAAAAAGGAAATAAAAATAATGAATTACAAAGAAATTATAATCAAATTGTTTAAAAAAATGTATAGAGCTGAATAGACATCTCAGTGGTTAATACACTGCCTGTTGTTCCCAAAGAGGTGATGAATTCTTATCATCCAGACAGAACAGGACAATCTATCTTTAAGTGTAGTCCCATTTGATTCTATGCCCTCTTCTAGTGTACACATATAAATACAGACAAGACACCCATATGTATAAACAAATACATTTTAAAGAACAACTTATAAAAAGATGTATTATAGAGTAAAAACGGAAATTAATGGAGGTTATCAATAAAAATATACTTGAAGATCATGGGAAACAAAAAATTCTAAAACAGAGTAACTTCAAAATTATTTTAAAGTGGCGAAAATATAAGAACAATATTGATGTTTAAGATGTAGGAATATATATGTTCATGTATATAAACATATATATTTACACACATATAGTTGTAAAATAATTTAGAAGCAGTTAGGTTGCTATCAATTTTCAGTTTCATGAATGGATCTATTCTATAAGGTTGAGAGAAAATGTCTAGAACAAATGAAAAAGTAATAGGAGGAAATCTACCATGGTTAAAATGAATTATTTGATAAGAAAGCAATAAAACAATCAGTAAATACCAGGCAATAAAATGGAAAATAAATTTTTAAAAACTAAATAGAATTATTAATGTGCATTGAAATTAATGAAAACATACAACTTATTAAAACTGCAAAGTATTTACAACAAAATGACTCATCTGATATTGGAAATATAGAATATTGTCACTCTTGTCTTTAAAATTTAGTAAAAATTAATAACCTAATAAAAAAATTATCCATAAGATGGACTAGGCTAAAACCTCAGTACCTCTGTAATTCTGAGATCTAAATCAAGCCATTACTGAGACTATCAATTCATTTGGATAAAAGATCAGGAAACATAAATTGATAGAAATATTTAAATGATAAAAATGATCATTTGCTGGTGGTAGAATGAACATTAGGAGGGAAAGAGAAGCTCATGATGACCGTAGCCCGGGAAGGCTAGCTTGGGTTTCATGGGTGTTATGTCAGAGACAATTGGAGAAAGACATGAGCTGAAGAGCATCCTATTACCACTGTGGTCCACTAGCTAGAACAGAAAAATTGCAATTGTACTTTTATGCCCAACCTAATGGAATTTGAAGAAATTAGTTACAAAAATAGCCAGGGTCAATACAAAACACATCTCTCACTTTATAGGTAGCAAGATTTAACTTACACTAGAGACACATCTGAGTGATCATTGTCCAAGACACAGCGATGGGTTACCCTATATTCAATGTTCCAACACTGCAGCAGTTTTATGGAGCTTATAGGTTTATAGAAGAAATAATGCATACATTAAGAAGGTTAAATCAGGGAGGAGGATGCAGCCAGAATGGAAAGCTTTTCTAGATGCCTCAGATGTTATCTGATGACATTTTAGCTGTTGGGTTGGTGATGCTATGTGTACGATAAGTTAATAGATTTCAATTGATTTGTATCTATTAGTTACAGTATTTTACTTCTGACACAGAGCTGAGCAACAAATGGGTGGGTATTCATGACGTAATCTTAGCCCTGACAAGGGAGAAAGTAATTGGCCTCTTTAACTATAGCAGTGCAACTTCTCAAGATCACTGAAGACCCTATCACTTTTTGCCATGGC
>CAJQZJ010031536.1:3254259-3347262 GCA_907164525.1 Lophiomys imhausi
ACACACACACACACACACACACACACACACACACACACACACACAGACAGGAGGGGAAAAGAGAGGGAAGGAGGGAAGGGAAAAAAGAAGAATGGGGGTTGGGAAGAGAAGAAGACAGAGGAGAAAGGAGGACACATGCTATGGGTTTGAGAAAACAATCTCATTCTACATGGACTGGGACATAGGCATAGTATGGAGAATAACAGCCCAAGGAGATGTATGTATATATGGGATATTTGGGAAACAGAATTAAGAGCTTGCTTAGATGGGCTAAGAGTGCACAATTCAGGCCAAGTCTTGTTAAAATCCATCAAGTTGTTTGTGTGTTTTTTTATAATGGTGGTTTAAGGATTAATGTCACTAATCAATTAATGATACTATCAATACAATAAATAGTTTAAGTATTTACTTCTACAGTACCCTCTCAAAACAATAAGAAAAATGGAAAAATAAGTGATAAATCTATGTCAGTGAATGTGAAAAATATTGAAAAACAACATACCTTTATGATTTCAAAAATGTCAAAAAAGTTACAATAAAGTGGAACTAACTTCACAAGATGTAATAAATAACTAACAGTAACAATTATAATAATTTACAGAATGCTATGTTTTTATGAATTTAGTAAGGGATTAGAACATGAAATCAAATTTAGAACTACGTTCATTTTATATAAATTCAAAAAATGAAATTTTTATATATAAAACTTAGATATAAAAAATGTACAAATAGAAACAAATCACTAAATAAAGCTCTAAATCTATGCTGTTAGCAATCAAAGGAAGCCAAGTAGGTGAAGGGATGGTAAATATTCAATGAGTGGAAGATTAATTCCTGTTAGAAACCAGTTCCTCAAATTTCAATTCAAGGTTAAAACAATTCCAAGTTCTTGCAATGTTTCATAGCTATCAAGAAAAGGAATCTAATGACTAAAGTAAACTGCAATATATATTCTTACACATATACATATATATTTAATGAAAATGCAAAAAGATTTTAGGAATAACACTACTAAATTCAGAAACTACCTAACTAGTGACAAGCATTAATTTGATTGGCTTGTGCTTGGACAACATAAAATATATATCTAAAAGGAGCCTATCTATGCTGAATCAAATATTAAGCTCAGTTCTCCAGATAAGTGTGAATAGATTATAGGAAAGTGTAATTCAATGAGAAGAAAGACAAATGGCTGAACACTATATATTAATTATTTTTCTTTTCTGTGAGCAAATAATTGATAAGAAACAGCTTAAGCAAACAGGACTTATTTTGTATTATGGCTAGAGGGAGTGTCACTCTCAAGGTGGGGAAGTCATAGCATCAAGAGGCTCCCTTCAAGCTCAAGTATGCAGCTACAGTCTTCCTGGCACCAGCTTAGTGAAGTAACAAGCAGAGAGCACACAAGAAGGTGACTTTACACTGAACTCACAGATTCACATGGTGAACCACATATTCCAGGAAGTCTGAACCACCTAATGGTTTCTGACCCCTCTCTAACCACATTGACAGTTATTGACCGAGTATTCAAGCACATGACTCTCCATATTCAAATACACCTTATCTAAGGTAGCCTCACAACATTTTATATTGTTTGGTAAAGCTTATGATCCATGCTGTATAATGTTGTATAGTTTCTATCCTTGTTTCTTCACTGTTAGTGGACAAAGTTATTTTGAAAAGATAAAAAAAATATAAAATATGTAAATATAAAATGTATTAAAATCAATACAACTGAGACCATATTATCCCAATTTATTATGTGAAAAAATTAAAAAGTAAGCCTGACAAAGATAAGAAAACAAGAAAATCCCTAAAACTCTATCAGTTACACAGAAGATCTAAAAATTGTGGGACGTGTGTGTGTCTCACATGTCTTTGTGCAGAGGTAAGAGCTAACATCTGGTGTCCACCTCTATATTAATCCCTTACTGCTTTTAAGACAGTGTTGCTCTCTGAGATTGAATTTCCAAGGTTGTGGAATGGCTAGCAAGGGAGGCTAGGAATCTATTATCTCTTTGGGCAACACTGAAATTATAGATGTAAGATTCAAAAATGGGATTTTGACAATTGTTCTGAGAATAAAGTTCAGGTCCTCATCCTTGGACAGGGAGAATTTCACCTACAAAGCTATCACCTAGGCCTAGAATTCAAATTCTGTGCAAAACATTCAATAGACACTTCCTTCACAAATAATTACCTATCTGGACATAGAAACTAACATTAAGGATAAAAATTAAGTAATTTAATTTTAACATTTATCCTACCCTTACAAGATTTTTTCTACATGCAGTTAAAGACAAAGTGTACTATATAAAATCAGCCTTTTGAAAGAACAGAGTGTAATAAATAGTAAGTTTTATTTGTCACCTATATCCTATAGAAAAAAACTGCTTTAATTTCAAAAATTAATTTTCATTAATATAATTTTGTGAAAATTAAGATAAATCCCACAATGATATTGTGAATATTTCTGCAAATGCATGCTATATCACACTTAAAGAAAAAATGTAAAATAGATGAATATAGATTCATCATAGGAAAACTAATCTACTATTATCATAATATAAAACACAATATAATGCAATATAATTATAATAATTAAGGTTCATTATGATTGCGTAGACATTTTGAGAAGAAACAAATGTAGAAGAGATGTAAAAAATATAAAGATAAGAGAAATGTAGTTGTTCACAAGTTGGAGTTGATGTAACTTAACACGCACATAAATGAAACATGGTCTTCCAGATGGTAGTAGTTCCAAACTCCAGACACAGGTATTCACTAACCTCCAGAGAACCCAGCTTCCATGCGAGCTTCCATAAAGGAGAACTGCGGAATCACCAAGATTTATCTCTATCAGAGCAGCTGTCTGGGAGGCACAAACATATCTGAGTTTATTCAGAAAGGTGTTGGACATACATGTCCCTCTACTGAATATTCAATCACATGAAAGAACATTGTGACCAGACAGAGGGCATAGGGCTGCTCTTACTGCACCACTACAGTGTCCCACAGGTGTGATCACTTCAGGGCCTTGGGAGGCAGCCCCAACTGCCAAGATAGAGGTACCTCCCCTCCCGGCTTGCTGAGCACCCAACGTTCACACAATCGCTCCAACACCCTATAGGAGCAGCAGTAGCACTGAAAAGGTAAGATAAGGGCGGGCTGAAAGGTAGGTGGTCAGATTATAAGGCTGCTGAACTCCACTGAGTCCAAGTCCAGCGGACAGGTTGTGTTATTCATATCAGACCCAGTGTACTTTGCCCCTTCTTGGCAGGATACCCTGTCTTCAGCATCTACACCTCGTGGTAGCAGCAAGTTCTTGGCCTTTGTGCACAACCTGAGTGATACAGATTACAAGGGCTTACTGCTTAGGGCTGAGAGGCAAAGAGGTGCCCTGGGACCACCTAGAAGAAGCCGCCTGGAGGGATCCCAACCACAGAACTGATCCGTGGATCAGAAACACGAGTGGTAGGAGATCTGCAGCTCTAGTCTACAATCTGTGTTCCTCTGAGCCCCACCGATATCACTAGGAACACCTGGTAGAACTGAAGAGTATGTAGGCTGGAATAACTCATCCCACCCAATCCCCGACCTGAGTTCCCAAATGGAACACAATGGGAAGGAGTGAACTTTGGGGCATCCACTGAAACCCAGCACCCATCTCAAGACCACACGTAGCTTCTGTTAAGCTACAGGCCACCAACATTATACAGACTCTAAGCCAAAGCTCCCTCCTTGGCACTTGGTCCAGGAGACATCAGGAACTGGTACAGAAACAGTCCAGTGCATCAATGGAATTGATTTGAAGATCCAGAAATGAACCCACAACCTATGGTCATTTAATTTTTGACAAGGAGCCAAAACTGCACAATGGCAAAAGGACAGCATCTTCAACAAATGGTGCTGGTCTAACTGGATGTCCACATGTAAAACAATTAAATTAGAGCCATACTTATCACCTTGCACAAAGCTTAAGTCTAAGTAGATCAAGGACCTTAACACAAAGCCATACACAGGAAATTTGATAGAAGAGAAAGTGGGGAAAAACCTCAAACTCATTGGCACAGGTGACAACTTCCTGAACCGAACACCAATAGCTGAGGCTCTAAGACCAACAATCAGTAAATGGGAACTCATGAAACTGAGAGGCTTCTGTAAGACAAAGGACACTATCATTTGAGAAATTGGCAAACTACAGATTGGGAAAAGATCTTTACCAACCCCACTTCCAACATTGAGCTAATATACTAAATTTATAAAGAACTCATAAATTAAACACCAAGAAACCATATAATCCAATCAAAAAATGAGAAACAGAGCTAAACCGAGAATTCATAAGGGAGGAATCTCTAATGGCAGTGAGACATTTGAAGAAACGTTCAACATCCTTAAATATCAGAGAAATGCAACTCAAGATGACTCTGAAATTTCATCTCACACCTGTCAGAATGGCTAAAATAAAAACTCAAATGAAACAACCCAGATGTCCCTCAACTGAAGAATGGGTTAAAAACTGTGGTACATCTACACAGTGGAATATTACTCAGATATCAGAAACAAAGAAATTATGCAATTTGCAACCAAATGGACAGAACTAGAGAAGCTCATCCTGAGTGAGCTAACCCAGACTCAGAAGGATGCTCATGGCATTTATTCACTTATAGTAGGATTTTAGCTATATAGTACAGGATATCTATACTACAACCAACGTACCAAAGGGAACATGGACATAGACTTTTTATTTTTTTATTTTTTGTTTGTTTGTTTTTGTTCATTTGTTTGTTTGTTGGGTTGTTTTTAGTTTTCCCTCCCTGGCAATGAGACACTTTTCTCTGGTGGTGCTGCCTTGTAGGGGCCTAGTGGCTCTTGGCCCTCATATGGCTTCTGAACTGGGGCGAGGGACCGTTATGTAGTGACACTCCACTCCAGAGGAGCAGGATGGATGGGTTAGCAGGTAGAGGGTGGGAGGGCAGGGATGGGAATGGGGGGAAAGAGGACAATATGATGGAGATGTAACCTGAAGCAACAAATAAATAAATTTATTTACTAAAAAACTCAAATGATAGCACATGCTGGCAAGGTTGTAAAGAAAAGGGAACACTCCTCCATTGCTGGTGGGAGTGTAAACTTGTACAACCACTATGGAAATCAGTCTGGTGATATCTTAGAAAATTTGGAATATGCTATCTCAAGACCCAGCCATATCACTTTCGGGTATCCAACCAAAGGATTCCTCACCAAACCACAAGGACATATCCTCATGTATGTTCATAGCAGCCTTATTTTTAATAGCTTGAAACTGGAAATATCCCAGACATCCCTCAACTGATGAGTGGATTAAAAAATTGTGGTACATTTTCACAATGGAATACTACTCAGCTATCAGAAACATGCAAAACATGCAATTCACAGCCAAATGGATGGAACTAGAGAAGCTCATACTGAGTGAGCTAACACAGACTCAAAGATGCACATGGCATCTATTCACTTATAATTGGAGTTTAGCCATACAATACAGGATAACTATACTACAACCAACACACCAAAAAGATCAGGAATATAGATTTGTTACCTATCAATTGGACAATTTTCCCTAAGGGTGCTACCATGTAGGCCCCCAGTGCAAGAGGAAGCTCTTAGCACTCATATTACTATTGAACTGAGATGGGCTGATATGGAGGGACACTCCACATTGGAGGAGTGGGATGGGTGAGAGAGGGAGGAGAAGGTAGGGGGGAGGAACCAGGAGGGCTGGTAAAAGAGCACAATGATGGAGATATAATTTAAAATAATAAATAAACGTTAAAAATACACAATATAATGCAATACAATTATAATACTTAAGGCTTATTATTATTGTGTAGACATTTTGAGAAGAAACAATTCTAGAAATGAAAAGATGTAAAAAAATAAAGATAACAGAAATGTACTTGTTCACAGGTTGAAGTTGATGTAACTTAACATACACATAGATGAAGCATGGTCTTCCAGATGGTCTATTATTAAGATCATTGAAAATATTAAAAGTTATCCTTTATATAACTTGAAATGAATTTCCAAGGCCGCATTGAGAAAACCAATTGCTTCAGAGTTCAACTCACTGCTGACATCAAATGTAATTGAGCTCTTTCATCTCTAACTTAAGAAACTGGTCAAATTTTCTCTGTATGAGCCTTCAGCAAAATTGACCTCGTTAATGTAAGAGTGACTTTTGACAAAATACTGCTTTCCAACTTGGTGAGCATTTACAAAAAATGGAAATTTATTAAATAAACTCTCAAAATTTCAGCTTTGCTGTTGAATTTTTTTGGACTATAGTTGTTTATTTTTATACAACAGTTAACCACTAAAACATCTTTTCCTGGGAAAGGAAAAACATGATTTTTCTTGCAGTTTCCTACATGAGGAACACTGAATCACTGAATATGGCAACATATGGAGAAGAAAAACTAGGAAAATTAATACAAGGTATAGGGGGACTTTTATTGCAAAAATGCTTGGTTCCTGGTTTTCAATTACTCAACCACGACTAACTATCAAATCACTCCATGTTAGCCCTCTGTCAACTGTGATTTTTGGACTTAATGGGCAACACAATGTAGATTTGAAGTTTTATTTTATTGTTGTTTGTTTGTTTTTTTGTTTTTTTGTTTTTTGTAGGGCAGGTGAATGTGAGGGAATGAGAAGTCAGTGTGGTTAGGTGCATTGTTCAGAATTTCCAAATAATTACTGAAAAGTTTTGTTGCAAGGGGTGGGGAGAAAACAAAATTAAATAAAGTTTAGTGGGACACATCTTGGGTGTATGTGAAGACATTTCCAGGGACAGCTAGATCATAAAGATTCTGTTATACTGAGTGGAGAGTATTTTGATTGAATCAGGATAGCATGACTTTATTGGGAGGTCGTGAAAAGTAAAAAGAGAGTCCCAACTAAATAAAGGCTTCAGACTTATAAATGAAAGAGTGAGAGAGAAAGAGAGAGAGAGAAGGGAGGAAAAAATAAAAAGAAAGAAAGAAAGAAAGATTTTTTTCCCAATCTGTAGGTTGCTGTTTTGTTCCAATGACAGTGTCTTTTGCCTTACAGAAGCTTTTCAGTTTCATGAGGTCCCATTTATTGATTATTGGTCTTAGATCCTGAGTCTTCACCAACCCCACATCTGACAGAGGGCTAATATTCAAATTTTACAAAGAGCTCAAGGAATTAAATTGCAAAACACCAAATAATCCAATCAAAAAATGGGGAACAGAGCTAAACAGAGAATTCACAAAGGAGGAATCCCTAATAGCTGAGAGACAATTGAAGAAATGCTCAGCATTCTTAATCAACAGAGAAATGCAATGCAAGATGACTCTGAGATTCCACCTCACACGTGTCAGAATGGCTAAGATCAAAAGATCAAATGACAGCATATGCTGGAGAGGTTGTGGAGAAAGGGGGACACTCCTCCATTGCTAGTAGAAGTGCACACTTGTACAACCACTATGGAGGTCAGTCTGGCAATATCTTAGAAAACTTGGAATAGCTTTGTCTCGGGACCCAGCCATACCACTCCTGGGTATACATCCAAATGATTCCTCACCAAATCACAAGGAAGTTTCCTCATCTATGTTCATAGCAGCCTTATTTGTAATAGCTAGAAACTGGAAACAACCCAGATGACCTTCAGCTCAATGGATTAAAAAAACTTGGTACATCTACACATTAAAATACTACTCAGCCATCAGAAACAATGAAGTACTGCAATTTGCAGCCAAATGGATGGAACTAGAGAAGCTCATCCTGAGAGAGCTAACCCAGACTCAGAAAGATGCACATGGCATATATTCACTTATAATTGGATTTTAGCCATAATAGTACAGGAATCTATACTACAACCAAAGTACCAAGGGAAACAGGAATATAGACTTTGCTTCCTATTAGAGACACTTTGCCCTAGTGGTACCGCCTTGTAGGCCCCCAGTGTATGAGGAGGCTCTTGGCCCTCATGTGACTGCTGAACTGGGGCAGGGGACTTTTATGTAGGGACACTCCACTCCAGAGGAGTGGGATGGAAGGGATAGGGGGTAGAGGGTGGGAGGGAAGGCTGGGAGTGGTGGAAAGAGGACACTGAGATGGAGATGTAACCTGAAAAATAAAAGTAAAAAAGAAAAAGAAAGAAAGACAGACAGAAAGAAAGAAAGAGAGTGGGTGACTTAAGTATTTACAGATGGATAGAAAGATAATTGTTAATACTGAATAAACACACATCCCTCTGTCATGTATGTTTGAAACATTTTATTGCAAAGTGATATGAAAGAAATTATTCATAAAGTAATTAGAGTAGGCTTCTGGTATATTGAAATCCAGAGGGCAGAAATTTGCATTAGAAAAATAGCTTTGAATATAAGCACTGAGGCATGTGTCTGAAAATACAATAAATCAGAGTAATGATAAATCAATATTTAATCATAAAAATATAAAGTGAGTTTAAAGGAAACTGAATACATTATTCCTTTCCAATTTACATGCCTGTGGTAACTGAATCATTTCTGTAGTATAGTCTTTGTAATTATGAAAAAAAAAGAACCAACTACAAATAGTAACTGATTTTTACAATTTCATTAATTTCCTATTCTCTTTGATAATCTCTTAGGATGTGATTTTTTTTCAGGATCATTATATGGAAAATGTTTGTATATCTTTTATACGAACAGGAAAAACCAGCCAGTGTGATCATTCAAACTTGTAAGTCAAATACTTGGGGAATTAGAATAAGAAGGATCAGGAGTTCAGGAGTACCCCTGGCTGTATAGTAAATTAGAAAGCAGAATATATGACAGCATTCTTTTACAAGGAAAACAAAACTAGAAAACCAACCCCCAAACAAACAATGTAACAAACAAACAAACCCAGAATTTTCCTTTTATAAAATGCTTCAAATTTTATATTTTGATCATTAGGAGAATTCATCAGTCTACTTTCTGGCTAGCACATAGCATTATTAGTTCATTATCTCTTTTTCTATTAATTTGTTACAGTTTTTAGTATAGAAAATAGGACCTCATGTTATCTAGAATTGCATTCCCTTTTGGTGGTTTCTTAATCTTATTGATAAAGGAATTTAAAAATAGATTCATAAGGAGGTTTGAGGACTATTTTCTTATAGTTGAAGGAGAAAAGGTAGTTCAGACAAACTGTAAATCATTGTACCTGCTATCAATACAAAACCAAAAAAAAAAAAAAATGGGTGGGATTGAATGCCTTTTGTTAGCAAGAAAGCCAACAAATTCAGTAATAGAAATCTGCCAACAGAAGTCTCATCTTCTTCAAAGGAAGAAACAAAAACAAACAAATAAAAAAAATGGGAAAAGAAGAGTACCTGTACAAACACATAGAGGATTTTTGCTGATCCTTAGGGAACAAATTGAGAGGATCTTGAAAAATTATACTTTTTTGAGTAGAACTCAGAGGTAGCTTAGTTGTTAAGATCTGCAAGCAACTGCACAGAGGGAGGGGCTTCCGGGTAAACTACGTGTGTTATCTATTAGGAAATAATTATTCGTCTCATCACTTCACACTTTTCTCACATGAATCTGCTTTTCTGATCGGTGTTCTCCTAATCATATTATTGACAGTTCTATTTGGACCAAAGAGAGGGGACAATAGAATATAATACTCTATTATTTGCAGCAGATCAGGATATCACTTTTTTAGACAAGGTTAGAGATAGAACTTAGTTTATTCTCTTTGACCAAGAGGAAGTAATTTTCCCTGAACATGACTCAAGTAAGTAACCTTTTCATATAGAATTTTAAATCCTCAGGAAGGACAAGTCTCCTAGTTCTCTTTCCTGTGTAACCTACAAAACAGTGGGGTCAAAATACCACCATGAAGGAAGGTTGCAATATTTGAAAATCTATCTCACCTTAACTCACGTCTCACTTTTACTTCAGATTCATTTACTGGTAGTTCATATTTCTCTTTCAAATTAAAATGATTGGTACAGGATGAAAGAGCAGCTTTCTTGGCCAGTGGGTATGCATTCTGTGTAAGGATCCTGGTTTGATTTCTAGTATGATGGCTTGAAAAATGATGTTTTCCATAGTCTCAAAAGGAAAGCCTCAAAAGGATTTCTCATAGTCTCAAAAAAATTCTTGGATCCTTAGTCTATATTGAGAGATAGTGTTTGGAATGGCTTCTTAGGTGTGGTCTTGTTATAGGAAGTTTGTCACTGGAGATGGGTTTTGGGAGATTGGAGACTCTTGTTATTTCCAGTCTCCTCTGTCTGTTTTATAGTTGCAGTTCAAGATGTGAGCCATCAGGTTCCTGCTATTGCCACTGGGTGTGAAGCTTTCTGCCATGTCTCTCCACCATGCCACACTCTTATCCTCCTGAACCAATAAATGAAATAAACCCTGTATTCTATAAATTGTTTTGGTCACAGTGCTTTATCACAACAATAATAAAGTAAGTAAGAAATTAAGCAAAATAAAAATATATAAATAAAGCAGTATAAATAAAGGTACATATTAATAGATCTATCATTTTATTATGTATATATTATTTAATATCCACACACATACCTAATGTATGTATCATAATTAAGTTTTCAAATAATATTGACCTAAGTAAGCAAAATTACATTTGCATTTTGGGAAAATTTGTCGGAGGGAGAATTTACATTTTAATGAAGTTATCACAAACACATCATTCAATTGTTTAGTGTTTAAGTTGACTAAAATCTAGAGACTTGCCAAACAGCAACAAACATGGATTTGTATTACAACCGTGACATCTGATGGAAGTATCTTTGGCCTTTGCAGGTTTTTTAACTGGAGTGTTTATAGGTCATATTCACCAACTGTTTCCAGCATTAGGACTAACACCAATGAGAGCTTGGGCCTGTATGAGAGTATCAACGGCATCTTACATGAGACTGTACATGTGCTTTACCAAAGTAAGAGATATTAAAACAAAACAAAACCTTTTTCTCTATTGCTTTTCATTGGTAATATTCACGAGATAGAGGATTGTGAACAAAAATCACAGTTTGCTACTAAAAATAAATTCTCTCTTATGGACATTTTCTTCTAGTTATTAGTTTCCACAAAGAGAGATAGAGAGAGAGAGACAGAGAGAGAGTGAGAGAGAGAGAGATCGGGGTGTCATCATCTTATGAAATAAGCTGTTGTCACTTACGCAGCAACACAAGTGTGTCTGCAAGTGCAGTGTTACCCTCAGCAGGAGATAGGATAAGCACCTTAGAGTGTGTGTGCTGTGCTGGGGTTATTGCAGAGGACTAATCTTCCAGGCACAGCTGGTAGAACTCTAAAAAATGCTGCATTTGGTACTTTATTTTAAGAACACACTAGGGGCACAAATCTTGCCAATTGCCTGAAATTGCCCAGTTATAGAGCTACTTCCATAAGTACATGTCTTAATATGTGAAGACAATTCAATCTTTTCAGGAAATATGCTTAGCAGAGCACACATGTAGTTTGCAAAGTTTCCCAACACTCAAGCATTTAGAATTATAATATTTAGAAGTTTCTTGGTGTTGTTAAGGAATTTTACACTTTATTAGATTTTTTTCATATTAGATAAATTTGTGTGCTATTATATATCTTGCTTGTCCGGACAAATAATCTTTCAGGTGTAGCTCTGTTTTTCATGTATTTCCCATGTGAAAAGGACACTATTCCATGCACTTTTCTGGTTCTCCTCATACTGTGAATCAGCAAGCACATATCTATTGATGTAAAATTACAACTTCTACTTCTTCATATCCAGAAATTTTGGGGACCTGCTATGTTACTTTGACTGTTAATTGTATGTAAACCTGACTTAATTGCTTTGCTTGGCCTCAAACTAATTCAAGCAATTTGTTCTAATCTTCAGGCTTCTCATTCTCTGGATCATTCTGTCTTTACCCGTGTCTAGTTTGTTATCTCTTCAACCTGTCTCTGTAAAACTCTCCAGGTAATAATTCTCTCTCTCTCTCTCTCTCTCTCATCTTTCACTCTCTGCTGTTCTCCTGAATCCTCTCTTTTCTTTTGGGTGTTGTGCATAACTTATTCTGTAAAATCTTTCTATAATTTGTCACTTTACCTGTTCTCAATTAGACATTACTTTCAAACATGGGTGCTTCCTTCTACAAACTAAACCTTGTGAAATATTTGTCTTAAATATTCATATGCATTAACTTTTCATATGACATCACTATAGTAAATCTTGCCAGGTATATTTAATTGGCATTATAACCTCTAGGCTGATGTCTCTGTAGGAAAACCATTTTCAATTAATTATTCCATTCATTTATATGTCTATTAAAATAGTATTCATAAGTGTTTACTTGGTAACCAAAATTAATCTTAGTATTGAAGATATATTCCAAGTTATACTAGACACTGTAGACTTTATGACCTTGTAGGGAACAACTAAAGCAATTATGGTTTGTAATACTATATGAACCATTATTTTATAAGAACAATAGAAGATTTTAACTGGAAAGTGGTTATGTCTGATTCAGTTTGTTTTGTAATTGCTTTCCAATAGAGACTGGCACAAATAAGATTCTTTTTCTAGTTTTACAACTTGGGTAGACTATATGTTCTGGAAAACATTTATTAAAGTTGATTAAACACAAATTAAGTAGAAGAAAATAACTGGGCTTTGCTTAAGTGTAGCTATCAGTCTGATACACTTAAGGAAAATTCAATATGGCAAACCATCAAGACACAACTTATAACTATGTTAAATGATGTGGCCTATTTCAGAATTAGCAATAGCACACTATAGGAAAAAATAGAAATAGAAATAATTTGTCAATAGTATGCTTTGCTGTAGGTCTAATATTGTTTCTGATACATTGAATTCAATGTTGAGATCTGGTTACCGCCCCTTCTGAGGCATTCTCTTGATTGGTTAATAAAAGTCGCTTATGGACAATTAGCTGGGCAGAAAGAATATAGGAAGGCGGTATTTCCTTTGATCAGCAGGAATTCCACACACACAGAGACTCTCTCCCTTTCCACCAGGAGACACAGAAGGAGACAGATGTCTGGAGAAGTCTGGAAGGTACTCACAGGCACATGTTGGTTTGGGGTTAACTTAGAGTAGCTAATTGAGAGTCTGTCCAGCTAAGGGCTAAGCGTTAAAATATTAAAAGGTCTTGGTGTGTTTGATTATTGGGGAAAAGACTGCAGCAGCTTATAGGCCCTCAGTCCAAGCAGTCCCAGGCTGTCGGATTCTCAGACTCCCCTTGAGTCCAGGCAAATCTCCCGCCAAGCTGCCTAATTCTACTGGCCTAATATAACAATTTATATTAATTAACAGAGTTTAGGTTATAGGTGGTGTAGGCCACCTTTGGTCCCGGGGCTCTTTCTCCAGGATAAGTTAGGCAACCGGTGAAGGCACTCAGGCCAGGCCGCCTGCTCCTCTGCCAAGCAACCGGCTACTCTGTCGACCACTCTGCCAGCCTAATATTACAGTTTATACTTACAATTAACTACATTAAATAATTAATTTGCAGTTTTCACTTTGCAAATATCCATTGAGCTGTAGCTTGGGGGAAAAATGTGCTATTACTCAGTTATACTTAAGAAAAAGAGACGTGTGAGAAAAACAGATAAAGACATACAAATTTGTATTAAGAATACTTTTTTGTAATTTTGCTGAAAAAAGAACTTGCTTACCTGAATTGGATTGAGGTTTCATAACAGATATAAGATAGTAAACATTAAGAAACTACGTTATCTGCTCTAGAAGCATTGCAGATGTGACTGCTGTTTCATATAGCCATCAGTAGATGGCAGAGGGAAAAGAAGGTATGTCTACATTCAGTGTTCTGACCTATGAACAACTGAATGATTAATAGCCTAACATTCCCTGAAAAAAACAAACCTGAGACCATCATCAGTATGGTGTCAGGTCACCCAGACAAGGAGTTACCCTGTGATGACCGCCAGTCCAGCACCAGGCAAGTACCAGATGGGCTCCCAGGACAGAAAGAAAGCCAAAAACAAAAAGAACTCTGCCTGGCACCACAGACCCCAAGTAGATGGTCACTACAGGGAGCTGGGCAAGGAGTGAGCTCCAGGCAACCAGGAGACTGGTACCATGGGTCCTGAACAGGGAAATAGCCTAAGATGAATACCAGGCTGGTGCCAGTAAGGCTTGGGTGTCAGACCCTGCTGGAAATGACCCCTACCAGATGCCATAATGTGCAATGTTCAAGTGGGGCATAACACTCGTGTGACCACTCCTGAGACAAACCCAAACACTCACAGACTCCAGGCACCACTAGGATGAACAAATAGGTGGGGGAGAAATAGAAGAGAAAGAATAACAGAAGAACGTGGGCACAATGAAGAAAGGCAGAACTAGAGAAGACCATAGTAAAGTGTTGGAGGGAGGTCTAATGCATTGCTACTGATAGGCTGATTTCAATGCTGAGATTTGGTTACTGCCCCTTTGAGGGGGAAACCATTCTCTTCATGGGTTAACAAAAGTCGCTGATGGCCAATTAGCTGGGAAGAAAGAGTATAGGAAGGTGGGATTTCTTGAGAAAAAAACAGGAACCCTGTGTTTTACACAGAGGAATCTCTCTTTCCACTAGGAGACATGGAAGTAGACAGTTGTGTTTGAGAGCTCTGGAAGGTAACAACAATCCACATGATGTTTGGGATTAAATGGTCCAGGTTAACTTACATTAGCTAATAGAGAGTCTCCCCAGCTAATGGCTAAGCATTGAAACATTAAAAGTTCTTGGTGTATTTAATTACTGGGGAAAGGATCACAGTGGCTTATAGGCCAACAGTCCAAGCAATCCAGGCCCATCTACCTCCCATGGAATGCGGGCAACTCTTCTTCAAGTCACCAGCAATTCTGCTGGTCTAATACTTTATAGTTTTTTTGTGTGTAGAATTTTTATTATTATTGTTTTTATTATGTTTATTCATTACATCAAGTTACATCTCCATCATACTTCCTTCATTTCACCCCTCCCAGTTCCACCCTCCCGCCCTCTCTTCCCTCTCCCACCCATCTCACTCCTCTAATGTGGAGTGTCCCTACAAATCAGCCCATCTCAGTTCAACAGTCATATGAGGGCTTAGAGCTTCCTCTTACACTGGGGGCTTATATGGTAGCACCCCTAGGACAAATTGTCCCATTGATAGGTAACAAAGTCTATGTTCCTAATCTTTTTGGTGTGTTGACTGTAGGATAGTTATCCTGTACTATATGGCTAAAATCCAATTAGAAGTGAGTAGATGCCATCTTTCTGAGTCTGGGTTGGGTCACTCAGAATGAGCTTTTTAGTTCCATCCATTTGGCTGCAAATTGCATGATTTCATTGTTTCTGGTAGCTGAGTAGTATCCCATTGTGTAAATGTATCACAATTTTTTGCATCTATTCCTCAGTTGAGGGACATCTGGGTTGTTTCCAGTTTCTAGCTATTACAAATAAGGCTGCTATGAACATAGATGAGGATATGTCCTTGTGTTTTGGTAAGGAATCATTTGGGGTGTATACCCAGAAGAGTTATGGCTGAATCTTGAGTTAGGGCTATTCCAAGTTTTCTAAGATATCACCAGACTAATTTCCATAGTGGTTATACAAGTTTCCACTCACACCAGCAATAGAGGAGTACTCCCCTTTCTCCACAACCTCAGCAGCATGTGCTGTCATTTGAGTTTTTGATCTTAGCCATTCTGACAGGTGTGAGATGGAATTTCAGAGTCATCTTGAATTGCAATTCTCTGATGATTAAGGATGTTGAGCATTTCTTCAAGTGTCTCTCAGGCATTAGGGATTCCTCCTTTGTGAATTCTCGGTTTACCTCTATTTCCCATTTTTTGATTGGATTATTTGGTTTCTTGGTGTTTAATTTCTTGAGTTCTTTATAAATTTTGGATATCACCTCTCTGTCAGAAATGGGGTTGGTAAAGATCGTTTCCCAATCTGTTGGTTGCTGTTTTGTTCTAGTGACAGTGTCCTTTGCTGTACAGAAGCTATTTAGTTTCATGAGGTACCATTTATTGATTGTTGGTCTTAGACCCTGAGCTATTGGTGTTCAGTTCAGGAAGTTGTCACCTGTGCCAATGAGTTTGAGGTTTTTCCCCACTTTCTCTTTTATTAGATTTAGTGTGTCAGCCTTTACGTTAAGGTCTTTGATCCACTTGTACTTAAGTTTTGTGAAGGTGATAAGTCATTAGTATGTATCTGGCAGCTACCCTCCCAGCTTTGCCTCAGACCACACCACCAGGTCATCCTTCTAGGCATACAGACTTCTAATGCAAGTCAAGCCTTCCAATATCCAGCCAAGCCACTAGCTGTTCTGCCACCTTAAAATAAGTACTTATAGTTATTAACGAAGATATTAGTTAATAAAATTTAGGTTGCAGGTGGTGAAGGCCACTCTTGATCCAGGGCTTTTTCTCAGGACAGGTAAGGCTGCCAGTTAAGGCAGGTCAGGCCTGCTGGCTTTCTGCCAGCCCACTAACTTCTCTGCCAGCATAATATTATAGTTTATTCTTATTAATAAATAAAGTTGAAAATTAAGTAGTTGGTGATGCCACCTAGTACTATGCTGAGGTCCTAGCCTCTGCTGCCAATAAGGGCCATATCTGAGTTCATGGCTCTGGAGCAGTAGGGTTCTTTTACCACCAACAGCCAGGCAGGACATGTTGGTGTCTGAAGGCTGTGCAGAACTGATCTACCCTCAACCTGGGCATCATGGGAGAACTGATCTTAGAGGCGTGAGAGTAGGAGAGCTGACCCTGCCCCTAGCTGTGTGGAATTTCTGCTAATAATGTAGAAGTCTCACATTTCTAAAAAGCCTCCTGAGTTTGGTGCCAAATGACAGACTCCCTTTTTCAAAAGTAAAATCCGCCTCTTCTCCTGTGGGATCTGAGGGTCCGAGATTCTCTAAGTAATTATAATAGCGTGACTTAATAGCCCAACTCTTAGAAACCCACCCAGTGAAAATCTAGAGATTTAGGAAAGTACTTCTCCATGCTAATGAGGTCTGTGGGGCCCTTGACTTTTAGTCAATGACATTTGTCTATGCCTCTAGTCTACTTGGAGTTTTTCCCTACCTCCACTGGCTCTGAGATAATTAGGTACTTAGTTTCCTTTCTTCTGATTGGATGATACCCAGGGAATAATACACACTTCCAAAATCCCTCCCCATTGTCCAGAGGTTTATAATACCTCTGATTCACTGAATAAATTCTTTCTACTACTCCATTATGACTGCCTGAGATTTGGTTGCTTACTTCAGGCTTGGGAAGAAGGAATTCACAGCTGGACACACTGGCTGGGTCTCCTGCCTCTGGTAGCCAGAGTTAATCTCTGAGCACCCAGAGCACCAGCTCTCTCCTTGCTGCCCTCAGGGCTGACTAGACAGGTGTCTCAATCACCACTGTCATTGGGTCACACCAGTGGCCTCTGAAGCACACCCAGATGCTCAGATCCTCTGCCATCTCTCCAGGCCACACCCTGGTCTATGCAGTGTTTCTCTGCAGAGAATGTCTGCTGCTGGCTTTTGCCAAAGCAGCCTCCAACCACACCTGATATGAGCCAGACCTCTGAAGCTACTTGACTTGATTCAGAGGCTTCCTGACACTGCCTGTCCCAGTGCTGGCAGCTCAGCTAAAAGATCTTTGACCTTCTACTATGCTGCAGAGTGTTTCCTCTGCAAGCTTATCATCAGGTCTGTAACACTTGGTGGTTAAATTATCCTACCAGTCCAGCCTGGCTAGACCTGTATTCCAGCTTCAAGGGGCTTGGAGCTGCCTGGCCCAGTGCCAGCGTTTCTACCAAAAGAGCTGGTAATGTTTTGCCCCATGCAGGAGATGGAAGGACTACCCTGACTTTTCTGCTTGCTTGTTTAAAGAGCTAATATTTGGGTATTAGGGAAAACCATTTCTTCCACCTCTCTGGACCACCTGAGGATACAAATCGCCCCATCAGTGTTTAAGCCATATCTGCTCTGCAATCAGGTGATTCTAGACCTTTCAGGGAAAGAGCATGTGTCTGGCATGATATCAGATGTAGACCAGCAGCTTGTAACTCCCTGCTGGACCTGGATGCAGAATAGCTCTGAGCCAGTGCAGTACTGGGGAGAGTAAGCTCTACAAATTTGGTGAGTTACCAATTCATCTCTCCCAAGGATGAGGTCTTAACAGAGCTGTCCCTACCACGTTTCTCCCTGTGGTGATATGGACAAGTGAGAGATAACCGCCTCTCCCTCACTCCTCATCACCCATAGGAAGTGAGAGCCCTGGCTCTGCAGTCATGAGAGCAGAAGAGCTGTCTCTGTCCTTCAACAACTGCAGCACTCAATAGAACAGGCCCTGTACCTCATCTGGACAGGACAGCACAACGAACTAGCCCTAGATGGGTTGTGGGTTAGTTGGACCTGAGGATGTGAGTGTGGAAGAGCAAGTCCTGCCTTTCATCTTCTTTGCATGAATGTTGGCAAGGGAGAGATTCCACTCCCCTCCTATTTGCCCTGACCACCAAGCAGAGGTGGGGTCAAAAGTGAAGGAGAGCTCTCTGCCCCTCACAAACTGCAGCACTCAGAACAGCAGGCCCTGCACCTTACCTTGGCAGCACTGTAGGACTAACCCTGGATTTGGGGGTTGCAGATGAGCCAGTCCCAAGGGTATGAGCCTAGGAGAGCTGCTGCTGACTTCTTGTCTATTGAGTGGTATCATTGGCAAGGGAGAGATCCTTTCCACTCTCTTTTGCCCTCTCATAGGTAGCAGGTAGAAGAGTTGGCCACAATAGGGTCATGACAGCAGGAGAGTTGACTCTTTTCCTTACCTGCTATAGCACTCTGAAGAGCAGGCACCGCACCTTAGTTAGACAACTCAGTACAACTGGCCCTGGATGTGTGGGTTGCAGGTGAGCTAGCCCTGAGGGAGTAACTGTGGGAGACCTTCCCCTGCCTCTTTGCTGTTGTGCAATGGTGTTGCTTGAGACAAATCCCCTCTCCTCCATTTTGTTCTCACCACCAGGACATGAAAGAGAGATGGCTACAGTGGGAATATTCAAGCAGGAGAGCTGGTCCTGCACCTCACATGATGTAACCATTGGAAGAACAGTCCCTTCACCTTACCTGGTTTTACTGCCAGTACAATAGAGTTGGCCCTGGATGTGGAGGTTGTAGGTGAGCTGGTCCAAAAGGTGTGAGTACTGAAGAGCTGGACCTGTCTCTTGTCTTCTGGGCAAGACACCTTCCTCCTCTCCTTCATCCTTCATCATCTATGACAAATGTGACAGCTGGACCTGGGGAGTGGGAGAACTTGAGAATGAGAGAACTGGCTATGTCCTTCACCAGCTGCAACACTCCAGAGAGGAGATCCTATACTTTACCTGGGTACCAGTGTAGAGCTGGTCTTGGTTGTGAGATTTTTGGGTCAGTCACACCCAAGGGTGTGAGAGCATGAAAGACAGCAGGCTGACCATTTCTGCTATATCTCAGGCCCAGAACCATGGCTTTGAACTGGCCCACACCATCCACATGGATACCCATTATGCAGACCCAAAACTACTGGATCTCCATGACACTGGGCAACAAGATATCTGAGAGGAATCCCAGTGAGGTTCCAATATTGACAAAGTAACAGACCCAGAGTTCTCCTAACAGACCAAGGAGTCATTATAATGAATATTTATACTTTAAAAAAAAAAGGGTGAAAAGAAAGGAACATTGTGGGACACACTGTGACTCACTGCAGCTTCCACAATGAGATATTTTTCTTTGTTGGGAGAGATTGCAAGAGTGGATGGCAGGTCTGAGGGAGGTGGAAGAAAAATGGGATCAGAGTGCATGATGTGATATTCACACATGCAAATGCAATAAAAAGCAAAAGAAAAATAACCTAAAAAACCTAAATTTTCAAAAAAGATTATAGTTTAGAGTGTCTTGTTATAGTCTAGGTATAATATGAAGATAAAATGATTCCTATATAATTTAAGACAAATTTTGTTCTGTGAAGGTTTCAGACATATGTATAATACACCAGGATTAGTCTGTTCCTCATACACTATGTTTCCTTCTCAATATTCCCTCTGTGCTCCCTACCAGTTCCCTTCCCATATTCATAACATTTGGTTTTATTTTTTGTTTTGTTCTGTTTTTTATTTTGATTAGTCCCATTTATTTATTTGAAGTCAGAAAGTTTATTCATGTTTTTTAACATTTATTTATTACTTCAAGTTACATATCCATTACCACCCCCTCCCTCTACTCCCTCCAGGTCCCACCCTCCCACCCTCTACCCCTCTCCCACCCATACTATCCCTCCTGTGTGGGGTGCCTCCATATATCAGCCCCCTTCAGTTATTTAGTCACATGAGGTCTAAGAGCTTCTTCTTGCACAGGAGGCATACATGGCAGTTCCAGGAGAGTAGAGTGTCCAACTAACAGGTAAGCAAGTCCATGTTCTTGTTCTTTTGGGTCTATTGATTATAGGATGGTTATTCTGCATTATATGGCTAAAATCCAGTTATAAATGAATATATGCTATGTATATCTTTCTGAGTCTGAGTTAGCTTACTCATGATGAGCTTTTCCAATTCCAGCCATTCAGTTGCAACTTGCATGATTTCCTTGTTTCTGATAGCTGAGTAGTATTCCATTGTGTAAATGTACCAGAGTTTTTTTTTTTTTTTTATCCATTCTTCAGATGAAGGACATCTGGGTTGTTTCCAGTTTCTAGCTATTTAAAATAAAGCTGATATGAACATGGTTGAGATGTCCTTATGGCTTGGTGAAGAATCTTTTGGACATATACCCAAGAGTGGTATGGCTAGGTCTTGAGGTAGAGTTGTTCCAAGTTTTCTAAGATGTCACCAAACTAATTTCCATAGTGGTTGTAAAAGTTTGCACTCCTACCAGCAATGGGTTCCCCTTTCTCTGCAACCTCACCAGCATAGGCTGTCTTTTGAGTTTTTGATCTTAGCTATTTTAACAGGAGTGAGATGGACTCTCAGAGTTGTCTTGAGTTGCATTTTTCTGACAATTAAGGATGTTGAGTATTTCTTCAAGTGATTCATGGACATTCTAGATTCCTCTTTTGTGAATTCTCCATTTAGTTCTGTACCCCATTTTTTCATTGGGTTACGTGATTTGTTGGTGTTTAATTTCTTGAGTTCTTTATAAATTATGGATATTACTCCTCTGTCAAATGTAGGGTTGGTGATGATCTTTTCCCAATCTGTCGAAAAAACAAAACAAAACAAAAAGAAACATCTTGAGGTATCAGCATCCCAGATTTCAAGCTATACTACAGAGCAATAGTGTCCTTGGCCTTGCATAAGCTTTTCAGTTTCATGAAATCCCATTTATTGATTAGTTTTATTTTTGAATTAGTATAGTTTTATCAACATCAGTTCCATGTTTATTGCTTGAGCCTTATTCAGGTTTCTACACACACACACACACACACACATACACACACACACACACACACATATAATCTTTCAGAAAATGAGAGAGAAACAGAAAGTATGAAGAAAGTGGGACAAGAGGGTGAAAATGTAGAGAAGAAGGAAGACAGAGACAAAAGGAGAAATAGACCTTAGGAAAGTGTCTCATGTGATTATAGAAACTGAGAATCCTATGACTAGATCTTAATCTGGAGACTCTGGAAAGCCAATACTGTGCCTCAATCCAGGACTGAAAGTTTGCCAAGTCTGATGGTAAAAGTCTTTGTCAATAGCCTGATAAGCTTGGAGTTCTGATGTCTAAGGGTAGAAGGAGTATGTCTATCAAATAAACATCGAGAGAGGAGAGATAAAAAGTCCCGTTACTTTTTCCAGTTTATTTTTTTCTCTTTGGCCTTCTGTCCAGGATCTCAACTAATGAGATCCTGATTGTAAAAGTGAGGGAAAAACTATTATACTTGAATAATACTAAAGAAATGTTCTCAGAGACACACCCAGTGGTATTGCTTTCCTGCTTGTTGAAATATTCCTTAACACTTAAAATATATTATCACAATTGGAGTTCTCAATGTGTTTTTCTCTTGATTATTTATTCTAATATTTTAAACAGAATGATTTATGAAATTAAATTAATTTACAAGTATTTTCATTGATACTGATACAATACTTGGCAATATATTATATGAAAGATTTATAGTTAAGGAAAACACTGAAATGGTGATTGAGACTAAGAAGTATAAAGAAATGCTCAGTTACAGTGTGTGAGAACAGATGGAAAAGTCTGAAACCATGAAATGTGGGATAAGGCTGTGGCTGAGGAGAACATTAAGAGGAAGAATTAAAGCAAATTATTAAGTGTAAAAGAATAATGAAAGCATCATAATTTCAAAACTGAACACGATTTATACATATTTAATGATGGCTGAGAAAATAAAAGGGATAAATATGAGGAAAAAAGAGAAAAGTGTTATATTAAGGGAAAATATTTTTAAAATAAATCAACAATAAAAATGGTCATCCTGCCAAAAGCAATATACAGATTCAATGCAATTCCCATCAAAATACCAACACAATTCATTACAGACCTGAAAACAAATAATTCTTAACTTCAAATGGAATAACTAAAATCCAAGAATAGCTAAATCAATCCTATACAAAAAAAAATCAAACAAAAAGAAAAATCTTGAGGTATCAGCATCCCAGATTTCAAGCTATACTACAGAGCAATAGTAATAAAAACAGCATGGTATTGGTATAGAAATAGAACAGTTGATCAATGGAATCGAATTGAAGACCCAGAAATGAACCCACACACCTATGGTCATTTAATCTTTGAGAAAGAAGCCAAAACTGCACAATGGAGCATCTTCAACAAATGGTGCTGGTCTAACTAGATGTCAACAAGTAAAAGAATGAAATTAGACCCATACTTTTCATCTTGCACAAAGCTTAAATCAAGTAGATCAAAGAACTTGGCATAAAACCAGACACACTAAGTCTAATAGAAGAGAAAGTGGGGAAAATCCTCAAACTCATCGGAACAGGTGAGAACTTCCTGAACAAATACCAACAGCTCAGGATCTAAGACCAACAATCAATAAATGGGACCTCATGAACTTGAAAAATTTTGTAAGGCAAAAGACACTGTCATTCAAACAAAACATCAGCCTACAGATTGGGAAAAGATCTTCACCAACTCTACATCTGACAGAGGGCTAATATTAAAAATTTATAAAGAACTCAAGAAATTAGACACCAAGAAACCAAATAATCCAATCAAAAATGCAAAACAGAACTAAACAGAGAATTCACAAAAGATGAATCTCTAATGGCTGAGAGACACTTGAAGAAATGCTCAACATTCTTAATCATCAGAGAAATGCAACTCAAGATAAGATGACTTTGAGATTCCATCTCACACCTATCAGAATGTCTAAGATCATCCGACTACAAGTGAATAGATGCCATCTGCATCCTTCTGAGTCGGGGCCAGGTCATTCAGGATGAGCTTCTCTAGTTCCATCCAACTGGCTGCAAATTGCAAAATTTCATTGTTTCTGATACCTGGGATTTTAGCTATATATTGCAGTACATCTATACCACAACCAATGCACCAAAGGGAACATGGACATAGACTTTTTTTTCTCCCTGTCAATGAGACAGTTTTCCTTAGTGGTACTGCCTTGTAGGCCCCCAGTGTATGAGGAGGCTCTTGGACCTCATATGACTGCTGAACTGGGGTGGGGGACTGTTATGTAGGGACATTCCACTCCAGAGGAGTGGGATGGAAGGGTTAGGGGGTAGACGGTGGGAGAGCAGGACTGGGAGGGGTGGAAAGAGGACACTATGATGGAGATGTAACCTGAAGCACTAAATAAATTAATTTTAAAAAAATAATGGCTAAGATCAAAAATTCTAATGACAGCACATGCTGGCTAGGTTGTGAAGAAAGGGGAACACTCCTGCATTGCTGGTGGGTGTGCAAACATGTACAAACACTATGGAAATCAGTCTGGCAATGTAGTAGAAAACTTAGAATAGCTCCAGCTCAAGACCCAGCCATAACACTTCTGGGTATACATCCAAATGATTCCTTACCAAACAACAAGGACATTTCCTCACCTATGTTCATAGCAGCCTTATTTGTAGTAGTAAGATACTAGAAATAACCCAGATGTCCCTCAACAGATGAGTGCATTAAAAAAAAAAACCTGTGGTACATCTACACAATTGAATACTTACTACTCACCTATCAGAAACAATGAAATCATGCAATTTGCAGCCAAATGAATGGAACTAGAAAAGCTCATCATGAGTGAGCTAATCCAGACTCAGAAAGATGCATATGGCATCTATTCACCTATAACTGGATTTTAGCCATATAGTACAGGATAACTATTCTACAACCAACACACCAAATGGAACAGGAACGTATACTATGTTACCTGTTAATGAGACAACTTGCCCTAGTGGTGCTGTCATGTAGGGCCCCAGTATATGAAGAAGCTCTTAGCACTCATATGATTACTGAACTGGGGTGGGGGACTGATATGTAGGGACATCCCAACAGGAGGAGTAAGATAGGAGGGAGGAGAGGAGGAGAGAAGGGTGGGCCTGGGAGGTATGAAAAGAGGCAATGTGGAGATGTAACTTGAAGTAATAAACATTTAAAATTTTTCTATTATATAATACAAATATACAAAACTCAATTAGGATAATAGTATGCAATTAATTAAAGCATTTAAATAAGATATGTATTGGTAATATAGCATGAATTGCTTTTGAAGCTAAAATAGACCACAGAGAGGGTATTTCATTCCTTATGATTTTTAAAACATCATTTAAAATACTGTGTAATTTGAATAAAAAGTATATTCATACACATTTATGCAGAAATCTATCATTTTTATTTTTGTTATACTTATATTTTAAAATCATAATATAAAACAGGGAACCATATGTATTATTCAATTCTTAGTCCACTTAGGTATATGTTGCTTCTATATTCTAAATAAGAATTTTTAAAGTTGCTAATAGTATTTCCATTTCATTATTTTGTATAGTTTCCTGAAAGTAAAATTGCTCTGTCAAGTAATATTTAAGAATTATATGCAGCAAGAACTGTAGTTACTAAATCATTCCAATAGTGTATCCAGATACATTTTTTTAAAATGACTTCTTCTTTATTTTATGTGTATAGATGTCTCCCTGCATGTATGTATGTCTGTGCTCAATGAATGATGACATGGTATCATCAGATACACTAGAACTGGAATAGATATAGTTGTTAACTTTTCTGTGGGTGGCAGGATTGCACCTGCATCTTCCAGAATATCAGAAAATTCCCTTAACTGATGAGCTACCTCTCCAGTCCCTATCAAAGCATATTCAACTACCCCAAAATAACATGCATCATTAGTATAGGCAATGTTTTTACACATATATTACCACAAAAGTGTATAATAATAAAATAATAAGCACTGTGCATGCTTAAATTTTCAATGATTAATATATTTTTAAAAGGACAATTCTCTTGAATTCTGCCCTATTTAACTAGAGCGGAACTTGATAAAACCTGGATGAGGCAAATAGTTACAAAATTCATAGACACACAGAGAGAGAAATAAAAATATTTGAAGGTAATCATTGTCTTTTAAAACCAGGTTTAAGTCATTATTCAATTTAGAACATTTGAGTAGTGAGATTTCTCATGATAGAAACACAACTTGCCCAACATTCCTGAACAAAATTATTTTGTACTCACCTCACAGTTAACAGAGTTCAAAATTAAGTGAATTTCAAGTGAAGTTATGTGAAGTCATTCTATATTCATGATTCAATGTGTACCACACAGAAATAGGATTATTTAAATTAGGAATTTGAAGAGTGTAATAGAGAGCTATATTAATGGTTTGTGAAACGTGATCTTGCAGTCTGAAAATGACAGGGATAAATAATGCCTATTCACAATCAGGCCCACTTGGACATTTCCATAGCAAATGCTGTTGACTGAAATTATAAGGTGTGCTTGAAGATGAGGTTCACCCAAAAATGCAAGAAAAATAGTTAATTAACCAACGCCAGCCAATTTATTTTAATTGCTCCCATCCATTTCAGCTTATAAATAAACGCTTTGGAGAGGGTCCTTTCACCTGAAATTGAAAGCACTGGGCATGCAGTTGTAAAAGGATTCCACTTCACATTATTAACACCTCACTGGTTTTATTTTTAACTTTTCCTGGTTCAATATTATAGGCATAAAGCATAAGCCATTATATCTGAAAAATAATTTCTAGAGTGTATTCTTTACCTACACATAAGCATACATATTTGAAAATAAATCACATGTATCTTTATTCAGTCAACTTGTCATTTCATCCCTTTCATGCTTTATTCCCAAACACAACATATTTGATAACATAACACTATTATATTCCTTTCTTTCTGAAATGTTTAAATGAATCTCTTATACTAAGCTTCATTCTACTTTTCCATTAAAGATAAACTGGACCCAAGGAAAGTGGTGTGCACCTTCAATTCCTGTACCGCAGAGGAAAAGGTTATTGGATCTCTATTAGTTAAAGGACAGTTTAGTTTACAAAGCAAGTTCAGGCCAGCCAGTGCATGGAACACTGTCTCAATAAATAAACAAACAAATGAATAAACAAATTAAATGAAAACTAGAGCCAAACCACTCACATTACATTTCATATATCTGTACATTTCCCTTAAATGTCTTTTTATTACCATTACTGAACATTTAAAAACAAAAATTTAAAAAGTAAATATCAATAGTTCTATTATTCAGGATCACTTAGGAGAAAATACATTTAACAATGTGTATTGATGAATCTAATTGATTCAAGGTTACTTCTATCAGACAGTTTATAATTAATTATAATTCTTGATATCAAAATCATATTTGTGTTTTAAATATTGCTTAAAACATGTTTCTTATGAATGCATATTATTCTAGTACATATTCATATAGCAAAAGTAGGTATGACTCTATTCTATGCATGTAAATTGTGTTGAAAATCTGTTTTGAACTTAAATGGCATAATCATAGAGATATGGTTCTTGTTTTGAAGATTAATATTTTATCCTTTAATGGCTTTTAAATATATTTTGATTTATTTTTCTTATAAATTGAAGTACTATTCACTGATAATCATTTTTATATATGTTGTCTTGGAAGAGTATCTATGTATTTAATAGTGGGAATGTTTCTTCATGAATTATTATTGATACAGTTAAGTTGATAGTTAAGCATAACTATCTCAAAACTAATTTATTCCACAACATTACAACAATCCTTTCAAAAAAATAATTCCCTTAAGAATAACACTTTCATCACATGCATTATTGATGCTATTCATAGTGTGGTCCAATTAATATATATATATATATTTAAAGCAAAAATTTAATAATATTTTCTATGAATGTGTCAATATTATTCTTTTTTATTTTTATTTTTTTGTTTTTTTCTTTTTAAATAATTTATTTTTTATTTCTTCAAGTTACATCTCAATCACATTCCCCTCCCTCTTAATGAGACATGTAGGGAATTCAGTTCAGAACAATATTTAATGTATTTGTAGTGGGCAGGAGAGGATTTTCTTAAAAATCTCTATACCTTATAAATTGTACTTATTTTTCATGTAAATTATATCAGGCAAATTTAACTTGTTATAAAATATCCATTAATAACCTGACAGCCTATATAAGTAGTGCTCTCTCTTTTGTACTTCATTCTTGTACCTTCATTTGTCTTTTTTCATTAAAAATGCTTGTGACTGTCTTAGTTTCTTTTACTTTTGCTCTGATGAAGTAGTATAACAAAAGAAAATTAACAGAGAAAGGATTTATTTTGACTCAGAGTTTCCTGCTCACACTCCATCCTGACAGGGAAGTTACAGAAGTAGAAGCCTGAGGAAGCCGGCCCACTTGTACCATCACTTAAGAATCCATTCAGCCTTTCCTTTCTATTTTATACGGTCCAGTATCTTCTGCACAGAGAACTTCCCAACTCGTGAAATGTTTGTTCACATCAGTTCATTTCAGGACATCTATCACAGACATTCTGAGAGGCTAATATTAATATGAAAAACTCATAGATATGCTCAAAGGCCTGCCTCCTATTCATCATGTTAGCAATTAATACTACTCATCACATAATAATCCTGTTTACCCTATTTCCCAGTTGTCCAAATCCCATCATTTGATCCTCTGATGAAATATCCAGGCAGGCCAACTTATGGAAGATAGAGGGCTTGTTTCTCTTATAGTTTCACATTAAACTCTGTTGTAGCAGGAAAGTCAGATGAGCAAAAGTTTGAAAATTCTGGTCACATTGCATCCATAACCAAGAGAACAAAGCTCACATTCTTGCTTGCCTATTCTTAGACTCACTCTATTATTCATAGTTCAGAACCAAACTCAGGAATGGAACCACGAACTTTAGTCAGAAATCCCACAGAGTAACTTGATATATATATCACGTATATATATCGTTACTATATATATATAATTTTTCACCGATATTCTCTTCTTAGATTATTTTAGATGTGTCAGGTTGACATTTAAAACTAACCATTACAACAGTAATACTTAACTCAGGTGAACGATGTGAGTGAATATATCTTTACATTGTTATTTAATATGTTAATATAGTATTATCATCATATGTTAGATGTTTTACATGTCACCAGCCTACTAATTAATGAACATATTTAACTTGCTATAATACATCTATGAGATATTTTTTAAAGAATAACATAAACAGACATTGCTATTTACAACTTAAAGAATCAGTGCTCGATGTTAATGTTTGACTGGAGTTTTAACTATTATCAAGAATCAGTGAAAACTACAGTAGTTATGATGAGGACAGACAATTTAGATAACTATGTATTGTCCAAGAAATTATTTAATGAAGATGTAAGTCACATAGTGAGAATTTAAAATGAAATGAGCTAAATCACACTATGATGACAAAAACCCGAAACATGTATAAACACATAGGGAGGTAAAAACAGAAACCACAATCTTTACAAAATTTAAAATTAAAAAAGGCATCTGATCTGCAGCCAGCTCATAATTTTCACTGTGATTAAACTTGTTATTGTGGTATCTTACAAAAATATTGGATATTAAGATATACAGTTTATACCACTGTAATACAACAATGCTGGCCTAAGTCATACACTTCAAAACATACATTATACATATAAATGGAATGCTAGGAAATTATTGGAAAATATTTATAAAACACCAACATCTGAAAGATTTGAAATACATATGAAATTCAGATAAGTAATTTTTGTGAAAACATAAAAGCTCAACTAACAGGAAAATATTTCCTAACCACCGTAACAATCACTTTGCTCCGATAGCAACTTTTATTCAAGGAGAGAGCAGGCAGAAAGTATAAACTTTTCTTATTCTAAGAAAACTGTTCTGCACATCACCTTCTGTGAAATGTAATATCTTCAGGATTCACTTTCAACCAGTGTAATGCTGCAACACAATATTGACACAAAGAATTTCATATGGCACATATGAGAAATAGTCTCACATTGATTGATTTTCTGTATGTTTGCTACAGTTGGTTAATGTGCTCTCAGTACAATAAATAGATCTCTTAGTCTCAAGTCTTTACAAACGTTGTTAATACCATTTACTTGGTGGGAAATGAGAAGCATGAGAGACTATCATTAGAAAATGTTATCTTCATGATTTGGTTTATCTTGCACATTTCTTAATATTGAAATTACACTAATGGTGTTAAATGTAGAAATGCATGAGGAAAGCTTTGTTGGTAAGCATAATATTTTGATATTTTGATAATTAAGTGACTTAAAATCCCATATATGTACATATATATAATATATATATATATGTACTATTTACTCATTCAAGAGAGAAAATTTGTGACATATAGTTTATTTTAGTGTTTCTTGTATTCGTCAATATCCACAAAATTGTTCATTAATGATAATTGTTTTACCTAAATATGAATTTGTATCCTAAAATGTATTCAAGATAATAGAAAATAAATCCCATACTGAGGTGTTCACATGATAGTCATTAAATTGGGAAATATCTTTTTCAATGTATTCTGACAAAGATAAAAATTGTAGCATTATATGTAATATCCACATAACATGGAAACCTAACTAAAATATTGGTTTTATTTCCTCAGATAAGTGGATGAGATTAGAGCCATACCCAAACTTTACTGATACATGGCTTGGATTGTGAGCAGAGCATTTCTATCTAACTGTACCTAGGCCTTGACCTGGAGTCTTATCATCTGTAGCCTGGTGTCTGAAGGCTTCAGTTTCCACTCTCCATCTGCTAACCTAGGCCTAGAATGTTTTCAGCCTTTGAGACTATTTTTGAACAAATTCATCCTTCCCAGTTCTTTCTAAACTTTCCCTGACTGGCTTAACTCAGCTGTTCTGGCTCAAAATTCCTCTCCAAGCTGGCTGATTCAAACTGGCTTCTCTTTGCTTCTTACTGAATTGCTCTAGTTGGAAAAATTGTCTCTGAACCCCATGAACTGAACTGCAATGAACTGCTTGCAGTAAAATCAACTTAACATCACTGAAAGGTACTGTACTGTCTATATTAACTCTACTGTATTCATGTACTGTATTAACTCTCTCTACTCCCTCTGTGTTGCTCTTAAGTAGCTTCTCTTTGTTCCCTCTCTTTTTTTTCCCATGAGATTTGGGCATATCCTATCTCTGATTCATTCTGTCAAATCTTTCTCTGACTTGACATTTTGTGGCCCCCTCAATTAGATGTCATTTTTTGGGATTAAAGGTGCATACTAAAGTTGTATCTATATTCCAGTCAGAGGAATACAAGTGTTTACTCCAGTCAGAGATATTAAATATGTATACTAAGGGCATGTCGCGTCCCCCCCGTCCAGCAAGGAATGACACAAATCACAAAACTCTTCTCCAGCAGTTTATTCAGGTCCCTTGAAAATAGTCTTCCGAATAATGGGGCAGACCCAACCCACAGGCTAAATACTAAATGAACAGCCAGTCAAGTAAAGCCAAGTGGTGCTATCTTAGAGGCCTACGTATGTGGAAGCAAGCCAGATCAGCGGTCTATGCCAAATATGAACTTATTATCATAGAGAGCACTCACCGTCGGGCTGGTGGAAGGCGGAGACCAGAGCCATCTTTAGGGCGCGGCACTTCGCAGCTCTCTACAGTTCCTCCTTTTTTATTTTTTCTAAAGTTGGTAGAAGTCCCTGGAAAGGCTTCGTAATCCCTCTATCTGGGGATCTCATGGTGGGCCTGAGCCTGTAGGAGGGCGGTGCTCAAACTCTTACCTGTCTCTGGGTCAGCCTCCCCACTTGGGACTGCCCTGTCTTAGGTGGCCGAGACTTACCCGTCAACTCCATCACTGACTTGCCAGACCCTGATATCCGTGGAACGAATACCTCAGTGGGCAGGGACTATGCTCAGTGAAGATTTACTTCACGGCAGCAAGCCATGCCTGAGGGGACTGGCCCGCCTCAATGGCGACAAGGGCTTGTATAATCATGGCTGCATTACGCTTTTGTGTGGCTCTCATTTTGTAGATGCACCATAGGAAAACCAGAGAGGCTAGTATCATTAGTATCGCCAAAGAGCCTATGCCCGCCCACTCCTTAAGATGATCCATAGCCGTCTGTATCCAAGAAGTCAAACCAGTAGCCAGGCTCAGATCCACCCGAGTGGAGTTGATGTGGATGATTGTCGCTCTCAGTTCTCTCATCAAATTTTTAAATTCAGCCGACCAATCCTGTAAGAGGAACTTTGACAATTGTCTAGACAAATTAGCAGCTTTTGTATAATTTTGATATTGTACGAAAGTAACACACAAACCTTGCAATTTCCACTCACACCCCAATTGTGCTAGTTGCCAAAGAGAATCAATCTGTTCTTGTATTAAATCTATGCGTTGATTAACTATCATAAGACCTCCTTTGAGATGAGAATTCATAGAGGTCTGAGTATCCAATGCCTGTGCCACAGTGGCTGAGATGTTATTCAGGGCATTGGCAGTCTGTATAGAACTAGACAAGGCAATAACTGAGGCAGTAGCTCCCATAGCAGCAACAGTGATAGCAGTAACAATAGCTGCAGTGATGCCAAAATCTCTTTTAAGCCTGAATAGCATCATGGTATTAGGAGCCTCTTCAGGAACTGGTACATATCGAGGCATTCTAGTCACCACAGCCACAGGAAAGGATGTGGCATTCCAGCATAGGGCATAAAAACATGTGCCCGGAGTGCATACTAATTTTTCTTCACCCAAGGATGCACTCCCATTACTTACAATCCACAGAAAAGGAGGCCAGAGACATACTGGCGAAGCTGAAAAGTTCTTGTTGCAGTAAGAATGAAACAAAGAATTCCAAGTACCAGAGCCACTACCGCTAGAGAAATCCAATCTGGTAGCAGACCCTAGGGAAAAATTACCTCTTTGATAAATTCCTCCCCCAAGCATAATGACAGGTCCCAAATCCATGCAACTTCCATTTACTTCACACAAAAGCCACAAATCAAAAGGATTGGTGGCAGTCTGCTGAGGATCCCTAGTAGATATATCAAGCATTCCTGTACAAGACTTATTCACTATATTACTAATCATGGGGCTAAAGGAAAAATAATCTTGTTGAACCCAAACTGCTCTGCGCTCCTGACATACTCACTGCTACTATCACCAGGATCCTTAGGAAGGTCTTCATGACGAATCTTCCTCACAAGGCGTTCAGGCACCCACACTGGATCTTGTTGATCCTGAGGAAAAACATAAACAGACCCTCTCGCCCATGTTAGCACGGGGTCAGGCCCCCGCCAAGAGCCTGTCAAAATATCCTTCCACTTCACCATAATTTTAGGTGAACCATGGGAATCCTGATGTCTGTCCGCTGCTGAGCGGCCTTGAGCATCCAAATTGAAAAAGTTTAAAGTAAATAAGGCTAAAGACATTCTCTCCTTGGGGGTACGGCCTTGACCTATTCCCCCTTTTTGTTTTTGTAAACATTCTTTCAAGGTGCGATGAGCACGCTCCACAATTCCTTGTCCTTGAGGATTGTATGGTAATCCTTGATTAAGCTGTACCTCCATCTGGTTACAGAAGGAGACAAAGGACTGAGACGTATAGGCTGGTCCATTGTCCGTTTTTAGCTGTTGTGGTCTTTCCCATGCAGCCCAGGCTTCTAAGCAATGTCCTATGACATTGCGAGCCTTTTCTCCACTCATAGGTGTAGCATGTATGATACCTAAGCAGGTATCCACAGATACATGAATATATTTTAAGGTTCCAAACTCTGAAATGTGGGTAACGTCCATTTGCCAGATTTTGAGTGGCAACAGCCCTCTAGGGTTCACTCCCACACTGGGAGGATGATGATGAATCACACACTGAGGACAGTCCAAAACTACTTGTCTAGCATCTGCTCTAGACACATGGAATTTCTGCTGTAGAGTTTTTGCATTTACATGAAATAATTGGTGAAACTGTCTGGCTTGATCCAGGAATGAGCTCCAAAAAATGCATTCCATCCTGGTCCATTGATCAACTTTATTATTACCTTAACTTAATGGTCCAGGTAATCCTGTATGTGCTCTGATATGTTGAATATAAAAACATCTTTTTCTCTGCCAGATTAAAACTTGTAACTCTTGTAATAAGGCACATACAGTACTACTATTCTTAATAGGACCTGCTAATTCTAATATTTTCACTGCGTTGACCACATAGACTGAATCTGAAATCAAATTGAATGCAAATTGACATCTTTTAAAGACCTCAATTACTATTTTCAACTCTACTATTTGGGGGGAGCCCGGTTGAAATTGACATAACACGGGCTCTTGTCTTTCTATCAAATAGGCTCCACAGCCTGTCTTTGAGCCATCAGTAAACACATTTGGTGACCCTTGAAGTGGTACTGCTGAAGTAACCTTAGGGAATATCACTGGGTGCTCCTTAAAAAATAATAGCAATGGATGTTTAGGATAGTGATTATCAATCACTCCTTCAAAGCTACATTGCAATATTGCCCAGTCATCTACAGTGCCACACAAAATCTTAATTTGATAACTGGAATAAGGCACTATTATACTGGCAGGAGCAACTCCAAAAGACTGCAAGCATTGTTGGATACCATTCAAGGCTAAAGCAGCAAGTGCAGTGGGATAATGTTCTATTCTGTTCTTGCTTGTGTCCACATCCCCGGGCAGAAAGATCTCCCTACTTTCAGGGACTGAACTGGCTGCTCTGTCTGAGTGGCTTCTGGATATGGGGGAGGAGTTGAAGGCGCCATGGCAACAGCTTTGTTTACATCAGCTGCCGCCAGCGTGGCTGAAGGCGCTGTAGCAATGACTCCACCCATTCCGACTGCCGCTGACGTGTCAGGCGCCATGGCAACACCTCCTCCCACACCGACTGCCGCCAACATGCCCTTCTCTTTTACTTTTTTCTTTTCCTTTTTTCTAATAACAGTCCTCTCCAACTGTTCTATTAGAGCGTGTAGCTCTCCTTCAGAATCCGTGCTCTCTGAGTCCTCTAAATCTCTAAAATCTCTAAAATCTCTAAGATCGGGATAGAGAGGAACCTTCTTTTTGTCTCCCTTTTCACTGTCTGCCTGCTCAAATCTTTCGCCTTTGTTACTTTCCTTTTCACTGTCTACCTTCTCAGATCTTTCCCCTCCATCCTGAAAGACAGGATAGTACAGCTCATGTCTCACTTCCCTCCAGACATTTGGACAGAATGACCGCCCACTAGGATCACTCAGAGGGGAAGTCTCATTATATGAAGGCAGGGCCAGCACAGGCGTTCCCGGACCTGAGGGCTCTATCCGGGTGCAGTCAGAACTCTTCCTCAAAGACGACTTCTCCATTTTCTTTGTTAACCTTTTAAGTTCCTCTTTAGACTCTGAGCTATCCTCTTCCAAAGTATCTTTCCCAGATTTGACCAAGCACTCCTCTTTTAACTGTTCTAATGCCTTTTGTCCTTTTTCCACTGCCTTGCAATATCTCTGATCTCCTAAACAACTCCGAACAAGTCTCCAAATCGGTCGTGCTCCTCCCTGCAATGTACTTTGCTCCCAGGCAAAATCCAAGTCCCTGCCTAACTTGTCCCAGCAGGATACCGTAAGATTCCCAGACACCGCAAACCACGGAGCCACAGAATCACATTCATTCTAAAATCTTTTTAAGGTAGACTTCTTAATCTTCAAATTCCTAGCTAAAAGTAGCTCCTGAAGAGCCAGAAAAATTGGGTGTGACTCAGACAATCCCATGATTAAAAATTTACTTTCGGTTCGCTGCTTCCCCGCGAAACTTTATCTTTAGTTCGCTATTTCCGCGAAACTTTACCTTGTGTTCACTATCTCCGTGAAACTTTATTGTCCTGATTTATCCCAGGAACTTACCAACGCGTTGCACCTGACTGCAGGAGTTCTGAGGCTTTTCTGGGTCCCCGTACGGGCCACCACTTTGTCGCGTCCCCCCTTGTCCAGCAAGGAATGACGCAACTCACAAAACTCTTCTCCAGCAGTTTATTCAGGTCCCTTGAAAATAGTCTTCCGAATAATGGGGCAGACCCAACCCACAGGCTAAATACTAAATGAACAGCCAGTCAAGTAAAGCCAAGTGGTGCTATCTTAGAGGCCTACGTATGCGGAAGCAAGCCAGATCAGCGGTCTATGCCAAATATGAACTTATTATCATAGAGAGCGCTCACCGTCGGGCTAGTGGAAGGCGGAGACCAGCGCCATCTTTAGGGCGCGGCACTTCGCAGCTCTCTACAAGGGCATATCTATATTCCAGCCAGATCACACAGGTCTAATTCTTTGGATGTGATTCCTTACCAGAGTAGCCATATTGCTAGATTAAAACTCCTCAATACCTAACTAGAAAAAATTAAACTAATTAATTATTAAACAGATCTATAAATAATTTTCTATGTAAAATATATTGAGGAAAATAGATTGGTAAAATTATGCAGAAAATTATTTGCATATACATATGAAATTTTAGGTAGAAAACTTGTAAAAACGGGTGAGATTATTATATGTCTTTTAGTGTTTTGTAGTATAGGAGTAATAGACTGATTGACCACAAATAGATAGTGAAGAAGTCTTTTAGGTTTTCTGCATATTCCACTTCTTATCAGCATAAAATTGAAAGAAAAAAACAAATTCACTGTCACACAGAAAAAGCTATTGGTATACATACACCCACCAACACCTATATACAAACACACACACACACATTGTGCTTCAACAAAACAGATGACAGAGAAAAATTCGCATAGTTTCTATTGTACTGTAAATAATTTTTGTGCCTTTAAAAACTATTTTCATTAAGAATATTATATACAATATATTTTGATCAAATTTCTCTATCCCCTGTTACTCTAAACACGTACTCACTCAACTTTCTATTCTGTCTCTTTCCCTCAAAATAAAATGAAATAAATCAAACTAAAATAAAAGAGAAAATAAAATTAATATAAAAATACCAAAACAAAACAAAAATTGCAAACAAGACAAAGGTCAAAATAATGACAATTGTTTACATTGGTCAACTATTCCTGGGCATGAGACTTGCCTTAGGATGTTATGATCATCCATTGGAGAGCTCTTAGTTTTCTTTTTTTTTCAATGGGCATCAATTGCATGTAGCTTCCTTGTTACAGGTGGGAATTTGAATTCATTCCTCTTTTAGAATTTTGAATTTATGAAGATCTTGTTCATGTTGTCATATCCTATAAGTTATATATATATATATATATCAGTCCTGTCCTGTCAAGGATACAATGTTTACCTGGAGTGATCTACAACCTCTGACTCTTATGAGCTTTGTGCCCTTTTCTCACATAAATCCCTGGAGCCTTGAGGTGAAGTGTTTGATAAAGACATCCCATTGTTGCCAAATTCCCTCATGCTGGACCTTGTGCAGTTGTTGACCTTCTTGTTAATTACCATTTAATGCAAAAAGCAGCTTCTCTGGTAATTGTTGAGTGATGCTTTTCTATATTAATATAGAAGTTAAATACTTCTATATCCATAGAAGTATTTAACTTCTATATTTTCTAGATAACATATACAGACATTGTGGGCATAACCTTTTTAGATATAGAAATTTAATACTTAAAATGATTAACATCCTTAGCAATCAAACAGATGCAAATTAAAGGTGACATTGAGATTTCATCTCATCCTACTTAGAACAACCACGATCAATAAAACAAATGACAACACATGCTGGAAGGTATGTGGAGAAATGGGAGAACTTATTCAATTGGAATGCTAGGATGATGACAAACTCATATATCCCTTATGGAAATCACTGTGAATGTTTTTCAAAAAGTTGAAAATCAATGTATTATAGGATCTAGCTATACTACTCTTGGGCATATTCCCAAAAATTACTGGCTACTCCCCATACCTTTATGGTAAGATCATGTTGTTGAAGAGGAAACTAACTTGTTTCTTAAAACATGGGTAAGATGAGTTGGTGCCTAACTTGAATCTTCACTCCTACAGATGATTGTTCATGGTTCATGGATGGTACTTTCTATTCTACTGGAGGCAAGAAGCATTAATCCATACCACCCAGTTATAAACCCTGGACCTAAAACAAAGACCTGCCTAAAAGACATACTGGTACAATAGTATCAACACACATTTTATGGAAAGTAATCAACTAGTGTTTTAATTGAATTTAAGTCCCACTCCATGAGATAGAAGCCATAAATGATATGGATAAGTATCTATGAATCTGAAAATATTTAGGTTTGGGGCACTAGAGAAACCTACTACTATTATTATGCTAAAGATGTCTAGCAATAAAACATTTGTAACTTTTGATAACATATATAAATATTGTGGGCATAACCTTTCTTTTTTGTTTATTTATTACTTCAAGTTACATCTCTATCATAGCTCCCTCTCTCCAAAGCTCACAGTCCCACCCTCTCTCAGTTCTCCCTCTCCCACTTATCCTACTCCTCCGGAGTGGGTTGCCCCTATGCATAAGTCCCCCTTAGTTCAACAGACATATGAGTGTTAAGAGCTTCCTCCTGCAATGGCGGCCTATATGGCAACTCTATTAGGGCAAAGTGTTCCACTAGCAGGTAACAAGGTCTAAGCTCCTGATCTTTTTGATGTGTAGGTTGTAAAATAGTTATCCTGTACTACATGGCTAAAATCCAATTATAAGTGAATGGATGCTATGTGCATCTTTCTGAGTCTGGATTAGCTCACTAAGGATGAGCTCTTCTAATTCCATCCTTTTGGCTACAAATTGCAAGGCTACATTGTTACTGATGACTGAGTAGTATTACTTTGTGTAAATGTACCAGTTTTGTTTTTTTTAATCCATTTTTCAATGGAGGGACATTTGGGTTGTTTCCAGGTTCTAGCCATTGCAAATAAAGCTGCTATGAACATAAATGAGGAAGTGTACTTGTGGATTGGTGAGAAATCATTTGGATGTATACCCAGGAGTGGTATGGCTGGTTCCTGAGGTAGAGCTATTCCAAGTTTTCTAAGATATCGCCAGATTGATTTCCATAATGGTTGTACAAGTTTGTACTCCCACCAGCAATGGAGGAGTGTTCCCCTTTCTCCACAGCCTTACCAGCATGTCCTGTCCTTTGAGTTTTTGATCTTAGCCATTCTGACAGTTGTGAGATAGAATCTCAGGGTTGTCTAAGTTGCATTTCTCTGAAGATTAAGGATGCTTCAATTGTCTCTCAGCCATTAGAGACTCCTCCTTTGCGAAATCTGTGTTTAGATCTGTTCCCCATTTTTTATTGGATTATTTGGTTTCTTGATATTTAATTTCTTGATTTCTTTATAAATTATGGATATTAACCCTGTGTCAGATGTAGCCATCATACTAAAGGCTATATACAGATTCAATGCAATTCCTATCAAAAATACCAACACACTTCTTTATAAACCTTGAAAGAACAATTCTTAACTTCATAACGAATAGCAAAAAATCCAGAATAGCTAGCTAAATAAACCCTGTACAATTAAAAAACATCTGGAGGTATCACCATCCCTGATTTTAAGCTCTACTAAAGAGCAATAGTAATAAAAACAGCATGGTACTGGTAAAGAAACAGACCAGCTGATCAATGGAATCGAATTGAAGGGCATAACCTTTCCTAAACTGATGTCTTCTCTCCTTAGCTTTGCCAACAGCTTCTCCTCCTTCCTTGCCTACCTCCTTCAATCCATTGAACATGATGTATTGATAAGAAAGTTTGATTAGGCCAGAGGTGATGACACATGCCTTTAATTCCAGCACTTAAGAGACAGAGGCATGCATATCTCTGTGAGTTCAAGGCCAGCCTGGTCTACAAAATGAGTCCAGAACAGCCAAGGCTCTGTTACACAGGGAAACCATGCCTTTAAAAAAATCAAAATTAAAAAAAAATGAAAGTTCATTGGTTTATCTTACATTAAGATCTTTTCTCTAGGAAGACTTCTCTTTGCTCTCATCTCTTTTAACCTTTTGGAAGAAATGTATTTCAAATAATTCTACAAGGGGAAACTACTTTGGAAAACTTTTAAATAATTTCTTGGTTACTACAAATACACAGAAAAAACACATTAGAATCATAATAATTGCCATATTTATCATTCTTCCTATTTGAATTAGATCTTAACTGAGGTGATCTAAGTGAGAGAAATATTACCATGAGGTCATGTATTTGAACACTTGGTCTTAAGTTGGTGGTGCTGTTTGGGAAAGTCTATGGAAATTTCAGGATGACATTTTTCCTAAGAGAGTTTGATTCTGGGGACAGGCTTTGACAGTCAAGCTCCATTTCCTGTTTCTACTTGTTCCTTTTGTGGATTAAATGTGTTCACTATTGGTTGTTTTCTTAATTATTGTTATATTTCTTTGAGGAGACTGCATGACTAAGGCATATCAATGAAAACATTTAATAGGGAGCTTACACTTTCAGATGGTTAGTTCATTGTCATCATGGTTAAAAGCAGAAAAGCACAGCACTGTAGCTGTGTTGACAGCTTTACATCTTGATCCATAGGCAGGAGAGAGACAGAGACAGAGACAGAGAGACAGAGAGTGACAGGGACAGAGAATGTGTTTGTGTGTGTGTATATATATACACACACACACACACACACACACACACACACACACTTTATATAATTATGTTATATATACATGGGTCTATATACATGGGTTATATAGACAGGGTCTAGTGTGGTCTTTTGAAATTTCAAAGCCCACCCTCAGTGACACACTTCCTCTAACAAAGCCACATCTTCCTAAACAGTTTCACAAAATGGTGACTAAGTATTCAAATATATGAATCCATCAGAATATTGTCATCAAATCATCACAGTTGGTGAAAGCCAGACTGGCTTATCATCCTAGATCCATGTCTTTCCTGCCAAAATGGACAAATAAGTCCATTGGCAATGCAAAATAAAAAAGAGAATTTTTCCCTATGTTACTTTTTGTCCTGCACTGTAGGACAATAACAAAAAACAAACAAGTGCATTAGCACTATAGTATTGGTTATTCAGAGATGTCTCTTTGGTCTTGATTTTGTTATACAAATCACCCAATAGGAAATACAATCTCACTGCTAAGAAAATGTATATATTAAAATAAAAATTATGCAATCTCTTTTTTACACTGTCAAGTATTGATGCTTCCTACTGATGGTTATATAATGGGAACTAATTTTAATATTCCTAGGCACTGTAAATGTAGGCTCAAGTTGCCTAACTTAAGTCCACCAATTTACCTCCAGCTACATTTAGTTGCCTTACAGATGGCTTCTTGATAGTTGAAATTTACATTGCCTTTACTCTATGATTATACAATCCAAGAGCCTACCTTGTATTTACTTGTCTCTGCTCAGAGGGACAGTGGTCACAGTGTGCAAGAACCCACACTTCCAATCTCATTTTAATTTCATAACCTTTAAAAAAGGCCTATTTAAAAACTCATGAGTATTCTTACTGCTGCTAAGATTTAAAACCATGAAAAAAAGAGGACAAAACAGTCTATAGCATCCTAGAAAAATATATATACACACATATATAAATATATATATACACAAACGGTAATTTGTTGTTGTTGTCTACCAAATTCTCTTGAGATGAGTTTTAGATGACATTGAAGATATTTAATTCCTTTCTCATCTCTTTGTGTCTAATTACCTGGCACTTTGTTAGCAATAAAAGCAAAAAAAAAAAAAGTTGTTCAGTTTTATTGCTTGAAATTGGATCAAATGCAAGCATATAAAATTATCACCAAACAATGGATTTTGTCTTAACATATTCATATTCTCAGCTCATTAACTACTTAAAAATACCCACAACTCTGGAGATAGAAGGTTGTAACTTTATGTAAGCAATTTTTTTAGTTTTTAATGTTTCAATCTCTCTTCTTATATAACTGTATGTGCTAATAAAAGTTGTAATCATTCAAAATTATTTCATTTGTGTATTTTCAATGCTCTAGTTTTAATTTTCTACCAGAAATATTTCTTCCAGAAATAGATTTTTTGATTATTTGAGGTATGTTAAATTATGATGATTATTGCTTTGATATAGTCTTATATCTGTACATCATCACTAAAAGAAGTCAAAACAATCACTATCTCACTCAAGTCAGACAACAAATATCTTATAAAATGTCATTTTATTAAGTTTGAAATTTGGTTGCATCTTCCTGTTTTAATTTTAAAATTGAGAAAGATAACAATCAGGTTTCTTTCTGGAAACTGAAATTCTACAACGAAGTCCTTCTGGCTCTGGTTTTCCTTGAAAATTCAAGTTTCAGCTTGCAAACTCTCCTCTTGCTCAGGCTTTGAAGCATTCTTCTTACACACCTAGTTCTGCTCTGTATCTTCAGGTGTTAATTTCTGCTTTAATAAGACCACAAGGCAGATTAGATTAGGCCTACTCTTTTGGTTGCATTTTAATTTAGTTGCATTTTATAGGGTTTATCTCAAAATATTTTTTTTTCATTTTAAGGTAACATTGGTTACAATGTGAAAATGCAAACAGGGCTGATGCAATGATTCCTCATTAACAGGCAGGATATACTAGCCATGAGATGTCAATTCTGAAATGATTTTTCACTGCCCCATAAAACTTACTCTCCAGAGATGTTTCTTTTACTGTCAGTGTTAGGAATACTAGGCATCAAGATGCCACAATTAGAGTCAAGGAATTCAGTCATGTTCATTGCAAACTAAATCTTGCATTATTTTACAGAAACTGACTGAATGAGCGATAGATCGACATTTTTAGCATCTTTTCAGAGTTGGTTAAAATAATTTCAGTCATCACCTTATATTTATTGCTTTTATACATTTTAATCTAATTGAGGTTCTGATTTCTTCAGACTTCTTGAGTCTTCAGTTGGAGACCAGCAGGTATAACAGTATTTTTATTTAAATATACTTATTAATTTTGAATAAATCTATCATGATATATCATCATTTTCCCCATCACAGTCACTTGTGGTCAAATGTTAAAAATTTACTACCATAATGTTAATTTTACAAATAAATTAAATGAGTATGTTAAAATTCATAAACCTGTATAGCAGGATTCCCATCTATTGTGTTAGCACAGGAATTTTCAACACGTTTTAGATGAGATATTGCTATCTGTTATCAGAGTGGATTTTAGCATTCTGCTCCCTCATCTGGATTGCCAGAATTCCTCCTCTAAGATTAATATCTTCGAGGGAACACTTTTATGAGGCCACATTCAAGTGACAATTTGGAACTGAAGTAGGTTGAAAAGAAAACTTCAAATTAAATTTTACAAGTGACTACGCTTAATATTGAAGAAATATCGATCTCAGCACAATGGTTGATATTTCTATGGATGATCTCATGAATTCTTTATACTTAAGTATAAATAACTATATATTAATTATCAAACTTATAGAAAATAGAATGTTTTACTTATTGGAATGAGTATATTTCTAAAATTTTTTTAGATCAATATAATGATATTGATTATTTGAACAGATACGATATTAGTCACATTCCTCACAATGTTTACCAATATTCTGAAAGAAAAGCAGATAAATATTCTGTAAATAAACAAACTGAGGCTATGGATATTTTAAATATTTGAATGAATTTCATTATATGTGTGTGTTATGTACAAATACCCATATGACTTTATATTTTCTACACTCATGCATGATCATAATTTACTAATAAAGTATAAAAATAATAGCAAAAAGTCATTTGTATGATACAGCTGTGATTTCTAGCTCTGGTCTTCAGCATTCATTTGCTATTGAAATAGCTCATTATGCTGACCCTGGAAAAGTGTCAAGATACATGACAGGGAGTTCAGTACATTATTTTATTTTACTTGAGCATGTGAGTTATGGCTGGAACTGTCTTCTTTCAATATCCCTAGTCTTTGTTTTGTCCACTTCTTCTATTTTCCAGGTCTTAAACAACAGAATATCAAACATAAGCTCATTCCTTGAATTTTATTAAAAAATGATGTTGTTTACTTCCTTATTTTGTGTAGGTATGTGTGTGTGTGGTGTGTGTGTTTGTATTTGTATAACTGTGTGACAATGTGTGAAGTACTCAATATATTAGGTATTTGGAGACTTCCTTTTGCATTCAACAGTTAACTGAATATCAGAAACTTCTAGCAGGAAAGATGACAAAGATTGGATGAACCTTTTATGTAAATTACCAATTAATGTTTTAGAAATATATGTCTTCCAGATAGCAAGTTTTCTGGAAATTTCCTCTTAGATAAAACTGTCCATTTTAGAGCAAAGCTCATTAAGAAACAAGGTGTTCTAAAATAGGGGAAACATTGAATCTAACAAGGAAGCTCAAGAAGTAAGTAAATAATTCATTCTCTCCAAGAAGCTTAAGAAACTAAACATTTTAAAGTAGGCTCTTTTTCTTTTTTTTTTTCATGAAGCCTATGTAGTCAGTAGTGCCTGCTGAGAGACACTCTCAGATAAGCTAGCTGCTGGAAATTACTATCCAGCCTATTAAGTGGCCCACAGTTTGCTCAGTGTACCAAGGTTTCCAGGTTTTATGAACCACCACCAATGGTGGGGTGAGCTTTTGTTAATGCACCTGTATTTGAACAGTCTCTACTTGTGTAACTAATCATTCACTAATATTCCTGTAAGTAACCCACTGCACCTCACTGGTTCATCAAGTTCGACTCAGGAAATGTCCTTGATTTGTTATGTTATTGATTTACTATAAGGGATGAGTAGATATTTGTGTCTCCCCAGGAATAATGTAAGAAAACATAAGTGCTTACTACTTCTTCCAGCATTTTACAGAAAATCAAGCAATAGAAAAACTAAAGGTGAACATTGGTTTCATTTTTGTGCAACAGAAACTATACTGTTATGTTGTTTGCTAACACTAGTGTTATAATTTAAATAGAGTATGTTATTTTGTAAATAATAATTGTAGATGAATTTTAGTTCAGTAACATGGCTGCTCTGGCAAAGGATCACATCCAAAGACCTAGGTCTTTGTGGTCTGACTGGAATGCAGACATGTCCTTAGTACACACTTTTCATCTCTCTGGATAGCATACATACTTTTAATCCCTCTGGCTGTAATATAAACACATTACACACTTAATCTCTCTGGCTGGAATAAACAATGATATCTAGTTGAGGGACAGATAAAGTGATAAAATAGAGAAAGATTTGACAGAATGAGTCAGAGATATGATATTCCCAACTCTCGTGAGAGCAAGCAGGAAACAGAAGGTACTTAAGAGCAATAGAGTAGAGCTTAGACAGAAAAGTAGCCTACAGGAGAGATAGAGGGCAGATAAGACAGTAGAATAGAGTAGAATACAGCACAGTGATCAATAGAAAAGACAGTATCGTAGGTGGTGTAGTAGAGAAGACAGTACAGTAAAGTTTGGTCAGTTGGAAGGCAGTGTGGAGTCAGTGCATTAGAGTGTAGTTGAGTTTGCAGTTAGGTTGGGTAAGTGCAGTGTAGTGGAGTTGAGTTTGTGAGTCCTCCAGGGGCAGTTGAAGTGAGATTATAAGAAGGAGCCAGAAGATTAGAGCAAGCTGCCAGAGTTAGTTTGAGGCCAACTGGTTTTCCCTAATTATATTCTATTCAACTATCAGGGTGATGTTGACAAGTAACAGGCATAAGTGAGCTCCTTCATTTGTTCCTTGACTTAATGAGAAGTCTGCTGGTTTTGCACATTCAAGTATGACCTTTGATGTCATTTGATGTATCAGGCAGAGAATAAAATCATTTTCTTTTTGTCTTCTATAGTTTAACATTTTCAATTTATTTGTCTGTTCTTCCCCCCCCCATCTTTATCTCTCTCTATTAACAGCATTTCTAATCCAGGCTGGCTATAAATTTACTATGAAGATGTGGATGATTCTGAACCCCGATTTTCCTGCCTCTGCCACCAGCATGGTGGGGATACAGATGTCACTGTCTTACACCCTTTATGTGGTATTAAAAATCAAATTCTGTCTGTTGAATTCTAAGCAAGTACTCAAAAACTGTTTTAGAACAAAAATATAACATTCACCAATGTTGCTGCAATCACTTAAAGATTGGCTATATCATTATACTCCTAGAAATGGTAAAAGATACACAATAAATGGAAGAATCGGGAATCCAGCTCTGCACATCCAGACAGAGAACCTTGGACTTAGAGTTAACACCTGATTGTTTTGAACAACATCATAAATTCTCTTTCCTCCAATTCTTCCTTCTTCCTGACTCCCTCCCTCTTTCTTTCCCTTACTCAGTTGATATCTCTCTCTCCCTTTCTCTCCTCCTCCTTTCTTCCTTCTTTCCTTCCCTTCTTCCTTCATTCTTTTTTCCTTTTTTCTTCATTCTTCACTTATTTATTGACTATGAGTGTAGTGTAATTGTGTATTCTATGTACAACTGTATGCTGGTGTAGACTTATGTTTATGTGTAGAGAACAGGAGAGGAAGTTGTCCTCCTCAATCATGGCTGGTTTTGTGCTTTATTAGGCAGGGTCTTGCACTGAACCAAAGCTGGATGCTGCTATCTTCATCCCCAGAAATATCAGATTACAGGTACTTTGATATGTGTAATGGATGTAGGTATTGTTATTTTTAAATTTTCTCTGTAATATATATATATATGTTGCATAATAATATTTATTAATTATTGATAATTAATATCATATATTACATATTATAGTATACATTCTCTGTTTTATATATTTTTTTTTTCATTTTAATTGTCACATACTAATTTGAAGCCTAGATACACAGGGAGGTCAGTAGTGTGCTTAGGGCAGCTAATAGAAGAAATTCTGGGAAGTAGAAACAATCAGAGAAAGATTTGATTGATGTTTGAACTCAAGAGGTAAGTTGAAAACAAATTCAGCCAGGTAACATTTTTTCCCTGACACGCGAATATTCTTTCTATAACTTTTTTTCCAAAGAGAAGCCACATTTTAGATTTGGATGTTGAAGTACTCACTTTTCAAATACTTTTAATTGGAAATACCTAAGAGTTTTTATTCTTGTTTTGTTAAGCAAATTAGTTGGTGGATTTATCTCATCAATGTATACTTTTTTTTAGACATCTCTCTTATGTTTGGGTGAAACTGAAAAAAATCAGGAATGATTGTTAGAAAAGACATACTGTTCCATTAATACACAAGTGTTAAGCAGACGGCCCTCTACAATAGAGTGCAATATTAAATGAGTCCCAATTAAAACTAGTATCAGGCTTAGCAAAATCACTGTTTACTTTTCATTAGAAATTAGAAAAGCATTCTCCTGGGAATAGAATGTTTTGGAGGGAGATTCTGGGCTTTGTGTTAATTAAAAATCAGAACAAAACTGAAACTGACAAAATGAATAGCTGGTGCTTGTTAAGCACAAGGATTGCACTAGAAAGGGGTCTGAGATTTGATAGTTCTGTGGACCCTTGAGCTAACAGTGGCTTACTGTAGCAGTTTATCACTCTGTAGCAAAAAGTCTCTTAAATATTTATTATATACTGGGTTAGGCACTGAAATGATTTTTAAATATTCATATTTCCGTAATTATTTTATATTCTATTAATTTATTAAAAATAAAATAATGATTTTTTTCTAAACACAAGTGTGCACTAAGTATAAAAGGTTATTGAAAAATTAAAAATAAATATATCTTGTCAAGTTTACAATTCTCATTTTTTATGTAGAAATGATTTTAATAATTTGCTATTTCTTGGAGTTGCATTCTACTAGACAAATTACAACATTAGTGATAATTGTTTAAAACACATTTCCAAATTTACCATCATCTCTTACAATAAAGACACACAATAAAAACAATGAAGATTAATATCATGAAAATGTTAAATAATATTATATAACAGTATAATTAGTCAGAATCAAAATATATTTTGTAATTTTTTATGATATCTCGTCTTTGAAAATGACTCTTTCTTAAGGTTATTATATTGGTTTTATTAACTATGTTTTCATCCATATTGCACATGTCTTGCTTCCAAATTTTGATACTTTATGTTTCATCTTTTCATAATTATCATTATTTCTACTACTCTGTGTCATTATTGGCATATCACGAGGGTTTTAATTAACATGTGTCTGATGACTGTTAATACTGAAGGGTTGGCAACTGTATAGAGTGACAAAATCTGTTGATGACATGTGCTACTTAAATGACATATATCATAGTAATCATTCACAGAATAGGAAGCTCTGAAGGTTTAATATAAGTCATTATTTATTTTTATTATAAAGCATACTCACTGCTTTCTGATGAATTAGTTCTATAGCCAATACACTATTCAGGTACGTAAGTGAGAAGCTATAACAAACCTAAGGCAATTAGGAAATAGAATTAAGTGAAAGCCACTTTATTAGTTCTAAGTATAGAGCAGTTGTCTACTCCCTGTCCTCTACCAAAATCTTTTGGACCCTCTCCATCACTCTTGCCAATACTTTGTTTACTTTACATTGCTTGTTTGATGCAGAAAACTAAATACCTATGTTCCCCCCAAATTAAACTCTCACATTTGTAACCTTTCTGGATTTTTATTTGATTTTTGTTATTACAATTATGAGATGTCATTTAAATTAGAATTTAATTTATTGCCTTTTTTGCTCTTCAACTATCCAGAAAAGTCAAATGTTACTGGTTATGGGGCTGGTGAGATGGCTCAGTGGTTAATAGCACTGGTTACTCTAACAAAGGACCCAGGTTCCAATCGCAGCACTCACATGGCAGTTCACAGCTGTCTGTAATTGCTGGGTGTCACGGCACATACCTTCAATAACAGCACTAGGGAGGTAGAGGCAGGCAGGTCTCTGTGAGTTCAAGGCTACCCAGGTCTACAAACTGAGTCCAAGGCAGTGAGGAATATGCAGAGGGACCCTTTCTTGAAAAACTACCAAAATTTTTTTCTGGTTATTTACATATTCTACAGCCATGAATCGTTTACTCTATAGAACATGATATGTTTCATCATGCTTTTAAAAAATCAGAAATAAAAAAGTCCAATATTTTTTTAGATAACAGTATTCTAAGAACTGGAAGTAAGATGCTGTGTATAATACTGCACATATTGGTAAGCTTTGAATTCTAGAGGTTGAAGCATAGCTATTTACTTAATTGAGACCAGCTTAGGCTTTATAGGTGAATTCCTGCCTAAAGCATATAACATAATGAAATAAGTAAATATAAGTAAACTTATATTATAATTAATAAAATATAGCATACAATAAAAATAAATTAATAAAATATAGCATACAATAAAAATAAATCTCATCAGATGACCTAAATTTATAAGGAAGCTAGCTTAGTAATTCCTAATTCCTACAGGCATTAACTTAATAAAGTATATAACATGGTTAAAACAATGTGATATGATTATCACTGAATCAAATCAAATATCATATACTTCAGTTTCTTTCCCACTTGAGTCTTCATCTATCTTGCTAAATAGTAAAAGGTTAGTGTACTTAGAAAGAGAATGCTAAACATGTCTCTTATCACTACTTCTTTGAATAAAATGTTATTTCAGTTTTGAAAATAATATTGGTACATGATTTGTTGTTAGGTAAGATATTCTGTGAGACTTCTGATAACAAAAAAATCTGTTATATTAATCCACACAAATCTATTATCTCACTTCTGAGATCTGCTGTAATATAATTTCACAGATACAATGGTGTCTGAACAGAGAGAAACAGGCTGCAAAAGCATGTTTGCACAGTCTGACCCCTACAGTGAGTATTCTCAGTGAACACTTAGTGAAATCTCAAAGGTCATCTCAATGAATTTACCCATATATCTTCTCTATGGGACTCGTGGATGGGCAAAGTGCCTCACTGACAGGTAACATAGTCTATTTTCCTGTTCCCTTTGGTGCATTGGTTGTAGTATAGTTATCCTGTACTATATGGCTAAAATCCGATTATAAGTGAATAGATGCCATGGACATCCATATAAGTCTGGGTTAGCTCACTCAGGATGAGCTTTTTTTAGTTCCATTTTTTTTTTTTAGTTCCTTGCTGCCTTGTAGGCTCCCAGTGTATGAGGAGGCTCTTGGCCCTCATATGACTGCTGAACTGGGGTGGGGGATTGATATGTAGGGACATTCCACTCCAGAGGAATGGGATGGAAGGAATAGGGGGCAGAGGGTGTGTGAGTGGGACTGGGAGGGGTGGAGAGAGGGCACTGTGATGGAGATGTAACCTAAATTAATTAATAAACATTTATTAATTTTTATTATTATTAATAAAAAAGGAAAAAAGAAAAAGAAAAAAAAAAGAACTCCTGGATGGTCAACAGGTTAGTCTTAATTTTAAAAGTACTGAACATAATACAGATGTCTTTGACCTCTGTAGATTTAAAAGTACTGACTTATGAGCTTTGCTCTTTTAATGTGTTTTCTGAATTTGTCATTAGAAGGCAATGGCAAAGGCCTGTTTGTTCTGTCAGAGACCACAGACATTGAGGATTAGAACTAAAATTAATTTTTACTGCAAATTTTAAAATATAATTATCATTGCAAGATTGTCTCATTTAACATAAAAATGAGCAGACATGATATATGTGATCATGTATGTTTGCATATGTTTACCTATGTTTCTATTTTGAACTCTATAAGTCTCAGCAAAGAATTTAGTGTATCTTCTTTTTGCTAATATGTTCCAGTTTCACGTTCTTAAAATTAGAAATTATGTAGGTACCAGTTAAACTTCTTCATCTGTAAACTTTAATCTGTTTGGCATAAGAAGGTGTTCTACCAATTTCTCGAGACCCCCAAAGACCACCCAGGAGCCAACTCCGATGAAAATGTGTAAAGGTTGTTTATTCAAGCTCCAAGCTTGCGCTTTTAACACTCATTGACTCAGCAGTTCAAGTTGAGAGCTTCAAACTCCAAAAATACAGGGTTTATATAGGGGCTTAGACAAAGAAACAGGTTTTTTTCATATGATTGGATGACATTTGGGTAAGTAATCATGTCCATTTCTAACTAGCTGTGGTCAGTTTGATCACCAGATAGTTTGTTTAGACTTTCTGGGTACTTTCACAGAGTGAGCTGTCTTGTGATGACAAGGGAACACCCCTGGGATGCAAGGTTGAGTACATTTGTTGTTGTTCTGGAACTGGAGGTCAGCTCTGAGTCAAACTTAATAGGAAATTGAATCTTTTTCAAGATGGATTTAGTCAGGCTCTACATTTCCCCTTTTCTCTAGGTCATAGAGAGACCCAATCATGGGTCTTTAAACATGTCAGTGGTCTATCTCTGATAAGAGTTCAAAGAAATATAAGCAGTAATCATATAAGGGGCATAAAGCATAACCAGGAGAAACAGAACCAAGAACCCAAGTAGTGTATCTGTTGTCATTATAGTAATAGATATCCATTTGTAGCCAATGTAAGGGAGTTCCTCTTGACATAGCATTTCAGTCCTTTTAGGTGAGACAATGGATAGCGTACTCTCTTATGTAACTACTTCCAGCTGACATGAGGATGTTGTTGTCATCAGGGCCCAGAAAGGCTGGAATGCTAGTGAAAGGCTGGGCAATAGGATAGTTATCAAAAGCATCTGATTAGTCAGTTGATCCAGGTGAAGGATAGGGAGCAATCCTATTGGTTGGAATGGTTCACATCAGTTTTTAGGAAGTCCAGGGCTTAGCAGCCTGCAATCCATAGGTGATCTCAGGATAGAATCTATCAACCAGGTGAGAATCTGTTGAGACAAACACAGACTGGGAACAGAAGTTAAAATTGTTTACTAATTGGGGAAGGTAAGGAACCCAACCAAGGTATAAATCTCATTTTAAGAACAGGCAGTTGTACTTATCTGGAATCCTGTTTGATCTGTGGAAGGTGAATCTAGGTTTTATGATTAAATCTCAGAAGGATAATTTATAATATGACAGAGGTTTGGGAATCAGTCTTGTGTTACTAGCATGAACAGTCTTTTTATATAGTGCAATGTTTTAACAGAGTCAGACTAATAACTTATTGAAATTTCATCAGTAGTATGGCAAAGGGAAGAAATCTGAAGCATTTGTGATTGTATTTAACAACATTAAGGCATTTTTTCTAGACCTCAAATTACCTTTTTTAGGTCCTTATAGCTTGTTCATCATGAGACACAGATGAGATTGTTGGGAGTGTCGTTATGAGGTGCTAACTGTCTGTTTACTGAATCTGGTAGCAAGGTAGGCTGAGAAGGCATATGAAGCCTTGGTTTCTGTGGATAAAGTGTTAAGTCTTTCATTAGTGTAATCTTTAGACTCATCAGGGATCTGAGAACAATAAATATCATCTGAGTGAGCAAGATCATTCCGCTTCTGAATCCATAAAACAAGACAGTCTTTCCATTGACAGCCAGCCCATTGTTCCTCTATGTCTGTGGGGCATCCATCTTCAGACTACAGAAAGAGAAACTTAGACATTCATCTAGCCACAAAATCCTTAACTTATAATCTGTCTGACCTACAAGATGTGTTGGGGCAATGGTGGTGCAGAACTTGTGGGAGTGGCAGACCAATGCTTGGTTTAACTTGAGGCTCATACCACTGGAGGGTGGTGGGGTCTGACACTGTCTGGGTGACCAGGAAACAGAAGCTGACCTAGAAACATAAGGTAGTAGCAAATGTGACTGACTAAAAAAATAAATGATTCTTAGTGATACTCTGCTATGCTTGTAGATTTGTGCCTTGAACCATCATCACCAGAAAGGCTTTTTCTGACCGCAGATGGTCATAGGTGCAGAGACCTACAGACAGACATTATTCTTTCTTTTTTTCTTCCTTTCTTTCTTTCCTTTTTCTTTCTTTCTTTTTTCTTTCTTTGTTCCTTCCTTCCCTCCTTGCTACCGACCACCGTGGGCGGGGGTCGTAGCTTTCCGATCCAAGGCTCGAGAAGACTTCTAGGTGGGGACGGCTTCGGCGCGACAGACAACACGACACACAAGAGGTTCTGTGCTGCTGCAAAGTTTTACTTTTTCAAAGCAGAATTTATACAGTAAAACCAGGAACCATAAGATTGGTCATCAGCCAAAAAGCAGAAACAGAATTTTACCAAGAATAGGATATGCACACTCAAGATGTTTTTTGATTTTTTCTAGATGATTTAATGCAGTGACCCGGAGCTGACCAGCTGGCACTAGCTAGCGGTCATCTGTGACAGATAACCACAAAATTTCTCATCAGCATATTATGTTTCTTTTATCAGACACCCTGGAGGCATATAGTGTAAAACTTTAACAATGGGGGGAGGTGGCAATCTATCATACCAGGGATCGTTGAACAGCATCAACTCCTTTGCAAACTGGCTGGGCCCAGTCCCAGCCCCACTTTCTCAACTGCTCCTGGCACCAAGGCTGTCCTTTGTGTTTGCTGACTGCATTCAGCACCTGGCTGAGTAAGTTCTCCTTTTCTGACTCAGTGAGAGTGCACCAAGGAGGTCGAGTACGCTTTATTCTTTCCCATTGTCCCAGCCTTTGGTAGGGAGTAATTTTGCCATTGTGTTGTACCCACCTAACCATGTCCCTATCATAGACTCCTGTATAGGGCAGCACTGGAGGAGAGGTGGTTGGCGCAGGCCATGGCTCAGGGCCAGGCTGTGGGTTCACAGGAGGGACAAACCATTTTCCTTTGATCAGATATGCAGGCCTAGTTCCTCTAGCAATCAGTTTCATGGGAACACCAGGTACATAGAATTTATTGTTTTTGTTTTCCATGCTTCGCCAAACCCTATGAACTCTATTCCTTAGCTCTAATTCCTTTTCCTGCAATTGGCCAAGGGCCTCATGTACCAGCAAACTAGAATCATTTTGCATCAAATGTATTAACTCCTGTATAGGCTCATTCACATAAGAGTCATTTAAAGACATATTTCGAATTGCCTCGCCGAGCTCCAACTCAATGATCTGTATTTTTTTTGAAACTTGGGAACTTCCAGGGATATCTAATTTCTCTTTCTCTTGAAGTGTACTCAGCGCCATCAGCTCTGGGGCAGCTACCACATTTTTCCCCGCGTCCTTGTCACGCATTCCAATTCTAGGAACTCCTGTGTAAATGATAAGATATAGCAAGCAGCCAAAAGTGAAACCAAGTCCACCGAACATCCCCAACCGCTTTGGCTCCCCGGGGGACCTGAATATTCGCCTCCACAAATCTCCAGGCCTCAGCCCATCACCCCATTTGGCCAGTGGGTCATCCCTCAAGGCTTGCATAAGCCCCGAGGCACCACCTGGCCGTACAACACGCATGCTTGTCACACAGCGGTCGTAGCCTGCACTGCTGGCGAGGCGGGTGTGGCACCTCCTTCTTCCCTCTCTCTCTCTCTCTCTTTCTTTCTTAATATAAATAAGTTAATTTATTTATTGATTTTACATCCCAATTAAAACCCCTGCCCTCTCTTCCTCTGGGTCCTGCCCTCCCAGTCCTTCCCTCTATCTCTCTTCCCTTGTCCTCTGTTTGGATCCTCTGCTGCATGAAGGTTCTTATATGAGAATTATGCTATGTTCCTATCTGTAAGCATGCAGAGTATCATTAATAGTGACAGGGGTTGGTTCTCTCCCTTGGTGTAGGGCTCAGGTTGGGCCTATCATTGGTTGAACATTCCCTCAAATTCTGGTATATCTTAATTCTAGCACTTCTAGTATGCAGGGTAACTTTAGGTCGAAATTTTTTGGGTGGGTTGGTAATCCCCTCCCTCCCATAGAAGACCTACTTAGCTAGAAGGGAGTGTCTTAGGTATCCATATTCCCTGCTGCTTTGAGTTCCAGCTAGAACCACTCCAATAGCCTCCCTGGGCCCTACTCTTTTGCTAGCCTCCAGCTTGTCTCATAGATTCCCCCACTTGGTTTCCCTTGTCTCTCCCAGCCCTCTCATCCCCCCACCTCTCCCCACAACTGACCCCCTCCTTTCCTTCTTTACTCCCTCTTCTACCCAGTTCCCTCTCTTCATCCACTTCTGATGTCTATACTATTCCCCCTTCTAGATGAGACTCAAACATCCTCCTGAAGATGAATCTTTTTAATTAACTAATATATATTTATTAATGACTGTATGCACTTATAACAAATATAAGCAATTACCTAACTACTAGCCCTAAGAATGATTATAACCCCAGTAACAAAACTAAACCTCTTAATACCTATAACAACTATTATCTAACAATTAATCCTAACCTTTTAGAAGGATACAGTCTCTGGAGCAGGTCCTCGGGTGTCTGGAACACCTCAGGAGTAGATCCCTTAAGGTGCTTAGTCAACAGACTTTCTGCAGGAATATCTCAAACATAAGTCCTTTTAGGTAAATTGGCTATGGCAGCTTCATCTTAAATGAGGCTTGAGGCTTGCCAATTTATTCATTTTGCATTAGCCACTCAGCCACTCTGCCTCAGTCTTTCAGGGTGGCCACAGTTCCATTCAGGCCACTGTTTGAACTGGTCGAACCCCTCTAGGCAAAAGCTGTGCCACAAGGTATAGTCCTTGGCCTTTTGTTGTTTTGCTGAGGCCTTTTCTGCTCACCAGCTTCTTGACTTCTCTGCGAGAGCTGAAGTAACTTTTCAGCTCTGAGATCAGCTTTTCAGTCCACCAGCATTTTCTCCATCAGATTATACAAGCTGCCTTGCCTCTTATCTCTAGCATGGGAACTCTGTAATATGAGAACACTCAGTTTCCACACACTTTGTCAGTAAATAAGGTCTCTCCTTGTTTCACCTGACTTCAGCCTAACCTGGCTCCTTCTACTTCGTAAGGCTATTAGCAGCTGAAAGCAATGTCAGGCCATAAACCTTGTTTTTGGTCTATATGCTGCTATGTCAAGTGCCCACAGCCAAGTTGATCTTCATGCCCTGTATTAAGAGAAGGAATCAAAAGCCCCTGGATATTCACTAAATCTAATTTATTAATCTAACTCCCGTTGCATATCCCCTTTCTTGTAAAATAAAAAATAAAATTAAATCTAACACTAGCAATGTATCTACAATCATATACAATGTAAATTAATTGTTGATGTACATACATAAACAAAAAAACCTTTAAATTTTTATCAGTATTCATTAAAGCAAGAGTTAAACAAAATAACCTTAAATTTCTAACAATATCATAGATAGTTGTATTTACATATTTTGACAATCAGAAGACATTAAAGCAAGATACAAACAAATTATTTTAAATTCTTATCAATAAATAAAATAAACTTTTAATTTTCTATCAATATATACAAAATAATATTAAATTTCATATAAACAAAATAATCTTTATTTCTAAAGAGAGACACAAGGAGAAAGAATGAAGTCCCTAAATCCAACTATACATTTTTTTTTCTTTTTTTCCACACTGACCATACAAATCCACCAGGTCCTGAGTGGTTTTGATCTGCCAAGGGTGGTGACTGCAACTGGTAATTTGCCATTGGTTGAAACAGAGAAAAAGGAGTTGCAATGCCAAGTATGGCCCAGTCCTGTGCCACGTACTTCTTTATCTAGGTCTCCAAAGCCATTGTGTGCAGCAGCAGCAGAAGACCAGGCAGGTAATAGTGTTAATGTGAATCCTAGTGCTCCCCCAGAGGAGCTGCTTGATGCCCCACAGTCACCATCAGCTTTTCTAGTTATGTTTCAAGTTAGGCCTGGTAATAATGTAGATCAGGCAAATCAGGAATTACCATGGCATCCAGTAGACATGTTAGATTTAAAGCCAGGGTAGGTAAGTCCTTCATAATCCCTGCTCTACAACAAATGTCTGTCAGAGAAACAGGACCCAAAGGCTGAAGACTGATGCAGGAATGTATGGAGAGAAAATGGGAACTGTCCAGGCAGTCACTGGTATGTCCTTTCTTAGTTTTGGAAGCTGCAGGCCCTGCACTTCCTATATAAGCAGATATATTTATCCCTCTCAGGTCTCTGAGGTGGTTGAAGAATAGACAGCTAGAGTCTCATAGTTAAATTTTGAGTTGTTTAGGAATCAAGAGGGTGTTATAGATCTAAGAAGATACTCTTAAAAGTGTGTTGCAAGTTAGTATGAATGTTGAGTCAGATATAGACCTTTAAACTCATGGAGATGGTTAGATAGTAGAATGTTAAAGTCAGGGGCCAAATATGTATAAACTGGACATTGGGAAGGTATACTGGGCCATTTAACTCTCATAAATGTGGCATATTTATATCTGTTGTTTTGTATAGTATTTACTGTTATAAGAGAAGGAACCATCTGTTGGACTGAAAGGGGAAACTTCTGGGGGGAAGAGGGTGGAAGGGTGGGATAGGAAGGGGGAATAGGGAGGGGTTTGTGACTGAGATGTAACTTGAAGAAAAAAAATAAAGTATTTAAATAAAAAAAAGAGATTTATGAAATCTATTATTTCTTATGGAATTCATTCATCATTTGTTAAGCAAATGTTATTTGGTCTATACAAAATAAAGTTATTCCCCAAGATTGGAAAGGACTGGTATCAGTTATGCTAGAAAATAGCCAACAAATACAATGGTTGTCATGGTGGAGATTTGAAGTCACAAAATTACAACAACAGAATATAGCAAAGGGAATTATTATCATAAAAGACCAAGTGCTTGGTGAGGGATTTTATGCTGATTTATGGGAACAGATTCATTTGGAAGATATTTTGATAGACCAATGTTGGTTTACAGCTCTAAGAGCCTGAGATATGGTTACAGAGGCTGAGAAAGACTCACTTCACATACTAAAATAATACAAATTGCTGAGGAAGCCTTCTCAGACTCTTTTTGAGGTTGTCTTCATCTGTGGAGAGAGTTGTAGATAACCCTGATATCATATAAGAGTTGGGAACCACCTTGGCATTTTAAGTAAAATGTAAATGCTGAATGTCAAAGAGCAATTAGACCATTGAAAGCTTCTGGAGCCCCAAAAGGTGAGTGCATAAGAGAAACAAGCGAAACTGGCTCCCAGGAGCATCAGGCTATTATAATGGGAGAAGCCATTGCGAGGGGTCTTAATAAGTGCTTTTATTGTGGTGAACTTGGTCATTTCCAAAGAGATTGAATGGCAAAACCTGCAGAGCTTGACCTGACTTCAGAGTTCAAAATGACAGATGTCTTGATAAAAGGGAAGGACAGATTTATGGTAACAATAGAATGTCAAGGCCTCCAGGAGTCCTGAGATTGTAGATCCAAAACAGATGTCAGAGGTAGCCTCTTGCAGGGAAACAAAGGGAAGGGCCTGTCGGTTCAAGTCCCCCCCCCCAAAAAAAAAACATGAATTGTCTTCCTTTAGTCAGCCAGAAGGTAACAAGCAGGCAAGAAGAACAAAATTAGTTGTTGCCAATCTTTGCATGCTACTGAAGGTAGTGCAGCTTTAGATCTGACAACAGATGAGTCCATTACATTATCAAAAACAGATGAATGTTACATGTTAACCACTGGTGTTTATGGTCCTTCAACATCAGGGACAATAGGATTAATCTTTGAAAAAAGTGGGTTTACTTGTCAAGAATTTTTTTGTGCATCCAGGTGTTGTAGACAAAGATTGCAAGGAAGAAATTAAAATTATGGTATCTATATGGAAAGAAATGACAATTCTTTTAAGCAGGGGATAAAATTGCTCAGCTGCTGTTGTTTCCTTACATGAAGGTCAAGCCTGTACCAATAAAAATAACAGGAGCATTTGGACAACTGGAAAAGATGTATTTTGGCAAACAATGGTGAATGATCAGGATCAAAATTAAAAGTACAAATGAATAATACTGAAATAGAAGGATTGGTGGACACAGGAGCTGCATCATTAAAATAATTGGAATCTAAAATGGCCACTTCAAAAGATTAATACATATTTTATAGGCATTGGTAAAATATCACATGTTAAGCAAAGTGTACAGTAGATTAAATGTGTTATACCAGAAGGGCAAACAGCAAAATTGAGACCCTATGTGGCTGACATACCCATAAATTTATGGGGAAGAGATCTTTTACAACAACGGGGTACTTAAATTAATATTTATGCAATACAAGAAACAACAAATGATGAAATGATGGATGTACATGTGGATGGTATTGATATGAGTTCTCAACAATTACAAGCTGTGTTCAATGTCCAAATGCAGGACACCACAGGAATTAAATTTCCAAATTTATATTAGGGACCACTGCTGAAATTCCAACAGCCCTACCTTTGAAATGGCTATCAAATACCCCTGTGTGCCAAGAGAGTGGTCCATCACAAAGGAAAAATGAAAGGCAAAGTGGATACATGCCTTTCACATGCTTTCCAAAGTAGAATAAAAGTCATCATGGTATGGTAAAGTGGATAGATGCCTTTCATCTTCTCAATTTAAAGCAAAAAATGTGGCTTAACCAGCTAAGCAGGTTTAACTCTGATGACTTGGGAGAGAAGAATAAAAGGCCAGAGCCCTGAGGAGAAGGGGTCTACAAAGAAAAAGGAGAGAAGGAGCTCCACAAAGAAGTAAAAGAGAATGGGCTTTACAAAGAAGTAAGAGTAAAGAGGCTCTACAAAGCAGTAAGAGAAAAGGCTCTACAAAGAAGTAGGAGAAAGCTCTACAAAGAAGAGAAAGGGCTACAAGGTAGAAAGCAGTTGCTTCTCTCCCAGTTGCTAGTGCTACCCCAAACTGCTGTTGTTCTCCCTCTTTCTGTCTCCTAGACTTCTACTGAGACTGGTATTACCCCCAAAGAACCCAATGACCCTAATCATCAGGAAGTAGCTCAAAGAGACCTATGTCCCTTCTCCCTCTAACCCCCCACCCCCTGCATAGAGTTGGGGGGTTGGGAGGAACAAGGGGTGGAAGGGAGTTAGAGGTATTAAGTACAGTAAAGTAAGTAGAGTGAATAATGTAAAAAAATAATGAAAGCCACTTGCTACATCCTCCCTTGGTCACTCTTAGTTCCTTTATTTCTTTGGGTCTGTGGATTGTAGCATGGCTATCCTGTACTGTATGACTAGTATCTGCTTATGAGCAAGTACACACCAAGTGTGTCTTTCTGGGTCTAGGTTACCTCACTCAGGATGATCTTTATCTAATTCCATCCATTTGCCTGTAAAACTCATAATTTCTTTGTTTTTAATAGCTGAGTAGGATTACATTGTGTAAATGCGCCACAGTTTCTTTATGCATTTTTCAGTTGAGGGGCATCTATGTTGTTTCTAGTTTCAGGCTCCTATGGATAAAACTAATATGAACATAATGGAACAAATGTCCTTGCAGTATGGTAGTGCATCATAAATCACCACTCTTTCCTGTGGTGTTCTCAGGGTTAGGCATATACTATTCCATCAAATCTTGCTCTGATTCATCATTTGTTTATTCCTCAGTTTTTGTTTGGGATTAAAGGTATGTCTGTATTCCAACCAGAGAGATTAAATCTATGTGGCTTCTCTGCATTCCATCCAGATCACATAGTCCTAGAGAATCTTTAGATGCGATTAGAGCAGCCACATTGCTGGATTAAAATACCTCTATAAGTGCCTATATTCAATTTCAATTATAGTGAATATTATAAACTATTGTTTTAGGTTATAAAATCCTCTCACATAATTTTCTGCATTTCATCCTGGTCACACTGTGAATTTATTAGGTTAAACTATCATTTTATGTTTCAAAATCCTCCAACATAATTTTCTGCATTTCTTCCTGTTCACACTGTAAGTATCACTGTCTTCACTGCCCTTGAAATTATATTTTGTACCTTAGTACCACTTTTAAAAATAATTCCAAATACAGTAAAATAGAAATTAAATATAAATGATTCTTTTGGAAATAAATCTATAATTTCTTAGTATTTTAATTTGTTAATTTCATGGCTCTTACGCCTTTGGTGAGCCATGCACGATACGTGAAACCCACATCATAGATTTGCCATCATTAGACCACTCTTATGTTGTATAAGGAAGGCTTTAGTATGAAGGATTTATGTAAATATAGATTTGCCATTATTAGACCACCCTTATGTTGTATAAGGCTTTAGTAGGAAGGATTTATGTAAATCATTACTTGTGATCAATATGAATGTAAAGACTTAAGATTACTCAAAGTCAATGAAATAACTGATATTAAAGATAGGTTAAATAATAAAAGTAGTTAAATAATACGACTATATTTACCTGTGTATAATTGTTTTCCATTTCAGTTGTGACATTGATTATTAGTTTAAGTTTTGAGCATGAAAGAATATTCAACAGAAAGGAAAGTGTGAATAATCATGTGGATATTTTTGTAACAAATGCTCGAAGTAATAACAAATGTATCAACATAGCTTAAGGTGAAAGAATAATACCTGTGGGTTGGAAAACCCGCAGTATCAAATGACCTCATATTGTTAAGTCATACTATCATTTTACTTGCTTAATTTTCTATTACATGTTTTACCAACTGATTAGTCCCCATAGTACATATTTTTCAACTTAATGTATGAAATCTATAAAAGAAATATCCATCAATATATCTGGTACAAGCAAAAATTTTTTAAATGATATTATTATTAAAGAAACAACAGATGTAATTAAATTAACAGAGCAAAATAATTATAATTGCTCTCAATTCATCAAAAATAACTGAGAGAAAAAAAGAGAAAAGGAAGGAAGCAAAGAAAATATGTATTGAATTATAAGGGAACACATTTACTACATAAAATGGAATTTAGGGAAATCCAAGATGGCAGCAGCCTGTGTAGACGTATTTTGATTTCGGGGTTAACAGTCACAGGGCAGCGAGTGTTGCAGGACTCTGTACAAATGGCTCCACTCCTCTTGATCTCACCCAACTACCCAGGGACCACTGGGGATCCCTGGGCAGGATGCTCCCTCTCATTCTCGGACACTCAAGGAAGCCCCTGAATTCGGGAATCAGGATCCCCAATCAACCACCAGGAGAGACATGCTGGGTAAGTTCCAATCTAATACCCAGCAGGCAGATTCAGATCCCAGGCAGAGATAATCTCCACCCTGCTGGGCACACCCAGGTTTTGCACAGATGATCCAGCTATCTGGCGAAAGGTTGCGACCTTTGGAAGTGAGCACAGCCCAGCTACAAAGTGCCTTCAGGTTGCAGATTGCAACTCACAGTGGTGATGTCACTGGCCAGTTTCCAGGCCATGGGAGCAGCAAGGCTATTGGAGGTGAAGGCAGATTTACCCACCACAGAAGCCAACCCCGGGCAAACTGCAAGGTATATGAAACTGTTGTATATTGGACTTTTTTACTAGTACTGGCCCTTTCGGCAGGGAACCAGAGCTTACTTGTACACAGCTCCACCCTCTGGATTAGTTAGGTCTCCACCTAGGAGGCAGGGCTGAATGACTCACCTTATAGGGGTGGAGTAAGGCAACTTGACTCCTACACCAAAGCGCCCACTTTGGACCCAAGTCCAGAAGACAGATAAAAAATTCCACGTGGCCACAGGCCCCAGACCAAAAAAAAAAAAAACAAAACAAAAAAAAAAAAACAAAAAAAAAACAGAACGAAATGACACCAACAAAAGAAAGCAATGCTATTCCATCCAGCCGGAACCACCTCACCACAGCTGAAATACATGAAAACGATGAAAATTCTACATTATGAATAGTGATAGAGTCCCTTCAAGAAGAACTTAAATCTATGAAGGAATTCAAAGAAGCCACAATTACACATAAAAAAGCGATGGAAAACACCATTAGAGAACTTCAGAACCAGGTGAGTCAACTTGAACAAGAAAAAGAGAGGGCAATGGAAGACTTCCAGGCAAAGACAAGCAAACTGGAGCAGAAAATGTACAAAACAAATAACATCACTCAAGAAATGAAAATGGAAATGGAAACAACAAAGAAAACACAGTCAGTGTTAAAAATGGAAATGGAGAATCAAGGGAAGAGAAGAGGAACTATGGATTTGAGTACCAAAAATAGGATTCAAGAGGTGGAAGGCAGGATCTCAGTCATGGAAGATTCAATGGAAGAAATCAATACAACATCCAAAGAAAATTAGAAAGCTAAAAAATCTCTCACCCACAATATCCAAGAAATCAAGGACTCAATGAAAAAACAGAACCTAATAATTATAAGCATAGAGGAAAGAGAAGACTCCCAACTCCATGGTCCAGGAAATATCTTCAACAAAATCATAGAAGAAAACTTCCCAAACCTAAAGAAACAGATGCCAGTAAAAATCCAAGAGGCTTACAGAACACCAAACAGATTAGATCAGAAAAGAAACTCCACTCGCCACATAATAATAGAAACTCCAAATGTAGAGAATAAACAAAGGATGTTAAAAGTTGTAAGAGAAAAAGGCCAAGTCACACACAATGGCAGACCCATCAGAATTACACCTGACTTCTCCTCAGAAACTTTAAAAGCTAGAAGGGTCTGGAAAGGTGTCCTACAAGCCCTGAGACAACATAGGTGCCCAGCCAGACTACTATACCCAGCAAAAGTCTCTATCAACATAGATGGAGAAAACAAGATATTTTATGACAAAATCAAATTAAAACAATATCTCCCCACTAACCCAGCCCTACAGAATATCCTAGAAGGAAAATTCCAACACAGAGAAGATAACTACACCCAAGAAAACAGAGGAAATAGAAACCTCCACAGCAACTAAACAAAAAGAAATACAAGACGACCAGCTGTACCAAAATAATGGGAAATAACAACCCCTGGTCACTAATATCCATCAACATCAATGGACTCAACTCGCCAATAAAAAGACACAGACTTACAGACTGGATCCCTAAATAAGACCCATCTTTTTGCTGTATACAAGAAACACATCTCACTATTGAAGATAAACACTATCTCAGAGTAAAGGGCGGAGAAACGGTTTTCGAAGGAAATGGACCCAGGAAACACGCTGGAGTAGCCACTCTAATATCAAACAAAATAGACTTCCAATTGAAGTTAATAAAAAAAGACAGAGAAGGGCATTACATACTCGTTAAAGGAAATATCCACCAAGAGGTCATCTCAATATTGAACATCTATGCCCCAAATACAAAGGCACCTATATTTATAAAAGAAATGCTTTAAAACTTAAATCGCACATCGATCCAAACACTTTAATAGTGGGAGACTTCAACGCTCCACTCACAACTATGGACAGATCATCAAGACAGAAGCCAAAGAGAGAAATAAGGAGTCTAACAGAGATCATGAACCACATGGACATAACAGATATCTACAGAATGTTTCACCCAAACACAAAAGAATACACCTTCTTCTCAGCACCTCATGGAACCGTCTCCAAATTCAACCATATACTTGGCCACAAAGATAGCCTCAACAGATAAAAGAAAACTGAAATAACCCTTTGTATATTATCAGACCACCATGGAATAAAGCTGGACTTCAATAGCAAAAGAATCAACAGGAAGTCTACACACACACGGAAATAGAACCAACTCTTTACTAGAGGACCACTGGGTCAGGGAAGAAATAAAGAAGGAAATCAAAGACTTCTTAAAATCCAACGAAAATGAAGACACAACATACCCAAACCTATGGGATACAATGAAACCTGTGCTATGAGGAAAGTTCATAGCACTAAGTGCCTTCAAAAAGAAAATTGTGACAGCTCATATTAGCGAATTAACAGCTAAACTGGGTAGATTGGAAAAAAAAAAAAAGAAGCAAACACTCCCAAGAGGAGCAGAAGGCAGGAGATCATCAAACTTAGGGCTGAAATCAAAAACTGAGAAACAAAAAGAACTATACAAAGAATCAATGAAACAAAAGAGTTGGTTCTTTGAGAAAATCAACAAAATAGACAGACCCTTACCAAAATTAACTAAAAGACAGAGGGAGAAAACACAAATCAACAAAATCAGAAATGAAAAGGGAGAAATAACAACAGACATTGAGGAAATCCAGAGAATATTTGGATCCTACTTTAAAAATCTATACTCTACCAAATTGGAAAACTTAAGTTAAATGGACAATTTTCTCAATAGATTCCACCTACTGAGGCTAAATCAAGATCAGATAAACAGCCCTATAACCCCTAAGGAATAAAAACAGTCATTAAAAATCTCCCAACCAAAAAAAGCCCAGGGCCAGATGGCTTTAGCACGGAATTCTACCGAACCTTCAAAGAGGAGCTAACACCAATACTTTTAAACTCTTTCACAAAATAGAATCTGAAAGAACATTGCCAAACTCATTCTATGAGGCCACCGTCACCCTGATTCCTAAATCACACAAAGACCCAACAAAGAAAGAGGACTTCAGACAAATCTTCCTCATGAACTTAGATGCAATAATACTTAATAAAATACTAGTAAACCAAATTCAAGAACACATCAAAAGTATCATACATCATGATCAAGTAGGCTTCATCCCAGGAATGCAGGGATGGTTCAACATACGAAAGTCTATCAACGTCATTCTCCATATAAACAAGATGAAAGAAAAAAACCACATGATAATCTCACTAGATGCAGAAAAAGCATTTGACTAAATCCAACAACCCTTCATGCAAAAAGTTCTGGAGATAACGGACATACAAGGACCGTACCCAGAAATAATAAAGGCAATAAACAGCAGGCCATTGGCCAACATCAAATTAAATGGAAAGAAACTTGAAGCATTTCCTCTAAACTCAGGAACAAGACAAGGATGTCCAGTTTCACCATATCTCTTCAATAAGTACTTAAAGTTATTGCTAGAGCAATAAGACAACTAAAGGAGATCAAGGGGATAAACTTTGGAAACGAAGAAGTCAAATTATTCCTATTTGCAGATGATATGTTAGTATACGTAAGCGACCCCAAAAATTACACCAGAGAACTCTTACAGCTGATAAACACCTTCAGCAAGGTGGCTGGATACAAAATTAATTCAAAAATATCAGAAGCCCTTCTTTATACAAAAAACAAATGGGCTGAGAAAGAAATAAGGGAAACAACCCCCTTCACAATAGCCACAAACAACATAAAATACCTGGGGGTAACTCTAACCAAGCAAGTAAAGGACATGTACAACAAGAACTTCAAGCCCTTGAAGAAAGAAATGGAAGAGGACTTTAGAAGATGGAAAGATCTCCCATGCTCATGGATAGGTAGGATCAACATAATAAAAATGGCCATCCTACCAAAAGCAATATATAGATTCAATGCAATTCCTATCAAAATACCAACACAATTTTTTATAGACTTGGAAAGAGCTATTCTCGATTTCATATGGAACAACAAAAAGCCCAGAATAGCTAAATCAATCCTGTAAAATAAAATAACATCTGGAGGTATCACCATCCCAGATTTCAAGCTGTACTACAGAGCCATAGTTTTAAAAACACCATGGTATTGGTATAGAAACAGACCCGGAGATCAATGGAATCAAATTGAAGATCCAGAAATAGACCCACACACTTATGGCCACCTAATTTTTGACAAAGAAGCCAAAACAGCACAATGGAAGAAGGACAGCATCTTCAACAAATGGTGCTGGTCCAACTGGATGTCCACTTGTAAAAGAATGAAATTAGACACATACTTATCACCTTGTACAAAACTTAAATCCAAGTGGATCAAAGATCTTAACTTAAGGCTGGTCACACTAAATCTACTAGAAGAAAAAGTGGGAGAAAACCTCGAACTCATTGGCACAGGTGACAACTTCCTGAACAGAACACCAACAGCTCTGGACCTGAGATCAACAATCAATAAATGGGACCTCATGAAACTGAAAAGCTTCTGTAAGGCAAAAGTCACTGTCATTCGAACAAAACGGCAGCCTACAGACTGGGAGAAAATCTTCACCAACTCCACATCTGACAGAGGGCTAATATCCAAAATCTACAAAAAAATCAAGAAATTAAATGCCAAGAAACCAAATAATCCAATCAAAAAATGGGGGACAGAGCTAAATAGAGAATTCATAAAGGAGCAATCCCTAATGGCTGAGAGACACTTGAAGAAATGCTCAACATCCTTAATCATCAGAGAAATGCAACTCAAGACGACTCTGAGATTCCATCTCACACCTGTCAGAATGCCTAAGATCAAAAGATCAAATGACAGCACATGCTGGCGAGGTGTGGAGAAAGGGGTACCCTACTCTATTGCTGGTGGGAGTGCAGGCTTGTGCAACCACTATGGAGGTCAGTCTGGTGATATCTTAGAAAACTTGGAATAGCTTTGCCTCAGGACCCAGCCATACCACTTCTGGTTATACACCCAAATGTCTCTTCATGGAATCATAAGGAAATATCTGCATCTGTGTTTATAGCAGCCTTATTTGTAATAGCTAGAAACTGGAAACAACCCAGATGTCCCTCAACCGAAGAATGGGTTAAAAAACTATGGTACCTCTACACAATGGAATGTTATTCAGCTATCAGGAACAATGAAATTATGCAATTTGCAGCCAAATGGATGGAACTAGAAAAGCTCATTCTGAGTGAGCTAACCCAGACTCAGAAGGATGCATATGACATCTATTCACTTATAGTAGGATTTTTAGCTATATAGTAGAAGGTATCGATACTACAACTAACACACCAAAGGAAACCTGGACATAGACTTTTTATTTATTTATTTATTTATTTTTAATACTTTTTTTCCTATTTTTTATCTGTTTGTCTGCTTATTTATATGTTTGTTTTTTAGTTCTCACTCCCGGGTAATGAGACACTTTTCACTGGTGGTACTGCCTTGTAGACCCCCTATGAATGAGAAAGCTCTTGGCCCTCATAGGACCTCTCAATTGAGTTGAGGGACTGTTATATAAGGACACCCCACCCCAGAGAAATAGGATGGAAGTGTTAGGAATAAAGAAAAAAAATGAAATATGATGTTTCGGCCTTTTACTTCTAATTGTCATAAACTGTTTAGGATAATTAAGAAATGCAAGCTAATAGTTATGCAAGCCGGTCATTCTGTTAGGTACTATGACAGCCTATCATAGTTATTTTCTGAGCTAATCAGAAATAAAGCTGCTAAGAGACAAGCAACATCTGCTTATCATAATATGAGATAGATAGGGCCTCTTCGAAAACCTCAATAGATCTGCGGAATATGGCATTCAAAGATGTTTTCGTAACTTTAGATTTTTTTTATATCGAGACATATCAACTCCTGACAGCACCCCCAAGTAGAAGATGAGCATCGAAGAATCTCCAGTGGGAGATGATTGAATTAGTCGCAAGCCTATCTCTTGGTAGGAAAAGCCCCTTGCTCCAACTCTAGACAGAATGCTGTCCAAAAAGGGCAAAACCTGGAAGCAGGTAAGTCGACTCTCCAGCTCTGCCAAGACAGGGTAGGCAAGTCCTTCATAACCACTGCTCTACAATCAATGTCTGTCAGAGAAACGGGACCAAATGACTGAAGATCGATGCTGTAATGTATGGAGAGAAAATGGGAACTGTCCAGGCAGCCACTGGTATGTCATTTCTTAGTTTGGGAAGCTGCAGGCCCTGTACTTCCTATCAAATCAGATATATTTATCTCTCTCAGGTCTCTGAGGTGGTTGAAGAACAGATAGCTAGAGTGTCATAACTAAATTTTGAGTTGTTTAGGAATCAAGAGAGTGTTATAGATCTAAGAAGATGCTTTTAAAATTGTGTTGCAAGTTAGTATGAATGTTGATTTAGATATAGAACTTTAAACTCATGGAGATATTTAGATAGTAGAATGTTAAAGTCAGGTACCAAATACATATGGACTGGACATTGGGAATGTATGCTAAGCCATATAACCCTCATAACTCTGGCCTAATTACCTCTGTTGTTTTGTATTGTATTTATTATTATAAGAGAAAGAGCCATTTGTTGGACTGAAAGAGGAAACTGTAGGGGGAAACAAGATATACCTTAAACTTAAAAAAAAAAATAGGGAAGAGGATGGGTGGTTGAGGGTGGGGTGGTGGGACTGGAGGGGAGAATAGAGAGGGGACTGCGATTGAGATGTAAGTTGAAGAAATAAAAAATAAAGAAAAAAATCACTGCAAAAAATGGAATTTAAAGAAAAATGTCATAATTCAAAAAACTATAATTATATATTTTTTCAATAAACAAAACACATTTATAATCACACAGTACTGATTACTCCAGGTTCCAAGAACACACTCCAGGCTATGAGGTAAAATGTAGAACAATCCAGAATATCCATTCCAATTTCGTCTGATGCTTGTCTCACGTATGATTATGCATGACATTCATGTATAGAATATTTACTTGTTCTTAGGTCTCATTTCTTCCTGAGGGCTTCTGGAATTGGCCCTTCTCTGTGCAGCCTGTGCTTTCTGTGCCCTCTATAGCATCATTAAGAGAAACAGCAGGACATAGCTTGGTGAATATGCTAAATGACCGAGGAAGCACTTATAATCAGTCACTGCATTCTTCTGCATAACTTTTAAAACTAAGAGGATAGCACAGAAAAGTTTTACTCTTCGACCTCCTAGTGATCACAATTTTGGGTGTGATAACATTACCAATTTCTAGTATCATGTGAAATTAGATTACTTTTACTTACTTTTTGAGCAAGGAAAGTCAAAGATTTCTGGAGATGTGGATACTAGTTTCAAGAGTCACTGCTTTTGTGACTACTGATGAACAATGGACAGGTGTTTGACAGTTTTGCTGAGGTTGCAGAGATTTTCAACTCAGTCAGTGATATGGGCATGCAATGGTGGTGTTTGTTTCCTGACCCATCAATACCAGACACCTTGGAAGCAGTAGTTGCAAAGTCATGAATTCCTTTGTCGATTATAGATGTCCAAAAAATTGCCCAATTATTTCAAATGAACAATGTTTAGTTTATTATTTCCAAAAAAATAAATAGATCAAGAGTGGGGAACAGAAAACACAAACTGAAGCACCAGTAAAAGTTATTCCTAGGTTTGCCCTGCAAAACAAATATAAATCAGTTTCCTGTTTGTCTGTTAGTGTTTCCCAGAGGAGATGGTGTCACTTTCCTCAGTAGGGTAATCATTGAAAGCTTGTTTTCGGTCTTGACATTAACTCTCATTAACTCAGTGGATCAGAAACAAAGATGATATTAAAAGAAGAAGTAGAATTATTGGGAAGAAGCGTTAAGTGGAAGATGCAGGGGAGTGAGAGGTTATTGGAAGGTTAAAAATAACTAACATCACTATATACATGTAAGAAGCTTTCAAAGAATAAAAATAACATATAGATGTCATGTAAAAAGGTTTAATATGTTTTATAAGGACAACCAAATAAGTATTCCAGAAGTAAAAACAAACATATAACAAAAAATGTTCAAACTGGTGGAAGCAGTCACAAATAAAGAAAAATTTCTAGAGAAACATAAAAACTACTGAGGTTTATGATATGAAAATAAGATACAATCATATAAAATAAACCCATTTACTTTTTAAAAAATAGTTTAATACTTTTATGATTTCTATGTCTAGCAATAAAATCTTGGTTCTTTAATCATTAACCTGAAAGCTTGCTCCCCACTTTTCTGTTCCTTTTACCTTTGCAGTCCTTTACCACAAACAGTAATAGCCTTGTATACACAATCTCATTTTATCTCTGATTTTCCATTTGATTTACCTCACAGTATTTCAAACTGAATTCTTGTCAAGGCTGAGAGTGGTTTTCATCTTGTCAGACGGAATGGTCATTTTGAACCCTTATCTATCTTGATCATGAACCTTCTTGACCTGCCACAGTACTTTGTTGTTTTGCTTCTACAAGCCTTACTTCATATAATCCATTATTACACCACTTTCATCATCCCAAACTCCAGTTTTTAGAAAAATCTAGCACAGATTTTTATAATTCTATTTCTTATTTTTACTTCCTCTTTTCTGTTTTTATCTAATTCTTTGATTTATTTTTGGTCATTTACAGGATAACATCCCAGAATCTTTTCCAGTGAACCATATATACTTGTACCAATACTCCAGAAATATGAAAGGTGATTTTTAATAATTATTTTAAATATAACTTAACTAACCACATATTCCCAACCTTCGATGTGAATAAATAACAGAACCACATTTTGGGAGTCCAGGACAAAGTGATTTGTGTCATCTGATTTCTTCCTCTCTCAAAATTCATTGTGAAAACGGTTGCTTAGTACTGGTCTGTATAAATGCTTTCAGAGACCCTCCGTTTCTTCTTGACCATTGCTAATAGTCACCAATCCTGATACTCTTGCCTAAATTATGAAAGCAGTTTTCTGTGTTACCTCTCTGTAATAAAACCAATTTACCACTTTTATTTTCGGTACAGAATTTAAAATGTATTGTACAGCCCTGCAGCAGATGTTGGTGCGCTTGTTTTCATGCTCAGTAAGTAATAAATAACACATTTCTCACCAGAAAGATTATTCAAAATAATTATATGTTTTGTTTGATGCCAGTACCTTCTCCTTTCATTTTATCCTCATACTAATATCACTTCAAGTGTTTTTTACACAAAATTCCACCATTTGTTCACCTAGAGCTATATCTCTTGCTGCTGCACTCTCCTGGGATGTTCCAAAGATCTGAATGGCTCTATAAGTCCCATTTGCCCATGTGGTGCTGAAAGCATTGTGACCATGATCCAGAGCAAGGGTGAGGTTGTTAGGTCCAAATCCCAAAATTCTCATCCTGAGACTGGCAGGCATAGAACTGCCTCCTCCCTGCTCTGGGCCTGCCTGTCCAGAAACACAGACTTATGACCCCACCTCTGCCATCTTTGAGGTAGTCACACAGTCTGGTGTCCAGGGTACAAATTAAACTTCCTTTCTCCTTACAAGGATATGCCCAGCAAGCACCTAGAATTCCTCTTAATGCAAATAAAACCTTTGCAGCACCTTGGCCCCAGCCAATGAAGCATACTCACCCTGAAAACAAGGTTTTTATACTCCTTGTTTCCCCCAACTTCAATAAACAGCAGTTTTACTGAAAAAAGGTCTCAAGATAATGCTGTTTCTCCCACAGTCACAAGACCAAGATCCTGCCACACCCCACCCACTTGGAACAAGATTCATTCTCTGCAGTCCAGCACACTGCGAACCGTGCCTGGATATCCCAAGGGAGAAAAACAAAACCCAGGCAGTATGTCCCAACATTCTGCATTCATTACTGAAGTTTTTTTACATGATCTAATTTCTTTCCAAAAACAAGTAAAACTGTAGTTACTACACAATACATTTTCTCAGAACATATTCAATTCAAAGGATATTTACATGTGTTCTCAGACTCCCACCTCTAATGGCTGTTTATCATATATGACTGAATACAAAGATACTATTAAATTTAAGTGGTGTGTGTTTCTTGTGGCTGTTAGAGTAAGAAATACCACTCATAGCCTTATATATTTGAATGTTTTTTTTCTCCAGTTCATGGAAATATTTCTATAGGTTATGGAATAAGGCAATCTTGCTGGAGGAAGTATGACACTAGGATGACTTTTTTTTTTTAATAGGCTACCCCACTTCCATTTAAATCACTGTTATATGCTGGCAATTAAAGATATTATCCTCCAGCTTCCTGCTCTGATTGACTTTTTCCATATGTGTTCTGTCATTAAAATTTCATCTTTAAGTTGCTTTAGTCATGCTGTTTTATCAGAGCAACAGAAACAACAAATACATATCTGAAGTTCAGATATATTCAGATTTTCAAGAGATAATAAATGTCTATAATTTTCAAACATTGAAATGTGCAAGTGTTTTTTTTTTATTTTACTTCAAAAAATTTCGAGGACAATCAGCTTTAATTGAATAAGAATTAATGAACACAATAATGCAATATCTGATAGTGACTGTCTTACAAATTGCAATAGCACAAAGACAGAAACAAAACTATTGTAAACTAAGGAAGAGTTTGTTAAGAAAAGTGTCTCTCACTGAAATTGGGAGGCAAGAGAAAATAAGTATAAAAATTAACATCATTATGAGAGTTACCAACTATCTATCCACAGCTACTGGTAGGTGCCATTTTTATATCTAACAGAGATCAATTTCTTTAAACTCTAGTATGTGTAGGGATGCGCAGCTTTGGGCTGGAGAGATGGCTCAGTGGTTAAGAGCACTGAATGCTCTTGCAAAGGAACCAGGTTCAAATCCCAGCACCCACACAGCAACTCAAAGCTGTCTGTAATTGCTGGGCATGGGGGTGCACGCCTTTAATCCCAGCACTCAGGAGGCAGAGGCAGGCAGATCTCTATGAGTTCAAGGCCAGCTTGGTCTACAAAGTGAGTCCAGGACAATCAAGGATACACAGAGAAACCCAGTTTCCAAAAAACAAAAACTATAACAACAGCAACAAGAAAGAATGTGCAGCTTTTGTTTTTACACCCACTATGATGTTCTTTTCATAACTGTCTAGTATTCCATTGCTTTAATCTAACACATTTTTAATAATCGTTCATCATATAATAGAAATTTATTTTGTTTCCTATTTGTTGTGAATAATGCTACAATAAACATGGAAGAGCAGGTATCTCTTCTACAGACTGATTTCATTTTTTTCTTGATATGTAGAGAAGACATTCCTATATCTTTTTTTTAAATTTATTTATTTATTGCTTCAGGTCACATCTCCATCATAGTGTCCTCTTTCCACCTCTCCTAGTCCTGGCCTCCCACCCTCTACCCCCTAACCCTTCCATCCCACTCCTCTGGAGTGGATTGTCCCTACCTAACAGTCCCCCACCCCAGTTCAGCAGTCATATTAGGGCTAAGAGCCTCCATAGTGGTTGCACAAGCCTGCACTCCCACCAGTAATGGAGGAGGGTTCCGCTTTCTCCACACACTCGCCAGAATGTGCTGTCATTTGAGTTTTTGATCTTTTCCATCCTAACAGGTGTGAGATGGAATCTCAGAGTCATCTTGAGTTGCATTTCTCTGATGGTTAAGGACGCTGAGCATTTCTTCAAGTGTCTCTCAGCCTTTAGGAATTCCTCCTTTGTGGATTCTCTGTTTAGCTCTTTTCAATCAATAAATGGGACATCATGAAACTGAAAAGCTTCTGTAAGGCAAAAGATGCTGTCATTAGAACAAAACAGCTGCCTACAGATTGGGAAAAAAATCTTCACAAACCCCATATCTGACAGAGGGCTAATATCCAAAATTTACAAAGAACTCAAGAAATTGAATGCCAAGAAACCAAATAATCCAATTAAAAAATGGGGAAAAGAGCTAAACAGACATTCCTATATCGTATGGTAACTCTGTTTATTCTATGTGTGTGTGTGTGTGTGTGTGTGTGTGCGTGCACATGCATGCGCATATGTGTGTTTGTGTGCATACATGTGCTTTATTTGTATTATTATTATGCATTTAATGTATACAGTGATATGTACAGGGTAAAACTGGAGATTTTATAGTACTTATACATATTTTAGTAATATTTGTTAACTTTTATTTTCATTTTCAGACTGGCAACTATTTCAATTCAGCCTTATTTTATTTTGTCAGTGACATGTAATTCACATATTAAGTTCCTAAATATTATTGTCTCATTTGCCTATACAGCCAATATTCTATGACTTCATACTGGATGATTGATTAACATTGAAACCAAAGTGTGGTGGAAGTTAGGCCTTTTACAGTTGAGTTTAGCATCTAGTAACACATAGGAATTTTGGACTGGCTAAAACTGGCGTCCCTGAAGGTTATGGAGGTGGGACAACACGGATTGATGTGTTGAAGGGGCAGGACTAAGAAACCACGAAAGCCATGCAAATGTCATTAACCACAGCAACAGGAGTGCTGAGAGACCCTCATCAAGAATCTCAAGATGTGATGATTTATAAGAGAGATGCATTCGGCATCGGGCTCTTTCTCTGCCCTCATCCACTGAGAAGCTACAATGTATAAAAGCACAGCAACCAACCTACAAAAGTGTGCAGGACAAGCAGAGTACGGATGATGCTTGGAGAAGTTTTCGGCATTGAAATTTGCTGTGGCCAAAGAGACTGAGGAGGCAAGTCTCCAAGGAGATTTAAAAAGGCTGCCCGCAGTTGGCAGTTGGTAGTTGGTACAGACAGACTTATAAATTGAACATAGCTTGATGGTAGAAATAAACTGTCCTTACAAACTGGTAAAATAAGTTTAAAAAATACTACTTGATGAGACTGCCATAAACCAAGCCATCTTACACAGACCTACACTGAGTATTAATATCCCTTTAAGAAGCTTAAAATACTGTTAAGTGTTTTATACAGGTATTAGAGTGTTTTTAGGTATTAGCATATTCTTAGATAGATTATAGATTTTAGATTTAGGTCTTAGGTTTTAAGATTTATGCATTTAAAGATGCTTGTTAAGTATTAATAAATATATGAGTGATAAGTAAAAACATTCTGTTACACCAAAGCACATGAGTTTGTTAATAGAAATGATCAGTAGTTACAAATGCAAACTACAGCACCAGTTCTGATTACAATAATAGGATTTACAAGAAGACAGTTTGTAGAATAGTTCTTTTTTGTTTTAGTATTTTTATTTTTTTATTTCTGTATTTGTTTTTCTTTTCTTTTCTTTCTTTTTTTTTTGCATGTTTTATAGTCAGTTCTGTAGGTGGCTGAATATAGAAAAGTAGTAAGTGCAGGTAGGACAAATTTCCTACAATAACAATATTAAGTCTATGCCATCAATGATTCTAATAGTGTGAAGGTACTATAATCTAATTGAGGTTAATGACATTTAACATTACATGACTTTACCTAAGGATATATGAATAGACATCAATTCACTCATGTTAGGTAACAGATGACAAACCTTTGAGACAATCCTATCCATTGGTGAACTATTCTCTTTATTAGATCTAATTGTTAGATTATGGGGGAGGGCATTAGGCAGCTGTACCATTGAAAATGTCAAAGACAGCGTGAGTTCAACTTATTGAGAGCAGAATATCTTCAGCTTCTTGCTCAACTTTCAGGCAGCTTCACCAAGGGAGTCTCTTTTATCTCAGTTATTGTTTATCCCTTACAGGATCTCAATAGGAGCCTTCTTAGTTCTCAAGAGGATCCCCTAACAATCAGAGTGGGGTCTGTCTCTGACTTGGATGCTGTTGCTTCCCTCAGGATCCCATTTTTCTAGCAGGGCTGCTTTGCCTTCCCTCAGTGGGGGAGGAAGCACCTAGTCCTGGTGTGATTTGATGTGCCAGGGTGGGTTGGTACTGGGTAGGGGAGGGGGAAGTTGGGAGAAGTGCATGAGGGGTGGAACTAGAAGGAGAGGAGGGAGGTGGTGGCAAATGGACTGTAAAATAAACAAATAAATTAATGAATGGAAAGAAAAAAAAAGGAGCCTGGTGACTATTCCACTCTCAGAGGGTTTCCTCGTTCTAATAAGTTTATGAGTTTCCAGGATAATGTGAACCTCCTTTCTCCCTCTAGGAGAGAATGTTTCAATTTGGAGGAAATAATGACATGACAAATAAAAAGTAAACGAAAAATTATTAGAGATACCGATATATTTGAAAAGACACAACTCTACCAGAATATATCCAATTTAGCTAGAACGTGGTTTCAACAAATCAATAATGAAGGATTCAAGAGCTTTTCAATGTTACACAGTATGATTAAATTATGTAAGTACAGGCTGAGGGAAAACACAGGCCTGTGTCCTTGTAGCTATGTAATTAATATTAAATGTTGAGTATCAGAAAGAAGATTGACCTCTTTATTTATAATATCCCCCAAACAATGAATGTATTCTAATTTTATAGTGATTTGCTACTTTTCAGATTTTTCTCCTTTTTCCTTTTTTCACTTTCCAGTAGTGCTATGAATATCTATCTGGCTATCTGATAAAGGGAATCACTGAAAGGTTACAGTACTTTTGTGCAGAAAAGTCCACATTTTAGCAAGTATCAACATATTTTCTCCTGCAAAGCTATAATTTCATGGGCTTATTTCTCTCAAAGACAAACCTTTGTGCAAGTTTTCATGTTCTCCTACATTAGACACAAAATAAATAGCTCTCATGGTTACCTTTTCTCACCTCTCCATTTTATAAAGTTTTTCCAATGGGCTACATCATCACATCAATACTCAGAGATGTCAAGAGTTTGTCATGTTCAATCATAATGCAAAGAAATAAAAAAAATTAGATATGACTTTGCATTAAACATTGGGACAGATAAAAGTACAACATATATACTGTAACAAATATCTCTTTAGCCAAAGCAAAGTATTTTTCACTTCCCACCCATTAAGGTCCATTGTACCATTATAAGTAAATATAGATCTTTCCAGCTCTTGTGTTTAACACAGAATTCTCCCTCAACAACTTACTGTGACAAGAAACATTCCTTTAATCCTTAGTTTTAATTAGATACAAAATAAATATTATCAACATTCTAGGTAATCTCTCTACCACTGAGTTTCAATATAAGCCTTAATTCGTATTTTAAAAATCTCCTCATATAGTTATGAATCTTGATTACTGATAGGTGTGGGAGAGACACAGATAGCGGTGTGTATGTGTGTGTGTGTGTGTGTGTGTGTGTGTGTGTGTGTGTGTGTGTGTGTGTGTGTGTGTATGTGTATGCAGGGGACAATGTGCCCATTCATGTAGATTCTGGAGACCAAATTCAGATCATCTACAAGGTCAGTATGTGACCTTACATGCTGAGGAATCTATCAAGCCCCTGATTGATTCATTTTTAAATATTATTTACATGCACAAACACCCACACACAAAAAAATCCACCTTTCTCTATATTGCAGGTTCCATCCCTCTTGTTCACCAGTTAACCTCTCAGGTGGCTCCTGGTTCTGGCTGGAAGCCCTTTCTTCAGGGAGTTCTGGTGGAGATCTTCAGGATGGCTGTTGGTTAAGGAGGGGGCTGTGGACTTGACTTACAGATATTACTGAAAGAAAGAAGACTGCTGTCAACCATCCAGATCCACTTTCCTTCTTGCTTTTGGACTGTGGTCCTGGTATCTGTTCCAAAGTGAAAACTCATATTTCTACTTATATCATACTTATATCTGAAAATTCTACAGGAAAACATTGCACAAAAGTTAATTTCAGGAATGAAAAAGAAAAGCAATCCACACAAGAGATCCTCATTTTCTCTTGATGCTTCTTTGTCTGCAAGTACATATGTCACATAAAGCCAATTATGAGGGCAGATCAGAAGAATCAAGAAAACATATGAACTTTTGAAAATATCATTAGCCACTGAATTAAAACATCCTGGAGATGGCTGACCTTTTGAGACTTTGCAATATGAGATAATATATTCTTATCCTCATCTTAAGATTTTCTGTTTTTTTCCCTTTACCTGCTTAAGTAATCTGATATCTGGAGAAGTATGTACCCACCACTCTGAAGTGATACTTTATTATGTTAGTAATTTATTTTCCTCAAAGCAATGTAGTGTATTTTTATAGGCAAAAGAAGAACCAATATAAAGCTGTTAAATAGCACAGTGTAAACACATTTTATGTTTTATTTTTATGTTAAAAAACACCTTTCTAGAATTCTAAATGGGCTGAGAAAGAAATAAGGGAATCAACACCCTTCACAATAGCCACAAATAATATAAAATACCTGGGTGTAACTCTAACCAAGCAAGTGAAAGACCTGTATGATAAGAACTTCAATGAAAGTGAAGGCACAACATACTCAAACTTATGGGACACAATGAAAGCAGTGTTAAGAGGAAATTGTATATCACTAAGCACCTTTATAAAGAAATCAGTGAGCTCACTACTAGCAAATTAATAGCACACCTGAAAAGTCTAGAACAAAATGAAGCAAATATACATAAGAGGAGTAGATGGCAAGTAATCATCAAATTCAGGGCTGAAAACAGTAAATTAGGAACAAAGAGAACAACAAATGCAGCAACAAAACCAATAACTGATTCCTTGAGAAAATCAAGAATATAGATAAATCTTTAGCCAAATTAACAAAAAGGCAGAGAGACAATACCCAAATCAACTAAATCAGAAATGAAAAGAGGGGATATAACAACAGACATAAAGGAAATCTAAAGGATCATTAGGTCTTCCTTCAAAAAACTGTATTCCACAAAATTAGAGAATTTAAATGAAATAGATATTTTTCTTGGTAGATTCCACTTACCAAAGTTAAGTCAAGATCAGATAAACAATCTAAATAGTCCTATAAGCCCTAGAGAAATAAAAGCAGTAATTAAAAGTCTCTTGACCAAAAAAAATTATGGAAAATTCCAGGGCCAGATAGTTTTAGTACAAAATTCTACCTGACTCTCAAAGAAGAGCTAATAACAATACACCTCAAACTATTCCACAAATAGAAACAGAAGGAACATTGCCACACTCATTCTATGAGACCACAGTCACCCTGATAGCTAAACCACACAAAGAAAGAGAATTTCAGACCAATTTCCCTATGAACATTCTTGTAAAGATGCTCAATAAAATACTAGCAAACTGAATGCAAGAACACATCAAAAACATCATCCACCATGATCAAGTAGGCTTCATCCCATGGATGCAGGGATGGTTCAACATATAAAAACCTATTAATATAATCCACCATATAAACCAAATAAAAGAAACAAAGGAAAAAACACATGATCTCATTAGATACTAAAGAAAAACCTTGACACAATATAACACTCCTTCATGATAAAATTCTTGGAAATGTCAGGGATAAAAGACACACACCTACATAAAATAAAGGCAATACCAATACATAGTAAGCCAAAAGCCAACACCAAATTAAATGGAGGAAAACTTAAAGCAATTACACTAAAGTCAGGGGCAAGGCAAGACTGCTCACTGTCTCTGTATTTATTCAACTTTATATTTGAAGTTCTAGCTTGAGCAATAAGACAACAAAAGGAGATCAAGGGAATATAATGGAAAGGGAGAATTCAAAGTATAGATACTAGCAAATAAATGATAGTATACATATGTGATCCTGAAAACTCTACTACAGAACTCCTACAGCTGATAAACTTCAAAAAAGTGTCTGGATACAAAATTAACTAAAAACAAAATTAATAATCCTCCTTCACAAATGAGAAATGGGCTAAAAATAAATTAGGGAAACAGTACCCATCACAATAGCAAAATACTATAATATCTTGGTGTAACTCTAACCAAAGTTAAAGCAAGTTAAAGACCTTTATGATAACAACATCAAGTCTAAGATAAAAGAAATTGAAGAAGGTATGAGAAGTTGAAAAGACCTCCAAACCTCATGGATTAGTGGATTAACATAGGAAAAATGGCCATCTTACCAAAAGCACTCTACAGATTCAATGCAATTACTATCAAAATTCCAATACAACTCTTTATAGACCTTGAAAGAACACTGTTGAAGTGAGAGTGGCTTATATGTAGGGACACTCCACATCAGAGGAGTAGGATGGGTGGAAGAGGGAGGAGAGGGTGAGAGGGTGGAACCAGGAGGGGTGGAGAAAGGGCACTATGATGGAGATGTTACTTGATGTAATAAATAAACATTATAATAATTAAAAATAAAAACAATTCTGAACCTCATGTAAAAAGAAACAAAGTAAAAACAAACAAACAAAAAGGATAACTAAAATAATCCTGTACAATAAAAGAACTTCTAGAGATATCACCATTCCTGTTTTCAAATTGTAATATACAGCAATAGTTTAAAAAAAACTGCATTGTATTGGCATAGAAACAGACAGGTTGATCAATGGAATTATATCAAAACCCAGAAATAAATTCACACAACTATGGACACTTGATTTTTAACAAAGAAGCCAAAACCATACAATGGAAATTAGAAATCATCTTCAACAAATGGTGTTCATCTAACTCTGTATCTGCATGTGGATGGAAGCAATAGATCCATATTCATCACCCAGAACAAACCTCAAGTCCAAGTGGATCAAAGACCTCAACATAAAATCAGATACTCTAAATCTAACAGAAGTGAAAGTAGGGGAATAGCCTTGAATGTATTGGTAGAGGAGACAAATTCCTGAACAGAACACCAACAGTCAAGGCACTAAAATCAACAATTAGTAGATGGGACCTCATGAAAATGAAAAGATTCTGTAAGATACAAGATACTGTCAATTGACCAAAATGGTAGCCAACAGAATGGGAAATGATCTTCATCAACCCTACATCAGACAGAGGGCTAATATCCATAATTTATAAAGAACTCAAGAAATTAGACATCAAAAAACTGAATAACCCAATTTAAAAATGGAGTACAGAGTTAGAGAATTCTCAGCAGAAGAATCTCTACTGACTTAGAAAAATTTAGAGAAATGTTCATCAGGGAAATGCAAAGCAAAATGACTTCAAGATTCTATCTTACACTCTTCAGAATGGCTAAGATCAAAACCTCAGGTGACAGCACATGCTGACAACAATGTGGAACAAGAGGAACTCTCCTGCATTGCTGGTAGGAGTGCAAAGTAGTACAATCACTTTAGATATCAATTTGACAGTTTCTCTAAAATTTGAAATTAGCTCTACCTCAAAACCCAGCTATACCACTCCTGGGCAAATACCCAAAAGATGCTTCAACATACAACAAGGACATTTGTTCAACTATATTCATAACAGCTTTATTCATAATAGCCATGAACTGGAAACAACTGAAGAATAGACAAGGAAAATGTGTTACATTCAAACAATAAATAGTACACAGATATTTAAAACAAGGACATCACATAATCTTCAGGCAAATGGCTGGAACTAGAAAATATCATCTTGAGTGAGGTAACCCAAAAAGATATGCATGGTATGTACTCAATTTTATGTGGATATTAGCCATAAAATATAGGATAACCATTCTACAATCGACTGACCCAAAGAAGCCAAGTAACAAGGAGGGCCCAAAGTAGGATGCTTGAAACTCACTCAGAAGGGGAAATAAAATAGCCATTGGAGGTAGATGGAGGGAGGCAATTGGATAGGAGAGGGAAAGGTGAGGGCAACAGGAGGGAAATCAGGCATAGGGATAGTGGGGGAGAGAGAACAGAAATTGGAAGGTGCATCTCTGAGACATGCCAGAGTCCTGGCACAGGTAAGGCTCCAGGAAACCTATAAGGGTGACTCTAGATGAGACTTGTAGCAGTGGGAATAGGGAGCCTGAAGTGGCCACCTCCTTCAGCCAGGCAGGATTTCCAGCGGTGGGATAAGGACACCAACTCACCCACCAAAACTTTGACCTGAAATTTGTTGTGCCTACAAGATGTGTATGGACAAAGACAGAATACAGATTAAGGGAAAAGCCAAACAAAGATTAGCCCAACTTGAGACCCATGCCATGGGAGAAAATCAATCCTTGACATTATTGTCACTCTGCTATGATTACAGACAGGAGCCTACCATACCTGTCCTCTGAGAGGTTTCTCTCAGCAGCAGATGGAAACAGATGCCAAACATTGGACAAAGCACGAGGAGTCTCGTGGAAGTGTTTGAGGAATGATCAAGTATGTCTGAGGAGTCAAGGACATCACAAGAATATCTACAGAATCAACTAACCTGGACCCATGTGGGCTCACAGAGACTGAACAACCAATAAAAGAGCATGTATGGGTTGAACCTATACCACCTGCACAATGTGGGAAAAATGCAGCTTGGTCTTCATGTGGGTCCCTGAACAAGTGGAGTTGAGGCCCTCTCTGACCCTGATGCCTCTCTTTGGATCCCATTTCCTTAACCAGGCTGCCTTGTCTTGCTTCAGTGGGAAAGGATATGCCTACATCTGCAACAACATAATGTGCCAGAGCAGGTTGGTACCCATGAGGGACATGCCCTTTCCCAGAAGAGAAGGAGATAGGAGAATATAGGACAGGGGAAGGTTAATTGGGAACTGTGAGGACAGGAGGGAAGGGGTGCTGTGATCAGGATGTTAAGTGAATAAATATATTTTTAATAAAGAAAAAGTACAGGTCTTTCACTTGCTTGGTTAGAGTTACCCCAGGTATTTTATATTGTTTCTGGCTATTGTGAATGGTATTGTTTCCCAAATTTCTTTCTTGGCCCATTTATCTTTTATATAAAGAAAGAGGACATCAGAAGATGGAAAGATCGCCCATGCTCATGAATAGTTAAGATCAATATAATAAAAATGGGCATCCTTCTAACAGCAATATACAGATTCAATGCAATTCCTATCAAAATACCATCACAATTATTTACAGAATCTTAAATCTTATCAATTTTTTTGAATTAATATTGTATCCGGCCACCTTGTTGAAGGTGTTTATCAGTTGTAGGAGTTCTCTCATGGAATTTTTGGGTTACTTATGTGTACTATGATACCATCTGCAAATAGGGACACGTTGACTTATTCCTTTCCAATTTGTATCCCCTTCATATCCTTTAGTTGTCTTATTATTCTAGTTAGAACTTCAAGTACTATGTTGAAAACATATGGGGAGAGTGGACATCCTTGCCTTGTTCCTGATTTTAGGATAAATACTGTAAGTTTCTTTCCATTTAATTTGAGGTTGGCTACCAGCTTGCTGTATATTGCCTTTATTATTTCTAGTTATGATCCTTGTATGCAACTTCTCTCTAGGACTTTTAGCATGAAGGGGTGTTGGATTTTGTCAAATGCTTTTTCAGCATCTACCAAGATAATCATGTGGGTTTTTTTTTTCATCTTGTTTATATGGTGTATTATGTTGATGGATTTTCAAATGTTGAACCACTCCTGCATTCCTGGGATGAAACGTACTTGATCATGGTATATGATACTTTTGATATATTCTTGACTCAATTTGCAAGTATTTTATTGAGTATTTTTTCATCTATGTTCATGAGGGAGATTGGTCTGAAATTCTCTTTCTTTATTGGGTCTTTGTGTAGTTTAGGTATTAGTGACTGTGGCCTTATAGAATGAGTTTGATGAGGAGGACATGAGAAGATGGAAAGATGTCCCATGCTCATGAATAGGTAAAATCAACATAATAAAAATGGGCATCCTTCCAACAGCAATATACAGATTCAATGCAATTCCTATCAAAATTCAAACACCATTATTTACAGAATCTTAGCATCTTGAAAAAACAATTCTTAACTTTATATGGAATAAGGAAAAAAGAATAGCTAAACCAATCCTGTACAATAAAAAAAAAAAGCACCTGGAGCTATCACCATCCCAGATTTCAAGCTATAGTACAGAACAATAGTAATAAAACCAGCATGGTACTGGCATAGAAACAGATCAGTTGATCAATGGAATTGAATTAAATACCCAGAAATAACCCCACATACCTTTAGTACCTTAATTTTGACAAAGAAGCCAAAACTGTACGATGGAAAAAGGACAGCATCTTCAGCAAATGGTCCTAGTCTAACTGGATGTCAATAGGTAGAAGAATGAAAAGTGATCCATATTTATCACATTACACAAAATCTAACTCCAGGTGGATAAAAGTAACATAAAACTTTATCGTAAACCCAACACATTAAATCTAACAGAAGAGAAAATGGGAAAACCCCTCAAAATCATTGGCACAGGGACAACTTCATAAACAGAAAACCAACAGCACAGGACCTAAGACCAACAATCAATAAATGGGACCTCATAAAACTGAAAAGCTTCTATAAGGCAAAAGACACTGTCATTAGAACAAAACCACAACATATTGGGAAAAAATCTTTACCAACCCCACATCTGGCAGACATGTAATATCCAAAATTTATTAAGAACTCCAGAAATTAAACACCAACAAACCAAGCAACCCAGTCAAAAAATGGAAAACAGAGCTAAATGAAGAATTCACAAAAGAGGAATCTCTAATGGCCATGAGACACTTGAAGAAATGTTCAACATCCTTAATCATCAGAGAAATGCAACTCAAGATGACTATGAGATTCCATCTCACACCTGCTAGGATGGATAAGGTCAAAAACTCAAGTGACAGCACATGCTGGTGAGGTTGTGGAGAAAGGAGAACACTCCTCCATTGCTAATGGGAGTGCAAGCTTGTACAACCACTATGGAAATCAGTCTGCCAGTATCTTACAAAACTTGGAATAGCTCTACCTCAAGACCCAGCCATACCACTCCTGGGTATACATCCAAATTATACCTTACCAAACCACAAAGACATTTCCTTAACTGTGTTCTTAGCAGCTTTATTTGTAATAGCTAGAAATTGGAAACAACCCATATGTCCCTCAACTGATGAATGGATAAAAAACAAAACAAAACTGTGGTACATTTGCAAAATGGAACATTACTCAGCCATCAGAAACAAGGAAATCCTTCAATTTGTTGCTAAATGGTTGGATCTAGAAAATCACATCCTGAGTGAGATAACTTAGACCCAGAAAGATACGCATGGTGTATTCTAACTTATAACTGGATTGTGATATAGTCATATGGTACAGGACAACTATCCTACAACCAACAGACCAAAAGGAACAGAAACATAGACTTTGTGACTTGTTGGTGGAACACTTTGCCCGAGTGGAGCTTCCATGCCCCCCCCCCGCCCCCGCCAATGCAAGAGGACGCTCTTAGCCCTCATATGACTGTTAAACTGAGGGAGGCTGATACATAGGGACACCCTACACTGGAGGAATAGGATAGGTAGAAGGAGGAGAGGATGGGAAGTTGGGACCAGGAGGGGTGGAGTGGACTGTGATGCAGATATAATTTGAAGTAATAAATATACATTAAAAACAAAGAAAAGGTAGATTTTAAATCTCACTTTAGGCAAAAAAAAAAAACAAAAAACAAACAACAAATAAAACAGACAAAAAAAAACAGAACAAAACATAATTCACCACAATTTTATCATATATGATATAATAAATGCTTGCTAATTTTTGGTAAATTATTTATACATAGTAAATATCCCTAATAATTTTCAAATACCCTTATACGCAAAATATAGCCCATATCAAGATTTATGCATTTTGCTTAGTAATGATAAATAATAAGGTGAAACCTAACCAACATTTGTGGCAAATAATCTTGCTCATGTGAAATATGTTTCCCAAGTTTGACAGCTACATTCACATAATAAAATTTAGTCATTTTCAGCCTCCTCTTTTCTCTCTCCTACCCCATTCTCCTCTTGGTACCAAAAAGGAAGGACAAATGGAAGAAAAAAATTGAAAAGCATGTCTTAATACAGTTTTTGAGTTTTGTTCTACGACAATGGTAACTGAATAGATAAAATCTATTAAGTAGATTTTATATTCATACAAATGTTTATTCCAATGAATTACAGGTCAATTCTAATTAAGTTGGCTTCTGGTCAATAAAATTTTAAAGATTAAAAATGGGATGTAGTATTATCCTTTAGTTTGTATACTTGATGTATATGTTTTTATTCCTCTGATGAGCGGATGCGCATGAGATTACCTGTGCTGTGTGAGTACATCACTTATACTGAGCCCAGAGCATTTCTTTTTCTGTTCTCTCCGTATACCAAAGCCTCAAATCCAATCTTCTGAAAACCTGGACCTTGAAGGCTTCAGCTTCCAGCCTCTGTCTGCTAACTGAGGCCTAGAATGATTTAGCTTCTGAGACTTATTGCTAAGTTAAATCACCCTTTCTAGTTCTTTCTGAACTTGGGATAGCTGGTTCAGTTCAACTATTCTGGCTCAAAATTCTTCTCCAAGCTAACTGATTCAAGCTGTCTTCTTTCAGCTTCTCACTAATTGCTCTGCTTAGTTAAATTTTGAGTTTTTTAGGAATCAAGAGAGTGTTCTGGATCTAAGAAGATGTTTTCAAAATTGTGATGCAAGTTATTATGAAAGCTGAGTTAGATATAGAACTTTAAATTCATGGAGATGGTTAGATAGTAGAAGGTTAAAGTCGGGTTCTAAATACATATGGACTGGACATTGGGAATGTATGCTAAGCCATATAACTCTCATAATTGTGGCCTATTTATTTCTGTTGTTTTGTATTGTATTTATTGTTATAAGAGAAAGAACCATTTGTTGGACAGCAAGGGGGAGCTGTTGGGGGGAAAAAGATATACCTTAAACTTAAAAAAAGGGGGGGAAGAGGATGGGGGATTGAGGGGGAAGAGGTGGAAGGGTGGGACTGGAGGGGGGAGTAGGGAGGGGATTGTGATTGAGATGTAACTTGAAGAATTAAAAATAAATTATTTTTAAAAAGAAAAACTGCCTCTGAATTCCAGAAACTGAATTGAACTAGCTGTCCTGACTGCATGAATTGAATGGAACTGCTCAGAACTTCACAAACTCAAATGAACTCAATTGCATTCAACTGAACCTCACAGAGCTCTTCCCTCTCACTCCCTGCACTCCACTTAAGTAGCCTCTCTTTCGTGTTTGCTCTCATGAGAGCTGGGTTTACCCTACCTCTCAGATCTTTCTGGCAAATCTTTCTCTGATTAGTCACTTTGTTTCCCACTCAAATACACATCATTGTTTGGGATTAAAGGTGCATACTAAAGGCGTATCTGTATTCCAGCCAGAGTGGTTAAAGGTATGTGCTCAGGGAGTATCTATATCCCAGCAGGATCTCAAAGACCTAGGTCTTTGGATGTGATCCTGTGCCAGAGTAGACACTTTTCTGGATTAAAATTCCTTTAACTTGAGCCACTCTTTGCTTTTCAGGTACTCAGAAACGTATTTCCTAAATAGAATTTGTGACTATGTGAACACATACTGAAAACTTACCATGTTAATCATTTCAAAAAAATAATTCTGAAGTACCACACAGCCCTTGGCATTAAGTAGTCATCACCATTACCCACTCAATTCTCTTAAAGTCTGAAATTTTGCAGGTTGCTCAAGATGGCTTGTAACCTCTGGGTTCAAGCAAAATTCTCCAGTCTCAGAATCCAGAACAGCTCAGTTATGGTACTGTACTTGATTTCCACAACACTTTTAGTCCTCTTTTCAAGCCCTAGAGCATATTATTTTATTTTTTGTCCCTACAACTTATAATCACTATACCATGAAGCTCTGTCTCATGACTGATTCACACAAGGTCCTCAAAAGTCATGTATTCTTTATGTCAGTATTTTGTTCATTCTCAGGTAGATTAATACTCCATTGTACGTAATACAATTTGCTTATTTATTTATCTTTGGGCACTGGTGTTGCATCCAAATGTTATCAACCATGAACAATATTGCTGTTAACAACTTTACAGATAATTATTCAAGACCTTACTTTCATTCATTCAATGTACATATCTAGAAGGGGTACTCCATACGGTGATTTAATTCTGTTTTGAGTTTTTTAAGCATTACATGCGTTTTCCTATAATGCTCATGTCACCTTGTGTTCCTACCAAGAGAGGACAAGTTTTGAGTTGCCCTGAGTTCTTATGCTTGTTATTTGGTTCTTGATGGCTCATTTTTCATGGATGTGAAGTAAGCCCCTTTAGAAATTTGATTTGTATTTTCCTAATGATAAGTGAATTCTGTATAGCTTTCCACATGATTACTAGGAAATTGTTTATGTTCTTTGAAGAAATCATTCTTACATCCTTCCTTCACCCTTTAGATTACGTTTGTCATTGAACATTAGAATTCTGTTTTGTTTAGCAATTTCTTATAAGAGAATGAATGCTCTCCATAATTCTCTCCTCTTTTGTTGGACTTTTTACTCTGGGAACACTGTTTCAATAAATTCAACAACCAAATTTTCTATATTTTCCATAAAGTGAAAAAAAATCTGATTTTTATTCTCTAGTTTCTTTGGTGTCATATCCAATAAATCAACAATTTAAATGTAGTATGCCTGTTCTTGTCCAACTAATTATACATATTTTATAGATTTAGTCATACATATTTTTAAAAGGAATTTAATTAAAGTTTATATATATTTTTAAGCAAAGATCCAAATCAATTCTCTAAAAATATATTATATATGTATAGATTCACATATATGCAAACATACACACACACACACACACACACACACACACACACACACATACATATACTTATGTACCTACACTTTCAGGACTGTTACCTTGGTCTCCAAAGCTAAAACTACCTTACTCATACTTCTGAAAAGTCTGTGTGAAGTATTGAGTAAAAGCTGACCTCATAAAAAGTAAACTAGGAGCGATTCTGATTTTCCTTCCCAGTGCTCCCTTAGTCACTTGGTGAAGCCATTTTATTCCCCTAAAATAAGAAAGTGAAAACAAAGGGATATACATAGGGGAGATCCAAATTAACACTCTTAACTATCCTAATTAATTCTCTAATAATAGATATTAATTACACATACACACATGCACACACACACACACACACCACACACTGAGTGAAATCAGCACCCATGTCAAGACTCTTTAATTAATATCAATATTTTTAAGCAAAGATCCAAATCAATTCTCTAAAAATATATTATATATGTATAGATTCACATATATGCAAACATATATATATATATATATATATATACCAATACACTTTAATTAATACCAAGTGGAAACATATATTAGACAACAAAACAAACTATAAAATTAAAATTATGAAAGTCAGAAAAAACATCTCAATGTACAAAGTTTGTTTAAATTGAATTAAGTGCATTTTAACTGTGAAAGTGCATGATGGTGAAGTTTTTACCCCCTAAATGGACTGTGCTGATTTGAGACCGACATTTGTAGCAATGGTTTTTTTTATAGAGGCATATTTAATTATTATCTAAATTGCTGTCATACAGTAGATTAATTCAGTCAATTTAGTGTAATTTGTCCCTTTGTGAATAACCTTCAAGCCAAGAAGGAAAAAAATTTAAAAGTGATTTTTAAAATGTACTGTCTCTTAGCAAGTACATAAAGTTAATTTGTACCATTAACATTACAATAAGTCAATTAACAAAAAGTTTCCTGACCTATAAAACTGCAAGACTATTGGATATTTTCATTCTGTGTCGTTCAGAGATTTAGGAAATGAATTATTTAACAGCAAACACAAATGACAATAAGGTTATATGGATAATAGCTGGGAGAAGTGAAGTAAGATATTTTAGCTTTAGTTTATGATAATTTGAAACATAACATGTGAATACTTCATTTCTCAATAATAGTTATATATTTTTTAAAATGCTTAGTGTATAACCAACCTGCTGTTCATTTTAACATCATTTTGGGCAACCATGTACAAATATGCTCCTTTGTAGATGTCTGTAATATAATACCAAATTTAAGTTTCAGGAGCACAATTACTGAACTTTAATATTCCTATATTATTTTATTTCAGAAGCCAAACTCAAGAAGAACATGATTAAAAAAATAGATAAATGAGTTAGGAAACTCCATGGACTTTTTGAGAGTAAACCTAGCAAAAGCACCTAGTAAGGGAGGACATGAAGCCTGAATAGGAGATGTTCTGTAACTAGGCAAGGCCTACCCTTCCATCTTCTTCTCCCTCTCCTTCCTTTCCTTCTCCTAGAATAAGCAGGGCCCTTACATATCAATCCCCTTCAGTTCATTAGTCACATGGGAACTAAGAGCTTCCTCTTGCTCTGGGGCCCAACTTAGCAACCCAGCTAGAAAAACGTGTCCCAATGACAGGCAACAGAATCCATAGAAGAGACTGTCCACCCCCCCCCCCACTTGCTATGAGATCTGTACGAAGACCAAGTTGCCTATCATTTATATATGTATAGGGGAATTCAGGTATAATCTAAGTATGCTTTTTCTTGATTTATTTGTTTGTTAGTGTTTCTGCCTCTGTAAGCTTCTAGGGGTCTAGGTTTGTTGGTTCTGTTGATCTTTATGTATTGTTCTTGTCCCCTCCAGGTCTCTATTCCTCCTCCTTCTCTTATGCAGGGCTTCAAGAGCTCCACCCAATGTTTGACTGTGTGTCTCAGCATCTGTTTTAATCAGTTGCTGGATAGAGTCTCTTATGGGATAGTTATGCTAGCTTCCTGTTCCTTTGGATCTGTGGGTTGTTTGATAGTTATCCTGTACTATATGGCTAAAATCCAGTTATGTTAGTTTATGCCATGTGTATCTTTCTGGGTCTGGGTTAGCTCACACAGGATGAGGTTTTCTAGTTCCATCCATTTAGTTGCAAATTACATGATTTCCTTATACGGATAGCTAAGTAGTATTCCATTGTGTAGATGTACTATAATTCATTTTTATCAGTTCTTTTGTTGAAGGACACCTGGGTTGTTTTTACTTTCTTGCTATTATAAATACAGCTGTTATGAACATAGTTGAGCTGATATTCTTGTGGCTTGAATATATACCTAGGAGTGGTATGGCTGGGTCTTGAGGTAGAACTATTCCCAGTTTTCTAAGTTATCACCATATTGATTTCCAGGTGCTTGTACAAGTTTGCACTCCCACCATCAATAAAGGAGTGTTCTGTATTTTCCATATCCTTCGCCAGCATGTGCTGTCACTTGAATTTTTTATCTTAGCCATTCTGAAAGGTATGAGATGGAATCTCAGAATCATTTTGAATTGCATTTCCCTGATGACTAGGGATGCTGAAAATTTCTTAAAGTGTTTCTTGGCCATTAGAGATTTCTTTTTTGTGAATTCTTAGTTTAGCAACATCAAATTAAATGGAGAGTAATTTAAAGCATTTCCACTAAAAACAGGACAAGGCAAGACTGACCACTCCGTATCTCTTCAGCATAGTACTTGAATTCTAGCTAGAGCAAATAGACAACTAAGGGAGTTCAAGGAGATACAAATTGGAAAGGAAGAATTCAAAGTATCCTTATTCACAGATGGTGACCCCAAAAATTCAACCAGAGAACTCCTACAACTGATAAATACCTTCAGCAATGTTGCTGGATACAAAATTAATTCTAAAAGATCAGTAGCCCTTCTTTACATGAAATATAAATGAGCTGAGAAAGAAGTTAAAGAAGAAACACCCTTTACAATAGCCACAAATAATATAAAATACCTGAGGGTAACTCTATCAAGCAAGTGAAAGACCTGTATGACAAGAACTTCAAGTCCCTGAAGAAAGAAATTGAAGAGGACATCAGAAGATGGAAAGATCTCCCATGCTCATGGATAGGTAGGATCAACCTAATAAAAATGGCCATCCTCTCAAAAGGAATATACAGATTCAATGCAATTCCTATCAAATTCCAGCACAATTATTTACAGATCATGAAAGAACAATTCTCAACTTCATATGGAAAAACCAAAATCCCAGAATTGTTGGGGAAGTGTTAAGCATTCTAAATGTTAATTAATTGGTCCTGCTTGCTGTCTGTTACTTACATTGACTCTGATTGGTTAAATAAAATGCGAGACCTGAGATTGGGCAAAGACAGAGAAAGTAGGACTTCCTGGGTTTAGAGCAGGAAGCCTGCACTTTAGACAGAGGATTAATTGAGTCCAGCCAGGAACAGCAGGAAGGAGGCACACACCACGGGTTAGAAAAAGGAACCTCATTCCACATGGCCTGGAACATCGGCATATCGTGGAGAATGGCAGTCTAAGGGGACGTGTGTATACCTGGGGTCATATTGGGTAATAGAATTAAGACCTAGCTTAGATGGGCCAGGATTGCACAATTCAGGCCAAGGCTTGTTAAAATCCACATGGTGTCTGTGTACTCATTTGTAATGGCTGCTTAAAGATTAACAACTGCCAAACCAATTAACAATAGTATAAATACTGGTTAAATAGTTTAATTAGCCATATTAATTTTTTTTTACACAGAAAAGCTAAAACAATTTTGTACAAGAAAAGAACATCTGGAGGTATTACAATCCCTGATTTCAAGCTGTACTACAAAGCTACAGAAATAAAAACAGCATAGTACTTGCATAAAAACAGACAGGTTAATCAATGCAATTGAATTTAAGACCCAGAAATAAACCCACACACCTATGGCCACTTAATTTTTAACAAAGAAACCAAAACCTAAAATGGAAAAAGGAAAACATTTTCAACAAATGGTGCTTATCTAACTGGTTGTCAACAGTAGAAGAATGCAAATAGATCACCCTATTGCATAAAACTTAAATCCAAATGAATCAAGGACAGCAGCATAAAACTGGACACACTAATTCTAATAGAAGAGAAAGTGGGGAAAAGCCTCAAACTCATCACCATAGGTGAAACTTCCTGAATACAACAACAACAGCTCAGGCTTTAAGATCAACAATCAATAAATGGGACCTCATGTAACTGAAAAGCTCCTGTAAGGCAAAAGACACTCATTTGAACAAAACGGCAGCCTGGCGATTGGAAAATATCTCCATTATCTCCACATCCTACACAGGGCTAATAACCAAAATATATAAATAACTTAAGAAATGAAACAACAATACACCAAAAAATGCAATTAAAATGGGGTACAGAGCTAAGCCCCTCTAATTTATTAGAGTTGAGGTAATTTTTTACATTAGGAAAATAGAGAGCAAAGAAAGAAAATTAACAAAAACAATTTTCTAAAGATGTGATATGTTAATGGATTTCTAATGTTTGATCAAATCCAAGATGATTCTACATATTGTTTTGTGTTTTTAAATATTTTATAATTAATTTATTGAGAATTCTAAATTATTAAAAATGATCATATGTGCTTCCCTTATGCAACTTCTCCCAAATCTACCCTCATTTCTGTCATCATCAAGCCATCAAACCTTATGCATAGTTTCCCTCTCCTCTCTCTCTGTCTCTGTCTCTCTCTTTCTCTCTTTCACACACACATACACACACACACACACACACACACACACACACACACACACACACACACA
>CAJQZJ010031536.1:3347272-3369023 GCA_907164525.1 Lophiomys imhausi
ACACACACACACACACACACACACACACACACACACACACACACACATACACACACCAAACTAACAAACAAAAATACTTTTCTTCCCCCAGTAACTAACAAGTACCAATAATTTCCTAACTTCATAACTATAGAGTTACTTGCTTATCCATGTTTATTGTTGCTATGTTAACAAAAGCTTGGAAGTATAAACAACTGACCATGTTGTATAATAGGATGACAGGGTGGTGCACTATGACTGGCCTGTGCCATGGTGTGTGTGTGTGTGTGTGCCCTTGAGGAATCATGCCATGAAAAAGATCTACTATAAAGGATGTTTATTTAAGGAAAGGAATATGGTTAAGTGTCTAGAATGGGGGGAGATCCATGGAGGCAAAGAATACCAGCAAGAGAAAGAGAGGGAAGTTGGAAGAGAGAGAGAGAGAGAGAGAGAGAGACAGAGAGAGACAGAGAGAAACACAGAGATGACAGAGAGAGATAAAGGGAGAGAAGAGAAAGAGGGCATAGGGACAGAGGAACTTTGGAACTGAGAGAGAGAGCGAGATCAAGAGGCAGGAGGGTCTTGTTGTCAGTACACATCTGTTGGCAACTGTTGATGTAAAAGTTACTATGAGATTGCCTGTAAACTAACAGCCGAGATTTCAATCAACTGATGAATGGATATAAAAATGTGGTACATTTGCAAAGTGGATTACTACTCAACTATATATATTGTATTCTTTGAACTGATCATAATAAATAGAAACCTTTATAATTTATTAGTTATTGCATTCAAAGTAGAATGCAAATTATTACTAAGATTACATTAGCAGTCTACTTTTATAATATTCTTCTATATGTTATGAAAATAGTGATTTTTTAAATGGGGATTAAGAATTTATTATGAAGTAGTTATGTCAATGCTTTCAGAACATGTAAATGATACTGAAGTTTCTTAAGGAAAGTCAACAGGCACTTTCTTAGAAAATAGATTCCTAATTTCAATGTAAATCTATTAATGTTAGATTTGGGGCTACAACCTAATCGGAAATGTCACATTCAGGAACACTTTCCATCCCTAATCTTCACAGCCACTGTCAATGAAAAAACAGCCCCTTTGCCACTTCAAGAGCCTGTCTCTTAAACTGTGACAATCTAACAGAATACCCAGTTGCCAGGACTCCAGGATAATAAAAACACCAAATTCTTTCTCCATGAATGTTAAAAACCCTAGACTGCCAGACTTCAAAACATCAGAAGGCCAATAATGGCACCTTCTCTAGCCATGAGATGGGTACAACTTAAGTAAATGTGCCCTTCTTTCTCATTTCTCTTTCATTCTTTATGTTATTCATTAGTAAGATTCCAGATTCCTTCCTGGCAGTGAAAGATGCCCTGCTCCTCCCTTGTCAAGCTTAATGGAATAACAGAAAACTTGAGTACAGAGTGGTATTGTAGAGTCTTCTTCAACTACATTGCATGAGATCACTCCCTTCCTCTGAATACTATTGGGCAGGACTCTGAGTTTTTAAATTGGGCCACAACTTTTGTGAAAGCCAGAGTGTCCATGGTGTGTAGTTAGTTCATCTGTCCCTCCATGACATTAAAAATCTTCTAATAACTCTTCCCCAAATGACACTTTTACTGAAGTTCCTCTTGAAAATCAGCAATACTGGCAATATTAAGCATTGGCTTGACCAACAATAGCTACATGGACCATAGTTTTTTTTTTTAAGGAATCAGAGATAGAATTATGGTTGCTATGGAGCTCAGAGTTGGAGTTAGATAATTCAATTCTCCAAATGATTCTGTTATATTATGTATCAACTTTTCAGTTTTTTTTAATCCTTACAAATTTAACTTGTAGCCCTAGTTATTGTCAAGTTTCTTTCCTTGCTACACTAGAAAGTAGAGTTGTTGTTTCATCAAATTTGCTTCTAGAGTAGGTTCTAGAGCCTCTGAGAACATTATGGCAGTGCTTTGTCACAAGAGTACCAATCCCTAGTGGCAAGCCTTAAAGAGAAAGGAATCACACAACTTTACAACTTCTAGGGTCTTGAATCAGGACTCATTTGAGAAGCTGCATGCTCCAGGTATGTGCTGGGTTCCTCTCTCTCATAGATTATCCTTATAGTTATGATTTTATTTCCAATTTGTTTCTTGTGCAATCCAGTTGCCATCATGGTTTAAAGTGATTATATAATTTTGTAGAAATATTATATGGTTTATTTGGACACACACTAATGAACTGTGTGTACAAACTAAAACTTGTACAGCAAGATGTATTTTGTGGATTAGTGAGATTCTGAATTCAATTCTCAGCATGAGTCCAAATAATCACTTTACTAGAGTGGTGAATGAATGAAAGGATAACCAGACACACACAGAAAAATTTGGATGGGATGGAATTGTCTAGGCTGTCTTAGGGAGAAGCCCCATTACCCTGGAAGCTCAAGATGGTTACATGCCATTGAACAAGGAGGTAGTATTATCACATACAGATAAAGAGACAGAGTTATTATATACAACTGAACAAGAAAGCAGGTTTAGTTAATATTGATAGAAGCTGTCTCTGTAGGGGAACTGTCTTCATGCCATACAATCTGGGAAAGAAAGCTATGATGACATTATCTTCATTTGCTGTCAACATTTGTAGAAAGTGTTTACCTTTCCTTGAACCTCACCTAAGCCCTCTGACCATGACTGTTTGTATAAAGGACATCACCTACACTGTGAAAAGCTCATAATTTTCATATCCTTATATTCACATCTTAAGGACCAAATATCCTTATCTCAAGATATCCAGAAGTAGTTATCAATCTGTTCAAATAGATGGTAATATGTGTTTGTGTTTGATATAGATGCCAAAATATCACTTGTTTTATCTCCTATCTTATTTACCCATCAGATGATATCTTTTACCTATTCTATTTCAATATTTAAACCTCCACAATTAAATTTGACCTATTCTCTTTCCAGAATTATTCTTACTTTGTTATCTTGTTATTTTTATGAATTTTTGTTTTTATACTATTTTTATTTTTTGCAGTTGTTGTTACTTTACTGACTCTTAATTAGGTATGAATAGAAGTAAATAAGTGGGTGGTGAAATTATCCTTTACAGATGCCAATATTATTTTTATTTAATTGGAAAATTCTTTTGTATGTATTAACATAATAATCTCTCACTCAATACATTCTAAAGAATCACCACAAGAAAAGAGCCATTTTTTTTCCTGGAACCATTTTCTGCATTGCTAGTTAGTGCAGATTTTATCAAATGCATTAATTGATAAATGTTTCAATGTATGTTTTTGTAAGACTATATAATGTGTACATTTAGAACACATTCAACTTCTATTTCTATTTTCTGTACACTGTGTTATTCCTGTTCATAAGTATGGTTTTCTAAAATTAATTACTTTACTCAATATAAAATATCTAGGAAAAGTCAGAGAACAAGTTTATAGGTAGAGTGCAGACTTCAAAATATGTCTTTGTATCAAATGCAAGATGATTTCAACTGATGACCAATTCAACCCTGGAATTTCAATTTTACAAAATTAATACATTATTTAATAATATATTTGTACAAATGTAAACTTTCTGTACTTATTATTTAATAATGGGAATTATGTGAATGAAGATACATGTGATAGGATTGACAGAAAAAGAGAATTATTTAGTAATCAATTCCCAATCTGATCATTCCTGAATAAATTGTCATTCATGTAAATCTTTGTTTTAGACATCTCATTTTGCCTCTTAACATATCTGTCAGATTCATTATGTAACTGTGTATGGTACATGAAACTTCAAATTAATTAATTAATGTAGTTATTAGTAAGTATAAACTGCAAGATTAGGCTGGCGGAGTAGAGAGAGTGTCTGTGTGTGCCCAGAGTTCCTGTGCTGATCTGAGGAAGTCCTGCCCAGCTAATTGGCCATAAGTGACTTTTATTAACCAATCAAGAGAATGCCTCAGAAGAGGCAGTAACCAGATCTCAGCATTGAATTCAATGTATCAGAAACAATATTAGACCTTCCCTCAACAGGTACATAAGTTGCATAAATGGAAATGTATAATTTCAGTTTTGTAGACATTTTTCTATAAATATTTTTGTATGATATCAGAAAATAATAAGGAAAATTATTCTTCCTTTTCTAAGATATTGATTTATTCATATTTTATTAAATTTAATTATATAAATTGTGTGTAGATGTGTATTAATATTTATCTATGCATGAATGCATGTATGCACAGAATACCTTGAGCATTTTACCTTAAGATATTGTTCAATTTGTTAGTAAAATGGACTCCCTCATTGGCCTGGAATTTGAAGCTAGTCTCACTGGCCACCAAACCCCGGTGATCTGCCTGTGTCTATCTCCCCATCCATGTGATTATAAATGTATATCACTATTTTTTATTCATTCTTTGGTTGAAGGACATCTGTATTGTTTCCAGCTTCTGGAAATTATAAATAAAGCTGTTATGAACATGGATGACCCAATGTCCTTGTGGTTTGGTGGAGAATCTTTTGGGTATATGCTCAGGAGTAGTATTGCTGAGTCTTGAGGTAAAACTGTTCCTAATTTTCTGAAATATCACCAGATGGATTTCTAAAATGGCTGTGCAAATTTTCACAACAAACAGCAATGGAGAAGTGTTCTCCTTTTTCTACATCCTTGCCAGCATGGGCTGTCATGTGAGTTTTTGTTCTTGACTAAGGATGTTGAGCATTTCTTCAAATACAACACTGCCATTAATGATTCCTCTGTAGTGAATTCCTGGTTTATCTCTGAACCTCATTTATTTTTTAATCAATTTATTTTTTTCAAGTTACATCTCTATCAAACTTCCTTCCCTCTTGCCCTCAGGGTCCCACCCTCCCTGCCTCTTCCCCATCTCTATCTTATCCTTCTACTTGGATGAGGGAAGTCCCCACTTATCAACCCTCTTCAGTTCATCAGTCACATGAGGGCTAAGAGCTTCCTCTTGTACTGGGACTGGATATGGCAGCCTAGCCAGGGTAAGATGCTCCCCTAACAAGCAATAGAGTTCATGGCTCGGTACTAGATGGGGATTTTTGTAAGATAGTTATGCTAGGTTCCTGTCTGCTTGGGTCTGTGGGTTGTTGGATGGTTGCCCTGTGCTATATGTTTATAAATGAGTACATACCATGTGTATCTTTCTGAATCTGTGTTAGCTCACTCAGGATAAACTTTTCTAGTTCTGTCCATTTGGTTAAATTGCATTTCTTTGTTTCTGATAGCTGAGCAGTATCCCATTGTGTAAATGTACCACAGATATTTTATCCATTATTCAGTTGTAGGACCTAGGAGTTGTTTCCAGTTTCTGGCCATTATGAATAACACTGCTATGAACAAGTTGAGAATATGTCCTTGTGGTTCGGTGGAAAATCTTTTGGATATATGCCTAGGAGTGATATGACTGTTTCTTGAGGTAGAACTCTTCTCAATTTTCTAAGATATCAGAAGATTGGTTTCCAAAGTGGTTGTACAAGTTTTCAATTTTTTTTTTGTTGGTGCTTAGTTCCTTGAGCTCTTTATATGTTTTGAATATACTACTTAGCTATCAAAAACAAGGGAATTATGCAATTTGTAGCCAAATGGATGGAGCTATAAAAGCTCATCTGGAGTGAGCTAACCCATATCCAGAAAGATATACATGGTATGTACTCACTTATAAGTGGATATTAACCATGTAGTACAGGATAACCATCCTACAACCCATAGGTCCAAGAAGACAGGTACCTTGCATAACAATCCTATGAGAAACTTCACCTAGCAGCAGATAGAAACAATACTGAGACACAGAGCCAAACACTAGATAGATCTTTGGGAGTTGTGAATAAGAGAGGGATGAGAAATAGATAAACCTGGAGGTGACAAGAACAACACATGAAAAGCAACAGAACCATACAACCTAGGCCCTGAGAAGGTTACAGAGACTGAAACACCAAATAGAAAAAAATTTAAAAGCATATATAGACTGGACCTATGCCACCTACACATATATAGATAATAAGCAGCTTTTGAAGAAAGAAACTGAAGAAAATATCAGAAGATGGAAAAATCTCCCATGTTCATGGATCCATAGGATTAACATAGTAAAAATGTCCATCTTACAGGTTCAAAACAATTCCCGTCAAAATCATGACACATTTTTTAGCAGACATTGAAAGAACAATTTTCAATTTCATATGGAAAAAAAAACATAAAATGCAGGATAGAGAAAACACTCCTGTTTAATAAAAGAATCTCTACAGGTATCACCATCCCTGACTTCAAGATATGCAACAATGGAATAGTACTAAAATCCACATGGTATTGCATAAAAACAAACAGGTTGATCAATGGAATTGAATGGAAGACCCAGAAAAAAAAAAACCCACACATCTATGGAAACTTGATTTTTGATAAAGATGTCAAAATCATACAATGGAAAAATGATAGCATTTTCAATAAATGTTGCTGGTCTAACAGGATGTTTGCATGTAGAAAAATGCAAATAAATCCACATTTATCAACCAGCACAAAACTCAAGTTAAAATGGATCAAATATCTCAACATAAAAATTGGTACACTAAATCTAATAAAAGAGAAAGTGGGGGAAAGTCTTGAACTCATTTGCACAGGTGACAACTTCCTGAACAGAACACCAACAGCTCAGGACCTAAGACCAACAATCAATAAATGGCACCTCAAGAAACTGAAAAGCTTCTGTAAGGCAAAAGTCACTGTCATTAGAACAAAACAGCAGCCCACAGATTGGGAAAAGATCTTCATTAGCTAAACATCCAACAGAGGGCTAATATCTGTCAGAATGGCCAAGATCTAGACTCGAGTGACTGCACATGCTGGGGAGGATATGGAGAAATTGGAACATTCTTCCATTGCTGATGAGAGCACCAATATGTACAACCACTTCAAAAATCAGTCTGGCACTTTCTCAAAAATTGGAAATAGTTATACCACAAGACCCAGCTATACCACTCCTGAGCATATACCCAAAATATTTTTCACCAAACCACAAGGACATTTCTTCAAATATGATCATAGCTGCTTTATTTGTAATAGCCAGAAATTCTTGATATAATAATATTGATATTTATTATTCCTTTATTAAGTTTATTCTACACATTAAATTATAACATTAAAAATGTAATCACTTGTATGTGTGTATATATGTGTGTTTGTGACAACAATCTATGGAGATCAGATGACAACTTTTGTGGAATTATTTTTTTTTTCCTTTCACAATGTGAAAGAGATTGAACCCAGATTGTCAGGCTCAGTGTCAACTTCTTTCCACGCTGAGCCATCTCCCTTCCTGTAAAAGTAAATTTATTTGTAAATGTTTTCATTGTATTCTGCAAGATTCCCTTGTTTTCATTTTCTTATCTTTTGTTTTGCTCCATTTTAGTTTATTTACAATATTACATTTGATAATTAATATTATTTTCAGAAACTTGAGTGATATAAAACAATCTAAAAAAATGCACACAATACAATTATATCCTCTACTATATGGTTTGCATGACATGATACATATTTTGATATATTACTCTGCCATACAGAAATGTTGCATTTAATGATGAATAAGGGAGGTTTTTAACCATGTATATCAATAAACAAATATGGTGTATTTGTTAGATGATGTGTAGATACATGTTAAGGTGAAAAATCATGTTAAATTTTCTGTTTGTAGGAAAAAGCTCATATATCTCTCTTGTCCGTGAAAACTACCTTAATGTCACCATCTACCAAAGTTATCAAATAGCCTCTGATTACATAAATTATATCCTTTATATGAAGTCATGCTTTCTAGTAAAAATAAGATAAATAAATTGTCTATTTTCTGTTCACAAATATCAGCTGTTAATGGATAGATTATGTGCTTTAGTTTGATCCCTCATCAGATCATGCAAGTTATGATACTCCTCTTTGATACAGCAGAATAGTTTATGTTGGTTGTATAGTTTCCAGTTTGTCCATGGTTTAAATGGAAAATGAAAAGAATATCTAGCTGAGAGTTTTCCCAGGGTATGTAAGTGAGTAGTTTTTCATCAGCATAATTTACTCCTAAACCTCATATTCATGTAACATTGTTCGGGAAGGTCTAATAACATTGCTTCTAATAGGCTAATTTCAATGCTGAGACCTGGTTTCTGCCTCTTCTGAGACATTCTTTTGTTTGGTTAATAAAAGTCGTGGACAACCAATTAGCTGGGCAGAAAGAGTATAGGAAGGCAGGACTTCCTGAGATTAGAACAGCAACCCTGTCTTTTACACAGAGTATTTGTTCATTCTATCAGGAGACACAGAAGCAGATAGACGTGTTTGAGAATGCTGGAAGGTAATCACAGGCACATGGCAGTTTGGGATTAGATGATTCATGTTAACTTGGAGTAGCTAATTGAAAGTCTGTCCAACTACAGGTTAAGCATTGAAACATTAAAAGGTCTTGGTGTATTTAACTATTGGGGAAAGGACTGTAGCAATTTATAAGCAGTCAGTCCAAGCGATCCAGGGCTGATGGACTCCCATCGAACTCCATTGAATCTCCTGCCACCAGTAATTCTATTGGCCTAATATAACAACTTATATTAGTTAACAGAATTTAATTTACAGGTGGTGTAGGCCACCATTGGTCCAAAGCTTTTTCCCTGGACAAATCATACTGCCAGTTAAGGTGGGCCAGGCCACCAGCTGCTCCACCAGCCTAATCTTACAGTTTATAATTATTAATAAATACAATTGATAATTAAATTGCAGTTACATAACATTTCAGTTTCGGGAGCTGATCATAACATAAATTTGGCTAAGGACCAGAGGAACAGCAAACGGGAATCACTTTGATGACAATACAGAATTAAGGCCAAATCTTTTGCCTAAAATAATTTTTATATTGAGTCTCTTGCAATATAGAAAATGGTACCTGGAGTGGAGGTGCCTTTAATCCCAACACTTGGGAGGCAGAGGCAGGCAGGTAAATGATGTCTGTGAGTCCAAAGCCAGCCTGGTATACAGAGTGAGTTCTAGGATAGCCAAGTCTACAAGAGAAACCCTGTCTCCAAAAAAACAAACAAACAAACCTAGGAATATAGAAAATGGAAAGTAAGTGTTCTTTTAATCCCTTACATTGATTCCATAGGAATATTAGCAAGAAGAGTGTTCTGATTGTTCAACCCTAGTTGGAGCTAATCAGACACCCACTTCATATGTCACTTTGATGCCTTCTATTTCCAGAAACATGTGTTAACACATTGAAGGAGTGGGATGGGTGGGAGAGGTAGGAGAGGGTTTGAGGGTGGAACTGGGAGGAGTGGAAAGAAGGCACTATGATGGAGATGTAACTTGATATAATAAATAACATTATAATAAAAAAGCACCCTATAGATCCTTCTTCTGCTTATGTTGAAACTTGCCATCACACCAAAAACTTGGGCATAAAAATCTCAATTATAGGGCCTGCAAAGATTGCTCAGCAGTTAAAAGCACATACTGCTCTACTAGAGTACATGCTGCATGGTGTGTTGAAGCTGTTTATAATTCAATTTCCAGGAAATCCAATGTCCTCTATATTCTATGGACACTGCACACACATCTGGAGCCCAGAAATACACCAGGCAAGCATTAATAGATATAAGCAATGAAACTATATTTTTAAATTTCCATGATAAAATATTAACTGTTAAAATAATTAACTATTTAGGTAATAATATATAGATTGGAGTACTTCTTGTAATGTAATTAGGTGTGTGTTCTATGAAAACATACTCCAGAACCCTCTTGGGAACATGTGCTGACTATCTTAGAAGCTGAATTAATATGAATTTAACATTTAATCCAATGCTTCCTCTTCTATAAGCATATTATGACTGTAAACAAAATTATTTAACATAAAATATGTTTCATGTCTATCCATAGTGATATATAATTAGAAATAGTGGGATAGTAATGAAAGTGAGAAGGATTTCTGTTTTTTATTTATTTTTGAAAAAATTGATACATGTAAAAATGTATATTGGTCATATCCACCTCTCACCCTTCAATTATAATTCCTCCCAAGACTCCAAATCATATCTCCATTTCTACTTCATGTCTTCCTTTTATAATCATTTCTTTAATCCACTGAGTCCAATTACTCCTGATATGTGGTACAGGGCTGTCCACAGACAAATGAGATTATAAACATGGTCACATTGTTGAAGAAACACTACTCTCCTTCTCTTGCATTCACACCAGCCATTTTCAGATTTTTCAGATTGGCCGCACTGACTACTTCTTTATTACAAATGACCAATATACATTTTACATGTATCCCTATCTGCTCTATCAGTCTATGATTTTGTATTTAGTTTTAAGGCAAGTACGTTTATCTACAAAATACATGTTTCCTATACCTAAGGCTCAGGGAACATTGAGGAAAAGGGGGTGGAAAGATTATAATAGAAAGGGAATGAGTGAATTTGCTGTGAGGTTCTGTCTCTGAGTAATTTCAGGAGCTACAACAAAATGTCTCACCAATGTGACTGCTTAAATGCAAGCTGAAGAAGGACAACAAAAATGGGCATACCAAAGTGGATGTGGAAAAGCCCACTATGCCTCAACACTACCAGAAGGGTGGTGACCTAAGAAATGTCAAGAGAAGGAGAAGTGATCTTTCCCAGGGAAGAACACACTGGTTAGTTTAGTTATCCAGTCCAAAATGGTCAGTCATAAAACATGCAAACATGTAATATTTTACAGACTGAGGGGTTATATTTAGGTATATGCATTTATATATATATATACATAATATATATATATATATATATATATACATGTATACATGCAGTATCAATTAACAAGAAAAGTTGGGCATGAATTTGAGAAAGAGCAAGAAAGGATATATGGGAAGGGTTTTGGATAGCAAGGGGAAGAGAAAAATAATTTTATCATATTAGAATCTCAAATTTTAAAATAGAAGTTAGTGGAGTTGCCTTTTTCTATAAATTCATCCTGGGGACATTTTGAATTTTGACATTATACATCAGTAATATACATACACTATGAAAAGCTATACATGTGCATTATTTCATAAAGGCATCTAAACTCAATATCTATTATTTGATTTTTGTTTCTAGCACTTGTTGCATTTTCCATGAAAGATCTACATCTACAATTCTTACTTCAGACTCTTCCATGATGGTCGAAAAGTTTTCTTTTTTTTTTTCCAAAGTCCATTATTGAGTTCTGTCATTTCTTTTCGAAAATTTGATTATTCACATTCAGCTTTTGTTTAATGTTAATATCTCCATTACTTTTATACAATAAGTGCAGGTATCTGATATTATCACATGTAACAGTGAAAAGTTCTGATTTTTTTCAACGGTCAAATAATATCAAAATATTAACTCTTAAAATTTCTGGTTTGCCTACTACTATGGTCATGATGTCTAAACAGAACATTTATGAAAGAGAAAAAAGGAAGATATCTAGATTATCCAGGGAGAAAGTTTGTTCTCATTTACAAACCACGTGATCTTATGTATAGAAATCATGAAAACAGTCATAGAACTGTAAGTAATAATAAATAAAAACAATACAGTTATATGAATTAAAGGCCACATTCCTTTCTACCTGAAGACAGAACAACTAGGATGAGAAAATCCACATAAATGGGATTAATCTGTGAGGTTTTTTTTTTTTCCCATTGAAAGAAAAGAGCCAATTAAAAAAGTGAAAGAAAAAAAAAAAACAGTGTTTGGAACAAGATGTAGAGAGCTGCGATGTGCCGCGCCTTAAAGATGGCGCCGGTTTCCGCCTTCCACCAGCCCGACGGTGAGCGCTCTCAGTGGTAAACAAGTCCATATTTGGCAAAGACCGCTGATCTGGCTTGCTTCCGCATATGTGGGCCTCTAAGATAGCACCACGTGGCTTTACTTGATTGGCTGTTCATATAGTATTTAGCCTGTGGGTTGGGTCTGCCCGGGCATTCGGAAGACTGTTTTCAAGGGACCTGAATAAACTGCTGGAGAAGAGCTTTTGTGAGTTGCGTCATCCTTGCTAGTCGAGGGGGACGCGACAACAAGATAAAATATTTGTAACCTGTCCCTGTAGTAAGAGGTCGATATCCAAACCATAAGATAAACTCTGGATAACAATTAAAGGGCTATCTGAAGAGTGGAAAGTAGAGTGACAAGCTCAAAAGCAGTCATACAAATTAGCCACGTAGTGTGTGAAAACATTTCATGCTGCCACCCTTTCCAAAGTAAGAATCTCTCACTTTAGCCCAGTGACAATGGCTGCTGAAATGTCAGGTTTGGTAAGTGCTGATAATGATATAAAAGCACAATATTGTCAACTACAGTGTTTAGAGGGGTTGTAAATTATTATAACTCTTATGGAAACTTTCACAGATTTCTTCAAAAGAGTGAAGAATAGGCTACACAACCATCAATATTACTCAGGAAAGGGACCAGAGATAATGATATCAGCATATTTTTTTTCACTCACTTTCTCCTTTTTATTAAGCATGGCAATTAATCTACTCTTTACAAATGCCTCACAGACATTCCCAGAGATTTGTTTCGAAGGCAATTCGAGATCCTCTCAAATATGGCAATTAACCTAAACCATCAAACTAAGTCAGAACTTATCCATTGGGTTGGGATCCCTTGAAGCTGACCCAGAAAGAAGAATTTGTATATATGTGATTTCCTAAGGAATTGTGCTCAAGAGAGATTGTGAGGGACTTGGGGAAGTAGGACAAAGGAGAGTATCATTTCAAGTGAAGTTTTGGAGAGTACTTCAAACTGACCCTAAAGGAGAATCATGGAGTAAGTTACTTCTCAACTATTCTTGTGCCGTGAAGAGTAGTACTTTATAAAGTATTGCTATTCTTATTTCAGCATGATTCACAAGAACAAGGGGATGGATTTAACATCCAGGTGTGGGGCACACTCCTGTGATCTCATGTTAGGTAGACTGGTGGTGAGGGTCATGATACCTCACTAGAACTCATGTTAAGTTTAAGGCAAGATTAGAAAAATTAGACTTCTTTTGAAACGTTTAATAAAAGGCCTAGAGATGTTCAAAGGTTCAATGGTAAGACACTATACCAACATTCATAAAGTCCATAAATATAGTTCTAGTACTAAATTAAAACAAGCAAACAACCTATTGGCCCAGTAGATGTTCCAATGTGTGAAGAGAAATTGGGGACTGTCCAGGCAGCCAGTTGTCTGTCATTTCTTAGTTTTGGAAGCTGCTGACTCTGCACTTCCTGTAAAATAAGATATATTTATCCTTCTAAGGTCTCTGATATGGTTGAAGACTAGATAGTTATAGTCTCACAGTTACATTTCAAGTTGTTTAGGAATTAAAAGGATTTTCTAGGTCTAAAAACATTTTTTTAGTTGGTAACGCAAGTTAGGATGGAAAATGAGCTTGGTATAGAACTTTAAATTCATGGAGATAGATAAATAATAGAATATTAATATCAGTTGCCAAATATGTATGGACTGGATATTGGGAATGTATGTTATATCTTATAATTTTCATAATTGTGGCCTAATTATTCAAAAAAGTATGAGTTCTGGGGAGAAGGGGAGAGTGGGAGGATGTGACCTGGAGGGGTGGAGTGAAGGGACTGTGATGGAGATATAACTTGAAGTAATAAATAAACATGAAAAGTTTTAAAAAACAAGTAAACAAGGAATGATCTCTATTTTCCTTGTCTAATAAATAGGTTATAAAAATGTGGTATATATACACAAGTGAACACCGCTCAGACATGACAAAATAAGTACAACTGGTTATCATTGTGTTAAATGAAATAAGCCAGAAACAGTGAGATAGTTCTGAATGCACAGCAGTTTTAAAAAACCTTAGTATGATAGAAGTTGAGAGTATGTTTGGAGATTCCAGGGTCTGGACACTGGATGGGGATAGTGTGTGTGTTTGTGTGCTATTTTTCACACTGATAAAAATTTAAAAAAATTCTAATTTAAATGGTAGGAAAATATTCAAAAATGTATTGGATAGATGACAAAAATTAGTAATACAATATATATTTAAGCTTAATCATTGATTTATGAGAGGCTGGACAGACGTCTCAGTTGGAAAACTGTTTGGCACACAACCAAGAGAACTTGAGTTTAAACACCAAATTTTATGGTTGTACCACCTGTAATTCCAGCTCTAAGGCGGCAGATGCCTAAGGCAGACTGGCTGGCTAGTCAGCTGAAGGAGGAAATTAATGAAAGCCCATGAATCAAAAAACTAAGAGCCCAAAGACCCCTGACATCAATGTCTGTTCTTCACATGCATACACACATGTAAGAACCTGTACTTGCAAACACATCAACACAAAAAAAATTATGATTCATGTCTCAAAAAAACGTATGTGATAGCTGTTGCACTAGAATGACTTAGTCACTCTGTAATGCATGTGTATTTTAGTGCATAATACTGTACATAGTGAATACACAAAATTCATAACATAATATAGACACAGGATTTAAAGTATTTATAGTGAATATAGAAAATTCAAAAGATTAAATAGGCACAGGATTTGAACATATTTTTAATATCTTCATTTGCTTATATTTGTAATTCTCAAAAATGTAATATGAGTAATGTTTCTTTCCTAAATGGAATATGTGCATACAGATAATCTTTATCTGAATGGAAAAAGTTTAATAAGAAAAATGGTGATGGGATGCCTAATTTCATTAATTTGCTTAAAGCAGAGGTTTAATAGGGCACCCGATTATAATGGAGCTATTAATAGTGGATGAAGTTGACATGGGCATAGAAATTAAACCTTCTGAAAAATGTATAAGACAGAGGTCACATTTTTTGCTCAAAAGATATAGATGGAAAAGCAAGGAGTATTTAGGATTTACTCCTCCTGCCTCCAGCATGTAGTGGTAGGGAAGGGAGGGGGTTGATCAAAATATGTGTGTAAAATGCTTATTCAGTGTGATAAGAGTGAAAAGCACATTTTTTGGACAAAAGCAGTATCTCCAAATAAGAAAAAATAACACTTAGGTGAGTGATAATCAATAAAATCTAAAGAAAGATGTGTTTCAGAAAGAATGACTTGTTCATCGTGTCATGTGCTAGTGTGGCCAAAGAGAAAGATCACCTTTGGCTGACCACAAGTGCTTGAAAATGATCATGATTTGTGAGACCATTAGTGGATATTTCAGCTTTTTTGTGACTTAGGTGGAACATCTTGAGAATAGGTGATATGGAGGTACAAAATTACTTTATCTAGACTTTGTGATAAGATTTGACATGAAAAGCAATAACAAAATGAGACTATAGCCAAGATTTACAATCATTCAAAAGTCTACTGTTTTACTAGGTGAGCTGGAAATATTGATTTTTGTTATGTGCTGATTGGGGAAAAATAGATAATTAGTTCAAATGATGATAAGAGATGAGCTGTGAAAAATAAATGTAATGCCTAAATTCAATTCCTAGATGGTAGTTCTAACTGAGTACTGGGTGAGATTCTCTCTGTGTATAGATGCCTATAGGCTGGGTCTATACCTGATTTACCTATAGGAAATGATGTCAGTTCATCAACTGAGAGTCACAAATGTTATATTCTTCTACAGAAGAGAAAATGTATTCTATATGCTGTGTTTTGGAGATTCTAAAGACATTTAGAGTAATAATTTGTGAATCTTGCCACAGATTTGAGATTAATCCAACTCCTACAGTTTGACGGCCATTAATTATTTGTATAGCATAGATTCGGAAAGAAGCCAGCCTGGTTTGCTAAAGTCTATGCAACCAAGAAGAATAATCAAAGGAATGGAAGTGCTAATCAAATCAAATGAAATCAATTCAGTAAGTTGATGGATGGAAAAAACATAAAGTAAATGAGGAAATACAAAAAAAAAGTATGATATGCTTACCTCTTGTTCTGTTTCTAGCAATATTCATGATTTCAGTGATCAGTGCACCTTCATGCTTTATCTTTTCCACCGTGAGTGGCATTGACTCTAAACTTAAGTGATCCATGACTTCTAGTAAAGTTTTAGAAGTTTACTTAGATAATATTCATGACATTTTGGTAGTGACATGAATTTAAATGACAGTTGTAAAGTATGGTAACTTTGGATAAATATAGCAACTTCAGCAAGTCTATAGAAAATTTTGATGTTTTACATTTTCACTTAATACAATGATGCTTCATTTGTTCACTGTGGTAAGTTGTTCATAATTGAATATTCTTTTATTTTTATTTTTCATGCCCTTCCAACATATAAGTAAATTTCTTTTTAAATATTCTTTCCCTACTATTACATTTGTGTCCAAAACTTATCTCAGCATAACCTGCATTCATATCAAAGAGAAAATTTGACTTAAAGTGTTAAGAATAGTGGATTGTGATATATATATATACATATTTACTAGTCACTAATTTCTACAAATCAGGAGGAATCAAGTAGTATGTGGATATTGCTAGGGTATAAAAATTATATTTCATTGGAAGATAATTTCAAATATTTCACCTATCAGAAGGCTTTGGAAAACAGATATACTGAGTTGCTTGATTATGTGTGTCAGGAAAATTTGATTAGAAATACTAATTAGGTTACTGAAAAGTACAAATTAATTAATTAATGTAGTTATTAGTAAGTATAAACTGTAAGATTAAGCCAGTGGAGTAGCTGGTGGCTTGGCAGAGGAGCAGGCGGCCTGGCCCGAGTGCCTGAACCGGTCGCCTAACTTATCCTGGAGAAAGAGCCCCGGGACCAAGGGTGGCCTACACCACCTGTAATCTAAACTCTGTTAATTAATATAAGTTGTTATATTAGGCCAGTAGAATTACCAGCAGCTTGGTGGGAGATTCGCCTGGGCTCAAGGGGAGTCTGAGAGTCTGGAAGTCCAACGACCAGGACTGCTTGGACTGAGGGCCTATAATCCGCCACAGTCTTTTCCCCAATAATTAAACGCACCAAGACCTTCAATGTTTTAATGCTTAGCCCTTAGCTGGGCAAACTCTCAATTAGCTACTCTAAATTAACCAGGATCAGATTACCTAATCCCAAACCACCATGTGCCTGTGAGTACCTTCCAGCTTTCTCCAGACGTCTGTCTCTTTCTGTGTCTCCCCGCGGAAAGAGAAAGAGTCTCTGTGTGTGCCGAGTTTCTGCTCTGATCTCAGGAAGTCCCGCCTTCCTATACTCTTTCTGCCCAGCTAATTGGCCATAAGCGACTTTTATTAACCAATCAAGAGAATGCATCAGAAGGGGCGGTAACCAGATCTCAGCATTGAATTCAATGTATCAGAAACAATATTAGACCTTCCCTCAACAGCTTACCTGTATAGTTGCTAAAGTTTTGCAGGATATATAAGCAAAAATCATGATGAAACACTGGTATGACAGGAAATTTCTTTGAGATATAAAACTTACAGCCATTGCTTCTCAAAATTAAGGCATCTGAGGCTCATAAACTCCTTGAAGTCTGTCAGAACAATTAATAAAGATATTCCTCTCATTTTATGCCTAAATAATTTGAATGTTAGTTAAAACCCTTCTATTTAATGTTACAAAAAGCCAATATCTAAAAGAAACAATATACTTTTAGGAACAGTTGAATGCTTCCACATGTTCAGGCACCATTGCTGTTGAGATTTACTCAAAGCCACTAGAATGTATAAAGAATGACATACTGAGTATGTTTCGAGTGTCTGAAAGAAGATTGTGGATAGCAATTTAATGTGAGAGGAAAAGTAAAAATTCTAAGGATTCTGGCCTTACCAAGTAATTACACATGGGTGTGTTATTTGAGTCATAAATAATGAGTTTTAATAGTGAGGAGAACACTCAGTTTCTTTCTAGAAAACATAGAAGTCTGGTATGAGATCCTATTGGATTGTGACCATTATCCTTTGATTGTTTTGTTTTAGTTTTTCAACTTGTATAGTGTAGAAGAGATAACATTGTGTAGGTTAATTCGTGCTGCAAAAATATTGAACACCATCAAATGTAGTCAGAAAGAATAATTAACTACATTGTCATATGCTAAAATTTAGACTAAAAAACTTTCTGATAAGAGAAATAAGTGCCATTTAATTTATTAATTTCATATTAGTCTTTTCTCTTTGATATTAGGATGTCTCTTGCTTGACACTGAGAAGTTGAACAAACCATCACATCAAAAGTACAGTGCTATTGGTCAAATTGATTGCTTATTAATGTTCCTCTTTTATATAATGTGATTAATCTCATGATAGGGATGCAAATAGTGCTTGTGTGCAATAGTCAAAAGAAATATCTGTAAGTCTCCTTCATTGTGGGATTGACCTTTTATAATTTGCATATCAGAGCATCATCCAGTATCCATAGCACATCTTTCATTCAGAATATTTACATGGTTTTAGTAAAACTTTACTAAGATTGAAAAAAAAAAAAACAAAAACAAAAACAAAAACCTCAATCCACAGTATTTGCTGGGGAGGATGTGAAGCAAGGGAACACTCCTCCATTACTAATGAGAGTGCCACCTTGTACAACAACTTTGGAAATCAATCTTGTGGTTTCTCAGAAAATTGGGAATAGTACTATCTCAAGACCCAGATATACTACTCCTGAGCATATACCCAAAAGTTATTCCACCATACCATAAGGATACTTGCTCCTCGATATTCATAGTGGCTTTATTCATAATAGCCACAAACTGGAAGCAAACCAGAGGTTCCTCAACCAAAGAATGGATAAAGAAAACGTGGTATATTTACAGAACAGAATACTACTCAACTATTAAAAACAACAACATCATGAAATTTCAGACAAATGGATTGAACTAGAAAAGATCATCCTTAGTGAGGTAATCCAGACCCAGAATGTGGTATATACTAACTTATAAGTGGACATTAGACATTAAGTACAGAATAATCATGCTACAAACCACAAACTCAAAAAAAGTAACTAACAAGGAAGGTCCAAGGGAGGATGCTTGAATCTCACTCAAAAGGGGGATATAAAATTGAAATCTGAAGTAGATGAAAGTGGGAAAATGGATGGGGGGAGAGGAACAGGGTAGAGATCAGAGATGGAGAGTGGGGGAAGGTCTGAGAGGGAAAACAGAAATTGGTGAGGGAGGACATCTCTGGGATGGAGGAGGTCCCCAGGAGTCTATCGTGGTAACCGTAACTGAGAATCCAGCAGTGGAAGATATGGAACCTGAAGTGACCTCCTTGTGTAGCTCTACAGTACTTCCAGTGGAGAGAGGAGGACACAATCCACCCATAAAACCTTCAATATAAAAATCTATCCTGACTACAAAATGTGCAAAGATAAAGATGGAGTGGAGAGTGAAGGAATGAACAATCAATGACTGAAACAATTTGAGACCCATCCCATGGGTTATGGACAATTCTTGACACTATTAATGAACCACTCTTATGATTGCAAACGGGAGTATAGCATAACTGTCTTCTGAGAGACTTCATACAGCAGCTGATGGAAACAGATGCCCACAGCTAAACATTAGGCAGAGAACAAGGAGTTTTGTGGAAGATGGGAGAAAGGATTAGAAGAGTGTTAAGGGTCAAGGACTCCACAAGAAGAACTACAGAGTTAACTAACCTGGGCCCATAGGGACTCACAGAGACTGAATCATCAACCAAAGAGAATGCATGGCTGGACTTAGGACCCCTATAAAAGTAGGAGATGTGCAGCTTAGTCTTCATGTGGGACACCTAACAATTGGAGCCAGGGCTTCCTATGACTCTGTTGTCTGCCTTTCTGTCCCTTTCCCCTAGCTGGACTGTCTTGTCTGGCTTCAGTTGAGGAAGAGGTGCTTAGTCCTGCTGTGACTTGATGTTCCAAGGTGGTTTAGTACCCATCCAGGGCCTTCCCTTCTATGAGACCAAGGATAAGGGAGAATAGAGGAAGGCCAGTTAGGATGGGACTGGGAGAAGAAGAGTGATGGTGGGGGACAGTGATAAGGATGTAAAGTGAATAAATTAATTAATGAATGAAAAAATGATGAAATTGCAAATTGAGAAACAATTATTACTCACTTGTACTAGTTACTTGAAAGAAAATGGAAAAACAACCATTTTTATTTGTCACTTGTTCTAATTATTTGAATAAAATATAAGTAAAATTTTATGTTTGTTTTTTCTTTCCCCATCTTGTTTATATGAATATTTTCGATATTGGCATGGAAAGAGTGTTGGATTTATCTATGTATAATTAACCAACATATTCAATGACCAAATCTTACAATGCTGAAAGTGTGAAATTAGTAAATTTACAACTCTTGGCAGTAATTGTATGCAAAGGTTTCACATGGAAAGCACAAGCAAATAATTGCACAAACAGACACAGAGAGACACAGACACACACACACACACACACACACACACACACACACAGAAAGAGAGAGAGAGAGAGAGAGAGAGAGAGAGAGAGGGAGAGGGAGAGAGAGAGAGAGAGAGATACACACATACTTTACCTTGTAGGGTTTTGTTTTGTTTTGTTTTAATTCACAAATCCAAACATAGAAATGCTGGGTCACTCCTGCACACCTCACAATCTGAAAGATTCACTCAGCCTGAAATTTCAATAACAGTTCAACTGATTTTCTTTGTGTGTGTGTGAGCTACAGAACAATTTTTGAGTTTCCTTTTGGGTGACTGTGTGAAGGAAGGACTTAGTTGTTCATTGACTGATGAATGGAGGTTATTTGGCCTTCCTGAGGGACATATGAAATTTGTAGGGATTTGGGCAGTCATTTCACATAGATTCTTCTGTAATCGTAAAAGGGTCTGTCTCATATACTCAGAGATTTGTCATCATTATATCAATCTCATACAATAGAATTTTTTTTTATTGTCTTCTTCGAAAACAATATTAAAAGTAATGGGATTCACTAGGGAGTTTCCTTCCCTCCCTGACCCTCACTTTTGCCCATTCTTGCTGTCTCCCATAGCTGACTTTGTGGTAGTCTGGCTCTTAAAGTCTCTTATGTTCCCTGAACCATAGATACAGTAGCTGTGTCATAGACATATCCATTGAGAATGAGTTTGTCAGGAATTGCTGATGTCTGGATTTTGTTCAGTTGTGATTTTCTGTGGTGGTCTGCATTTGCAGTAAGTTTTCATAAAAGGGATCAGCGACTATCTTTTCTAATAAGGTTGAAGGTGTCAGGTCTTGGCTTTGGTCTGTAGCACTGAAAATAACAATAACATAGTCTACATCACTGGGTTGATCAGTTAACATGTGTAATATGACCATATTTGATACTACAAGATTATCACTCTTGATAATTGGTTGACTGAAAATGATTGGTATTGTCTCTACAGCAGCAAGGGTTGCTGGAGGGAAAGGAATTGTATAAGCCATAGAACATGCTTCTCATCTTTATTCTCAGTGTGATCTCAGCATATCTTCTTTTCTCTGGAGGAATCTCCAGAGCCGAAAGAATTACAGCAGCATTTTCCTCTTCATTTTCTTTTACCTCTAAATAAAGCTAACATTCTTAAAAGAAAATGCCTTATAAAACAAATTTAGGCTTATGTTTAAATTGTGTTAATAGATGCTAATTGACAGATCTAAGTTTCAATAAAACACTAAAATTAAAAATTAGTTGCTTCAACAAGAAGACAACACTTTATTTGATATGAAGAAACAAACTGATTTAATATTAAATGTTTTATACAGGAAAAGTCTGTTGAGCTGTGACATTCAGGCTTAATAAATTCTAAATATTTATGTCTCCTTAAA
>CAJQZJ010031536.1:3369423-3392936 GCA_907164525.1 Lophiomys imhausi
TAGCAGCTGAAAACAATGTCAGGCCAGATACTTTGTTTCTTCAAGTCTATTGAGTCTTTCCTGTTTTTCCTGACTTCATGCTGATAATGCTCTTCAGGCCCCGAATTAAGAGACAGTATCAGAAACTCCTATATATTTTCTGAATCTAATTTATCTAACCCCTACAGCTCTGTGCCATCTTTTCCCTAGTATATTTTGAAGCAAGACAAACTGTACCTCAAAAGGTTTGTGACTGAGTTGGTGTCCCAGTTCCACCACAAGAAATTTTGCCTAGTTACAGGAGATGGCTGATTCAGGTTCCATATCCCCCATTGACAGAAGTCTTAGTTAGTGTCACCTTCATAGATTCCTGCAAGTTTCTGTTGCCCTACACATCTAGAATTTGTCTCTCTCAGTTCTCTCTCACTCTATCTTCCTGTCAACTGATCTCTCTCCTCTACCTGATCCCACCACTTCAGAAACCTCCCCCTGTCCACCTGCTATGCCTATTCTATTTCCTCTTCACAGTGATATTCATTAAACTGAGTTTGGAGAACCTTGTTTCTTAGGGATAGGAAAGATTATAGGAGCCAGAGAGGTCAAGAACACTACTAGAAAACCCCCAGAATCAACTAAGCTGGGCTCATACTGGAGTCCAAAGACTGAACTAACAACCAGAGAGCCTGCATGAGACTTATCTTGGCCCTCTGATATATATTACAATTGTGTTGCTTGTTCCTCGTGTGGGACTCCAAACATTGGGAGCAGTGTCTGTCTCTGACTCTGTTGCCTGATTTTGGGATCCTTGCCTCCTACTGGGTTGCTTCCTCTAGCTTTACTAGGAAAGGAGGTAACTAGTCTTGCTGCAACTTGATATGTATGCCATGACTGATTGATACACATGGGTGTCCTGTGCTTTTCTGAAGAGAGAGGAAGGAAGAGTGAACAGTGGAGGAATGAGAGTGGGTAAGGGGAAGAACTCAGAGGAGAAGAGGAGGGAAAACTGTAGTCAGGGTGTATATATATATATATATATATATGTATATATATATATGTATATATATATATATATATATACATATATGTGTGTATGTGTGTGTAATAATAAAAATAAAGACATAGTTAATAAATATTAAAGAGAGTTGTTTGTAAGCTATGAAAAGCAGACAAATTCAATGAGCCCATTAGTGTCTTAACTCTAACTGTTTAAATGACCATATTTCAAGATCATTTACATCATTATTCTAATGATTGTATTGGTATAGTATCACTCATATATTGCAGAGAATTAATACATATTTCTATTTTAAGAATCAAATCTTGCTAAGTTATTCTCTTTCACCTCAAGTATTTTATATATTTCATGTCACTTAGTATAATTCCTCCTCCAAATAATGAATATGGAAATGTGGATGTTGAATCAAACCTGTCAAAAGTTCTTATCCATTGAAGGGAACCACAGTTTCCTAAACTTGCAATTTAGCTAAGAATCTTGAAAGAAAAATCTTTACATATCCAGCATTGTCTCTATTTAAAGAAGACACTCTCTTACTCAAGGATGCTTTAGGATACAATTTTAGATATTCACAGTTTCATTTATTATATTTTACAGTATTCATGGAATTAAAGTAATAACTTCATATTTATACAGCTGAACTGACTCTCACTCATCTTTCATGAGTTTTATACATAGTAGAAAGTAACCTCCTTTAAAAAAACACAAGTGCAAACTTTCCATTCCTTTGTTAAAAATCTTTTATTTAACTCCATTTCACTTTGAAAATCTGCCAACTTCATACAAATATTTAAATTCCTTCACTGTCCTACCTCTTTTTCTCCTTACACTCTTAAAATAATCTTTTCCTGTTTACCCCTATTCTTCTTTCTCATCCACAGCAACCTCAGCCTCAAATCTTCTTCTAAAAGTTCAGTGCAGTTTTCATTCTTAATAGTTTACCAAAGCTAACCCTGGAAATCTTGTCCAAAGTGTCTGCATATTTAAATTCTTTTACTTCTCACTCTTTTAGTGAAATAATCCTCCCCCTCAAAGACACAGAAAAAAATAAAACACTATTATGATTATTCAGGTAAGATGAAAGCTCAGCTCCAAGCAGTACCTTCAATGTCAAACCCTTTCTGTGCTCTGACTTCAGTCCATGCTCTTTAGATGCATGTCATTGTCTTTCCTTCTCTCTCTCTCTCTCTCTCTCTCTCTCTCTCTCTCTCTCTGTGTGTGTGTGTGTGTGTGTGTGTGTGCACTATGTTTGACTTCATGTCTCCCCATCAACGCTAGAATTTTATCTCTGTTATATTTCCTAGGAAAACTAACATAACTTTTCTCATTGTTCTAGTCAGCAGATATATCATATGTGGAATTACAAGAAAAAGAAACACAAATTTTCAATTGGGCATAGAGATAACTGTACTAAAATGACAATTTATTTTTTGAAACAAATGAGAAAATTTAGTGTTTTAATTTTAATTATTTACTCATTTATTTATTTAATCATTTTACATCCTGATTGTAGAGTTTTTCTTTTAATGAGCAAATTATATATAACTGAGCATTCACTTAGAGTGTATTTGGCTATCACCTGCTTTATGAATTTTCATGAAGTGATTCTATTTTTAAGTGAAGCAAACAAACAAACTCAGTCAAAATCCGGATTCATTGTGAGCATATATGAAGATATTTTTGAAATTAAGCATTAATGACCACAAAGAATAAGTTGCCTCTATACCATATTGCAAAAATATCTTCATAAGAAAAAAAATGCCGTTTGCTTCCTTTCACTGAATATTATTATGTATCAGAAATTCAGGGACGATATATTTTAACTTTTCCTGTAAAGGTTTGATAAATTTCATCGAACCTAATGTTCATAGTCTGTCATCGCTTGTGCACTTTTGGTATTTTTAATTAAACTCTGAGTTTGAACTTTTCTATTAGGATGAAACACCCCTTGAATTTTGAAAATAAAAGGTGCATGTTGGAGCATAAAAATAGCATGCGTTATGCACCTGCTTCATGAACAGACTGACTCACTTTTTGCAAAATTAAGCAGCTTTTCTGGTTTCTCAGACAATATGGGGCACAACAAATGAGAAAGTGCAGTAGGGAATTGGTAGTCTCCCTCATACCTTTTCTTGTCATTTACATTTCATTGTAATGAAAAATTGAAACACAACTCTAAGCAGAGCCTGCAGCAAATCCATTCCTTTCTCTTTTGAGTAATGCTGTTCTGACATTGAAAAAGTAAAATGATAAAAAGGTTAGGCGAAGCTTTAACTCATGCTTACAAAGGTTATAATTGTATCATCATTCAGGTCAAAATATAATCAAAGGTTCACTTATTCATTTGCTACTCATATTGATGTCAGACAAATATAATCAAATATTTGTACCAGCATTTAAATACAATATGCTATTATAAATCACTAGCACTAATAACTTTAAAATTTACTTCATGCCTGAATATTAAGTTCTGTTAATGTCAAAATTCTATTGAAGCTATCAACTATATAAAATAAAATAAAAATTATCTTGTTACAGGAAATTGTCTCACATGACAACTCAAACATTGCAATCAGGATGTAGCAGGTTTGAAAATCAATTGTGTGCACTCAGATTGCAATCCACACTATTCTGCCTAATATATCAATCCACAGTTACAGAAAAAGGAAGACACCTCACTTAGTTCATAGTTATATTTCATAACACTTTCTACTTCTGTTCCAATAGAACATTAAGGATTATAGTTGATGGTTAGGCTTTATGAAAACTACTCAGCTTATAATTATATTAAATTTAATTAAAACAAGTAAGTATTAACAATATAGTAATTCCCATCCATCTCTTAAAAAAGTAAATAGTGTGTATATGCTGCTAATCCCCCATATCACAGTGAACATGCTGTGAGGATTATGCTTTCATAAATGTTCCTTGAGAGAGTCTTTTATACACTTTATATTAGCTTTTATTCAAAACTCTAAGAACCCATGATGAGTATTTTGTAAATATGAAGGTGATGAAACAGAAACAAGACCCATCCTAAGAAGTCATGGCCATCGATCTTCCAAATTCTTTGATCTTGGACTATCCGTCATTTATAACAATGACAAGTACATCTCTATTATCCGTTGACAGTTTGTGATAAGGCTTTCTGTAGCAGCACCAGGAACTTAGAGTCTGCTTTCTGTTTTTGTTTACTCTGTACTATGCACCATCTGCATAGGACGTGACATATCACAAACATAATACAATATGTCACATAAGGAAAAGGATGAGAATGGCTGCTTCTGTTGTTCATTTTGTTGAGATTTACATTACTATACATGTAAAACTATTAGGCTGTCATACATTGTAAATTTATTTATTGGATTACATTTTATTAGGTAACTCTGAGGAAATATGATCCCACTATTTCTCATAAGGTTACGAAAGTTATTTGGGCTATTCTTTTTTTTTTAATACTTTATTTTTTTTTCTTCAAGTTACATCTCAGTAACAAACCCCTCCCTATTCCCCCTTCTATCCCGCCCTTCCACCCTCTTCCCCCCAGAAGTTTCCCCTTTCAGTCAAACAGATGGTTCCTTCTCTTATAACAGTAAGTATTATATAAAACAATAGATATAAATATGCCACATTTATGAGAGTTAAATGGCCCAGTATACCTTCCCAATGTCCAGTTTATACATATTTGGGCTATTCTTTAAGATGATTTTGTAATATATTCTACAAGCATAGGTAAAGCCCGTTGATAAGTAGAATTCATTTTAAAGAAAATGTTTTGGCAGTAGAGATGAGGGCTCCTTGTTCATTAAGGCATCTCATAGCTTTGAGGTGCTGTTTGTGATAATATCTCAAAACTGCATAGACTAACCTGTAGCATTCTCTATATTCAATATCAGGCTCTAACAGCAAACAAATCCTATTACTGAAAAAATGGCTCAAATGCTAAAATGACTTACGGCTCCTACACAGGCCCTTCGTTTGGATCTCATGCCTCATATGTCAGCTGAGACATGTCTGTGATTCCACCTCCAGACTATCTCTACCTTTTTTGTAGCCTCTATGAAGACTAGGAACACACATGGTAAATATACATCCTTGCAAGTAAAAGACTCATGAATAAAATGAAAATAAATAATTCTAAAACAATAAAAATAAAAATGAACATATCACAAAGTTAGACCTGACTGTTAAACACAACACAGAATATTAAAAGAATATCATATTAAACAAAATATTATTTGTTTTTAAACAATACAGTTTACATTTAATAAAGCCAATATACTGCAGATGTCAACAATAGCAAACCAGTAGGAAAAATTCAACTCAGCAGCCAATGTTCTTGCTCAGTAGCAGCATTATCTTCCTACTTTGTATCACACTATTAAAAGTTTTTACTCTTATCCATCAGAAACAGCACACAGCAAGCAGAAATGTAATGAGTAATTTCATGTATAGTCCATTGAAATTTATCTGCTTTCTCTAATGATTAAAAAAAATCTTCAAAAATCAAGACATCAAACCAAAACAACATGCTTTCATTGTTAATTGTTCTGTGAAGATTGAATATCACTAATAAAGCACCCTCAGCTATTTTATTTGTTTATTATTATTCACATCTAATTTTGCATAGCTCTTCTATCCATCTATACTGTGCAATTTTTTTCTTTCTTCTTATACCTCCAGAGTCTCATTTGCTTCACATGGCTTGTCAAAGCAATAAAAAGTAACCCTTTTTTTTTCTTAAAGAGAATTCTGACGTCAGCTATTAAAGAGACAAAACATTTTCTTTCAAGTTCACACAGATTTCATGTTCCCTCTCTCCTTAGAGATGTACACGTCTGACTAAATGACGCTTTCACAATGCTCATTAGAGGTATAACTTCATTCATGTGAGTTTCTTCCTATTTGATATGTTTCAAATGCCCATTTTAAGTCCTCATTTTGTAGAATGAAATTAAGTATTTATTCTTAAAGCATAACTGATGGGGTGATGTTATGTATCTAAATGTTAATTAATTGATTCTGCTTGCTGTCTGTTACTTTGTTTTCTAATCATTGTCTCCGATTGGTTGAATAAATGCTGAGGCCTGGGATTGGGCAAAGTCAGTGGTAGGCGGGACTAAAGTACTCAGATTTCTGAAGCAGAGAGGTTCAGGGGTAGAAGAAGCCTCCATGAGTAGTAACAGGAACAGGAAGAAGGAGACACAGGTTGGGGTAGATTAAAGATCATTCCACATAGCCTGGGACATCAGCATAGTAGTCCAAAGGGATGCATGCATATATGGGATCATATTTGGGGAATAGAATTATGAGCTAGCTTAGATGGGCCCAGATTGCTAAATTCAGGCCAAGGCATCTGTTAAAATCCATCATGTTGACTTACCTGCCTAGCTCTGCCACACAGGGTAGGTAAGTCCTTCATAATTCCTGCTCTACAATCAATGTCTGTCAGAGAGACGGGGCCAAATGGCTGAAGATTGATGCTGTAATGTATGGAGAGAAAATGGGAACTGTCCAGGCAGAAACTGGTATGTCCTTTCTTAGTTTTGGAACCTGCGGGCCCTGCACTTCCTATATAATCAGATATATTTATCCCTCTCAGGTCTCTGAAGTGGTTGAAGAATAGATAGCTAGAGTTTCATAGTTAAATTTTGAGTTGTTTAGGAATCAAGAGGGTGTTCTGGATCTAAGAAGATGTTTTTAAATTGTGAGGCAAATTAGTATGAAAGCTGAGTTAGATATAGAACTTTAAACTCATGGAGATGGTTAGATAGTAGATCATTAAAGTCAGGTGCCAAATACTTATGGACTGGACATTGGGAATGTATGCTAAGCCATATAACTCTCATAACTGTGGCCTATTTATTTCTGTTGTTTTGTATTGTATTTATTGTTATAAGAGAAAGAACCATTTGTTGGACTGAAAGGGGGAGCTGTAGGGGGAAATAAGATATACTTTAAACTTAAAAAAAAAAAGGGAAGAGGATGGGGGGTTTGAGGGGGAAGAGGGTGGAAAGGTGGGACTGGAGGGGGGAGTAGGGAGGGGATTGTGATTGAGATGTAACTTGAAGAAATAAAAAATAAATTATAAAAAAATCCATCATGTCTCTGTGTGCTTATTTATAATGGCGGGTTAAAGAGTAACAACTGCCGACCCATTAACAATAATGTAAACACTAGTAAATAATTTAATTAGCCATTTTCTACACATAACACCACAGAAAGGTGAGTTTAAATCTATTTGATATTTATATTCAGTAAATTAGCATTTGGAACTATGTAACTATATATTAAGAAAACATATATATATATATATATATATATTGCACATTTCAGGAGCTAACTATGTCAATATTTATATCGTTGACATTGTTAGTTCCCAAAATGTGCAATACAATTCATTTTATACTTAACAAATTAATTCCAACACAGTATATCAACAACAGCAAATCAGTAGGAGAAAATCAACTCAATAGTGAATGTGCTTGCTCAGTGCTAGTATTATCTTCCTACATTGTGACACTGAATTAAAATTTAGTGACCTTTATAAATTAGAGGGAGCCTACACACACACACACACACACACACACACACACACATACACACACACACACATTTATTGTATAATTTTGGGAACAGAAATGTAAAATTCTGCCTCCATAACACCCATTTCTTTCCTTATTTAAAGTCTCAAGGAACTGTCATAGTTCTTTTTTTCTTTTAATTTATTTATTTGTTGCTTTCGGTTGCATCTCCATCATATTGTCCTCTTTCCCACCTTCCCAGCCCCTCACTCCCACCCTCTACTCCCTAACCCTTCCATCGCACTCCTCTGGAGTGGAGTGTCCCTTCATAACAGTCCCCCAACCGGTTCAGAAGTCATATGAGGGCCAATACCCTCCTCATACACTGGGGGCCTACAAGGCAGTACCACCAGTGAAAAGGGAGAGAAAACAAAAACAAAACAAAAAAAAAACAGACACAAACGAACAAAAAAGTCTATGTCCATGTTCCCTTTGGTACATTGATTGTAGTATAGTTATCCTGTACTCTATGGCTAAAACCCGACTATAAGTAAATAGATGCCATGTGCATCCTTCTGAGTCTGGGTTAGCTCACTCAGGATGAGCTTCTCTAGTTCCATCCATTTGGCTGCAAATTGCATGATTTCCTTGTTTTGATAGTTGAGTAGTATTCCATTGTGTAGATGTACCACAGTTTTTTAATCCATTCTTCGGTTGAGGGACATCTGGGTTGATTCCAGTTTCTAGCTATTATAAATAAGGCTGCTATGAACATAGATGAGGAAACATCCTTGTGATTCAGTGCAGCGTCATTTGGATGTATACCCAGAAGTGGTATGGCTGGGTCCTGAGGCAGAGCTATTTCAAGTTTCCTAAGATATCGCCAGGGATTGTCTTAGTTTTTAAGGTATGATCTTCTTCCATCTGCACATTCAGCAATGCAGCGTTAAACACTCGTGACCTGTACTGTTGCAATACTGTTTTAATAACCATGTGTCATACTGGCTCTTCTCTCATCCCTAGCTCTACCATTTTTAAAGATTTTTACTACTTTTAGGGGAGGACCACACATTTAATTCCGCATAGCTACCAATGTTAAGATTCCCCAATAGGTAAATATGTACATGAACATCTGTATCTTTTCTTTGTTATTTAACTGAACATATTCATATATTTTGAAAATTAAAGTGTAGACAATTATTTAATGAAGCAGATCACAGTGCCTAGATTGCCTTTAGATCTGCTTGCATACAAATTCAAAAACAAATACATTGCTCATCCTAAACTTTGCATTTGTTTGCTTTCCCTGACTTGCAATAACAAGCTTCCAGGGATGTTTCCATGCATGTTTAAGGTGTGCTTTGCAATAAACATTGTTAAATCCTAATGGTTATCCTCCCATCTATGATGCAGTGTCCCTTTTAGAGTAATCATTGACATTATAGAGCCCTCAGAACTCACCATAAATTAAATAAAAGCAAGCATGTGTCTTTATTGTAGTTAAGGGATATTCCTAAGATAATTTTTCTCAAAAATTTGAATTTGAATTAAGATAAAGTAGGTTCAAGTTCCATAAAGCCATTGATACATATGCTGAAAATATCAATTTATATTTTAATTGTATTCTCACGGTCTGGTCAGTTTATACCCAACAAGTGGAAATAGTCTTAAAATAATAAAAATTACTCTCATTTATGTCACCTTATAAAAGAAAAAAAATCAGTGTTAGTTTTTTTATTACTCCTAAGGATTCTATGGCCTGCAAAAGAGATTTAAAAATAAAAAACAATATGAGCATGAATGTTTTCATTTCTTGTAATTTCTAAATCAGGGTAATTTGATCCTTAAATTCCATTTCAAAATAACTTTTACAGTTCTCTTTGAGGAAAAATTATGAATTCCAAAGAACTAATTAAACATTGAGTCTGGGAACTTATTCTGGCTAGAGCAAATGATTCATTTTAAAGTTGACTGCAGTTACAGTATCATTTTCATTTTGATTAAATATTTTAAACACCTGGAAACTCACCAATATTTCAAAGATACACACAGTAAATATATTTCATCTCCTAGATGCCGCAAGTAATTTGTAATATATGTGAATTATGGAGTAGTGTTTTTTTCTGACAGAAATTGAGAGTAGAATAGGATTATGATGTGGGAAAGATAGGAGCAAGCACTCCACAGATAACATGGATTCTTTGAGCAGAGGAAATTCTTTGTCTACTGTATCCCAGCAGAGTCAACATAATTAACATTAAAACACTTGCATATTTAAAAATTGAAGAAAGGATGTACTCAATGTAAGTGATAAAAGTTTAAGGTGATTAGGCCATTACTCTATTTTGTTATTAAAATTTTAGATGTCTATGAATTTTCTAACAAGAGAAAAAAAAAGGAAGGGTATGAGTTTTGATAAGAGGTGGTGTAGAGAGAATCTAGGAGGAGTTGAGAAAGGAGAAACATAATTAGAATATATTATATGAAAATTGTATTTTCAATGATACATAAAATTTTTTTGAAAATGTTTAAGGTGCCTGATTTGCTAATTACCTTGATTTTGTCACTGTCCAATATGTGCATGGATCAAAATGTAGCATTCAACTTCATAAGCATACAAATGCCATGTCAATAAAATAATAAAAATAAGAAAAGCTTCCAAGTATCATTTGTTTATTTTTTGTTGGGGGACATTGATATTATATGTAAAATGAACTTCTCAATAATTTATCAAACTATCATGATTCTGATATATTTTTGATTTATATGTTTGATGTGTAACATTAACAATATCAGCAAAGGATTCACTTACCAATGGGAACACACAAAATATTTTGAATAAAAAACTGAATATTGTAGTTTGTGAAAAATGAATGAAACAGTGAGGTCTGTGTAGTGTTTTAGGTTAGTAAGACAGTATGAGTTCACAACGGCAGAAAATCCTTTAGACATAAATAATTGTAAACTATTTCAGTGTGTGGGAGTTGAGATAGCATTTTATTGAAAAGAAAAGTAAATATCACTCCAGTTGCCTTGAATAAGATTGTTACAAAGAATCGGGGGGGGGGGGTTGTTTTGTTTGTGTGTGTGTTTGTGTTTGAGTATATTATATAAGCAATAATAATGAAATGAGAATGGATTATAAATTTAAGTGGGATAAGGTAATGAAAGAAGTTTGAATGAGAAGAGGAAACAGTAATTAGAGTAATCATGTATGAAATACTCGAATATTAAATTTTAAAATAATTTTAAATTTAAAAAAGGTGTTGCATGAGGTCAGAGATACTGTGAGTCAGGAGTTTGGAGTTAGCCTGAGCCAAGAAATTTTTAAAAAGTGATTGGCAAATGTATTCTTAAGATCATTATTATTATTTCTAAATACAAGACTTTTGATTTGGTGGAAAAGTATAAAATGAAGACTTCATCTGATAATTATTTCTTAATTGAATTGATGAGCTGCATACAGTCAGATCACATTTTTTCTTTTTTATGTTTATTTATTACTTCAGGTTACAGTACATCTCCATCACAGTACCCTCTTTCAACCCCTCCCAGTCCCGCCCTCCCACTCTCTATCCCTATCCCTTCCATCCCACTCCTCTGGAGTGGAGTGTCCCTACATATCACATTTTTTATCAGAATTATTTCTGATATTCTAGTCTTATTGGATGTCAATATCTCTCCTGACTCTCATAAAGCTCACATACATTGATAGTAATGTTCCAGGTGATGATAAAATATGTAAGATGAAACTGATAAACTCATGATAAGTAAGGTGTACATTATTTTAAGGTTTCAGATATTCTTCTTAAGAAATAACTCCTGGTGCACCATGATATATTTGAAAAATTAGCTTGGAATTGATTTTATACAGAAAAAGAGAAAGCATGTAAGCAGCATGAACTATATGTAAATAAAATTGGCAGACACAAGTTAAAAGATCCTTTTCTGGATATGACTAGAAGTACATCTTAATTAATTATAAATTACCATTCTCAATATTTTTTCATTATGTTTTTATTTCAATTTCTTTCTTTCTTTTTTTTTTTTTTTGGTTTTTCGAGACAGGGTTTCTCTGTTTAACAGCTCTGGCTGTCCTGGACTCGCTTTGTAGACCAGGCTGGCCTCGAACTCACAAAGATCCACCTGCCTCTGCCTCCTAAGTGCTGGGATTAAAGGCGTGCGCCACCACCGCCCAGCTGTTATTTCAATTTCTATCTGTTGATTTTACTCCACATTATTCATTTCAACTTTGTGAAGTCCCATTAAATACTCCCCCAGGAACTCCTTTTGGTTCTGTGTGTGTCTTATTGGTCTTACTGTGTCCTCAGCACACTAATTGCCCCCTCAGGTCTCATTCATAATCTCATAGCTTGTACCTACAATCATGCACATTTATTCACAGAAATGTAAACACTTTCAGCTATCATCTGTATAGGAAAGTGAACATCTTATGTTTTTGCTTTCTCTTCCTGAATTAACTGGTTAAACATAGTACTTTCAGTTGAACACATTTCCTTGCAAACTTCTTTTCTCTTCACAGCTGAATCCAGCTGTGTAGCAATGCCACTTTTTTATCAAAAAAGAATTTAGGCAGCTTTCACTTCTTTACTATTATGAATGACACAAAAATAAAACATTTCAACTGTACTTCAGGTGGGGTTAATAGCTAAGGCATTCAAAGAACTGAAAAAAATAAGTAAACACTACAAATATTTGCCAGTTAGTGAATGGTCTAGTGAAATGAACAGACACTTCCTCATAGAAGAAATGCAAACTGCTCATAGGTTCTTTAAAACATGTTCAACATCCTTAGGCATAAGAAAAATGCATCAAAGCCTTAAGTGCCATCTCACCCTCACAAGAATTGCTATGGTCAGGAAAGATGTATTTTTGTCATTACTAAAAGCTCATTGAATCATTAAATTGGTTGAGTCAATACAAATTCAATTCTGTACTTGTAAATTATATTAATATTTGTTTTGCTAAGATGGCTGATCAACTGTAGTCATAGCATTAAAAGGCACAACAAAGTTAACTCCTGATAGCAAGAATGATGAACACTATCACATCTACCTAGGATTTCAAGTAAAAGGGAAAAATAAGAAAATACTCTTATCCGGAGACTAAGAAACAATTATATGACTTTGAGTTACATAAAAAATATACCCCAAGAATGGAAAAAATTATTGAAAAAGGTAAAAGATTAAAATATGAATCAGCTAATTTTTTTCAAGTGAGCATACATCAAAGTAATTTACAATTTTTATAAATTTTTAGAGACACTTAACTTCAATAAAATAACTAATTTCATGAAATAATTCATAATATCAAAATAAACATCTCACATAAAATTAAGGAAATTCTTGTTTCAGATATATTTGAAAAGCCAGGGTCAGTTACATTTTTCTTCAATTTAGCATAAATCTAATCTGTCTTTCTAAATTTCAAACATATAACTAGAAATAACAGAGGTCATAGCAATAAAGAAAAGAAAAAAGGAAAAATGAGAGTAATCAAATTCCAATTTCTGCTCAGAACAATTTCTAAAGATAATTAGTTCCAGCACACTGCTCACCTGTCCCTTTACAACCATTATTCATAACCATGACTCTCCTAAGTATTTAAAATATGCACAGTGTTTTGAAAAGACTTTGAATATGCACTTTTTGACATTATTTAAAAACAAGTATGTGTTTTTATTGTGAATCATATTCTGATAATTTGAGAATGAATTTCCTTACATAAAGGCAATTTTCCAATAAAACAAGCATTTGATAAACATTTTACCAAATTTGATAAAAGAGAACATAAGCTAACTATAATATATTTTATGACTGTCAATGTTATTGCCAACATGCTTATAGTGCAATAACTGTCATTTTAGTTTGTTGTATTTTTTGCTTCTGATTTTCTTATTTTATTGGTTAAACTTTAGTTTTTGTCGGTTGATCATCTGAAAATATTGTCCATTAATTGTAAACTTGGAAAGGGAGAAAAATAACAGCATTGTCAATCATACAAATCTACCAAAAACGAAAGACAATTCTTAAAATATTCAACAATTATGGGGGATCATGTTATCATTCTTCAGTACAAACAGCTCATAGTAGAATCCACAAAAAGCTTGTCTGTGTTCTTTTTGTCTTGTTAATTTAGTCTTTATACACTGATATTACCTATCTAGCCTGATATCATTTATACTCTTTGTGATTTGAAAATGAACACAAATCCAAAAATAAAATCAAGTCTCTACATACTTTAAATTTGTTGACAGCATCAGTGTCCTTCTCATATATCTTCACACATGAAAATGTAAAGAAGAAAAATGAGATGCATATTATATAAAATAAATTGCACATATCTAAATATTCCTTCTACCTCTGACCTCAAAGTTCGCCATTCACTAATACTTTAATTGTTTATTTAATGTTATATTGTTGAAATTGATATTATAAATGTTTTGTGTGTAAATAACAGATTAATAAAATTATCTAATTTTATAAAGATTTTATTGTTCAAAGGAAAATCACTTTTTAAAATATTTATTGGATAGGTCAGCATCAGTCTTTTTATCTACATAGTATAAATCATGAGATAGCTTGAATGAGGTAAAAATGTTACTAATGGATCCATTCAACACTATTGTATTTTTTTTCAGTATTTATTTGTCTCTTCAAGTTACATCTCCATCACAACCTCCTCCTCCTCTGCCTCCCAATCCAAACCTACTACCTTCTTCCCCTTCTCTGCTTTTTTTTAATTTAAGGAGTATCTTTCCCCCCAACAACTCCCTCTTTTAGTCCAATAAAAGGCTCTATTTCTTATAACAATAAATACAGTACAAAACTATAAGAACATTTAAGCAAGAATTATGAAAATTATAAGGTGTAACATGTATTCCCAATGTCCAGTCCATATGTATTTGGCAACTGATAGTAATATCCTATTATCTGTCTATCTCAATGAGTTTAAAGTTCTATACCTAACTCTTTTACCATCCTAGCTTGCATTATCAACTAACAAACAACTTCTTAGACCTAGAACATCCTTTTAATTCCTAAACACCTTAAAACTAAACTGTGAGACTATAACTATCTAGTATTCAGCCACATCAGAGACCTGAGAAGGCTAAATATATCTGAAAAAACAAGAGGTGCCAAGCAAGCAGCTTCCAAAACTAAGAAATGACAGACAAATGGATGCCTGAACATCTCCTAATTTCTCTCGATAATGCTGGAGCATCTGTCTTCAGTCTTTTGGCCTAGTATCTCTGACAGACATTAATTATAAAGCAGGAATTATGAAAGACTTGCCTGCTCTGTCTTGGCAGAGCTAGGTTGTTGACTTACCTGCTTCCAAGTTTTGTCCTTTTCAGACAGCGTTCGTCTACAGTTGAAGCAAAGGCTTTCTCTTGCCCAGTGACAAATTTGTCACTAATGCAGACATCTACAAATGGAGATTATTTGATGCTCATCCTCTACTTGCAATATAATAGGTGGGAGCTGTCTGGAATTGACCTGTAGAATATGGCATTTAAAGATGTCTTTTTAAATTGAGACACTATTGTACTATTATTTTTTCACTTTAAATCATTTATTTATTACTTTGTTACATCTCCATTGCCACCACTCCCTCCACCACCTCCTGGCCCCTCCCTCCCACCCTCTTCTCCCTCTCCCAACCTTACCATGCCTACAGTGTGGGGTGTCTCCATGTATCTGCCCCCCTCAGTTCGTTAGTCACATGAGGTCTAAGAGCTTCCTCTTGCATAGGAGGCATGCATGGCTGTTCTACAAGGGTGGGTGTCCCACTGAGAAAGAGATGCCGGTAAAAATCCAAGAGGCATGCAGAACCCCAAAGAAACTGGACCAGAAAATAATTCCTCCTGGCACATAATAGTTGAAACTCCAAATATACAGAACAAAGAGGGAATATTAAATGCTGTAAGAGAAAAAGGCCAAGTAACATATAAGGGAAAATCCATCAGAATTACACCCAACTTTTCTTCAGAAACTTTAAAGCCAGAAGGACATGGCCAGATGTGCTACAACCCCATAAGAGACCACAGGTACCAGCCCAGATTACTGTACCTAGCAAAATTTCCAATTACCATAGATGGAGAAAACAAGATATTCCATGACAAAACCAAATTCAAACAATATCTACCCACAAATCCAGCTCCACAGAAGATCCTAGAAGTAAAATTACAACTGAGAGAAGGTAACTACAGCCAATAAAATGCAGGAAACAAATAACTCTACTGCAGCTAAGCCAAAAGAAATGCTGAAAGCACGACCATCACCTACATAAGTAGCAGGAAATAACAAACTAGGGTTATTAATATCCCTCAACATCAATGAACTCAACTCACCAATAAAAAGACATAGCTTACAGAATGCATCTATAAACAAGACCCATCATTTTCTGCCTGCAAGAAATATACCTCAGCAGCACAGATAGACTCTACCTTAGAGTAAAGGGTTGAGAAAAGGTTTTCCAAGCAAGTGGTCCCAGGAAGCAAACTGGAGTAGCTATCCTAATATCCAATAAAATATACTTTCAGCCAAAATTAATCAAAAAGGGTAGGAAAGGATACTATATATATATATATCAAAGGAGAAATTCGTCAATATTATATCTCAATACTGAATATCTATGCCCCAAACACTACTAAAGCTTAAAGCATTCATTGGTCCCCACACACTAATAGTGGGAGACTTCAACACCCCACTCACATCAATTGACAGGTCATTGAGACAGAAGCCAAACAGAAAAAAACGAGACTAACAGAAGTCATGAATCAAATGGACCTAACAGGTATCTATAGAACATTTCACTATTGTACTTTTAAATGTTTTTTTTTTGTCTTAGTATTCAAGGAAATGTCAAACTGTGATGATAATAGAATACTCAAAGAGCAGAGTTAGATTTGTCATACTGTTTAGCCCACAATCAAGAAAATGTGAATTTATAGCAAATTGCTAATTTCATCATAGTAAGAATCATAATGTTCTGTCACTAGGATACGACAAAGAATGATTGGAAAGGCTGGTTGCTATAAAATATTTCATACTTTGTGTGTACAGAGACTAAAAGTCAAACTTGGTTGTCCTTCCTAGCCACCATTCACCTTGCTGTTTTGAGCAGTGTTGCCTTATTTCTATCAGGAATTTACTTATTGAGATAAAAGGCTGGCCAGTAAAGGTTAAAAAAAAAAAAGTCATCTACATCTCTCATTAAGACTAAGATTGCATATGTATTTGGTACCTGATTTTAACATTCTACTATCTAAACATCTCCATGAGTTTAAAGTTCTATATCTGATTCAACATTCATACTAATTGCAACACAATTTTAAAAGTATCTTCTTAGATGTATAACACTCTCTTGACTCCTAAACAACTCAAAATTTAATTATGAGACTTTATCTATCTGTTCCTCAATCACCTCAGAGACCTGAGAGGGATAAATATATCTGATTTTATAGGAAGTACAGGGTCTGCAGCTTCCCAAACTAAGAAATGACATACCAGTGGCTTCCTGGACAGTTCCCATTTTCTCTCCATACATTACAGACATAGACATAGCACAGGAAGGTCCAAGAAGAAGGGGCAGATTATTGAATATGCCCTTATGCCTTTGTATATTGGTACAAAATTAGTACTATATTTGGCTAAAGTGGTATTGACAATTGTTTATTGTGCAAAAATAAGATTGTATTGGATTACATCGGTATTGATCTTTGTATATTGATACAAAATTAAGATTATAGTTGGCCACAATGGTATTGACCCGTGTATATGGACGTAATATTAAGATTATATTGGGCTACATAGGCATTGATCTTTGTATATTGATACATAATTAAGAGTATATTTAACCACAATTGAATAGATCTTTGTATATTGATACAAAATTAAAGGTAATGCTTCCTAATGGTATCATACCTAGAGATACTTAAAATTAAAATGTGAAGCTCTGGCCTCTTGATACCAACTGTCTAAAACTGTCTAGGATAGTTAAGTAAAACAAACTCCTAGTCATGCAAACATGTCACTTTGTTAGCTACTATGACAGTCTACCACAGATATTCTCTAAACTACTCAGTAATCAAGTTGTTAAGAGACAAGCAACATTTGCTTATCTAAATACAAGATATGGATAGGGCATCTTCAAAAACCCCAAGAGATCTGCAGAATATGGCATTCAAAGACGTGGTCTTAAATTAAGATTCTCTTTTTTTTTTTTGATATTGAGACATATCAGCTCCTGACAGCACCCCCTATTCTACTCCAAGTAGAAGATAAGCATTGAAGAATCTCCAGTGTGAGATGGTTGAATTAGTGGCAAGCCTATCTCTTGGCATGAAAAAACCCCTTGCTACAACTGCAGACAGACTGCTGTCCAAAAAGGACAAAACTTGGTAGCAGGGAAGTCGACAGCCTAGCTCTGCCAAGACAGGGTAGGTAAGTCCTTCATAATCCCTGCTCTACAACAAATGTCTGTCAGAGAAACAGGACCCAAAGGCTGAAGACTGATGCAGGAATGTATGGAGAGAAAATGGGAACTGTCCAGGCAGTCACTGGTATGTCATTTCTTAGTTTTGGAAGCTGCAGGCCCTGCACTTCCTATATAAGCAGATATATTTATCCCTCTCAGGTCTCTGAGGTGGTTGAAGAATAGACAGCTAGAGTCTCATAGTTAAATTTTGAGTTGTGTAGGAATCAAGAGGGTGTTATAGATCTAAGAAGATACTCTTAAAATTGTGTTGCAAGTTAGTATGAAAGCTGAGTTAGATATAGACCTTTAAGCTCATGGAAATGGTTAGATAGTAGAATGTTAAAGTCAGGGGCCAAATATGTATAAACTGGACATTGGGAAGGTATACTGGGCCATTTAATTCTCATAAATGTGGCATACTTATATCTGTTGTTTTGTATAATATTTACTGTTATAAGAGAAGGAACCATCTGTTGGACTGAAAGGGGAAACTGCTGGGGGGAAGAGGGTGGAAGGGCAGGATAGGAAGGGGGAATAGGGAAGGGTTTGTGACTGAGATGTAACTTGAAGAAAAAAAAACAAAGTATTTTTAAAAAAAAGAATGCAAAGGACTATAAAAAAAAAAACAGCATCGCTCTTCAGTCGTTTGGCCCCGCTTCTCTGACAGACATTGATTGTAAAGCAGGGGTTATGAAGGACTTACCTACCCTGTCTTGGCAGAGCTAGCATGTCGACTTACCTGCTTCCAAGTTTTGTCCTTTTTGGACAGCATTCTGTCTACAGTTGGAGCAAGGGGCTTTCCTACCAAGAGATAGGTGTACGTTAAGCCATATAACCCTCATAACTGTGGCCTAATTACCTCTGTTGTACTGTATTGTATTTATTATTATAAGAGAAAGAGCCATTTGTTGAACTGAAAGGAGAAACTGTAGGGGGAAATAAGATATACCTTAAACTTGAAAAAAAAAAAAAAAAGGAAGAGGATGGGGAGTTGAGGGTGGGAGGGTGGGACTGGAGGGGGAATAGGGAGGTGACTGCGATTGAGATGTAACTTGAAGAAATAAAAAATAAAGGAAAAAAAAGAATATTCAATCATAAAAAAAGACTAAGATTGCAAACACAATTCACTAGACCTAACGCATCACATGGATGCTGGAGAATCAATTAAGATACTCATAGGTGTCACCAAATCCTTTTACAAGTGAGGTTTCTCCACAGTCCACTTGGTTCAATAATTTTTAAGTATGTCAATGTAGTTTTATTGAAGTCATGTACAATATTTAAAATACAATGACATAGGCTCAGAAAAAGAAGACACTCATTCAAAAAAAAATAAGGATTTTATCCCTATGAATAGATATACTCAAATCTGACCACTTGCTTAGGATTTTGCATAATAAAAGTACACATTTTAGAATATCATTGAATATTTTATATTATTTTATTAAACATTAATAAGTCAATAAGGCCTGTAGTAGCCAACATCGTTTTACACTAACATAAATAGAGGATTGATATTTCTGATTGCCAAAGCAAGGCCTCACAGAGATATTGTGACATTAGTTCAGAAGTGAAGGAAATTTTTAAATTAGAACAGAAGATAAATGATTAACTTCAAGTACTAAAATGAATAACAAATTGCATTCTACTTTCATAAATTATCAAAATCAGGAAATGAATAAAATATTTTCATATAATTTAGGCCTCATTTTGCATCAATTATTTTATATAATACTTTACAAGAAAATGTCCTGTTTCTTTTTTCTTAAAAATAAATATTTCCTAAGATACCAAGTAGAATAAGTGAATGAAAGGACCTGTGGCCAACGATGACACTGTATGAGTCCTACAGTACTCAGAAAATAGCAGGAGAGAATCAACTGACCAAGGTTGTTTTATAATCTCCAAATTTTCACTGTAGTTCTCTCTCTCTCTTTCTCTCTCTCTCTCTCTTTCACACGCATACACATACACAATCAATAGATGATTGATAAATAGACAGAGAGATAGATATGCTTGCATAATCCAATAATCCTAAAATCATCATAATTATTTACATAACAATCTTCTTTTTGATGGAGCCTTTCCAAAATGACTTTACATGACTATTGTGACCCTTTAAGACTTCCATTCTAACAGGTAATATTGTATTTTATTTCCTCCAAGTCTCAAATGCTTTGCTATTTCATAGACTCAAAATCACCTTGCCTACTCTACTGTGGTTGTGTTGGCATTTAGCTTCTCTTTTAGTATTACATTATTCCACCCATCTGCAAGGTCTTTGAGCAAACTGTAATCTCTCAAGGAAAACAAATTTCTCATGTCTAGTCAAATACAATCTGTTTTCTTGATTTTAGAAATAACTGATTCTCCTTACAGAAGAAATGCAGATATCACTGGTAAAATTAAATACCTCAATTTCACATGACATCAAGAGATTTGGGGTTTGTTTTTTTTATTTATATCATATAACTGCTTTGAAATTTAACATGGTTATGATAATTTGATTGATCTATTATTCCCTCAGTAGAATAAAAGTTCACAACAGATATTAGTTTGTTGACCAGACCTTGTGCCATATTTGACCTAAGATAGTCAAATGTTAATTATTGTTGAGTGAATGAAGTTTTTGTAATTATTTTGTAGAAGATCAATTTTGAAAGGGTAAAACTATCCTTTTGTTAATAAAAATGGGGTGGGAATGAGTCTGGTGATATCTTAGAAAACTTAGAATAGCTCTACCTCAAGACCTAGCCATACCACTCCTGGGTATGCATCCAAATGATTCCTCACCAAGCCTCAAGGACATCTCCTCAACTATGTTCATAGCAGCTTTATTTGTAATAGCTAGAAACTGGAAACAAATTAGATGTCCTTCAACTGAAGAGTGGATAAAAAATCCTGCGGTGCATTTGCCCAATGGAATAGTATTCAGCTATCAGAAACAAGGAAACCATGTAATTTGCAACCTAATGGATGGAACTAGAAAAGTTTATCCTGAGTGAGCTAACCCAGACTCAGAAAGATGCACATGGCATATATTCACTTATAACTTAATTTTAGCCATATAGTACAGGATAACCATCCTATAATCAATAGACCCAAAAGAACAGGAACAGGGACTTGGTTACCTGTTAGTGGGACACTCCACCCTAGTGGAACCGCCATGTATACCCCCTATGCAAAAGGAAGCTCTTAGATCACATTTGACTAACAAACTGAGGGGGTTTGATACATGGAGTAAAATGGAGGTGTAAGATGTGTGCGAGAGGGGGTAGAGGGTGGAAATGTGAGCCTGGGAGGGGGTGGAGGGAGGGGGCATTTATGGAGATGTAACTTGAAGTATTAAATAAATATTCAAAAATTTTAAAATTTATTTTAACATTAAAAAAATAACAAAATACAAGTGGGAAGGTGTTGCTAAAATAATTTGAGATAGTAAGTTCCATGATAAAGGATTCGCTGTCAGGCATGCTGAAATCAATGTGAAAGATGAATTGAAGTAGAAGGGACAGCTATCCAGAGTACAAACAGGAAAATCAATAAAGACAGATTAAAGTGTAATAGTCAACTGATAGGAAAATGTGGTGACCAAGCAAAACAAAAAATCCATATTGGAAAAGCAAACTATAACTTAAATTCAGTACAGAGAGAACAGATATATGTATTAAACGTAGAAGTCGAAGGTTGTAAACCTTATTTATTCAATTAACTGACATTATTTTAACATAGGAACAAAAAAGAATAAGAATCTTCAGTGAATATAAATCATGAAAACAGAATGAAGTCCTTGGATGCCGTTGCCTTAGAAGTCATTTAGTTTTATGTAAGCAAATACCCTAGCATGAGATTTGACTAAGAACTCAGAATCTTCTGGAAATACAATATATAACCAAGATGAGCATAAGTAGACATAGGGAGTAGAATTTATTTTGACATTAGGAAACTCTAATGCATTTGTTGTGTGCTTTGGTTCGTATGTAGAGGGCAACTGAGCTCACTGACAGATGCCACTTGGAACTTTCCCATTCATAGTTTGTGGTGATGACATTACATGTACTATTTTGTCTATGTTTTGATTCTTCAGTTTTCTACTGTGACTGATTTTACATAGTTTCCATTGTAAATTTTCAATGTCAACAGTCCTTAGTGTAAAACGTTTAACATTTCATAAATGTCCATAAATGTAACTCTTCATTTGATGCTTTTTAGGGTTTTTGTTTAGTTTATGTGAAAATGTTTATGTGTTTGTTTTTGAATGTACATGTGGAAGCTAGTGTTTAATATTAATTATCTTCTTCTATCACTGTCTAGTTTGCCTTTTTTAAATGTTTACTTATTACTTCAAGTTATATCTTCATGATATTTCCCTTCCTACACTTCTCCTGGCCCCACTTTCCCAACTTCTGCCCCTTCTCTCAGAATGTAAAATTCTTTTTTTTGAATAATTAGGCCACTATAATGAAAACTATAAGGTATAACATACTTTCCCAATGTTCAGTCCATACATATTTGGCAACTGATATTAATATTCTATTATTTATCTATCTCCATGAGTTTAAAGTTCTATACCTAACTCATTTCCCATCATAACTTACATTACCAACTTAAAGCATCTTCTTAGACCTAGAACATCCTTTTAATTCCTAAACAACTTAAAATTAACTGTGAGACTATAATTGTCTAGTCTTTAACCACATCGGAGACCTGAGAAAGATAAATATATCTGATTATGCAGGAAGTGCAGAGCCAGCAGCTTCCAAAACTAAGAAATGACAGACAACTGGCTGCCTGGACAGTCCCCAATTTCTCTCCATACATTAGAGCACCTATTTTAAGTCTCTTGGCCCAGTATCTTTGACAGATATTAATTATAAGGCAGGAAATATGAGGGACTTGCCAACCCTGTCTCGGCAGAGCTAGATTGTCGACTTACCTGCTTCCAAGTTTTTTCTTTTGAGACAGCATTCTGTCTACAGTTGAAGCAAGGGATTTTTCTGGCCTGGTGACAGGTTTGCCACTAATTCAACCATACCAAATGTAGAGTCTTCAATGCTCATCCTCTACTTGGAGCAGAATAGGGGGTGCTTTCAGGAACTGACATGTCTCAATATCAAAATATCTTAATTTGAGAAAACTTCTTGGAATGCCAAATTCTACAGATTGTTGAGATTTTTAAGACCGCCTCTCTATCTCAATATATTTGGATAAGCAAATGTTGCTTGTCTCTTAGCAACTTGATTTCTGGTTACCTTAGAAAAACTCTGTAATAAGTTATGCTAGTGCCTAACCAAATGAAATGTTTGAATGACTATTAGTTTACATCTCTTAATTATTCTAAACACTTTGTGACAGTTGTTATCAGTGGGTCACAACTTCACATTGCATTTTTTTATAAAGATATAATAGCTTTATTGAGATATACTTTTTTCTAATTTTTTTACTCTTTTTTTAATAATTTATTTTTTATTTCTTCAAGTTACATCTCAATC
>CAJQZJ010031536.1:3406083-3482973 GCA_907164525.1 Lophiomys imhausi
AATTGTTGGTGTTTGTTATAAGTGAATTTAGTAATAAATAAATAAGATTTAAATAATAACTAAAAAGTTCGGTTTCAGTACACTGTGCCACCAACTTGAGAACTCTGAAAAGAAAATATTACTTACCTTTGTTCTTGTGGTACAGCGGTGTTTCCTGGTTAGGTCCAAGTTGAGGCTGGACATCAGGCAGACAGGTGGGGCAGTTGATCTATGGCTGGAGCTGTGGGATGGATCCACTTGTGGGGAAGGTCTTCTCTGGCCAGCGCTACCCTCAAATGACTGAGCTGACTGATCTCAGGATGGTGTTTCTATGAATGACTTTTAAAGGACACTGCACAAGCTTCAAGTTGTATGAAATTTAACAAATGTGTTTGTGTCAATAAAGGGATGACATGTTTCATTAAATATGGTTTTTGAATTCATATTGTTTATTTCCTGGGTAGAAATTCACACACTGAGGATATGGCAGAATATTTTACCCTTGGGATATAGTTTATTTGGATAGGAAGAATTTATATTTCCTTAACATTAAATTTAATATCTTGATACAGGCAATGCACTCTCTGACTTATGTATCTATCCCTACATACTGTAGCATGCTTAACTGTTGAAAATACTCAAAATTGTAAGCATTTACTCCAAAACAGTGCTCAAAACTTATTATCCTGCATGTTTCCAACTTAATATATTGGAAGTTTTCTCACTTAAATATGCCAGCTATTAGAATTTTTTCAGATACTATTTCTCCCATTCATGTAGGAAAATTAATGAATGACTAAATATAAACTAATTTCTTCATGTCTGTAAACTCATTGGCAATCACAATACCATATAACTGTGTGTTGTGCTTCAATTTACATTTGATGGCTTCTATTACCAATAATTTCAGTCTTTTACCCAGAATGCATTAATGTTGACTTCAAATATTTGACAAACTGTGTTTTAATTTTCTGAACTCCTCCTTTACAATATATTTTATTGATATTACATTTATAGATATTACATAGAATTTACTATATGAGTCATTTTTATTAAAGAAAGATGTAATTTTGAGTAACTATCTAGAGCAACATAAACTACACAGATGACAATTTTTAATGTTATAACAGGAAAGGAATTGAAGACATTATAGTAAATGAGCACAAAGTATCAGTGGTCTGAGAATACATTCCTACCAATTTGCAAGGATAATGATCTTTATGACAGAAATGAGTTCATTAGTAACTCTGAAGTAAGTTCATTCAAAAGTAGCTTAAACAATACTGAATAACAAAGACATGTTAAAGGTATCACCATCCCTATCTAAAATTTTATTACATCGTTTTAGTGGTAAAAACAGCATGGTATTAGGAGACATGTTTTTCAATCAAATCAAATTGAACATATAGACATAAATGCACATACAGATGGATATCTTGTTTTTTTAAAATAAAGAATCAAGAAACACACACTGGAAAACAAATATCTTTAAGAAGTGGTTCTGATCAATCCAATGACTGCATGTAGAATCCAAATAGATCCATATGCATCACCCTACATATGTCTCAACTCCAAATGTATCAAAGACCACAACATAAGATCAGACACACTGCATGGCAGCTCCACTAGGGCAAAGTTTCCCTCTAACAGGAAACAAAGTCTACGATACTGTTCCTTTTGGTCTGTTGGTTGTAGGACATCTGTCTTGTACTATATGGCTAAAATCCAGTTACACCAGAGGAGTAGGATAGGTGGGAGAAGGGGGCAAGGGTGGGAGGGTGGATCCAGGAGGTGTAGAGGCAGGGGATCGTGATGGAGATGTAGCTTAAAGTAATAAATAAACAAAAAACAAAATCAGACATTGTGGACCAGGATGGAAGAGAAAGTGGGGAATAGTTTTGAGTTCACCAGCAAGGAAAACAGTTTCCAATCAAAGCATTATTAGCACAGGCATTAAGATTAACAATTAACAAATCAAACCTGATGAAACTGAAAAGGTCTATAAGACAAAAGACACCTTAATTTAAACAAAGAGGCAGTCTATAGAATGGGAAAAGATTTTTACCAACTCCACATCAGAGGGAGAAATAATACCCAAAATTTAAAAAGACCTCAAGACACTGGATGCCATAATCCAAAGAATCCAATTTAGAAATGAGGTACAATATTAAACAGAAGTTTCAAAAGAAGAAACTCAAATGATTAAGATACACTTAAAGAAATGTTCAACATCCTTAGCCATTAGAGAAATGCAAATCAAAACTATATTGAGATTTCACCTTACACTCATCAGAATGGCCAAGATCAGTAAAAGAAGTGAAATCTCATGCCTATCAGGATGTGAAGGAAGGGGAATATTCATTCTTCGTAGATGGGACTGCAAACTTGTACAACCACTATGCAAATCAGTTTGGTGGCTCCTAAGTAAGATGTGAATCCATCTGCCTCAAGATCCAACTATACAGCTCTTGGTCTATATCAAAAGGATGTTTCACTCTACCACAGAGACACTTAGTAAACCATATTCATTGCTTCTTTATTCACAATTACTCACTGAAGTTGGTAGCCTTCTCATCAAAAGCAAACAGCAGATTCAATGCAATGCTCATCAAAATTCTACAAAGGCAATATCTACTTAAATAAAATCCTTGCAAACCTTCTTTAAAATATTCCCAAGAAACATAACAATACTGTACTTTTCAGGTAAGGTGAAGTGGGATCTTAAATTATAGCCTTGTAATCAGGCAATTGTTCTAACCAGAGTAAAACTGTATTATAAAAAATAGTCACATGAAAAAGTCATAACTATTTTCCTGCTAAGTATAGTAAGTAGGTTATGAATTCACACCTTATGTGAATAGTTAGATAATACACATCTGGAGTTTGAATATTATCTGTCAGTTTTAATTACGAGGATTTAAACAAATTTTTAAAAACTATATAAAGGAAATAATATTATTCTACATTAGAAAAGTAAAATAAGTTGTAATGCATACATTCACAGATATGAACTAATGTAAACTAATGACCATTTATTTCAAATGGTTAATTTATATATCAATCAAATATCTCAATATTGTATTCAAAGTAGGTAGAATTTATTTCATAATATTTAATTTATTATATGTATATATATAATTCATAAAGCATGATAAATATGATACCAATATGATAATTTTACTTGATTTCCCATTCTAGTTTTCTACCACAAAAGCATAATTGCTATATTTATTATATTTACTTCAATTCAAAAACCAGCCAAAATGAAGTCATCTCATGAGTGTCATAAGTTTAAGAACATTTTTCCACTTGAATGTGACATATACTTTTTCTATAATATTAGAAATCCTGATAGTAGTAGAATGTATGCTATTTCTCTCAAAATTTTAGTCAATATTTTCTTAATATAATTCAAAACAAATAAAAAGTACAACTTAAGCAATATATAATTCTATTTTTTTCTTTTTGATAGCATATTTATCAGCTATTCAGCAACTATGAACCTTCATTTTTTTGAGTTTTCAATCCTAAATCAAAAATAATGTGACACTGTCAAAATATTTTTTTAACTGCTCTTCAAAAATATTTACAGGACACTCAACACTATTTCTTCCAGAGGTCTCTTGGACCCTCTGAATTTCACAAGTAGTTTTTAGGCACCTCTCTTACAGCCCTCCTTGTGTTTAAGTTTGTATATAATTGTGTACCTGTGTTCAAATTTTTCAGTGACACCTTTATAGGAAACAAGTACTATACTCTATTTACCCAATATCGTGTTCAGCTTTTGTGTTCATACTATACTCACCGGGCTTACTCAGATGAGTCACGAATGCACAAAAAAAATCCACCCAATTGTAATGAATCATGAAACAAAACTACTAACTTCAAAACAAGAGAGCCTTGGCCACCTGACAATAACATTTAAAGGTCATAAGTCATGGCCTTAGAGTAACTGTAGTAACTCGGCATACACACCAGAGACATGTGTGATAATTTAAACAAAGCTCCAGAAAGTCTATTAGCCTTGAGATAAAACAAGGTGGAATTAATAAATATATTTCTGAACCTTTAAAATATATATTTACAGGAAATTATATTCCGTTATTGTTTGACAGTTTCAAATGTACACATAACAAGTTTTAGTAATTTCTTACTCTATTCCTCTTTTAGTTTTTATTTAATTTTTTACATATGATATATGTGACCATATTATTCCCATCCTCCCAAACTTCCAAGATACTTCTCACCTTCTTACTTATCCAACTTCACTGTGTTCTAGCTCATTCTCTCTCAAAAAACTCCTAAAATAGAAAATAGAAACCCAATAAGAAAAGAAATGCCAATAAAACAAGAGCACATAAAACAACAACAATGTAAAGTCTGTTTTATGATGGCTAACTAGGTCCCTGAAGTGCAGTTGATATACCCCATGGCACTCCATTGGAGAAAATTGATTTTATCTTTCCCAGCAAGTATCAGTTTTAAACAGCTTCTTTTTTGAACTGGAATTTTTTGTCTGTTTTGTCTTGTATAGGCCTTTTGGTGATGACCAGGTCTCTGTGAGTTCATATTTGTAATAGCTCTGCTTTATCTAGATAAAACCGTTTTATTGTACATAACATCTCATTCTTTTTCAATCTTTTTATGTCTTTTTTTTTTTTTAAATAAATCCAGAGACTTAAAATAATGGGCTTAGCAAAGACATTCTGTTTGGGCTGAATTTACCCAAATTTCTTCCTGTCTGCCAAGTTTCCACTAGAAGTTCTTTGTTTTAATTACCATATCTTGCAAAAACAAACAAAAGAAAAGTTGTAGAGTTAAGGATACACCAATTTATGGGTACACCAATAAAAATCCAATGCCAGGACTGATTTAAAATGTTTTAAATTGTTGGTCAATAGGTTTCCATAGACCTCTCAGAACCATACAGACTATTGCAAATGCCATTGTTTACCTTCTACAATATCATGGTAAGGAATTATTTCTGATGTTAGCACTTAATTACCCTATCAAGCATAGAGAAATTGAACTGGGACCAAATGGGAAGCTTCGTTCCTATTGACTAGGGCTCATGGTGATGAAGGTATTTGCATGTTACCAGTAAAGAAAAGCAATCATTAATTTTATCAAGCTACTATACCTTCTATATAAAACAGAGACTTGCCTGTAAGATACATTAGTACATTAAAGCACATTAGTGGGACAATTGATGTGGGAATAACTAACCAATTTTATTGCATTTAAGGATCATTGCATGATATGGAAACATACCTAAAGTAGTCAACAACATTTCCTCTCTATCACCTCCCTCTGTCACTGAAACCTTTATTCAAACAGCTGCTTTAAAATCTCTTATCTAACATTTTATGTATAAGTCGCTGATATTAGCTTGAATTTTAATATTTTTCTATGTTTTGGTAGTAGGGATTTATTGGAGCAAGAGCAACTTCTCAGACCTATACCACTGAAGAAAATAACTTGCTCTCCCTCAACAAATATAAACTACTAATAGTCCCCCTGGGAAAGAAATAAATGGCTAATTTATGCAGAATAAGTGTTTGTGTAAGTCATGTCACTCCCTTGAAATTCTGATATCATAACAATTAATTCCATATATTTGATATCTGAATTACTGCATACTCCCTATGGTTGTTAGAATGAGATTGGGCTCCATAGGCTCATGTATTTGAATATTTGGTTCCCAACTAGTGGAGTTGTTTGGGAAAGATTAGCAAGTATGGCCTTGTTGGAAGAGGTAAGTAACTTGGGACAGGCTTTAATGTTTAAAAAGATGGTGTCACTTTCAGTTTCTATCTGTCTATCTATCTATCTATCTATCTATCTATCTATCTATCTATCTCTATCTCTCTCTCTCCTCTCTCCCTCTCCTTAGTGCTTGCGGATCTCAGCTATTCCTTCACTACACCATTATGGACTTTAAAACTAAAACTGTAAGCAAAATTAAATGCTTCCTGATGGGGTGGTGTTAAGCATTCTAAATGTTGATTGATCCTGTTTGCTGTCTGTTACTTAATTGACTCTGACTGGTTAAATAAATGCTGAGGCCTGGAGATTGTGCAAGGGCTTTTTGAAAAAGAGAGAGAGCATTTTTGGAAAAAGAAGCTTGCCAGAGAGAAAGACAGGAGCAAACAAGGAGGACATGCCATGGGGTAGATTAAAGAAGATCCTTTCACGTGGCCTGGAAAATCGACATAGCTTGGAGAATAATAGTCCAAAGGGACATATGTATATATGGGGTCATATTTGGGTAATAGAATTATGAGCTTGCTTAGATGGACTAGGATTCCACAACTCAGGCCTAAGCTTGTTAAAATCTATCAGGTGTCTGCGTTTATTCATTTATAATGGCAGGTTAAGGATTAACACCGCCAAACCAATTAATATAATATAAATACTAGATAAATCATTTAATTAGCCATTTTTTCTACAGCTTTCTTTTATAAGTTGCTATGTATATGGTACTTTATCACAGCAATAAGAAATAACTAAGATAAGGTTGTAGGCCAGTTTTGTAGTATCTATACAGTTTAAAAACTATAATTTAAAATTATTTTCAGAAAATAGGTTAAAGCTTTTATATAACTAAACCTATATTGTCTCTTGTCAATAAGTTTTTTCTTAGTTATTTTTAATTACCTTTAAAAACTGTGTAAAAGCTTTATATCTCAAAATTTATATATCAAACTTATCTCTTAAAACCATCAAAATATAATATGAGATCTTTCAATATTTCCAACATTGTCAACCTATAAATACTTTGCCTTTTCTGAGAAATAGTGACTCAATCACTGAATTTTCTTCTATTTCTTTCTAGTTATTTGATGTAAAAAGGTTCTGCACAGTTATGAATCTATTCAAGCTATAGCATACTCAAGAGACACTGTTTTAAAAGCAGGTGGCAAGATAACCCACCCACAGCCTAATGCACAGAGATGTACCTTTTGGACTGGAGCAAATCATATTCATTGAAATTTCTATATTAATCACAGTTAATTTAATCCATGATTCCATTAGATTTATTACTGTGCTTGACCTCATGCCAATATTAAAATGTCTTATTCTTTGAAGGTTAAATTCATGAATATAATGTATTCTAGTAATTTTATACCCCAATCCTTCTCTCTCCTCATACTTTTTTCACCTAGAACCCTTCTTTACACCAAATCCCACTTTCATGTATTCTTTTTGTGTGTGACCCACTAAGCTTAAATACATTTCCTTACAAGAACATGGACAGGATATTATTTAATGGAGTATGGGTTACTTATTACAACTGGAAAAAAATACAACTGAAAAAAGAAGACACCACCTCCCCAACAAGCATTAGTATGCTTCTAATAGTAACTTACAAGGAGCAATGCCCTTTTAGAAGGGTGTGATCCCTCCCTATCTGTGATGAAATGCTGAGTGCTCCAATCTTGTCCAGTGAGTACAATGCTAATGTCAAATCAAGAATACACGTTTTTACTCCAGACCCACCCATATTCTGGCTTTTCTGTTTTCCTTTTCCTCTTTTACATGTGCACATGTCAAGCCATTTTGCATAAATGTCTTCATATTTATGAATATAGAATGCTATATTTTTTCACATTCTTTACTAAATAGAGGGTTTTTTTTTTCCCTATGCTTCGCCTTTCAACCTGGTCACTTAGTGAGACAAGAGATTTTTTTCTAAAATAACCCCTGATCTGTGATTCTAACAATACCAACTGTGAAGAATCACAATGCATGAATGGAAAGCTTTAATTCCTTTTAAAGCTAGACAATAGATTTTCTGGCAGCGAAGACTGTGGTTTTAATAGTTAGGATTTTCTTTTAAAAATCATATCTGAAAATAACTCTGAAAAGCATTTCAAGTTATTGCCAACATATATAATGATTTTGTAGTTGGTTATTATTAGAAATATTTGGCTAATTGCTACTGGAGCAAAAGACTCTCTGATCTCCTACCCAGTATTTTAATTGCCCCTTTATAAGTAAGTACTACATCACATATGTCAGCACAAGAAACACTGAAGGGTTATTCTTGTGTGACTCTACCCAAGAATTAGGAGGTCAGCTCAATTCAACTTTTGCCTGTTAATATGAACAAAATTCAGAAAAATAATGTCATTTCCAGGAAGCATTTATAAATATAGTAACAACTACCGATTGCTTGAATATTAGAGTGACCAAAGACTAGATTGAGCTTATGGTACAAGTAACTAACTTATGGCATAGTAGTATATATTAGTGATTGCTTCCATCTTAAGTAGTTCAAAATGTAAAAAGAATATATTTAAAAAATGGTTATGTGAATCATACACTGAAAATGTTCAATTTTTCCTTTATATTTTTTATTCTTGTATTTATTAATTCAACCTATACTTCCATCACAGCCCCCTCCCTCCACCCCTGCTGACCCCACCTTCCCACCCTATACTCCCTCTCCCACCTATCATACTCCTCTGGTGTGAAGTGCCCCCACATATCAACCCTCCCTCAGTTCATCAGTCACGTGAGGGCTAAGATCTTCCTGGGGGCCTATATGGAAGTTTCACTAGGGTGAAGTGTTTCACTAACAGCTAATAAAGTAGATATTCCTGTTCCTTTAGGTGTGTTAATTATAGGATAGTTATCCTCTACTATATGGCTAAAATCAAGTCATAAGTGAATACATGCCATGTTTATCTTTCTGGGTCTGGGTTAGCTCACTCAGGATGAGTTTTCCTAGTTCCATCCATTTGGTGGCAAATCCTTGATTTCATTGTTTCTGATGGCTGAGTAGTATACCATTGTGCAAATGTACCACATTTTTTTTATCCATTATTCGGTTGAAGGACATATAGTTTATTTCCATTTTCTAGCTATTACAAATAAAGCTCCTTGTGGTTTGGTGAGGAATAATTTCGATATATGTCAAGGAGCGATATGGCTGGGTCTTGAGGTAGAGCTATTCCAAGTTTTCTAAGTATCGCCAGACTAGTTTCCAGAGTGATTGTACAAGTTTGCACTCCCACCAGCAATGGAGGAGTATTCCCTTTTCTCTACAACCTCGCCAGCATGTGCTGCCATTTGAAAAAGCATTTGACAAAATCCTACACCCGTTCGCTCTAAAAGTCTTGGAGAGGGCTGGCATACAAGGACCATACCTAGAAGTAATAAAGGCAATGTACAGCAAATCATTGCTGTAGTCAACATCAAACTAAATGGAGAGAAACAAAGCATTTCCTCTAAAATCAGGGACAAGCCAAGGATGCCTACTCTCCCCATATCTCTTCAATATAGTACTTGAATTTCTAGTCACAGCAATAAGACTGTGAAGAAGTCAAATTATCCCTATTCACAGACAAAATGATAGTATACATAAGTGACCCCAAAAATTCCACCAATGAACTCCAACAACTGATAAACATCTTCAGCAAGGTGGCTGATACGAAAATAATTTAAAAAATCATTGCCCTTCTTTAAACAAGATTAACGGGCTGAGAAACAAATTAGGGAAGCAATACCCTTCACAATAGTCACAAATAATATAAAATACCTGGTATAACCATGCAAGTGAAAGACCTGTACAACAAGGACTCCAATTATCCTTTTATTAATGTTCTTTGTATAATTAACCATAGTTAATACCTTACTGTTACTAGAATTTGGGTCTCCATGTTTTGCCTTGGTTAATGAAATACTGGTGTTTATTATGATTGAAGAGATGAAATGCAGTTTCACAGGGAATCTCCATGTCATCCATCTTTATTTTTCCCATTGATGTCGAAGTCACCCACCCCTAAAATGGCTGTGCAGAGAGAATGTGTGAAATATTCAATATTCTCATGTGAGATTACAGCTCTGTCATAATCATATTTATTAGCTCTGACTTAAAATAAACTATCCTGATCACTATTGTTTGGGTATGACCAGTTAGTATCTTTCAAATTTATATATTAAATGTTACTGATAAGAGTGATATTGTAAGGAAACACATATATACAAATGCATTCATAAATACAACTTAGACAGTCTGTACAATATTATTTTTATGTATATGCCATAGTTACTTTCCATTGATTTGGCCAAATACAATGATCAAGGCAACGTATAAAATAAAGCATTACATTTGGTCCTCACAGTTCCAGAAGATTAGACTCCATAATCCTGGTGACCAAGCATTAAAATAGGAAGGCAGGCATGTTCTATATTGGTAGCTGGGAGCTCAGATATCAAACCAGAAGAAGCACAAGGCTATGAAAGCAAGAAAGCTAATCCAGAACTGCTTGAGTTTAAAATCTGAAAGTTTGCTTCAAATGACTCACCTATTCCAAGGGACACACCTCTTAATCCATCCCAAACATTTTCACCAATGAGAGTATTCACACTCAGATTAAATGAGACTATAGACCCATTTCCGTAAATAATCGCAGCGTGTTCTCAGGGCTGATAATTTGGTATTAAAAAACTGTTGGTGTGCTCTAGTCTAGGAAATTTTAGTTTGCTTCTCATGCACATAAATCCTCTAACTGGCTTGCACATTTGTGAATAAAAATAAATTAATATCATTTACAAGTAAATTGGATGCTGGCTGATGGAGATGTAACTTGAATTAATAAACTAAAGTTTAAAAAATTGGCTCCTTATAGAGAGTGATTGACATAATAACTGATATATTGCATAAAAGTTGATTTTTTGCCTTTCTCATTGCTAAAAAAAGAAAATTCAACAATACAAAACTAGTATTAATTAAACCTATTGAGAATATAGAAACAGATTCTAAATTAAAAAGACAGTGAAATATTATGCTTTGTTGACATTGTCATTGTGGATAGCAGAGGCTTAACTCAAAGGACAAATCAGAATTAAACCAAAATTAATAAATGGGAAGTGTAGAAGAAAATCCAAGCTGTTTTTAGGTAAAGAATATCAGAAATATCTCACTTTGAATATTTCTAACAGAACATAATTAATGTCTCTTTTATATTCTTGGTAAACAATGATATGTTTGAGTCTTATAAACTTAGCTTTATCTAGATATTTAAGTTTTACTTGGTATAATTCCTTCCTTAAGACAGAATTAATATCATTCAAATACTCATGTGTCTTTAACCTATATCTATCCATAGGAGATTTCTTTTTTCTTTTTTTTTATAATTTAGTTTTTATTTCTTCAAGTTACATCTCAATCACAATCCCCTCCCTACTCTCCCCTCCAGTCCCACCCTCCCAACATCTTCCCCCTCAACCCCCCATCCTCTTCCCTTTTTTTGTTTTAAGTTTAAGGTATACCTTTTTTCCCCCAACAGCTCCCCCTTTCAGTCCAACAAATGGCTCTTTCTCTTATAACAATAAATACAATACAAAACAACAGAAATAAATAGGCCACAATTATGAGAGTTATATGGTTTAGCATACATTCCCAATGTCCAGTTCATTTGTATTTGGCACCTGACTTTAACATTCTACTATCTAACCATCTTCATGAGTTTAAAGTTCTATTTCTAACTCAGCTTTAATACTAACTTGCATCACAATTTTAAAAACTTCTTCTTAGATCCAAAACACCCTCTTGATTCTTAAACAACTCAAAATTTAATAATGAGATGCTAGCTTTCTATTCTTCAACCACCTCAAACAACTGAGAGGGATAAATATATCTGATTATGTAGGAAGTGCAGGGCACACACCTTCCAAAACTAAGAAATGACATACTAGTGGCTGCCTGGAAAATTCCCATTTTCTCTCCATACATTACAGCATCAATTTTCAGCTGTTTGGCCCTGTTTCACTGACAGACATTGATTGTAGAGCAGGAATTATGAAGAACTTGCCTACCCTGTCTTGGCAGAGCTAGGCTGCCGACTTACCTGCTTCCAAGTTTTGTCCTTTTTGGCCCAGACGATCCAGCCTTGCAGACTTCCTCAATAGCTGTTTCTTCAAAAGTCTACAACTACAACAACTCAAAATTGCTGAGATTGTTCAGCTCCACAGACTGCTTCAGCCAGAACTTTAGTAAAGCCCTGAAGTTTTTAGGACATTTAAATAGCTGAGGACAAAAGGACTGAACATCAAATGATTCTATTAACATTTTTAACCATTTTCCCATTCTTATTTGGGCCCCAAACAGGTTTACTACGTCCCAAATCAGCAGGAAGTCATTTTAAGAGAGCGACGTCCCAACCCCAGAAGGTGGGGTGGGTGTTTCTCCCCCACTTTGGTCATTTGATGGATAATAGAAAATCTTGTTATTTAGGGGAAGAGACTATAATCTGTTAAATGGTCTTGTTAAATGGTTTTTGGAGGTTAGACCCAGAGACTTCTCTCTTTTTCTTTTCTGTATCCTTCTTTCTCTCTTATGTAGGAGTGAACAGACTTGAGGAAAAATGGGACATAGACATAATATAGGAAAGATCAAGAAAAAAGGACAGATTTTTGAATATGCCCATATACCTTTGTATATTGATACAAAATTAATATTATATTTGGCTAAATTGGTATTCATCATTGTATATTAATACAAAATTAAGATTGTATTGGACTACATTGGTATTGAGTTTTGTATATTGATACAAAATCAAGATTATATTTGGCCACAATGGTATTGACCCTTGTATATTGATACAAAATTAAGGGTAATGCTTTTTAAAGGTATTGTACCTAGTAATGCTTAAAAATAAAATGTGAAGTTTCAGGCCTTTTGCTACCAACTGTCATAAACTGTTTAGGATAATTAAGAAATGCAAACTAATAGTCATGGAAGCTTGACATTTTGTTAGGTACTATGACAGTCTATCACAGTTATTTTTTAAGCTAATCAGAAATAAGTTGCTAAGAGACAAGCAACATTTGCTTATCTAAATATAAGAGATAGATAGGACATCTTCAAAAACCTCAAGAGATCTGCAGAATATGGCATTCAAAGATGTTTTCTTAACTTAAGATTTTTTGATATAGAGACATGTCAGCTCCAGACAGCACCCCCTATTCTACTCCAAGTAGAAGATGAGCATCGAAGAATCTCCAATGGGAGATGGTTGATTAGTGGCAAGCCTATCTCTTGGCAAGAAAAACCCCTTGCTTCATCTATAGGAGATTTTAAAAGCATTATTTCCCAATCTATGCTCAAATGTGCTATTTTTTTTGTCTTATCCTGTAATGTTCTACAAAGCATTACTCCATTAATTAATAACATTACTCAATTGCACAGAGAGAAAATGGAGACATAAGATGGAAAATTGGATTACTTTCAATTGGTAATGGGTAGAAAATGTCAAGAGAGTGTGAGCTCTGGCTATGGAATGATAAAGTTAAGTCATTATTCAAAATATCTATGAGTAAACCTTACATGAATTCATTGCAATAATTCTGAGAAAATCTTAGCCACTTCCATATTTAAAAACTCATAAAGTGACTATCTCCCAGATATATTCTGTGATGTATTTGATTTTCATAGAGAAATCATATTATTTTATTTTGTTTTATTTTTTTAAGATTTATTTATTATGTATACAGTGTTCTGTCTGCAGGTTTATCTGCAGGCCAGAAGAGGGCACCAGATTTCATTATAGATGGTTGTGAGCCACCATGTGGTTGCGGGGAATTGAACTCATGACCTCTGGAAGAGCAGCCGGTGCTGTTCACCACTGAGCCATCTCTCCAGCCCAGAAATCATATTATTTTAAAACCATTCTGTTTTTTATTGTTTAGTCAGGATTTAGAATATCTGTATTTCAAATGATATACTCTTTAAAACTGACTTACTTTGAGGCTAAGATCAAGAGAGAAAGCTCATGACCTACTCTACTTGGACAGCCAGGGACTGGAGAGTGGATAGCATGGAGACCAAACCTAGAACCAAACACAGATGGCAAAACAATAGCAACCAAATAAGCAAAATGAAAGAAATGACTCCTAATGCTACTCTGCTATACTCATACATAGGTGCCATATTCAGTTATCATCAGAGAGGCTTTACTCCAGCAGAAGGTGGAGTGGATGAAGAGACTCATAGCCAGATACTATTCAGAAGGAGAGTCCAAATTGGACATTTCCATTGGGTTTCTCTCATCAGAGATTAGGGAACCTGATGGAAGATGAGAGAAGAAAGATTGTAGGAGTCAGAGGGAATGGATGACAGCAGGGGAACATGGCTCACTGAATCAACTAAGCAGGGCTCACATGGGCTCACAGAGACTGAAGCAGTAAGCATAGGGCATGCAAAGGTCTGCCTCAGGTCCTCTTTTTATTAGTTATGGCTATTAGCTTGGTGTTTTGGGGTAACTCCTAGCAGTGGGATGGCGGGCTTCTCTTACTCCTTTGTCTGGTCTTGGGACACTTTTCCTTCCATGGGGTTTACTGTCTAACATCAACATGAGGGCTTTTGCCTTTTTATTGTATCTTCTTTTGTAATGTTTGAATGTTTTCTTTTGGAGCCCTGCTTATTCTGAAGGGAAATGGAGGTGGAGTGATCAGGAAGAGAGGGAAATTGAAGTGGGAGATAGACTTGGGGAGTGGGGGACACGGGAAAATGTGAGTGGAATACACTGTATGAGAGAAGAATCTATTTTGAATAAAAGAAAGTTTATGTGTCTCTCTTTTTTACTATACAATAAAAATTTCTACAACTAAGTTTGAACGTGCAGGCTGGTTATGTGAATTTTGTCAAAATTGTGATGAGAATTGGCATGAAATTTTGTAAGATCCTCTTATCCATGCACCATATTTTCAGTTTAGGTGATTAATTATAGTGGTTGGAGTTTAATTATTTTACCTATCTGTGTATACTTCTCATTCTGAAAACTTATCCAGAAAGGCCAACTCTCCTTCACAGTTACTTAAAAACCTATGATTATGAGGGACAACTTCAAAGTGTCTGTCACCACCTTTCTGTCCTGTTCTTCCATATTTCAGTCATTTGGTAAATCACTGCAGAAAAGAGTATGATCAATTATTTGAAGTTTTGTGTGTGGTGTTCCTAATAAGTTGCCTCTTTTTATTCCAGATTGTCTATGTCATTTTGAACTAGCAATGATTTGAGGGAAGGCAAGAAGAAGAGAGGAGGCTATAAAAATCACAAAATCTAAGAGGAACAGCCACTTTAAATATTCAGGGAAAAATAAGTACAGTTTTGGGCATTTAAGACACCAATATGAACATTTATGGTTTATATGTTATACAAAATGCTATTTTCATTGTATATTGAGCAACAGTGGAATTTTTACATTAATGAACATGTGTTATTTGCATTTTTGTATTTTTAAATAAACAGAATTAACTCCAGATTTAATAATAAAAATATTTGTATTTTTAAAATAAACAGAAATAAATCCAGAAGGGTGTTTTTCCATGAGACATCTGTTTTCTGTTAGGATGTGATTAATGATTGAATAACACCTATTCCTTTGCAATTGTATAAGTCTGCAAAAAACTTAACTAGCTAGATTCCAGTGAAAGTGTGTAAATTGTGATTTTTAATTCTGAACCACACTTAAATTCATCAACATAATTGTATCACATATAATAACCAATGGAAAATTGCAAATATGGTTATTAAAGATTTAGTAATTATAAGTTGGTGTATAAATGTATTTATAATTCTTATTGATTGTGGTGGTATATGCTTGTGTTTGTGTATGTGTGTGTGTGTGTGTGTGTGTGTGTGTGTGTGTGTGTGTGTTTGTATAAATTGTCTCTGTGTGAGTATAGGTATGTATATTCCATGGTGAGTATATACATTAGAGGAAAACTTTCAGGACTTGGATTTATTCTTCCACTATGTGTTTAGAGTATTGACCTCAGGTCACATTTGTAGTTTTATATATAGATCACATTTAATCCTCTTGTTTTAACAATCAACACATGACAGACTAGGATTTGTGACGCAGCTGGTTTTCTCTTTCCTTCATTTTTGGTCTTAATATAATCATATATATCACCTTTTAAAATATGAATTTATTTTAATAATGTAATTCAGGTTACATCCCCATCACAGTGTCTTCTTTCTACCCCTCCCAGTCCCACCCTTCCACCCTCTACCCCCAACCCTCTCATCACATTCCTCTGGAGTGGAGTGTTCCTACATAACAGTCCCCCACCCCAGTTCAGCAGTCATATGAGGGCCAAGAGCCTCCTCATACACTAGAGGCTTACAAGGCAGCACCACTAGGGAAAACAACACCTGTTTCCTTTGGTGCATTGGTTGTAGTATAGTTATCCTGTACTACATGGCTAAAATCTGATTATAAGTGGATAGATGTCATGTGCATACTTCTGAGTCTGTGTTAGCTCACTTAGGAGAGCTTCTCTTGTTCCATCTATTTGGCTGCAAATTGCATGATTTCATTATTTTTGATGACTGAGTAGTATTCTTTTGTGTAGATGTACCATAGCTTTTATTCCATCCCACGGCTGAGGGACATCTGGGTTGTTTCCAGTTTCTAGATATTACAAATAAAGCTGCTATGAACATAGATGAGGAAACTTCCTTGTGATATGGTGATGAATTTGGATGTATACCTAGCAGTGGTATGGCTGATTCTGGAGGTAGAGCTAGACTGAGTTTTTTAAGGTATCTCCAGACTGATTTCCATAGTGGTTGTACAAGTTTGCACTCCCACCAGCAATGGAGGAGTGTTCCCCTTTCTTTACAACCTTGCTAGCATGTGCTGTCATTTGATCTTAACCATTCTGACAGGTGTGAGATGGAATCTCAGAGTCATCTTGATTGGATTTCTCTGATGATTAAGGATGCTGAGCATTTCTTCAAGTGTTTCTCAGCTATTAGGGATTCCTCCTTTGTGAATTATATTTAGAACTGTCCCCATTTTTTGATTGGATTATTTGGTTTCTTGGCATTTAATATCTTGAGTTCTTTGTAAATTTTGGATATTAGCCCTCTGTCAGATGTGGGGCTGGTGAAGATTTTTTCCCTATCTGCAGGTTGCCTTTTTGTTAGAATGACAGTGTCTTTTGCCTAAAGATTCTCTGAATTTCCTCAATGTCTGTTGCTATTTCTCCCTCTTCTTTTTTGATGTTGTTGATTTGAGTTTTTTCCCTTTGTCTTTTATCTAATTTAGCCAAGGGTTTGTCTATTTTGTTGATTTTGTCAAAGAACCAACTCTTGGTTTCATTGATTCATTTTGTTTCTAAGTTATTGATTTCAGCCCTAAGTTTGATGATTTCTTGCCTTCTGCTCCTCTTCGGAGTGTTTGCTTCTTCTTCTTTTTATTTATTTATTTATTTATTTCCAGTTCTTCCAGTTCAGCTGTTAATTCACTAATATGAGTTGCCACAAATTTCTTTTTGAAGGCATTTAGTCCTATGAGCTTTCCTTGTAGCACAGCTTTCATTGTGTCCCATAGGTTTGGGTATGTTGAGCCTTCATTTTCGTTGGATTTTAAGAAGTCTTTGATTTCCTTCTTTATTTCTTTCATGGCCCAGTAGTCATCCAGTAAAGAGTTGTTCAGTTTCCATGTGTGTGTGTAGGCTTTCTGTTGATACTTTTGCTGTTGAAGTCCAGCTTATTCCATGGTGGTCTGATAAGATACAAGGGGTCATTTCAATTTTCTTGTATCTCTTGAGGCTTTTTTTTGTGTCTGACTATATGGCCAATTTGGAGAAGGTTCTGTGCAGTACTGAGAAGAAGGTGTATTCTTTTGTGTTTGGGTGACACGTTCTGCAGATATGTTAGGTCCATTTGGTTCATGGCCTCTGTTAGACTCATTATTTCTCTATTTGGTTTCTGTCTCGATGACCTGTCCATTGTTGTGGGTGGGGTGTCGAAGTCTTCCACTATACTGTGTGGGGATGGATGTGTGGTGTAAGCTTTAGAAGAGTTTCTTTTACACATGTAGGTGCCCTTGTATTTGGGGCATAGATATTCAATTCTGAGATGTCATCTTGATGAATATTTCCTTTAATGAGTATGTAGCACTGTCTCTATCTTTTTTTATTAACTTCAATTGAAAGTCTATTTTTTTTTTTGATATTAAGATGGCTACTCCAGCTTGCTTCCTGGGTCCACTTGCTTGGAAAACCTTTTCCCAGCCCTTCACTCTGAGGTAGTGTCTATTTGTGTTAGGGAGATGCGTTTCTTGTATGCAGCAAAATGATGGGACTTGCTTATGGATCCATTCTGTAAGCCTTTGTCTTTTTGTTGGGGAGTTGAGTCCATTGATGTTGATGGATATTAATGACCAAAGGTTGTTATTTCCTATTATTTTGGTGTAGGTGGTTGTTGTGTGTTACTTTTGGTTTAGCTGCAGTGGAGTTTTTTGTTTCCTCTGTTTTCTTGGGTGTAGTTATCTTCTTTGGGTTGGAATCTTCCTTCTAAAATCTTCTGTAGGGGTGGATTTGTGGGTAGATACTATGTTCTTTCAGGGCTTGTAGGTCATCTACCCTGGCCTGTCTGGCTTTTAATATTTCTGAGGAGAAGTCAGGTGTAATTCTGATGGGTCTGCCTTATATGTTACTGGACCTTTTTCTCTTAGATCTTTTAATATTCTTTCTTTGTTCTCTACATTTGGAGTTTCAATTATTATATGGCGAGGGGAGTTCCTTTTCTGATCTAATATGTTTGGTGTTCTGTATGCCTCTTGGAATTTTATTGGCACCTCTCTTTTTTTTAGGCTTGGGAAGTTTCTTCTATGATTTTGTTGAAGATGTTTCCTGGACCTTGGAGTCTGGAGTCTTTTTTTCCTCTGTTTATAATTCTTAGGTTCCGTCTTTTCATTTAGTCCTTGATTTCTTGGATGTTGTAGGTGAGAACTTTTTTAGATTTCTCATTTTGTTTGGTTGTTGTACTGATTTCTTCCATTGAATATTTCTCACCTGAGATCCTGTCTTCCTTCTCTTGAATCCTATTTTTGATACTCATATCTGTAGTTCCTGTTCTCTTCCCTTGATTCTCCACCTCCAGGATTATCTCTGATTGTGTTTTCTTTATTGCTTCTACTTCCAATTTCAAGTCTTGAACCATTTTATGCATTTTATAGGTTTTCTGTTCCAATCTGCTTGTCTTTGTCTGCAAATCTTTCAAATCTTTTGAATTTTTCATTGCCATGTCTCTTTCCTGTCATGTTGGGCTGCGTTAGCTTGGAGGTCTCTAATGGTTTTCTCCAATGCTTTTATTTGTAAAATTGAGGATTCTTTGTATTCTTTCAGTGATTTAATTTCTTCTTGAAAGGACTCCATCATTTTCCTAAGTGTAGATTTGTTATCATTTCCATGTGTTTCAGCTGTGGTGGGTTATTCAGGGCTTGCTGTGTTAACATCACTGAATTTCGTTGGAGTCATATTTCCCTTATTTTTGTCAGTTTTGTTCTTTCACTGACCTTTACACATCTGGTTGCCCTAAACTGATTGTTCCTGATGTCTTCTGGATCATTTCTGTGGCACTGCTGGTCCTCTTTAGGGCGTTGCAGTGACCTTGAGAATATTGGCCACTCAGGTAGCCGGGAGATACCTCTATCTGGCAGTTGAGGCTGCCTCCCAAGACCCTGCAGTAGTCAGACCTGCAGGAGATTGTTCTGGTGCAGGAAGAGAAGCCCTCTACCCTGTCTGAGTGCAATGTTCTTCCAAGTTATTGCATATACAGTAGAGGTACCTTTTTGTCCAACACCTTTCTGGGTAGGCCCAGAAATGCTTGTACCTCCCTGCCAACCGCTGCATGGCTTTTGCAGGGTCTGTGCTGGCCTCTTTGGGTCCCAGGCCTGTGCCCTGCTCCAGTGGCCTCTGCTTTGTACCCCCGACCTCTGCCCCATGCCACTGGTCTCTGCTTTGGGCCCCAAATCTGTCCATTCACAGGGTTTTTGAATGGCTCTTGCCCACTTCTGGGACTTGCTGCTTGGCCTGGGTTCTAAGCCAAGCCACTAGCACCCCACTCCCTGGGTTCCCTTCCTAGCTGCTCCTGTTGGTTTGGGTCCGGTGTCTTTCTGCATGCTGTGCCCGGCTGCCTGTGTCCATGTTGCGCTGTGCCCTGCTGCTTGAGTTCCTGGCGCGCTGCCACCTGATGTCTGGGTCCAGGCTGCGCTGCACTGCCCATGCTGCCTGGGTCCCAGCTGGGTTATGTACTCTGCTGTGCCCAGCATGCCCCCTGTGCTGTGCCACAGCCAGTGGCCTGGGGAGTTCTGTTTACCTGAGTGTCCGAGGGTCCCACGAGGGACCTCCACTAGTCCCTGGGTTTGCCAGGTGTAACAGTAAATTTTTTTCCACATATATTTATTAATACTTAACAATTACCTATCAATTTTCTATAAAATTCCTAAATCCTAAACCCAAACCCTAACTCTGAAACCTAGCACCTAAAACTTAGTACTTATAATACAAACATTTAACATTAACCTAAGGTTTCCCAAATGGATATTTTTCTCTGAGGGTGGGTCCTGATGGATGGCTAGTCTTCATACAATTTTTCAGTTTTAAAGTCTCTGGATTTCCTTCATTGCCTTTGTGGTCTTAAGACCAATTAACATATGAAAGTTTCCCAGGTGGCTCACCTATTCAGATGCTTAAGACCTGCAAAGGCCTGAAGTCCTGGAGCTCAAGTCTAAGCACCCCAGAATCTCAGGGAGAATCAATCAGTCTCCTCTCCAGACCCAAAATGGGTCAATATCGGAGAGTCAAACTTTCTGATGAGATTATGATGCGTGTTTTTCCGCCGGTGAAGGAAAATGTTGTTGAATGAGTCAGGAACAGGAGAGAGAGCCCTATGTCCACGTGAATCCTGCCTTATATATCTTCACCTGTTGGCAGAAGCTTTTGTGCCCTTTTCAAGTTATGTCCCTGGGCTCAGTCTTTTCCAAAAAAGCTTTTTGCAGCGGGGCATGAATTCACAGGCTGTCCCCAGATGTGGGCAGGTGCCTCAGGGCATGTCATTCGGATGCTTTTCCCTGAAAGCTGTGAAATGACAGACTTCCTGAGGGCGGGCACCTCAGGGGGCATGTCCTTCCCCTAGTCTTAATATCAAAGAGGTCCTTCGGATGTAAGTCTTTTATCTTAAAAGTCCAGCCTTATTCCAAGTTCCCTATGCTATATATGCTAACACTAAACTTACCACAGCCGGGTGTGACCCTGCAGGTTCACACTTCTCAGGATGTTGCTCAGCTTGTTTATATTTCTGTGATGTTGTAGCTATTTTCCAGCAGAGCTCAAAATGTGTCCCTGCTGACTGTTGCCATCTTGGATCGCCTCTCCATATACATCACTTTTTTTTTCGGAGGGGGGGGTCAGGTTCTCACTATTTTGTCTTGCTCTCCTGGCTCATACATAATGAAGTTGACCTTGAACAGAGATCCACTGCCTTTCTCCTGAGTAATGGAATTTAAGGAACTTTCCCTTTTTTAAAAAGCTACTCCTTCACAACAGAAATGATATCTCTGGAAGATAATCAATAATAGCCATGTTTCCAATTTTGAATAAGAGTTTATTAAGTATTATTCAGTAACCCAAAGTAGAAAACATAGCAAGTATTTGATAGATAATGATGGGAGGGAGGGAGAAAGAGAGAGAGAGAGAGAGAGAGAGAGAGAGAGAGAGAGATCATTGAATCAGTAGTTTCCCAAAACACTTAGCTAAAATCCACTTGGGAAGGGCCTTTAAGGCAGCCAGCTCCAGTTCTGATCAGATTAGAGCACCCCCGCATGGGTGAGATTTCCAATTTAACAAAATAAAAATGGTGACAACAAAAGCAACTTGGGTGACCTCACAGCATCCATAGAAACTGACCCAGGAAACCCAGTTAAGGCAGCTGGCTCAACTACCCTATTGAGCCTTGTTCTAGGGAGAGCAGAGAGTCCTCTTGTCAGGCTTCCAAGCAGAACAAATAGCAACACCTTATAATAACATCATTAAATCGTGTGTTCACAACCTCTAGCCAAACCTGACTGGAGATGCTGAGGCATTCAGATGGAGCTCTCAACTGAGCTTTCTCTCCATGGCTAGTTTCTCATAGCTGAAGTTGCAGCTACTCTTTCTCACTATGGGAACCATTATATCATGAGATGAACAGTAATTACATCCCTTAGAAATAATTTACAATCCATCTATCCTCAAGGACACATGTTTTTACTCTTCAATTGTTTTATTATTTTCCTCTCCCTGCCACAGATTTAAGTGGAAGGCAGTACTCAACAGACAAAGAATGTTTGGGAACACTTTGAATAGGCAATTCTCATTTTAGGGACTTCTTTTTAATATAAATCTCTGTACTCATTTTCATAGCTACTATACTAACATTCCTCTCATCATGCATAAGTGCTTAACTCTGCATGCATTAATTGTCATTTGTTCTGTGCTGATATCCATCCTGACTAAGATGAGTAGAACCCCGGTAGTATTGATGTCATATCCCTGATCGTTATATGGTGATGTCTCCAGTTTATTGCAAACTGTTGTAAAGAATAATTGATAATAATCTAGTTTTATTTGCAAACATGAGAAAAGGTGTCAGAATCCTAGGAATTGGAATTACAGATGATATTGACTCAACTCATATACATGCTGGGAACAAAACTTAGGTTCTCTTCAAAAAAAGTACACACCCTTAATTGATGAGCAATCCCCCTAGTCACAGGTATTAGAGTTTGAAATACTTAAGATGTAAGTATTGAATATTGATCTAGATGTAAGATATAGTTAAAAAGGTACTGGTGCATATATGAAATGTGTTATATATGATGTAACTATTAATGAAAATTTAATGAAATAAGCCTTATATAGAAAATATTGTTAATGCAACTTTATTTATCTGTAATGAGTAACTTAATTTTCAGAGGTTTATTATTCTGAGTTTCAATTCATATTTTCTATTTCTTTTCATACTTTTTGTACACATTCCAAATTTAGTTATTTATTAATTCCACTTTCTAAGGCAACTCAGCAAATTATGTGTGAATCCACAGATTCTGTTTAACTTCTATAAATAGCTGCAATTTATTTATTTTTTTTTAATTTTTTTTAAATAATTTATTTTTTATTTCTTCAAGTTACATCTCAATCACAATCCCCTCCCTACTCCCCCTCCAGTCCCACCCTTGCACCCTCCTCCCCCTCAACACCCCCATCCTCTTCCCTTCTTTTTTTTTTTTTTTTTTAGTTTAAGGTATTTATTTTTCCCCCCAACAGCTCTCCCTTTCAGTCCAAATAATGGTTCTTTTTCTTATAACTATAAATACAATACAAAACAACAGAAATAAATAGGTGCAATTTATTTTTTAATTGCTAACCTTCCCATTTGATTTGATTATATTGTATTTATAATTCCTGAAGCCATGTGTCGACTTCATTGAACCATCTTAACTAACATTGAAACTATTTTTCCCACTTTTCTATGCTCAATAAATTCTATTTAGACTTTCTTTATTGACTTTTGTCTCCCATATAAAGATGGCACATGTTGGTCTTCTGGCTACACTGTTTTTAGTCTGAAAGAAGGATTCTTGCCCACAACTAGAATGTCCTGAGGATATTTATTTATTTTTTGGCACTTTTTAGCTCTATCATTTTTGAGTCACAGAAACTGCTGAGAAAGGCAAAGACTTCACAGTATTTTATTTCAATATTAACAAGTAGAGGACACATTGAAGACAGAAACTAAAAGTAAAACTTTATGTTAAAAGAGGAGTTCCCACTACCTTCAGGACACTTGAATTACAGCATTTTAAAAGCTTTTCCTCATGGGTTTTGGTTATACATTACCAAAGAAACTCTACCTGAGTCTCAGGGTGAGTATTCCTGTCTAGCCATATATCTTGTCTTTATCATTATATTGACTTACTCCTTTCAAATGTCTCCAACACTGAATTCCAATTTCCTACTTAATGATACATTCCTCATGAAGATGTGCAAACAGTTACAGAAGGGTTTAGAAGAATTCATAACAGTCCATTATTGAATCCGCAGTATGAGCACAAGCACTTTTGACTAAGATGGAAATATCTATTGAGCAAGTTTATGCCTGAAACCCTATATTAAAAGCATCTAAATAAGTGTGCATTGCTAGATAGCATGATAGGACATAAGAGCTTTTCAGAGTCCCAGATTGTACAATTTCTTCTTTGCTATCATTTATACATGTGTATATTTTATAGAATGCCTACATCAAATCACAAAAACATGAGTAAAGGAAGAGTTCAGTTTTGCATGCTTTGCTTATATTTTAAAAACTCTGAATGTATTCAGCCCTGTTGAAAAATTCACATTACTTGGTGCATGACATTTATGCTGAAATCACATATGAGTAATGTAAGAACGTGCTGTGGACTTTGACAAAAGAGTTTGCATTTATTAACTGAAAAGTAATGAAGCAGGAAATCGTCACAAATAACAAGAAGCATTGAATACACAACAATCTCCACTATCCTTTAAATGAGAGACGGTGGCAGAAAATATAACAGCCTTTCAGACACCTATGAATGCATGCAAAGCAGTCTCCTTCATCTTGAGACTTTCATTTTTATGACCTTCAAATGTCAAACATTCCTCTCTAACTTCAGATAATGCAATATAATTTAAATTTTGAATCATCACTTTATGTTAATTCAGTCTCAGCTCTGATAAATGATTTATTCATTCTTGAATTCAATATTATCCATCCATAAGAATGGTTTTTATGTGAGCCACTTTGTTAATTAGCACTCTTCATTTGTGGACATTTCTTTGCATTAAGATTATGGCACTTATAGGAAATTTAAAATTAATGAAAAAAAGATCTTCCTCTTTGAAAAATGCATATCAAAAGTTATTTCTATGACCACAAATATGAATGAAGATAAAATGAAATTTAGATTTGCATTTCTTTACATCTACTTTTTTGAATTTCCTCAGAAGCATTTCATTGAATAAATGAAATTCAAACCTCATACAGACCAGAAACGACTGACATTTTAAGTCACGAAATTCACTGGAATTGGGTTGCTGCCTGTGCACAGCCTGAGTTTGAAGAGTCCTTAATCTCTCCCCTTTAGATTTCAGTAACAGCACCAACAGAAATGGCAAGGAAATACATGTCCACGTAATGACCAATGATCACTGTGTTGGAATAAAAGCACATGAGACAAAGAGCCCCTGATATTAAGGCATCCAGAGACAAAAAGTCTTAAGCAATATTTCTCTGTAAAAAGCTGGGTTAAAACAATCTGAGCTGTACTCTACACCTAGAGTGAAACATGAAATAGAAGATGGAAACAAAAGGACAGTCAGAAAAATAACAACAAACAAACAACTGGAAGCCCATACAAAATGTGCTAACAGAATTGTTTCAAAGGAACTAAAGGAAAGTGCTTATAATTTCAGGATTAGTTCAAAAATTCAATCAGTGTCATCCTCACTCTCAGTTTTTCAGAGGATACTAGGAGCAATATTTCAGACTGGAGATATAAGTATGGCTAAGAGACTATAGAAAGGAACACATTGAAGTATAAGGACTGAAATGAAGAATAGAACTAAGATTACAAACAGCAAACAAGAACAAAAACAACAAGAACTTGGATGAAATTTAGGCATAGCTTTCAGTAATACCTTTAAACATTATGATTTGAAGTCCTCAATCAGAAGACACAGACTAGTTCAATAGACTTAAAACTAAATTAATTCATAAAGGATAAAGCTACTTCATTCTAATCAAGGGAACAATTTACCAAGAAAACATTACAATCCTAAACATATATAAACAAACTCTGGACTGCCGAATTTCACTAAATTTATGCTGCTGTACTTAAAGTAACAGATTAACTTAAAATTAGTAAGTTTAGTTGATTCAATACTCAGTTCCTCCCAATAGGCATGTTTTCTAGAAAAATGTAAACATAGAATCACCAAAATAATATAACATACATAAAATGGATAGAACAGTAATCTAGAGACTATCTCCTTTGTGCAACCTTTTCAAGGAAGCACACACCATTCACAATAATGTCTGTCTACACACTTAGGCCATTTTCTTCCCCCATGGCTTCAAGTCAACCATTAAACAGATTTGTTTTTATTATTAGGATGTAATAGGAATCATACTTAGCAATCCTATAGATGGATTGGCTTTCTAAGGCTGTCAACATTTATTATTTCCTTGATATAGAAAAAGGATAAATGTAGTTTTTATTCTAGTAAGGTCAAGTTTTTTCTCATGATATGTCTTAAAATCACTATTATTTTCCAGTTAAAATTTCTTCATAAATCACTTTGTTATTACATTAAGTGGCGAGTGTTACAAAAAATTAAAGCAAGCTCATAGGTTAAACAACATAAGTGTATACCTTTCAAGTTTTAGAGCCTGGAGTCTAAAATCAGGGTGTGATCGAGGCTGAGTCTTTATTTTACAGTGTGAAGGGAAGCTGTTCTGTGCCTGGTTGCTTTTGGTATCTGCAAGTATTCTCTTCTTGGATATCCGGTTCTTTTAGTGTTATCTGGATACATTATTCACAATAACAAGAAAATGGGAATAGTCTAGATGTTCATCATCTGATAAATAGATAATGAAAATATGGTACAAAATGGAATATTCCTCAGCTATAAAGATTAAATGAAACTTGCTTGGAAAGAGATGGATTGAAAATAATCACTCTGAGGGAAGTAACCAGACCCAAAAAGACAAATTCTAAATGTTCTTCTTTAAGTATGAATGCTGTGTGCAAATGTTTGATACATGAGTTTATTTATTTTTTACTGTTTATTTATTACTTCAATTTATATCTCCATCGCAGTCCCCTTCCTGCACCCCTCGCAGGCTCACCCTGTCACCTTCCCATCCTCTCCCCCTTCACCCACCTATCATACTCATCCAGTGTGGGATGCCCTACATATCAGCCCCCTTCAGTTCAACAGCCATATGAGGACTAAGAGCTTTCTCTTGTGCTGGGGGCCTACATGGCAGCTCCACTAGGGCAAAGTATCCCAGTAACAAGTAACAAAGTCTATGTTCCTGTTCCTTTCAGTCTGTTAGTTGTAGGATAGTTATCCTGTACTATATGGCTAAAATCCAGTTATAAGTGAATAGATGCCATGTGCATCTTTATGGGTTGGCTAAGTCAGAATGAGCATTTTCAGTTCCATGTATTTGGCAGCAAATTGCATCATGCAACAAGGAAATCATGATACATGACTTTAAATAAGTGTTCCTATCAAAGCCAGGAACTGAGTAAGGGATCACAGAGAGTGGAGAAAAAATAATAGGGACAGGCATGCATAGGATAGCATGTAGTATAAGAAAGCATGACTAACACTAAAGATCTGTAATCAGACCTTATAGAAACCTACTAATATAAACACCTAAACATGCACACACACTATATGTATATGTATATCTATATGAAGTATATGTATATATAGATAGTTAGAAAGGCAGACAGACAGACAGAGACACAGAAAGACAGAACAACACAGAGACATTATCAATGTACTTTATAATGATGGAGGATATTACATCTCACTGAATATAGGCTATCAAATAAAAAAGCCTGTTGCCAGGTATAGGATATTCAATGAGTTTTTGGTCAATGATCCCACTTAAATGTTAAAGACCAATCCCATTTCACTTTCTTTCTTTATAGAACTTGATGTAAGACCCTATGTTGAAAACACCACATACTTGTGTTATCGAACAAAGTAAAATTCAATTTGGTATAGTTGGAAAATGCATCTTTAGTGACAATATAGTGCCTGAATGTTATCTTTACAGTATTAAAGAAGCAAATTATTAAAAAATCATACCAGTTGTGAACCCTGACAGCTACAGTGACTGGATTGGCAAGATATGAGCAGTGGTGCAAAAGTGGAAGAAGTGTCACGGAAGTAAATAATTACTGTCTGAATGGGCACAAGTCCACTTTCTCAATACAAAATTCATTGCTGATCCTATTAGCTGGGCCCCAAATTCATGAATAGCTAAGTCATTGGCACAAGGGAAAACTTTAGAAAAATTATTCTGTTAAATAACATAATGATAAGATGCTCTTGGAGTTCCTCATTATGACTTAAATTACTACATTTTTTTTTGTTTTTTTGTTTTTTGTTTTTTGTGGTTTTTTTTTTGAGGCAGGGTTTCTCTGTGTATCCTTGACTGTCCTAGACTCACTTTGTAGATGAGGCTGACCTTGAACTCACAGAGATCCACCTGCCTCTGATCCCAGAATGCTGGTATTAAAAGCATGTGCCAAAATGCCCAGCTAAATACTGCATCTTTTAAACTACATTATATAAGCTTCTTTTTGTAATAAATGGTGACTAATAGAGAGATACAGTAGCCAATATCAGAGGAAAAAAAGGGCTGTGGTGTTCTCAGCTGTAAATATAACATCTGTCTCACTATCTTTGTGCTACCCTACAAAGTTCAGTGATCATAAGAGATAGAAGTACTGGACATTCACACAATATATTACTTGAGGAACATGAGAGAATCTTTGCACATATGAAATCAGGAGTACTGTGACTGCATGTACAATTTCTGGGAAAAGTCAATCAAGCCAAAATTCCAGCATGAGTTGGGGATGGGTAATGAATACCCACCCTTAGATGCTATAGGTAATTAATAATTGCCTAAGGGAAACAGTATGCTTTCGTGAGGGATATAACTTCTAAAAGGCAACCCATAGAATATTCTATATCTATGCATACATGATAAATATTAAGTAAACTCTCTGGAGTGAAGAAAGAGAGAGAGAGAGAGAATACGGGCATTGGAGAGAAAAGTAAGAAGATTTTGAGGGAAGATAATGGTTTTAGTTTTTAACAAAGCATATTATATACCAGCATGAATTTATACAAGAAAATATTTGGTGTTCCTTATGACTTTTAATTGACATAATTTTTTCATCTCCATCTGAATCCCAATAAAATTAGATATGTTTCTTAAAAATTCATTGTTTAAGTTTTAGAATTCTCTCTTATACTTGAATAGTTGCAACATGTAAAGAGTTAATACTGATAATGATTAAAGTGAATTAAAAACTAACTTCAGTTAAATTATTATAATCACGCTCTTCAATCACATTCAAATGCCTATGAAAGTGTGAAACAAAAGAAAAAAACTATGGTCTATGAATTACCGATCCTTGAGGATTCCAATATTTCGAATTTTAGGGATTTTAAAAATGTGATATGGAAAACTTACATATGAGCATGGAACAAATTTTTTGAAATTGGGGTTGCTAAATGTCAGGAATAAAAATTTGATGGTCATTTATTTCTCCTTTTATATACATTATGCTGTGTCATACTAAAGAATGAGATTATCGAAATAAAAAATAAATTAAAAAAAAAAAAGAATGAGATTATCAAAGAAGGAAACCCATAAAAATGCTGACAAGTGAGGCAATGATTATCCATGATGATATGTAAATCATCAAGATATTAAAACTGAACATTAAATAGAAGCATACCAATTTAGTTAAACATTAAGCTGGCAGTTTAATTGATATATAAAGTGATATTTCAAAACAGTAAAGACATGATATTCATTGGTTTATAATGGGATTCTAGGCCTTCAAAACATAACAGGTATATGTCAGAAGTCAAAGAGGAATAAACGCTTCACCTTATTTAAAGTAACCCACTTAACAAGTAAGACTTGAAAATATTCAACAATAGACAAGACAACTGGTTGACACTCCACAAACTGACAGCAAGGATCTACTGCTGAAGACAACACCTACACAGCAATTTGAACATGGAAAGGTCAAGCTGGTGCCTATGTAGCAGTATGGGCATACTTCATACCTGTATGCTAGTGCCTTTAGTACAGGAAGAAACTCTGTGATCTACCAAAATAAAATATACCAACCCAGCCACACACCCTGTTATCTAAAATGGTGTCCTACCTGTAAGATATACTAGGGCAACAGTGGCACAAAGCTATGAAAGTAACAACCACTATCTGATTTGACATAAGACTTCCTCCATGAGATGTAATACTACTTGGATGATGAAGAACCAAAGACCAGATAGCCTATAGTACTAGGGTAAAAACAAATACTTCTGTTATAAGAAAAACAAACCCACATTAACTTAAACTGATTCCTAAACTTACAGATCAATAGCCTTACTCATAAATCACCAGAGAAACTTCCTCCTCCAGTAGATGGGAAAAAATAGAGACCCACAGGCCGACATTATGCAAATAAGGGACCTTGGAACACTCAATCCTAAACAGGAGGTTTGCATCAGATCCCTTTCTTTCAGGTTCAGAGAATCCTGTAGAAGAGGAGGCAGTAGCAGTGTAAGAGCTAGAGGGGACAGAGAAGACAAAGAAAAGATGACCTCCAAATAAACATGAGAAAAGCTCATATAAGCTCACAGATATTGAGACAACATGTGAAAGGCCTGCAGAGGTCTACACCATGTCCTCTCAATATATGTTATGTCTTCCACTTTAATGTTTTTAAGGGTTTCCTGAGGATGTCAATGAATAGATTCATGTGCTTTCTTTTAGGGTATTTATCTTCTATTTGTTTGGTTGTTTTGTCTAATTCTGATGTGATAGTTTTTCTTCTTTTTCACCATATTTTATTATTATCCCTTAGAGTCTGTTTATATTCTAATGTGAGATACAAATGGAGTGAATATATTTGGGAGATGAGGAGGGATGAAATAGTAGAGAGAGGTTAAATAGTGCTCAAGCTATTATATAAATGAAACCTACTTTAAATAAAATGAAGAAGAACAAAGAATAAATTTCAAAGAAGTTCAGACATTCATTGTATTATACCATAAGCATATAAGGTAGGTTTGATTTTAAAGATGAGGGGTTGCTTTTATTATAAAAATATTAATGTGAAGAAGTGAAGAGAAGCCATCATCTAGGATTTTGAATCAGAGAAGTTACTGCATAAAAAAAATATCCAATTCCTCAAAAGTTTTCATGAGAAGCAGATACCTCTGGGAACATCTAAGTTTCTGTCTCAAAAGGAAAATGAATAGAACTTCAAAAATGATTTAAGGCAAAAATAATTTTGCTGCATTTTAAAGCCTGATTCCAGAATGAAAAGTAGAACATCCTTTGGAACTAGGGATCTATATGGAGATATAGATAAATTGATAGATGTAAATTTGTATAAGACTGAGATAGAAAAACAGAATTTTAATATTTCAAAAATAATGTAACTCTTTTGTACCCTCACTACTAGAATACTTCAACCGTAGAATTGAATTAAACATCTATTGTAATGATAAACTATGAAAGTAAAAAATCATCAAGATATGCAAAACTGAACAGAATGTAAAGATATTACAGACAGAAAGATGACAGTTCAAATTGGAGAAGAGTCATTCTGCATTCTGTGAAAACAAAACTGATCTCAGAAATCTGAATTACTATGTTTGGAAGAGGGTTGTTAGAAATTATTATTCTAAATTTAAAGATCAGTAAAAATGCTTTAAACACAAATGGACCATAATTTATGTTGTCTCACCAGGGGCTTCAAGTTTTAGGATACCTGAATCTTGTACAGAAATGTACAATAAGACTTAGATTAGAGAATATAAACTACAAAGTTGTGAACATACAGTCTTTGAAAAATACTGTTTTATTTTTGTGAAGAAAAAGTCACACTACAGTTTAATTTTAATTTAAAAATATTACAACAATACAGATATAAGAGTTTTAAGAGTTATGTCCCAAAGTAGTTCCCCAAGAGGTCAGCACTGAAGTCATATATGTACAAATAGCATTATACAGACTGAACACAGATGTGTGTGTGCATATATGTGCATGTATGCCCATGTACACACATATACTTGTAATATTTTTTTAATTAGCAGAAGCCACAAATTTTAGAGGGAGCAAAGGTAGATAGGAAATATGAAAGAGACTGGAAGGAGGGAAGGCAATGGGGAAAATAATACAATTATAATAATATGTCCAGCTTTACACAAAACATTTGAAATGCCATCTTCCAATATTTTAATTATACTTTTGAGATTTTTTTAAATATTATTTACTTTTAATAGCATGCACACACTGAATGCAAGTTTATTTGAGTGCATGTGCATGCCACAGTCAGAGAACAACCATTGACAGTCATTTCTCTCCTTTCATTATGTATGTTCCAGGATTGCAACTGTCAGGCCTGGCAGAAAGAGCCTTTATCTGTTGATCTATGGTGCTGGTCCCAAACTCTTTTAATAGTAAAGCAATCTTGTGACATTGTTTCATAGTTTAAGCTTTCTAGGGGCATAATTCTTCACTTCTTGATTATGGTAGTTGGTTGTGATAGAAATTTTATGTAAGAATAATTAGAATAATTAAATATTAGTTATAAAATTATTATTGCCAATTCTATTTATAGAGATTATAATAAACTCAGTTTTGCATCAAATGAAAAATGAGATAGCAATTATTTAGACTACTGTATACTATATACTATAAAACACACTATTTTACATTTATTGTACTTTCAGAACTATCTCAACTCCAATTTTAACTGGCTTGTATTGAATTCTTGGTCTTTCATTTTCATTTTGTGATCTTTAAGATGAGATTTCCACACATGACATAGAAAATCTTTTGCTTTCTCCTCTATAAAATACAAGTGATGATATCAGAATTAAACATTTATTACCAGCTTTACTAAGGGATGAGATAATAGATAGCCAGAAACCACTATAATCACACTATGGCTCCCCAAATTTCATTTCAACAGGTTCCAAAAACATCGTAGGCTTCTTCAGTGACAGCTAAGTGAATGGAATTTGAGGGATAACATTAAAAAGTATCATTAAAATACAGAGTAGTATTTTAATATTCTGAATATGATAATACTAATCTGAATAGTCTAGTATCTTAAATATTTTCAATCGTTTAAAACATTCCAGTAAAAATAACCAATTTCAGGTCATTTCAACTGATCAGTATTGTTAAAGGTTTATGTCACAAAAGGTACCAGCTGCCAGTTGTGAAATCAGAAATAGTCTATTATCCAAATGAAGTAAAGATTGTCACTACAAATTTTTCATAGACATGGAAGCAAAAACTTCAACTTTTTATGAAATTAAGCCCAAAATTTATATAAAAGGCTATACACACAAACACACACAAAGTGTCATTTATTGCAGCAATGTAAACTACATTTAAATCAAAGTTAATAGAATGTTTCAAATAATAAGTAACATAGAGTAATGTCAATAGTAAGAGAAAAATATTTGATAAGAACTATCACATCCTAATAAATGCTCTCAGTGACCTGAGAGGAGAGGGGAACTTCTATAATTTGATAAAGAACATCTTGAGAATATTGTATATTAACAACACCACATGGAAACAAACATATAGGCAGATAACCTGCTCTCTTTAAAATTACAGTTAAAGATGTCTCTCTAGTAATTTCTATTCAACATTAAACTGAAAAGCATAGTGATTACAGAGAGGAAGGAAAAGGAAAATCAAGAAAAAAATAAAATAAGTATAGAAGAAACAAAGAGTCTGGACCTCAGACCTCATGATTGCTTATGAGATCCTGAGATCATGGTGAGCAAACCGCAACAGAACAAAGGGTAACTTTATGCAACAAGCAAGAAGCAATGTTAGAAATAGAATAGACAGATCACAGAATAGAGAGTACAAAATGTAGATATGTATGTGTGTGTGTGCACCTATGTAAGACTTATATGTACAAATTTAGTCGATACATTATTTTTAAGGAATACTAAAATTAATAGTAAATACTATTAAATGTTAAAAAATAAAATCTTGATATAATTACATCATTTTCCATGTCCCTTCTTTCCCTCTAAACCCTCCTCGAAAGTTCTTTGCCTTGCTCTTTTTCAAATTCACAGCTTCTTTTTTTAAAATTGTTGTTATGTATATATGTGCCTGTGTGTATATTTATGAATGACATGATCAATGCATCTTTGACAAATGAGCAAATAAATAGAATAAAGAAAACTAAGGTGCTGTAACAATTTGCTCTCTTTGAGTATCATAGATGAATTTATGTAATTTGGTGACTATTTACAAAAAATTATCTATTTAATATGATAAGAAGCATGCAATTAAGACCTGAATCATGCACTTATCCTTGGGATTTTTATTTGCTTTTATACTATTAAGCATTACTAAATCACATATCAGAAAAATAGTTATCATTGCCTATAATTAGGTGCTTAATATACTGACTCATAAGACGTTTGTGGGCATCTAGGACATCAATGAGTCAATTATATTTCTAATCTCTGTAACTGCTCTTGAAGTAGTGCTGCTCAAAATGATTACTCTTTATTAATAGCAAAGCATAATTATAACAGGGAAAGACCATATATTTCTCTTTTGTTTCTTACTGTGTGCATATTTTCCAATTGATACAGATAGTTTATGCAGCTGGGCATTTTGGACACGTGGGCCACAGTTTTATAGCTGCTCAGACAGAGCAATTTTCTCAGGATCTATATATTTTCTATAGCCAGGCAACAAAGAGAGCAATTTATAGCTGGCAACACTCCTCAGCATTTTTTCCTTCCTGTCCTGTATTTTAATGACATGATGAATCATCATGGAATGCATGGCACCAAGAGTTCCAGTTACCTACAGTAAGCCTTTTCAAATAAAATTATTTTATTTTTATTTCAAATTCTCTGTTTTATATAACCAGAAATTTGTCAAAGTAAACTTTATAGAAACTATATGACTCTGTAACATATTGCCTCCATCCCCCAAGCTGATGGCATTTGGCTAATATTGCACCATTCTATTCTCATTTGTATTGAAATGCTCTACTGCTGACTTTGTAACAGCAAATGAGGCTTGCAGAAACCTCCATCCAGAGAGTCATGTTCTTCTGTAAATGTGATAATTGCCCCCGTTTGACTACTGATTCATTTGGCCTTCATATGGATAATTAAGAACCACAGACCTGTGGAAATGAACTAACCACATGGTATTCTGAATATTTGCAACATTCTGTTTAAAACATACCAATTAAATTGAACACATTGTGCTAAGGTTTGTTTCAATCAGTGTTCACTTTTACTCATACTTGAAAGGGCCTATTAGGTACTTTGCTGCTCCATAGTGAAGTGTTATAATTGGTCACTATATGGCTGAGGGTTAGTAACATCAGTGTGTCATATTTCACAGTATTATACATGGGATTTTCTTCTAGTTGTTTATGTAGCAAATGCAGAATTTCAGATAAACACATCTATTTTGATATATTGCAAACAAACTTATACTTTGAAAGTGATATTTGTTTTAGATGACTGCCTGAGGAAAACAATGAAAGAAATATTCGCTCACAACAGAAAAATGATCAAATATTTCAACTGTTTAGGCAGCATCACTCTTCAAAAGAGATTCTAGCTGATTAGTTAGATAAATTGATTTTGATAATGTTTTACTTTTCATTTACTTTGGAATAATTCATCATAACCAAAATTGAATTATACTGATGTTATACATTTGCATGGGAAATATTTTCAGACTTCAGCCTTGGAATGTATCCATAAATTAATGCATTGCATTCATTCTGAGAATTTGAATCTCCATCATAAGTAGGTAAATGAGATGCTGTGTAGAAAAAGTTGTTAATAAATACTGTTCTAGATCTTGGTATTTCACTAAATAAAAACTCTCCTGATTTCTGTGTAATTTCCTCGTGGAAAGCAAGGAGCAAAGAGCTCTGCAGAGGAAGTTTAATCCAGCAACATGACTGCTCTAGCAAGGGATCACATCCAAAGACATTATTGGTCTATGGGATCTGACTGGAATGCAGAGATTGAAGAGATTACAGACATACCCTGGATTACAGAAATGCCCTGGGTACAGTAGATGGTAGAGAAGGCAATACAGTATAGTATAGTACAGTAGAGAGACCAGTAGAGAAGACAGTGCAGTAGAGAAAGTATAGTAGAGTAGAGAGTTCAACAGAGAAGACAGTACAGTACAGTTGAGTTTGGGCTTTGGTAAAGTTCAATCAGTTCAGGGCAGTGGAAGTGAGGTGAACAATCAGTTGGAGCTGAGGGCAGTGGAGTTCAGCTTGGTGCAGTCAGTTCATGGTGTTCAGTGGCAATTTTCCAAGCAGAGAACTCTAGTGAGATTGCCTAGAGAAGCCAAATGGAGTCAATCAGCTTAGAGAGGAGTTTGAGCCAGAACAGTTGAGTCTAACCATCCAAGCAAAATTCAGAAAGAACTAGAAAGGGGGAGCTTATTCAATAGTAATCTTCCTAAATGGCAATTACCTCAGGGGAATAAATATACATTTACAGAGGTCGGGAATGTTAATTTCACCCAACAGGTCCATTGATGGTGGACTCTCATTCAATTTGCAATTCTGGTCACTGTGATTACTAAGGATTAGGAAGATTGTTAAATTCTAGCCAACAGAAAACCTCCAGTTAGAGCTTCTGGAAAAGAGAATGTAAGCATATTTAAGTGAAAGTAGAGAAATGAATGAGAAAGTTAAATTCTTTGGATTTATGGATTTTACTTTTTTTAAATGTTTATTTATTACTTCATTATGTCTCCATTGCCACCCCCTCCCGGCCCCTCCCTCCCACCCTTTACTCTCGTCTCCACCCATCCCATCCCTCGGGTGTGAGGTGCCTGCATGTATCAGACTCCTCAGTTCGTTAGTCACATGAGGTCTAAGAGCTTCCTCTTGCACAAGAGGCATACATGGCAGTTCCACTAGAGTGAGGTGTCCCACTGACAGGTAACCTAATTCCTGTTCCTGCTCTTTTGGGTCTATTGATTGTAGGATGGATATCTTATACTATTATGGTTAAAATCCAGCTATAAGTGAATCTATGCCATGTGCATCTTTCTGAGTCTGAATGAGCTCATTCATGATGAGCTTTTCTAGTTCCATCCATTTGGTTGCAAATTGCATGATTTCCTTGTTTCTGATAGCTGAGTAGTATTCCATGTGTAAATGTACCAGACTTTTTTAAAATCCATTCTTCAGTTGAAGGACATCTGGGTTATATCAAGTTTCTAGCTATTACAAATAAAGCTGCTATGAATATAGTTGAGGAGATTTCTCTGTGGGTTGGTGAGGAATCTTTTGGATATATGCCCTGGAGTGGTATGGCTGGGTCTTGAGGTAGAGCTATTCCAGGTTTTCTAAGATATCCCCAGACTGATTTCCATAGTGGTTGTACAAGTTTGCACTCCCACCAGCAATATGGGAATATTCCCTTTTCTCCACAGCCTTGCCAGCATATGCTGTCATTTGAGTTTTTGATCTTAGCCATTCTGACAGGAGTGAGATGGAATCTCAGAGTCATCTTGAGTTGCATTTCTCTCATCATTAAGGATGTTGAGCATTTCTTCAAGTGTTTCTCGACCAATTCAGATTGGGAATTCTCTGTTTAGATCTGTTTCCCACTTTTTGATTAGGTTACTTGGTTTGCTGGTATTTAATTTCTTGAGTTCTTTATAGATTTTGGATATTAACCCTTTGTCAGATGTGGGGTTAGTGAAGATCTTTTCCCAATCTGTAGGCTGCAGTTCTGTTTTAAAGACAGTGTCCTTTGCCTTACAGAAGCTTTTCAGTTTCAAGAGGTCCCATTTATTGATTGTTGGTCTTAGGTCCTGAGCTATTGGTGTTCTGTTCAGGAAGTTTTCACCTATGCTAATAAGTTTGAGGCTTTTCCCCATTTTCTTTTCTAATATTTTTAGTGTGTCCAGCATTATGTTAAGATTTTTGATCCACTTACATTTAAGTTGTGTACAAGATGATAAATATGGGTCTATCTGCATTCTTTTAGAAGTTAACATCCAGTTAGACCAGCACCATTTATTGACGATGCTGCCCTTTTTCCATTGTATAGTTTTGGCTTCTTTGTCAAAAATTAAGTGACCATAGATATGTGGGTTTATTTCTGGGTGTTCAGTTTGATTCCATTGATCAATCAGAGCAATAAGACAGCTAAAGGAAATCAAGGAGATACAAATCGGAAAGGATGAAGTTAAATTATCCCTATTGGCAGACAATATGATAGTATACATAAGTGACCCCAAAAATTCCACCAAAGAACTCCTACAGCTGAAAGACTCATTCATCAAGGTGGCTGGATACAAAATTAACTAAAAAAAAAAAATCTGTAGCCTTTTTTATGCAAAAAATAAATGGGCTCAGAAAAATTTAGGGAAACAACACCCTTCACAATAGCCAAAAATAATATAAATACCTTGGAGTAACTCTTAACAACACAAGTGAAAGACCTGTACAACAAGACTTCAAGTGCTTGGAGAAAGAAATTGAAGAAGAAATCAGAAGATGGAAAGATCTCCTATGTTCATGGATAGGCAGGATCAACATAACAAAAATGGTCATCCTACCTCACTCAAGATAATCTTTTCTAGCTCTATCCATTTGCCTGCAAATTTCATGATGCCATTTTTCTTAATAACTGAGTAATACTCCATTGTATAAAAGTATCACCTTTTCTTTATCCATTCTTAAGTTAGGGACACACAGGCTGTTTCCAGTTTTTGGCTATTATGAATAAAATTGCTATGAACATAGTTGAGCAAGTGTCATTGTATTATGGAGGCCCATATGTCTAGGACTCGTATAGCTGGATCTTGAGGTAGATCGATTTCCAATTTTTTGAAAAACTACCAAATATATTTCCAAAGTGACTGTACAACTTTGCACTCCCCCCACCAATGGGGGAGTATACCCCATTCTTCACATCCTTTCCAACATGTACTGTCACTTAAGATTTTAATGTTAACCATCCTGATGTGTGTAGCATGGAATCTAAGAGTTATTTTGTTTTGCATTGTTGCCTAAGGATAATGATCAATTCTTTAGGTGCTTCTCAATCAATTGAGATTCCTCTGTTTAGAATTCTGTATTTAGATCTGTTCCCCATTTTTAATTTTTGTTATTTGGTTTGTTGATTGCTAATTTCTTGAGATCTTTATATATTTTGGATATCAGTCATCTGTTAGATGTGAGGTTGGTGAAGATTTCCCATTCTGTAGTCTGCTGATTTGTCCCTTTGGCCACATTTTTTTCCTTAAAGAAGGTTTTCAGTTTCATGAGCTTCCAATTTTAACTCTTGATCTTAGTCCCTGAGATATTGGTGTTCTATTCTAGAAGTTATCTTCTGTGCCAATGTACTCAAGGCTATTCTGCAGGTTTAGTGCATCTGGTTTTATGTTGGGTTTTTTTTATCCACTTGGGATTGAGTTTTGTGGAGGGTGATAGATATGGATCTATTTACATTCTTTTACAAGTAGACATCCAGATAGGCCAGAATAATTTGTTGAAGATGCTTTCTTTCCTCATTGTATAATGCTGGTTTGTTTATGAAAATCAAGTGTCCATAGGTACATGGATTTACTTCTCAGTTTTTAATTCCATTCCATTGATCTATTTGTCTACTCTTATGCCAGTATTATGTGGATTTTTATTACTATTACTCTTTAGGACAGCCTGAAACCAAGGATGTTGATACCTCCAGAAGTCCTTTTATTATATGGGATTCTTTTAGCAATCCTGGGATTTTCTTGTTGTTGTTGTTTTTGTTTTACTGTATGAAGATGAATGTTGTTCTTTCACATTCTGTAAATAGCTGTGTTGAGATTTAGAGGGAATTTTGTTAATTCTGTAGATTGCTTTTGGTAACATGGCCATTTTTACTATGTCAATCCTAGCAGTACATGCACATTGGAGATCATTATATCTTCTGGTATCTTCTTCAATTTCTTTCTTGAAGTTCTTGTCATACAGGTATTTCCCTTGGTTGGTTTGACTTACACAAAGATATTTTATATTATTGACAGCTATTGTGAAAGAAGTTGTTTTCCTAGTTTCTTTCTCAGTCGGTTTATGGATTGCATGAAGGAAGGCCACTCATTTGTTGAGTTAATTTTGTATCAAGCCACTTCTCTGAAGGTGCTTGTCAGCTGCAGGAGTTTGTAGGAACTATTCTTAAGTACTTTATATTGTGCTTACTTATTTCTTTTTTCCCCTTTGGTTATTTTTTTATATAGTTTATTTTTTATTTCTTCAAGTTACATCTCAATCACAATCTCCTCTCTACTCCCCCCTCCATTCCCACCCTCCCACCCTCTTCCCCCTCAATCCCCCCATCCTCTTCCCTTTTTTGTTTTAGTTTAAGGTATATATTTTTCCCCCAACAGCTCTCCCTTTCAGTCCAACAAATGGTTCTTTCTCTTATAACAATAAATACAATACAAAACAACAGAAATAAATAGGCCACAGTTATGAGAGTTATATGGCTTAGCATACGTTCCCAATGTCCAGTCCATATGTATTTGGCACCTGACTTTAATATTCTACTATCTAACATCTCCATGAGTTTAAAGGTCTATATCTAACTCAGATATCATACTAACTTGCACCACAATTTTAAAAATATCTTCTCATATCCAGAACACCTTCTTGATTCCTAAACAACTCAAAATTTAACTATGAGACTCTAGCTATCTATTCTTCAACCACATCAGAGACATGAGAGGGATAAATATATCTGTTTATGTAGGAAGTCCAGGACCCGCAGCTTCCAAAACTAAGAAATGACATACCTGTGGCTGCCTGGACAGTTCCCATTTTCTCTCCATACATTACAGCATCAATCTTCAGCCGTTTGGCCCGGTTTCTCTGACAGACATTGATTGTAGAGCAGGAATTATGAAGGACTTACCTACCCTGTCTTAGAAGAGCTAGGCTGTCGACTTACCTGCTTCCAAGTTTTGTCCTTTTTAGACAGCATTCTGGCTACAGTTGAAGCAAGGGGTTTTTCTTGCCAAGAGATAGGCTTGCCACTAATTCAACCATCTCCCACTGGAGATTCTTCAATGCTCATCTTCTACTTGGAGTAGAATAGGGGGTGCTATCAGGAGCTGACATGTCTCGATATCAAAAAATCTTAAGTTATGAAAACATCTTTGAATGCCATGTTCTGCAGATCTCTTGAGGTTTTTGAAGATGCCCTATCTATCTCTTATATTTAGATAAGAAAATGTTGCTTGTCTCTTAGTAACTGGATTTCTGATTAGCTTAGAAAATAATTGTGATAGACTGTCATAGTACTTAACAAAATGACAAGCTTGAATGACTTTTACAGCTTACAATAAATTTTGAACATACATAAAGTTCCCAATACACCATGTGCTTACGAATAGTTCTAGACATTCAGGAGAAAGGAGATTTCCTAAGAAAAAAATCTAACTGTAGCACTCAGCAACACTAATTGCTAATGTGTGCTTATTTTTATGTCGACACTAGACAGATGCTATGATAAAATCTCAAATCCATTGAGAGTGGGGCTAAGAAATACTAATCTTTGTCTAAAAGAAATCTGCAATAGCTTTAAATGCCTACCTTTTTTGATTGTGGCATCTTACTGATATTAACTGCATCTGTCTCTCAAACACTTACATATTGAAGTAACTTGTCAATGAAGTTCAGAATTTTAAACATATCTGGAGACAATATTTTAACTATTAAGTTAAGCTTTCTGTGGTCCAGATGAAACATGTCAGATGTTTAATTGAGATAAAAAGAGGAGAGTGAGACTGGGAAGCAGGTGCATAGAGTGTCATGGAAAGAAACATCAAGAAAGCAGCATCTTCAAAGTACCAGCAAAGATCCTGGAAGATCACAATATCATTGGCTCCTCTATGTTCAATATCTAAACTCCAATACTTTATAAAAATGTTGCACAGTTATTGAAATTGTTCAGTCTGTAGTGTTTTGTTTTGAGTGCCCTGGGAAACTAAAGCACTAATTAATTAAGGTTGAGTTGCTTGCAGGAATATTTTTCTTCTTGAATCTTATATAAAATATGACACAGGATTAAGACATCTTGTGAATTATTTTGGTCCATGTTAAATCCTTAAGGAATAGTTTTCAAAGTCTTCAGATCAGTGTTGTCAACATTGTCCAGCAACTTCAGAACCACAAATATATGTGTCCCAAGTTTCCACTGAAACACAAACAGAACCTGGCACATTCTGTGTCAGGAATACTTCCAGTTGATTTGATGTACATTCCAGTCTGGGGACTCTGTGCTTTAGTTCTACAATAGAGTCCAGGTAAATGACATTCATGAATGATGCAGCCCAGGTTTAAGACTATGAGGAGAGCATTCCATCATGGCACATCAGAGCAGCATGAATCTCTACTGTGGTCAAGCTAGCCAAGCAGATGGTCACTCCTGAGTTGGGGACAGTCACATGAAATGAGTCTTCTGGTGAATATTTATTAGATTATTGAATGATTGTGATCAAATCTAATAACTATTGGCAGACCAAATTATGTTTCATCCTCTGTGACCAACAAATGAATATAATAAAAGAATTTGGATTTTAGATGGTAAATTTTAAGGAAGAAAACATTCAATAAGGATATTTTCTCTAGCCCTCTCTCACAGAGGCTTTCTACATGCTAAAATAGAGATTTGAAAATATTTTCTGTTTGCAATTCCTGATTTTTGTATAGTTTTTAACTATACATCATTCTTTCTTCAGGGTTTTTATTATCCTGCAGAAGTGTTTGGATTTTGGCTCTTTTTTCAAGCAATAAAGGCATATCTTTAATATCAAGTCTCAGGTCAACCATGTTCTGTTTTCAGAGCCCTTGGTGAAGTGAATGTCACTCCCATTGCCATCTGTGCCTTGTGTATGGGGATTGAAAAATGGAGATTTGTTGATTGGGACAGTTTCTCCGCTGTTGACCATCTGCCTCAGGTACTAGATAGAATGCACGTGGTGGTCAATCTTCAAATGAGAGTTTGTGTTCACCAGGGACTTACTGAACTGTTTGTCCCACTTTTAGACTAACATGTTCTGTGGCTGAATAGAACCACAATTTATAATGCTACTTGTGGATTTGAGGAAATCTTTTTTCACTAAGAAAAAAATAGGTGCACATTGAGAAAAATAATCTCATAAAGCTACTGTTGAATGTGTAGTAGAAATATTTCAAAATGGATTTTCTTATTTTCTCCACTCTCCCAGGAAATTTATAGTTAAAAATAAGAAGCTGAGGTGGTTTGCTCATTGCATTCTAATAAACACTAGATGGTTAAAAAAAGTCACTTCAAGTAAAGGATGAAAATGATAGGATGACAATCAATCTTATGAAAATAATCATCTTCCTAAATATTATTAATGTTGTATCACTTTGCTTTTACTTAAATAAATCTAATTATTCACATGTATGTTTCCTCATTTGGGAATAAATGATTTCTCCCTTTTAATTTTTTTTGTTTTTATTGTACAGAAAATAGCTTCTTCTTTAATAAATATAATAACATCCAAACCACAATTTCCTCTCCCTCCACTCCTCTCAGGGACCTTTTATCTCTCCTCTACCACAGATCCACTCCCCCTATGTTTCCTTGTAGAAAAGAGCAGGCCTCTGCGAGGCAAAGCCCAAACACTACAAAAAAATATACAAGAAGATAAGGCAAAAGTATCAAAGTTGGAAAAAACAATTCAATTGGAGGAAAAGAGATCCAAGAGCCTGAAAAAGAGTAAGAGACACAGCTGCTCCCACTGTTAGGAGTTGCACAAAACACTCAGCTAATAGTCAGTCATAACATATACACAGAAAACTTGATACAGACACATACATGCAGGCCCCTTGCTTGCTTCCTCAGTCTATGTGACTCTGTAAACCTTGCTTAGTTGATTCTTGATGTCTTCCAGCCCCTCGCATTCCTACAATCTTTCTTCCCCCTCTTCTGTGGGGGTTGCTGAAGCTCTGAAGGAAGAAAGCTGACGAACCTCCAATATAGATGCACTCTCTGCACAATTTTTGGTTGCAATTCTCTCCATCTGCTCCTATTTGCTGCTGGAGGAAGCATCCTGATCTGAGTATATGATTATGAATCATTTATATTCATATGTGAACATATTTTCGTTCATGATGTTTCAATCCTAAATCTCTAGGCTGTCTTCCAGTTCCTGGGCAGGTGATCTCTCTCATGACATAGGCATCAAGTTAAATGAGACATTACATTGGTTGGCCACATCCACAAGTTCTACCCCACCACTTCACCAGCATATCTTACAGGCAGAACATACTATAGACGGAGGTTATTATTGCTGCATAGGTGTCCATGTTTCTCTTTCCTGAGTCTTTAGAGTAGTATCATATTGCAACAAACAAACTGGAACATTGTAATGAAGTCTCCATAAAGGCACCAGCTCAATTTCTTTATATGTATGAGGACCTCAATTTTGCACATCTTATAAAAGCTACAAGGTAATACATATTTCTTATAAACATATGAGGTTAATTTCAGTAGGTTATTTATAGTATGTTTATATACATCTATACTAATAAACTTTTAACAAATAAAACAGACTTCAATAGTTATTTGAAAGTAAAATAAAATAACAAAAGGTATTCTAAGTTATATTATGAAATTACTTTTTATTATTATTGACTAGGATTAAAAAATAGTTGGTGTTTACAATCTAGAGAAGTGAAAAAAAACTAAAATAAACCACTACAGGCTTACTTTGGTTGATTTAAGATTACAGTTTAAGTAGACTAGCAGAAAAACTTATTAGATATATCATTGTTAGCATTCATTAATTAGATATCATTAAGGTTATACACTCATTCATTATAATTAAGCTCTATTGCTAATATGAGATAAATAAAATTTCAAAGTGTATTCAAATGATATCAACTCAATATCTGATATATCTAAAGTTTATAATTCAAATAGGAACCTGAAGCATGAGAAGATTTTAATGATTTATTAAAGATGTTTTATTTGATAGCAGTAAAAAGAGGTATTTGATCCTAAAGTGCTAATATTTCCATTGTAAATGATTCCTTCAAATATATTCCTGTTAATTTTTATGTTTATTTTTTAAGATTTAACTTATTTTTCTCAAAAAAAAGGGTGGTTTTATAAATGAATACAGAAGCCACAGGCATGAATACCCTGGATCTAGAGTTTACAGGTTGTTGTGAGGTACCTGACATGGGTACTGGGAATCAGAATCAGGTACTCTGGAAGAACATATGTACTCTTTGCCACTGAGACCTCTCTCCGGCCTCATTATTTTAATGTTTGTTTCTGGATTTAATGATCATGTTAATGTTCAGAATTACTACATGTTTAAATAATGTCTAACTTTAAAACATTTCTATGCATGAACATTCTATTTGATCTGAATAAAATATGTGAGCACGATGCACACCTGTCCATTGTTCTTTATTGTCATAAATACGAACAATTGATACAATAATTACCTATTTCTGAGATATTGCACATGTTTCGTCTATTTCTTAGATGATGACTAGTTTTAAAATTTTTTATCTTTATCTGGCTATTATAACACTGATTCTGTTCTGCAGGATTCCAAATGTATAGTTAATTTTGCCAATGTTTTAATTTGTTGCTCATCTTTACAGCTACTTATTTCTCATTAATTATGGATTTATATTTATTCTGGAATGAGAAAAAATTAATTATATTGCCTCTAGGTTGGAATGTGAAATTTGGAATGACATAAATCTGTTTCTATGCCATAGTCATTAATATTTGACTCCATAATAAATTATCTATTTATGACACTTGATATTAACATTTATTTTAGTGAATTGGAAGATTTAAAATTTATACACTAGTCATATATTCAATCAATAGTAGGCACAGACACATATACATATACATATACATATATATGAAAAAGAGAACAAAGAATAAAACAAAAGAAAATAATTGTTTATATGAAACTTGTATTGCAATGGAAATTATGTGAGGAAATCACCATTGTAGGCAAAATTTATGTCCATCTACTGTTTGTGTACTTATCTTTGCTATGTAACTGAACTTTGGCTTAGTGGGGTCATACACTCTACAGGAAATATTAATCTAAAGTGAGAAATATAAAATCGTTTCCTCAGATAGGTCGGATTATCCACCTTTTTTATATATTATATAATTTTTTTATTTTACCTTTATCTTTATATATTAATTCAAGTTACATCTCAATCACAGCCCCTCTGTCATCCACTCCCAGCCCTCCCTCCCATCCTTTACCCCCTTCCCAACCTATCTTATTCCTTCTGTGTGGGGGGGCTCTCACATATCAGTCCCCTCAGTTCGTCAGTCACATGAGGGCTAAGAGCTTCCTCTTGCCCTGGGGCCCAACTTGGCAGCTCTACTAGGGTTAAGTGTCCCATTAACAGGTAACAAAATCCATGACTGAGACAGCCCCACCTCTACTTGTTAAGAGATCTGTATGAGGACCAAGTTGCCTAGCCTCTATATTTGTATATGGGGGTCTATGTCAAGTCTAAGTTATTTTGCTTCTTGTTTTGGTTAGCATTTCAGTTGCTGTAAGCCTCTAGGGGCCTCGGTTAGTTGATTCTGTTACCTTCATGTGTTGATCTTGACCCCTCTGGATCTCTCTATTCCTTCTCCCTCTTTTACATATGGCTCCCAGAGCGCCACCAAATTTTGACTGTGTGTCTTAGCATCTGTTTTGATGTGCTGCTGGATGGAAGTTCTCAGAGGATTCTTACATTACTTGCCTGTTCCTTTGGGTCTCTGGGTTGTAAGATAGTTATCCGGTACTATAGAGCTAACATCCAGTTATAAGATAATACATGCCATTTGCATCTTTCTGGGTCTGTGTAAGCTCACTCAGGATGAGTTTTTCTAGGTTCATACATTTGGTTGGTTTTTGCATAGTTTTCTTGTTTCTGATAATTGAGTAGTATTCCATTGTGTAAATGTACCACAGTTTTGTTTAATCCATTCTTTGGTTGAAGAGCATCTGGGTTGTTTCCAGCTTCTAGCTATTTCTAATAAAGCTACTATGAACATTGTTGAGCCAATGTCCTTGTGGTTAGGTGAAGAATCTTTTGGATATATGTTCAGTAATGTCTACAGATGGGGAAAAGATCCTCACCAACTCCACATCTGATAGAGGGATAATATCCAAAATTTACAAAGAACACAAGAAATTAAACACCAAGAAATCAAATGATCCAACCAAAAAATGGGGTACAGAGCCTAACCAAGAATTCACAAAAGCGAAATTTCCAATGGCAAGAGACAAATGAAGAAATCCTCAGCATCCTTAGTCATCAAAGAAATGCAACTCAAGACAATTCTGAGATTCCATCTCACACCTGTAAATATGACTAAACTCAAAAACTCAAATGACAGCACATGCTGGCGAGGATGTGAAGAAGGGGGAACACTCCTCCATTGCTGGTGGGAGTGCAAGCTTGTACAATCACTATGGAAACCAGTCTGATGGTATCTTAGAAAACTTGGAATTGAACTACATCATCCACCTTTTCAATCCAAAGTAATAACACTTACTGACAGCTTCTTTGAATAATTTTCTTTCTTCTCATCATTTTATTATTTCAGAGAAGATAACTTTAGATACATATTTTAGATTAGATACATATATTTTTTAGATAATATCTTTCTATACATATTTACTGTGTTTATTACTTTTAATGAATTATTTCAAAAGAGCCAACTCAAAAACACAGCTCTTACCTTAAAGGTCTCAAGAAATAGTTTATTCTGGAGCCCAATATGAATGATGATGGTCTAAAAGTACATTTTTAGGTCAAACAAAATATCATGTTCCAACCTAGAAACAGTTTTACGAATGTTTTTACACTAATAAGAAAAAGAAATTCATAAATCTAATATGTAAACATTTTGGTGGAAACATTAGGTAGATAGTTACAACAATGTGGAGAAATTATAGGTACATTCTTCAGATAACATACTTTTTCAGTTGATGAAAAATTACAGTTTTATTAAGTTAAGACATTCTTAAATATTTTATCAGTAGACAATATACTAAGTACTGCACATAATGGAGAAAGGAAATGGTTATTTACAGGAATATCCCAAAATAAAATTTAATTAATGTCCAAATTTGCATCATTCTAAACTCTCCACAGTCATTGAAGCCTTAACCATTCACTCTATCTTCGAAGATACAGTTTCTTCCTCAAAAATATTTTTCACAAAATATGTTTACTTTTTCAATTTTATTTTATTCAAATAGTTTCTTATTTGTCTATTTTCTGCTCAGTAGACAATAAACTTCTTGTGTTCTATTTGACTTAATAGTATTTGTCCTCTTAAATAAGGTTTGCTGAGGCCAAAAGAGTCCTTGTTATATTTGTTGTATGATTAATATGTCAATTAATGGAAATCATAGTTAATTTTTCTTAAAGCTATGATAACCTATTCACTGTATCAATAGAATAGAATATCCACTTCTCTATTTACAGTAATGTTCTGACTTTGGCATAAAAATTAAGAGCTGTATGCCTTTATTAACATAGGTTAGTTAAAGGCAAAATTGTTACTTTTATTCATGAAATTTAAGACAAATTATCTCTTTTATCTATTAAATTTTAATGTATAAAGATAGCTAAGTATATTTCTGCATTTTTAGTATTTATTAAGTGAGAAAATGCCATATATGTACACAATTCATGTACCGTTATATTGACAAGTTCAGACTTGATATTTCAATTCACAGTTTTTTAAGAATGTGTATATACAAGTAATTTATGGAATGCAGAATAACATAATGTAAACCAAGTTTGTAAACACTGACCAATGAATGGAATATATAAAATGAAATCAAACATGTCAATAGTAAATAAATATAATGTATATAGTTTATAGACCTACACACATACACACACTTGTGTAGTTTCCATGTTAAGATTATGACCTATGGTTATATAATATAGTTAACATTTTATAAAACATAATGACTTGATTTTTTAAATCTCGTTTAGCTTAATTTAGAATAAATGGAATAGAATCTCATATCATTATGATAACCTTCTCTTTTCTTTGCAAAGAATATGGTCTCAGCTGACTATTTGTTTCACTCAAAGGGACAAAACCCATTATAATCAAAATTCACTACATATCTTGGTTGGATATATTTAGTGTCTTCATGACCAGTTGCTGTAAAAGGCAGAATGAAGCATAATATTTGTTTTTTCATTCTTCAGGGTCAAGGTATATGAGAAAACAAATAAAGAGTCATGCAAAAATGTATTCTGACGTCCAGTGTGTGGTGTTTTGAATGAGAATGGACCCATAAATTCCTATGTTTGAATGCTTAGTCACCTAGGAGGGACACTATTTGAAAGGACTAGGAGGTGTGGCCTTGTTTGAGGAAATGTGCCATTAGGGGTGGTTTTGAAGTTTCAAAAGACCATGCTAAGTCCAGTGTCTCTCTGTGCTGGCTGCCTGCTGCCCACAGATGAGAGTGCAGCTACCAGTTACTGTTCCAGCACTGTATAGGCTGCCATCCTCCCCACCATGATGACAATGGAATATGCTTATGAAACTTTAAGCATGCCTCTCCTTAAATATTTGCTTTTATAAGAGCTGCTATTGCCATGGTGCCTCTTCACAGAAATAAAGCACTGACTAAGACACCGTGTTTACACCTCTTCAAGTGTTGGGTCTGAAAGTGGGTAATGTTGAAGGGAGACCAAGTTAGAGAAGGTCATAGACAAAAGAGTTAGAAATATGGAATAATTAATCACAATTCTGCATCCAATCGTAAACCAATGGCTGTCATAAAGGAAATTGTGGACTCTGGTGCCATTAATCTATGAGTTTTCCACCTGTGAGTACATGTCATTTCTTGAAAAAAATAAAAGAACTTGCAAATTGTGTGATACTAACAATATTACCTGAATCATGCAGTGTTATTACTTAAGGATTTATGAACAAACAAGGAGCTTGCAACACCAATCAGATGTAATGCCCAGTTCACAAAACCATAAGACAAGCCAGGAAGACTCCAACTCGATGCAAAAGCAAAAGGATCTTTAATTGGGGGTACGAGCCATGGCAAGGTCCACCACATGTTCTCCATGCAGGGAGTCTGTGAATGGCCTCGAAACTGGAAAGTTTGAGGCTCTTAAGGGCTTGGCAAGTGAGGGGGTGGGCAGTTAGGGAGGTGCTTTCAACATACAGAATCACATTTGGCCTTGTAAGATGAGCTCAGAGAGTCCTCTGGTAAACTTGTCCTCAGGATGCAAGGGAAAGTCACAGTTAACAAATAAGTCCTTTTGAGAGCCCTTCGTTATCTGTGGCTCTGTCCAGATGGTCACTCGAGGCTTCTGAGGGAGGGAAAGCTAGGTTCTCAGGCTTTCTTTGCTATTTTACTTTTATGAGCTTGTTACAGCAGAGGGAGGTGGGTAAGAACTTGGACAGGAAGATGAGAGACTGGGGTTTTTGTTCTTTCAATCCACCCTTCTAATAGTAAAAAGAGAAACCGATCATGGTTTCTTTGTTACCACTCTGAATCTTATGTAGTCAAATGGTGATGTTGGGATCTCATCACTTTGAGTTGGACTGCAACATAGGATCTAACTTATTTTTCTCCTATGTCAGGAAATTTCTTTGACTCAGCATTTCAGCCAGTTAGGTGGGAAAATGGGAGGTGTATTCTTTTCTGTAAGTACTTCCAGCTGACATGAAGGCTTTGTCATCAGGCCCCAGAAAGGCTGAAATGCTCGTCAAAGGCTGGCAATGGGGCAGTTAGCAGAAGAGTCCAATCAGTTGATCAAACTGAAAGACAGGGAGTAATCATTCTGAATTGGTCCAGATCAGCTTTCAGGAAGTCCAGGGATCAGCAGCTTCTATTCAGTAGGTGATCCCTGGATAGAGTCTTTCACTCAGGTGAGAATCTGTTGAGACAAACATTAGACTGGGAACAGAAGTTAAAATTGTCTACTAATTGGGGAAGGCAAGGAACCTCATGACCAAAGAGAAAATCCTATTTTTAAGAACAGGCAGTTGTACTTATGTGGATCCAGGCTTTATGATTAGATCTCAGAAAGGTAATATGACAGAAACTTGAAAAACAGCCTTGAGTTACTAATATGAACAATCCTTAAACCAAAAGGAGATTTAAAGACTAATCATTTAGCACCAACAACTTATAACAGTAACATAGTAAGGGGGAAGACATCTGAAGCTTTTCTGTGTATTTATTAATATTAACATATTTTTGTTTACATCTATTAATATTAAGGTATTTTAGACCTTAAAATATTTTTTATGTCCTCATAAATTATTTATGAGAAACAGATGATGTTGTCAGGATTGTCACTGTAGTGAAAGTTATATTTTTTAACATAAAGCCTGTAGGCAAAGCAAACCTCCTTGTCCTTTTAATAAAAGATATTTAGTAGTCTTAACTAGCTAATAAATTAACATGAATTACCTTGTGGTAAGGAGCTACCTGTCTGTTATCTGAGCTGGTAACAAGGTAGACTGAGAAGGCATCTGAAGCCTTAGCTTTTATTGTTAAATTGCTAAATCTTTTATTAGCATACTCTTTAGACTCATCAGGGATCTGAGAATGATAAATATCTGAGTAAGCGAGATCAAATCAGTTTTTGAATCTATAAAAAAAAAATAACAGTCTTTTTTTCAACAGGCATCCATTGTTCCTCTGTGTCCGGGAGCATCTATCTTTGAGCACCAATATCAAGGTATGACAGACTTTTTGTGAGACAGGATTTATGAAGGACAGTTTACCTTGTCTTGGCAAAGTTCAGCAATAGTCTTCTCCATCCATGTCCAGTCTGTGGACAGCATGTTTTCCGTCATTGAGGCAAAAGGCAGTCTAGCCCAGTGGCCAGCTTTGTCATACTTAAAGCAAGTCTCAGGTGGAGTTCTTCTGTGTCTATTATCTTCTTTAGAGGAAACTAGGAGTACTGTCAGGAGCTGACATGTCTATTAAGAAAAGCTTTTTGTGTTAGACATTTAAATGTCATGTTCTGCAGATCTCTGAGGTGTCTGAGGACCATTATATCTATCTAAGATGGATCTTATTTTTAGTTACTCTCTGACTATGAAAACATGTAAAGCTTAATCTTGTAACCAACTGTATCAATTAGAGCATAGCCATAATTTTAAAAGATAAAAACAGGTTTCATCAGCAATATAAAAAATATAATTTAATGTCTCTAGAATTAATATATTTTAATATTTTAACTTAAGAGTATCTCTGGAATTATGTTTTAAGATTATCTAAGTATATGTCTTAATTATTGACCCTGGGTCCTGAGTTACAACCATATTTAATAACTAGCAAAGACATAAGTAATTAGACATATAAACTAGGGTTGAATCATCATACAGTATGTTATAATTATACAATTTTGAATTTTTGGCATCATGTTAAAATCCATGACCATCTAAAATATGAGATCTGTTGATTTTTCAGTTCAACAAGAGGCCATAACAACAAGCAGAGTTTATCAGGACTAAGAAGTTTTATAATCGTTGTATCTCATGTGGTCATCTAAAATGGTGAAATCACATGACAGGATGTGAACCATATGTTCCACAGGGTTATTATTTAAAAACATTTATATTTATAGTTAACAAACCCATAAGTTTGATTGACCATCAATTTGTAAACTTGTATCTATAACATATCTTTAACAATTTTTCTTGTCATCTTTTAACCTTTTTTTAACCTAAGTAACTTGCATTTACCAAACCTTAGCATCTCGTCATAGTAAATTGCATTAATATTCCTAGACATCTTCTTAGAAGCTTTTCTTTATAACTTGTATGTAAATACTTTATTATCATTTCCTCAGACCCCTTCAACTTGCTTAAGCTCTTTATTTCTAAACCTTATAGTTTGTATATCTTAAGAATTACATAGGTATAATACTTTACCTCCTAGCTTTGTATCAATATATAAAGATTTAATGAAATCAACCATTTAGATTTCAAACATTGACAATTTAAACAAAACAAAATTCCTCAGTCCAAGTTTACTAGTGTCTCTAAAGACTTTTATAGCTTATATTTATATAAAGTTATGAGTGAAGAAGTACAGGCAAATTGTATATTTTAACCATTTATTATCTGTTTAACCTAGATGGCATATTTTGTGATAAATTAATGCTAGTATTTAACATAACCATGAGTTTAAATTGCCATCCATCAATCTGTATTACTCATTTTCTAAAACAGATTGTCATAGCAGTCCATAAAATGATTGTGAATAACCCAATATTCCTAAATGAGCTGTATTAACATGATATCTTATAACAAATATTTATTAATCATAAAATAATTAGAGCCCCTCTATTCCCTGTTTAAGAAAGGGATATAGTTTCTCTAAGAATCTGTTTCTCGCTGAATTTGGGTGAAGAAAACCTGTTAGGGAAAAATCTCTGATTGGTACAAGATGTCCAGATCAATTAAGGAAGAGTTTTTGTTGTTCTAAATTGTACCTTAAATTTTACCAAGGTCACCAGGAGGCCTGAGAAGGCTGATAAAGCCTTATCAGCAGGATCCCTTGTCCTGACTTTATTGCTTTAGCATAGGGCAGGGGAAGGCTCGCCCCCCCCATCCTTGCATCAGTGGAGGAGGTTGCCCAGAAGTGAGTGTAAGGAGGATGGGAATTGGGTATAGCAGCTCCTCCTGTGGACCATGCAAAGAGGTGAGCACAAGGTGGGCAAGAGCGGGGTGAGGGGTGGAGCCTCAGAAATCACTTTTTTCGTGTAAACATCTGTAAACATCCACCAAGGGTCCTTGTAATGTTTCGTTTTATTAGGCGCCATGGGGAAGAAATTGTGGCCAGGGGCCTGGTCTGGTGTGGCCAGGACATCCTCTGTAACTGGGGAAACCCATGGGAAGCAGCGAATCCCTTCCAGTCCTCTCTTCTTTCCCTCCCCTCCCCTCCACACAGCACGACCTGGTGACCACTTGACTGTTGGCCTGCCAGCTAGGGTAGATTGTAGCAAGTCAGTAGGTGTGGGGGCCCAGGGGGCATGGTGTTGGCGACGGTGCTGGTGGTGAAGATGGAGGGAATGAAGGGAGTATGTTTGACTCCCTTGGCCCCCTGGCCCTGGCCATCTGAAGCCTAATGGGAGACTCCTTTTTTTTTTTTTTTTTTTTCTTGTTCTGCACCAGTTTTAAGTTGACAAGTAAGGTCCGAGGTAGGCAGAAAGGGGCAGCACTGGAAAAACCTTGTCCCAGGGTACAGGTCAAGCAGGAAATAGGGAGTGGGGGGACCAGCACAGCCCTGCCCTTTTAGCAGAAGATATGATCCGTGCACCGCTGGCAGGGAGAGGTGCAGGACTCCCTGGCATCTGCTGGATTCTCCATATCAGCAGACATGGGAAGGGCAGGGGGTCGCCTGCCCACCCTCCACTGGGGGCTCTGCTGGTGTTATTCCCTCCTCTGGCCTGTGCAGGGTAGACATATCATAGAAGGCAGGGGGAGAGAGATTGTCAGTCTCAGTCAAAAGTATAATGTCAGTCCAGTCCGAGATCAAGCATAAGACTAGTCATAGTAACCACACCCCATGCATAACAACAGTGTTTTGTCCCATCTCAGGACCTGCTAGGCAGACCCACTTCCTATTCCCTCACTAGGGAATGGGGCACAACTAGCATTTTCTGGACCGCCAAACTTTGAATGCATACCTCATGCATTCTCAAGAAAACTAAAAGCAAGGCAACAAAGATACAGAAACAAATAGTCTCACAATCAGAAAGTCAGATAAGACAGACAACACAAGGTTGGCCGGACTTGAGGCCCTCCAACCTGAAAGTCATTATCTGTAGGCTCCCAACGGATTGGTGAGACAGAGGTACCCTGTGCTCACCTAGGGGCACTCCGACACCCCACCACCCCAGGCTTTCTGATCTCCACAACACAGAATTGAGGCACATTGTCCTCATTGATTCAGGGACTTCTCCCATACAGAACAAAGCAAGACCAAAGGACAAGACAAAGCTGAAAGTATTCCATCAGACAGCAAGAACACAAACGAGAAATTGTGCACTCACCAGCCAGCATAAGATCCTTCAAGTCGGTGTTCCTGGAAGTCTCTATGGCTTCATGGCCAATGCAACAAATGTAATGCCCAGTTCACAAAACCATAAGACAAGCCAGGAAGACTCCAACTCGATGCAAAAGCAAAAGGATCTTTAATTGGGGGTATGAGCCATGGCAAGGTCCACCACATGTTCTCCATGCAGGGAGTCTGTGAATGGCCTCGAAACTGGAAAGTTTGAGGCTCTTAAGGGCTTGGCAAGTGAGGGGGTGGGCAGTTAGGGAGGTGCTTGTAACATACAGAATCACATTTGGCCTTGTAAGATGAGCTCAGAGAGTCCTCTGGTAAACTTGTCCTCAGGATGCAAGGGAAAATCCCAGTTAACAAATAAGTCCTTTTGAGAGCCCTTCGTTATCTGTGGCTCTGTCCAGATTGTCACTCGAGGCCTCTGAGGGAGGGAAAGCTAGGTTCTCAGGCTTTCTTTGCTATTTTACTTTTATGAGCTTGTTGGGGTTTTTGTTCTTTCACAGAAAGAAAACATAAATGGGAACGCACATGATCTGAATCATAAGAAGGAATTGCTATGTAACTTGTTGACTTGAATTTGTTGGTAACTGTATACATATCCTGGGAAGAAAATTGAATGTCAAAATATGTTTAGACTAAGTAAATTCTTTATCAGAGCCTACATAGACAAACTACTAGTCATTGAAATTATTACAACTTTACCGAACCCTATGTAGATTGTGTGAGTTTTGGTGTCTGTAATAGATAATAGATGAGAATAATGTAAGATATTAAGTCCCAATTTTAGTTTACATGAGAAAGAAACATTTTCTACTCTCAAGGATTGTTTTATTAATTGTATGTGACTCTAATATATGAAATTTTACTAGGCACATAGAAGCCGTTAAACTTGGCAGGGTTACACACACACACACACACACACACACACACACACACACTAACCTGTAATCTCATGAGTAATGAATCTGTGGCAGGCAGACTATTGCATGTTTGAGGCCAATGTGAAGATGCTGTGTCCAAAATTGATAACTGATATATACTGTGTGTGTGTTTGTATTTGTACAAGTGTGTACACATGCATGTATTAGAGTCATTAGCTAAAGAAAAAAGAGTATTTATAATAACTTGCATTTCCAGGTTTCAGTCCACCATACCAAAGAAGTCAAGGCAGTAAGAACTTTAGAGAACTGGTCACATTATATCCCTAGGTAAAGACAGAGAGAGAGAGAGAGAGAGAGAGAGAGAGAGAGAGAGAGAGAATGTAAAGCATGCAAGCCTGTGCTCAGTCCCCATTTTCCACTCTTACACAGTCTGTGATCTTCTTCATAGAAACAGTACCTCCCCCAGTGATGATCTATTCCCATATCAAATAATATAATCAAGATAATCTCCAAATCTGGATATAAATGCAGGCCAACCTGATTTGAATAAACCCTTATTCAGACTCTTTGCCAGGTGATTCCTCATCACAAAAGATTGATTAATAAAACTAATCATCTCACCTTTTTTTTCATGGAGTTTCCATGTAGATTGTTTGTACTTTGACATATGACACTCTTGGGAAATTGGGATTTCTTTAGATTGATGGTGTACCCGAGACATGTGAAAAGATGGTGGAAGATGTTCTGAATTGCAAAGTCTTAAGTTTATGCATCATTGTCATGTCACACTTTGAGGCCAACAAGTTTAAAAGAATTTTTTTTTTACGTTTAGAGACTTTCAGACACATTATGAAGACACATGATAAATGATCCAAAATGTTAAAAAAAAACATTTACACACATTGAGATTATTTCAAAATTGATGACTATCTCATGATTATTGCTGAATCTATATAAAAATGCAAGAAAATCTTTTCTCTGTTCTTTTCTATATATACACCAACTACACAGCAATAATATGGATTATTAAAATGTACCAACAAAAATTATTGACAATGAAAAAATATATATATACCAAGTTGGGAACAATAGTTTCTTTCTAATTTTTAAAAGTGTTCTGTTAGAGATAGTGGGTCAAAAGGGTGAAGATAGATGCTCCACTGTTATTAGAGAGAAATTGGGAACTGTCCAGACAGCAAGTTTTCTGTCATTTCTTAGTTTTGGATGCTGCTTGCTCTGCACTTCCTGTTTATTCAGATATATTTATCCTTCTCAGGTCTCTGATATGGTTGAAGACTAGTTATTATTTATTATATAACTTAGACAGTTATAGTCTCACAGTTAAGTTTTAAGTTGTTTAGGAATTAAAAAGATGCTCTAGGTCTAAGATGCTTTTAAGTTAATAATGCAAGTTAGAATGGAAAATGAGTTAGGTATAGAACTTTATACTCATTGAGATAGATACATAATATAATCTTATTATCAGTTGCCAAATACATATGGACTGGATATTGCGAATGTGTGTTATACTTTATAATTTTCCTAATTATTCTTATTGTTTTGTATTGTATTTATTGTTATAAGAATAAGAACTTTTTATTGGACTAAAAGGAGAGACTGTTGGGGGAAAATATACACCTTATATTTTAAAAAAAGCATATAGGAGGGGGAGGAGGGAAGAGGGTAGGAGGATGGAACCAGGAGGGGGAAGAGCAAGGGACTGAGAATGAGATGTAACTTGAGGAAATAAATAAATGTTGAAAAAAAGTGTGTGTGTGCGTTTGTGTGTCTATATGTATGTCTGTGTGTCAGTGTCTATGTGTACTTGTATGTCTATTTGTGTGTATATGTATGTATATTTCTATTTGTGTGTGTATATCTGTGTTTGTGTGTGTGTGTTTGTCTACAAATGTGTGCAAGTCCACATGTTCATGTTTGTGCACATAGGGAGAGACAGTATTAGATATCTTCTTCAAACAGGAGACTGGGTTTGTTAAGTGCCAGTATGCTCTGTCTCACACACTGTTGTGGTCACAGGCACACAGCAATGCCCTCGTTTTTCAGTAGGTGCTAGAACTTGGATTGAGGACAGCATATTGGTTTGCCAAGTGTTCTTATGCAGTGAACAAATTCTCAGCTCTGATTTTCTTTTCAAGAAAACATTTTGCCACAGCAATCATAACCCATGCATGTACTTGCTGCACGAAGGAGTGTGTAAAGGGTTAAAAGCAATCTTCACAATGTTAACTTTTAAAATAGCTCAAGATAATATCAAACACATTAATTGATATCATTTAGTCTTAAAGTATTTTGTTTTGTATGTGCATCTACAGTGTCATCTATCATCCTAAAACTTTGTACATGTGATAATTCATAATTTAATTGAAAATATAATCAAGGACAGAACTAGCATTCTTTTTTTTTTTTTTTTGGTCTCACAGTGCTTTTTCTTGACATATTTATTTTATTTTTTTAATGTTTCTTTATTACTTCAGGTCACATCTCCATCACAGTACCCACTTTCAACCCCTCCCAGTCCCACCCTCCCATCTTCTACCCCCTATCCCTTTCATTTTACTCCTCCAGAGTGGAGTGTCCCTACATATCAGTCCCCAACACCAGTTCAGCAGTCATATGAGAGCCAAGAGCCTCCTCATACACTGGGGGCCTACAAGGCAGCCCCACTAGGGTGTCTCATTGACAAGTAACAAAGTCTATGTTTCTGTTACCTTTGGTGCATTGGCTGTAGTATAATTATCCTGTACTATATGGCTAAAATCCAACTATAAATGAATGGATGCCATGTGCATCCTTCTGAGTCTGGGTTAGCTCACTCAGGATGAGCTTCTCTAGTTTCATCCATTTGACTGCAAATTACATGATTTAGTTTTTTTTTTTGTGTGTGATGGCTGAGTAGTATTCCATTGTGTAGATGTACCTCAGTTTGTTTGTTTTTTTTTATCTATTCCTCAGTTGAGGGACATCTGGGTTGTTCCCAGTTTCTAGCTGGAGCTAGCATTATTGACCATAGTTTAAAAATAATATATCAATTTCTTTGCTCTGTTTTTAATTGCCCCTTGAGCAGCATCTAAAAAAAAGCATTAATGATTTAATTTATTTAATCAAATAAAATTATTTAATGTATTGGGGACATTGATACAAAACACACTGTTCATATGCACTGTCTGCAGCTTGAAGCCTTTCTATTTCCCAAGGATGTTGAAGTGCTAACAAAGAGCACAAGGATATTGATGCTTCTAAGAGCTGTTCTTGCAATCTGCTTATCAATGAGTATGAATATGAATGTTAAGTGTTAATTAATAGAAGTGTTGTCCGCTGGTAGACTGATTATGTGAGGAAGTGTCAGGTCCTATATTCAGTCCATAACACCACAAACAAACAAACAACAGAAAACATACAGAGAATGTTAATCATGTTGTAGGAAAGTAGTGTTCCAACTAAATGGTTAGGTGTGTAAAACCAGGCCAGTACAAAAATTTTCTTGTCCTTGCACTTGCTTCTACTACCTACATAACCTATATATGTTCAGCAAATCTGAAAAAAAACTCTTTAAATGTGTCTAAAATAAAGAAGGCTGTATTGGTTAATTTTTGTTGTGAACTGTAATCACAATCTGTAATCACCTCGGAGGAAAGCTAATGAGGGACCGTCTATACTGTTTTCCCTTGTATGTTTGTCTTTATGGAATTACCTTGATCACATAAATTTTTGTGGAAGAATCCACCATAAAAGTGGGTAGCAACATGCCCTGGACTCTATAAATGCAGAAAGTAAGCAGTAGGAATACACGCATGTATTCTCTTTCTTCTCTGGCCCTCAATATCACTGCTTGGTTTAAGTTCCTACCATCTTGGCTTACCAACTATGACAGACTGCAACCTAGAATTGTGAACAAAATAAATCTTTCTTTCTAAGGTGTTTTTTGTAGAAATATTTTATTACAGAGACATGACAGAAACTAGGAAAGAGTCCTATAATGTAGAAGATAATTATTGACGAGAAGACAATTTACTAGGCAAAAGCTCGTGTTTTCCAAGCCAGGAAAGCAGAGATTGATCCACAGAAAAACCACATAAAGGTGGAAAGAAAGTAACTAATATATAACGGGATAAAAAGTAAAGTAGAATTGGTTGCAACCTCTGTGTATATGTAATTCACATAAAAATATGACTAGAAGTTTTAAAGAAATAAATTTCTTTAATGAATATTGCAAAATACTATATTTAATAGGACTCAGCAATAATTTAACAGTTAAGAGACAAAGAAATACAAACAAAAATGTTATTTATTTTATGATTATGTGTGTATGTGTGAATGCAAGACTATATGGACATGATCATAGATTCACTTCAACACTAGAAGTTACCCTGGAACCTACAGTTGCAAATGATTATGAATTTTCTTATATGGGTATTGGAAACTATCTCAGATTCTCTGGAAGAGCAATAAGTGCTCTTACTCATTGAACCATCTTTCTTGACGCAATAACATGTATTTTCAAAGCAGTATTACATCTTGCTAGTTATAATTTGAGAAAATTTCCTTCACAACTAGCTATATTGAAAAATATTTCATTTTAGTATGAACATCTACCTACTTATCATCTGTTATCATATTATGCATATATACATCTATATATGTTTATAAGTTATTAATATTTCATATCTTCTTAAGAATTGTATACTATCAATTTCATAGAAAATAAGCAAGTATTGTGAAGAAAATAATTATATGAAAGAGGCAGAATCAAGATTCTAGTCCTGCATATTCTAGATTTTCAAAATCAGGTTATCATTTTTCGCATATTGAAAATGAGAGCTAACCTCATACAGCTGTTTTAAATAGGAAAGATTTATGAAAGATTATATTGTATTCAAATATACATTGGCAATGAGAAAGGTGTTGAAAACAGTACTGCAAACTGTTTACCTTTTCTTTTTAAATACAATTTCTCAGAAAGAGGAACAAAAAACTTACAGTATATTCAAGACAAGTTTACAAGTTTTCAGTAGAAATAGAAAAAAGACATTGCAGAATAAATTCACGCCCACTTCACCCTTGTGAAAAACAGTCAGAAGGTAAAAGACACACAAAAAGTTATCAGTAAGTGTTCAGCATTGTTGACACTTGTGCTCAGCATCAGACAGGCTTCAGAATATCTCAGTGAATGATTATGTATTAGATTTTAGTGTGTTCTCTAGAAATCATGTGCTTAGTCCCCAAAGCACCAGCGTTAAAAGGGCAGACCTTTGGATTGTGATTAGGTCATGAGTTCTTCATGTTCATGAATAAATCATGTTGCTATCCTCTGAAATGTTCATCATTATAGAGGGGTTTCATAAAAAGAAAAGGGTTTGTTTCCTTTCTCCCCAGAGAGGCTTTACAAAGTTACCAGAGAGCAACAAAGTACTTTCTGGATATAGTATTTTAATTTTGGATTTGCTGAAGGCTTCCATAACTACAAGATGAATTCATTTATATTTCTTATAAATTACACTGTGTTTGTTATTCCTCCAAACCAACACAAAATATCCTAAGCTGGTGTCTTAGTTAGCTTTCAATTGCTGTGATAAGACTCCATTATTAAGGCAATTTATAAAAGAAAGCATTTAATTAAGGGCTCATGGTTCCAAGGGTTAGACCCAATAATCTTCATGACAAACAGTATAGCAGTAGGGAGGCAGGCAAGGAACATTAAATGAGAATCTATATCCTGCTTCATAAGCACAAGAAAGAGAGGGAGCTAACTAGGAATGTGTCAGATTTTGAAAACACAAAGCCCACTCCCCATTGATATACCTTCTCCAATAAGGCCACCCTTCCTTATCATTCACAAACACTTCCAGTAACTTGGGACCAAGCATATGTGTGTGTGTATTTATTTATATGTAAAATGGCTTATAGTGGCCATTCTTATTGAAATCACTACATCTAGTATGCAACAAACAACATGCTAGAAGACTAGAACTATCCTCAATATAGGAAAAAGTTGATATGAGCAATGGAAAAATTAGAATTTTCTTTATCTAACAATCTCTTATGCAAACAAAAATGCAGCATTTGTCTAGTCTGCACATGTAGTATATCTGTATATAATATTTTTTTTCAGATGAGTAGGTCTAAAAGTCCTCTACTCTGTCACCACTCCCTCCAACACAAATTAGAAGATCTAGGGAAAGAGAAGAAGAGTGATCACCCAGATTACTCTCACAATCCTTCCCCAGTTCCCCAAGCAGGTTAGAATCCCTGGTGTCTGACCTTTTGTTCTACAACCATCATACATCCTTATAGGATTGAAGCTGTCAATCATTAAATATTTTGGTGGAAGTTTTCCATTGAACACTCATGCTCAAATCTCTCTCTCTCTCTCTCTCTCTCTCTCTCTCTCTCTTTCTCTCTTTCTCAGAAGTCCTGTGGCCCTTGCAGTTCTGGGGAAAGGATGAAAATATTTACTTATTTCTCATCCTCTGAACTCTGAAGAAAGTCTCAGTGTTTTTTTGGAACATTAGTTCTACATCTACACCAAAACTCACCCGAAAACTACATCATATAATTTTCTGCAAAGCTCTTTTGATTTTACTTCCTAATAAAAATTAGTCTCTCATACCCAAGATAGATCCTGACCACCTTTTTGGAAATAAAAGGAAATAGCACATCTTATTCTCTGGTAAATATCACCTCTCAATTTCGACAGCTGGAGAAACCAGCCATGGCTATTGACTCAAACAATTATCCTGCCATATTCTCTCTAGTGTGTACTTCTTGTTAAAAATGTTGTTCATCTCTGTGTCCCTGAAGAACATTTAAATGGCCACTGAACTGTATCCCCTACCCCTGCAAAGTCTGGAATAATTATAACAGCACAAGATTATTTTCACAAAACTTCCTTTGTTCTAACAATCTGACCATCATCTCTCTTCAGTTGATTTGTTTACACCTTCTCTTGAACAATTTAAAGATCTGGCCATACCATTTTTCTCATTTATATTCATTATTAGCTTTTCCAGCAACTGAAATCATACCCATGCCTTAATTTTAATAATGTTATTTCCTAGTACATCCTCAAATATTTCCCTAGTCAGAGTCATTGCAGAAAATGACATATAGTTCACATAATTCACCATTGCCTCTTATAGAAGACAATCTTCCTCAACTATCTATCTTAAGCAGTTATCCTTCCTCAATGTCTATCCTACATAGAAATTTTTGTACTGAGTAGTATGTTTGCATATAGGTAGTACATTCATACCAACCTTTGCCAATTTGTCTATCTTTCATAAATATATTAAAATTTTAACATGTTTAAGTTGATAATAGGAAACCAATAAAGATGTTCTTCTCATAGTAATGAAAGGTGAGTGTTGTGTTTCATGAAATTTATATTTTCCACTAATTTATTTATTCGTTCATTTTACATCCCAATCTAAGCCTTTCTCCTTCATCTCCTCCCCACACTTCATCCACCCTCTCAACCCACTTTTGTTTTTTTTCCATATTAATTCTTTATTAACAAAATTATAATTACACATTTGTATGCTTATAATGTTCATGGGAGTTTACAATTTTGATTCAATTCAATACATTTTTTATGAGTGATTTTTATTTTTTTCCCTTTATTTTTTTATTTCTTCAAGTTACATCTCAATCTCAGTCCCCTCCCTATTCCCCCTCCAGTCCCACCCTCCCACCCTCAACCCCCCATCCTCTTCCCTTTTTTTTTTCTTTTAAGTTTAAGGTATATCTTATTTCCCCCTAGAGTTTCCCCTTTCAGTCCAAAAAATGGCTCTTTCTCTTATAATAATAAATACAATAGAGTACAACAGAGGTAATTAGGCCACAGTTATGAGGGTTATATGGCTTAACGTACATTCCCAATGACCAGTCCATATGTATTTGGTACCTGACTTTAACATTCTACTATCTAACCATCTCCATGAGTTTAAAGTTCTATATCTGATTCAACATTCATACTAATTGCAACACAATTTTAAAAGTATCTTCTTAGATGTATAACACTCTCTTGACTCCTAAACAACTCAAAATTTAATTATGAGACTCTAGCTATCTGTTCTTCAACCACCTCAGAGACCTGAGAGGGATAAATATATCTGATTTTATAGGAAGTACAGGGCCTGCAGCTTCCCAAACTAAGAAATGACACACCTGTGGCTGCCTGGACAGTTCCCATTTTCTCTCCATACATTACAGCATCGCTCTTCAGTTGTCTGGCCCCATTTCTCTGACAGACATTGAGTATAGAGCAGGGGTTATGAAGGACTTACCTACCCTGTCTTGGCAGAGCTAGGCTGTCGACTTACCTGCTTCCAAGTTTTGTCCTTTTTGGACAGCATTCTGTCTACAGTTGGAGCAAGGGGCTTTTCCTACCAAGAGATAGGCTTGCAACTAATTCAATCATCTCCCTCTGGAGATTCTTCGATGCTCATCTTCTACTTGGAGGAGAATAGGGGGTGCTGTCAGGAGTTGATATGTCTTGATATAAAAAAATCTAAAGTTACAAAAAAAACCACATGATAATCTCGCTAGATGCAGAAAAAGCATTTGACACAATCCAACACCCCTTCATGCTAAAAGTTCTGGAGAGAACGGGCATACAAGGGCTGTACCTAGAAATAATAAAGGCAATATACAGCAGGCCAGTGGCCAACATCAAAATAAATGGAGAGAAACTTGAAGCATTTCCTCTAAACTCAGGGACAAGACAAGGATGTCCACTTTCACCATATCTCTTCAGTATAGTACTTGAAGTTCTTGCTAGAGCAATAAGACAACTAAAGGAGATCAAGGGGATAAACATCGGAAACCAAGAAGTCAAATTATCCCTATTTGCAGATGATATGATAGTATACATAAGCGACCCCAAAAATTGCACCAGAGAACTCTTACAGTTGATAAACACCTTCAGCAAAGTGGCTGGATGCAAAATTAATTCAAAAAAAATCAGAAGCCCTTCTTTATACAACAAACAAATGGGCTGAGGAAGAAATAAGGGAAACAACCCCCTTCACAATAGCCGCAAACAACATAAAATACCTGGGGGTAACTCTAACCAAGGAAGTAAAGGACTTGTACAACAAGAACTTCAAGCCCTTGAAGAAAGAAATGGAGAGGCCTTTAGAAGATGGAAAGATCTCCCATGCTCATGGATAGGTAGGATCAACATAATAAAAATGGCCATCCTACCAAAAGCAATATATAGATTCAATGCAATTCCTATCAAAATAGTTATATTTTTTTCCAACCCACTTTTCTCCCCTACCTTTCTCCTCAGAGATGTGGAGCCCACCCCACCAGACAATAGGAACTCTGGCACATCAAGTCACATCAGGACTTAGTGTCTTTTCTTTCACCGAGGTCAGGCAAAGAAGCCTAGCTAAGAGAAAGAGATCCAAAGGCAAGAGTCCAAGTTAGAGACAGCTCCTGATCCAGTTGTTAGGGGACCTGCACAAAGACCACAAAGTCCATCAGCTTCATATGTGTAGGGACCTATGTTCAGTCCATACATGCTCTTTCGTGGGTGACTCAGTCTCTGATATCAAGACACTGAAGAAAAATATATTATTGGATTATATTTGAATTTGAAATCTAGAAGTAGGGTCCATTATCTTTTAAGAATATTTCGTTGTCAGTGTCTTAAAAGAAGGCATATGACTTGTGGGAAAAACCTGGCAGAGCACAACAGATGTACCTTTGGAGAACCAATGAGAAGGTATTCTCTATGCATAATTAGTGAAGCCCCGGGGACCTGGAAAGGACTTTTGGCTGGGCATTGCTTCTCAACACTGTTCAGCTGCTGGACACTGCCACACTTTGAAAGACAATAAAAAGACAGCAGCCGAAGGTGGGTGGAGCCCAGATTGGGCTGAAGCCAGGTGAAGTCTCATTTTGGAGCTGTAAAATCAGGACCCAAGAGAGACTCAAGACAGCACCCTGCTGAAGGGCATAGCTGCAAAGCCCCAGACCCCCAAGATCTGCCAGGAAACTGAATTACTCCAACTGCTGGCCGTGTTGACAGACTGCAAGACAGACTGTTGCGCTAACCAACCCTTAGGCCACCCTAGCCCTGATGCAGCAATAATCAGGCAGTCAGAGCTTGACACACAAATGGAGACCAGCTGAGGAGACAGCAGGCTGGAGCCCGGGAAAAGGCTGCAGAAGGCTTTACTCCTGCCACAAGTAAGTTCGGGCTGGCACAAGAGGCGTGGCATAAGACCTGCTCAGAGAAAGTTAGTGAGAACTAGACATTGAGGGGAGCTGTGGTGGGAGCAGAGTGCCTTGAGGCTACCTTGGCCCACAGCCACTGAGTGAGTCATGAGGTGCAACCACAGCCTAAAGAGAGAGAAGGCAAGGGCCATTTTGTAGGCTGCACAAATACAGCCCCACCCTTGAGGCAGCAAGACTGGGCGGCCAGAACCTGGGGTGTCAGCTGAGTGTGGAGGCTGAGACGCCAAGGCCTAGGCCGAGTAGCACAGCATCTGCCCCAAGAGGGTTCAGCTAACCACTGAAATGTGCAGGGGTTCTGTCCCTGCTCCTTTTAGCTTTGACAGTCTCACCGAGGAGGCCTGGAGCCCAAGTGGAAGCGAGGCTGCCATAGCAGTGCCAGAGACAGGTGCCCACAGAGCGGCTGCTCATTGAGGTGTTCCTGCAGACAGACTGCCGACCAGTTGCCCTCACCTGCCCCTGAGGCCATCTGGACTGGTATCCTTCTAAAGGGTTAGGGCTGGCTAGGTGGTAGGTGTTTATAGATATTAATAAATATAGTTTATAATTTATGCTTACATTTTGCTCCTTTTGTACCTTTGACCTCCAGGCTGCTTTACTTGGCATCCTCCTTCCTTTCCTTCCCCTCCCCCAACACAGTTCAGGGTCATGAACACTCAGGACTCTCCCAGATGAGTCTGCCCCTGACTATGCCCCCCTACATATGTATAATGAACTTTCTCCTCCACACCTAGGAGCAGTCATGTCCTTTATTTTCTTTTTCATTCAGGGAGAAAGGGAGTAGAAGAGACATATGAATACATTTGTTGTCTGTGTTCTTGACTGTGGATATGTTTTAATGTCCTGCTGTCTTAACTTCTGAGCTATGATGGGCTGCAGTCTGGAATTGTGAGCTTAAATAAACCCTTCCTTCCCCATTTAAAAAAAAAAAAAAAGAAGAATATTTCCTTGTGTAATGAAAGCATGGGAAGTGTTTGAACTATTTTTTTTTCTTGATGAAGTTCTCCAAGAATGAAAAAAAGTAAAGGGGTTACTTTCTACCTTTGAAGAGACTCTCTGTACCCTTAAGACTATATATGATCATTTCACTAGCATTTTTTCATGGTAGATTTGTTGTCCATTATGAGTTTAAGTAGCTCTAAAAATAATAAACATAAAAAAAATTCCCATCATATGTAAAACATTGTAATTTCCAAAGTTATGATTGATTGATTGATTCATTCATTCATTAAATATGCAGAAATTTTAATCCACACCCCCCCCTAACACTCATAGATTTTCCTCTCTCATCCGTTCCCAATCTGGTGAGCTACTTCTTTCTCTCAACAAATCCTTCTCCTTTCTGTCTTTATTTTATGCAAGTTTAGAACCTTAAAAAATACTATATAACTTTTAAAACATTTACATCAAAGTACATCTCCTAACAATATTTTTTGTGAGTTTACTGACTCCTGTCTCTGTGTTTGCACCCTGTTCATTGTAGGAACATAGCAAGGGTCACCCCATTCTTATTCCTATATTCTTATTTTTCTAGAGTTACATGCAAGGAACTCTTGCTCAGAAATGAGTAAAAGGAAGTGGAAGGTTTTGGTTATAAAAATGTCAACCAGTTCTCAGAACTCTTTGGGAGAATTATAACAGAATGTGCAGAATGATTTACTTTAAGATTAATTTATACTCAGGTGTCCTGTGACATCTCAATTAAATATTCCTTCAAGTCTTTGAAAGGAATAAATCTAAAACTGTAAAACATGCACAGTCATTTGTGAAAGGTTTTGTTAGTCATTAGTGTCACTTACATTTGGGAAATATAGATGAATGCTCAACATTGCACTTTTTTACAAAGTAGGCATTTCAGTACTCAGGAAAATTCTGAAAAAAAAAAAGACCATAAAGGACAAAACATATACTTTTTCTTTTGCAAAAAGAAAGCTCTTTGTTTAATATATTTTATAAAAGTAAAAATTTTTGGTGGAATGGCAATAATTCAAAAAGAGTTGAATCCATTTTGATATGTGGAAATTGGTTAGGTTGAAATTATCTATTGGGGTAAAATATCACTGAGGTTGTCCTAGGACTTTAAGGATTAAAAGAATTTGGACCATGAAAATTAGCTGCTAAGAGATTACTGTCAGTTGTTGACTTAGTGAGGACATATTTATGAAGGATCAGTCTGCCTCATTTAAGCAAACTGTAGGGAAGGATGATAAAAGTATGAAGCTAGTCAAATGCCTGTTCTGTGTGGTGCTGAGATGTTTGGCTGTTCCACCATAACTGTTTTTCTATAGGCATTCTTTGCATTCTCATGGTGGATAACTGGACAAATTCAACATTGCAGCAAAATCTATCAAGTCTGTGAAATCAGAAAGTTTAAAAAATAAACTGTTGCCACATGCCAATATCTTTATAATTTTCTTTTTCTTTTTAAATGTGACTTCACTAAAAACATTCTTACCAAATAAAAAGAAATAAATTAAAAGAGATTAAAATGTAATAGATGTTAGTATAATAAGATTTAAGACATTGTTACAAACCTTACCAGCAATTATTTTCTCTGCAAACACATTAAGTTGAAAGTAAAGATGTTTCACCTGAGTTTTGATTAACTAACCAATAAAAATAGTTCCTTGGTTACTGTTCTTCTTTGTACATTGTGTAATCTTAGTCTTTAAGGTAGGTGAGTGGGATTCCTCAGAAAAAGTCTCTGTTTTACACATTTATCTAAAACGCAGGAAACAGTGTAGAGTCATCCTGTCATTTAGCATATGGCAATAAAGGTCCTGGACAAGTATCTAATTTTTATGGCTCTCTCAGAATAGGAAAATAGAAGGAAGACATACCTTAGAAAGATAACATTCTCCTCTCACATCTAGTTTGCTGAAGTAAATTGATTTAAATGTTGTTTATTTTTAAAGAAGAGAAAGTATAAGCGACAGGAATGTTTTAGAAATATATTCATATCTGTACCCTGTGAAAACTGCTGATTATAAAAGAGAAGCTAAATGATCTCTAATTGAGTTGTAATTTGTGGAGTAGGATTGTAATGAAAATAGGATATGTGCATGTTAACTTGACAAATCTTAGAGAAGTCAGTGTAGAGTGTTTAGAGTAATTAATTCTTTGCCTACTCCACCACACATGTGCATATATTAGTTGAATTAATTTTAAAGAGATCCCAAATTATCAAAAAAAGATGCTGAACAATTCTAACATTGTGAGGAATTTATTTTGTGGTTTCTGATGTATATTGATGCTTTTCATTAACTCTCATGTTCAGTTTCTACCATGTTTGCTTTTATTCTGAGCTGATTTTAATGGATCTAATAATGTATAAACACTTGCATAGGTGTGTGGGAAGCCTATATTCAGTGCTACGGTTAATCTTAGTGTTTCATTGGTGCTGTGATTATGTTCATTGTGTTTTATATAAATTTTCTATTACACCATGTGTATATATGTGTTTATGTGTGTGTGTAAGTGTGTGTGGTAATGTGTTTGTGTGTATGTGTGTGTGTGCTAAATGTGAACCTTACTCTGATTCCAAATGAGGAAATCGACAAAGAAAATTTTGCTGAAATATTTTGCATCTGGTGTAACCAAGCTTATATTTAAATTTAAAACATTCAGCATGCTTTTGAGAAGGTTTAAACATATTATTCAAGTAGACTGCTAAGAAATAGACAAAGTTACTTTTACTTAAATATTAAAAATTAAATTAATTATGTAGATGTTGAAATTAATGGACAATGTATTCAAATAACTCTTCATGATTCCAATCTCTGACTTAGCAGCAAAAATGTCAACACTTCTCACTATTCACATTGTTTTTATCAGTTCTCTGAAGCTATTTCCCTGGACTGCAAATAACATTACAAATATAAACCAAAAAAATGCCAGAACTTTTAACCCATCACTGTATATCAATACTTCAGAGAGGTATTCAAAATAAAGCATTGTGTGAAGCTGTGACTAAAAAAGTTTCAGTTCTAACATTTCAGATGCAAGGCCTGACACTTTGGAGACAATTAACACTTCTTCTTTTAGGTATCTAACGTGACTAGACCCTGATATCTTTATCAGGGTGTTGTGCAACATGTTTCTGAGAATTACAGTATTCCCTCCAAATTGAAACATTTGCTTTGAGAGGGAAGGGGAAGTCCAGGAGCTTCAGGAGTTAACAAAAGATCATATATTCAGTATGATAAAAGTTCAGAGGTTCTGAGTAGCTTAGAAAATAACTGTGATAGACTGTCATAGTAACTAACATAATGACACGCTTGCATGACTATGAGTTTGCATTTCTTAATTATCCTAAACAGTTTATGACGGTTGGTATCAAAAGGCCAAAACTTCAAATTTCATTTTTAAGCATTACTAGGTATAATACCTTTAAGAAGCGTTACCCTTAATTTTGTATCTATATTTATCCCTCTTAGGTCTCTGAGGTGGTTGAAGACTAGATAGCTAGAGTCTCATAGTTAAATTTTGAGTTGTTTAGGAATCAAGAGGGTGTTCTGGATCTAGGAAGATGTTTTTAAAATTGTGAAGCAAGTTAGTATGAAAGCTGAGTTATATATAGAACTTTAAACTCATGGAGATGGTTAGATAGTAGCATGTTAAAGTCAGGTGCCAAATACATATGGACTGGACATTGGGAATATATGCTAAGCCATATAACTCTCACAATTGTGGCCTATTTATTTCTGTTGTTTGTATTGTATTTATTGTTATAAGAGAAAGAACCATTTGTTGGATTGAAAGGGGGAGCTGCTTGGAGGGGGAAGATCTACCTTAAACTAAAAAAAAAAAAAAAAAAAAAGGGAGGGAGAGGATGGGGAATTGAGGAGGAGAAGGGTGGAAGGGTGGGACAGGAGGGGGGAGTAGGGAAGGGATTGTGATTGAGATTTAACTTGAAGAAATACAAAATAAATTATAAAAAAGTTCAGAGATTCTTGAAGGCACTTACCAACACTAAAACAAAGAGAAAGGAGTCACTGGAGGTGGACTCTTTATAATCAAACATCAGAAAGAAGAGATGTTCAGACTGTAAAGAAACCTGAAGCCAGCGAGAGAGCTCCAGGATTGCCATTGCTAGAGGATTTATTAAGGGAAGCGTGGACTCTATGGCAATGCAGCCGCTTTTGAGTTATCCCTGCTCCTTGTAAGTATCCCTCACCCACACATCCATTAGTGATCTCAGGAACAAAGCTCATTAGTTTACCAAATTGGACATTGCTCTACTCTTGACTTTGGCCTGTCCTGAGTTCCCTCTCTGGGATAGATAGACACATATGTGTTGCTTCCCAAGAAAAGTATGTTACATGACAAAGGGAAGTGACATCTAAAGATCATTCCATTGGCAGAAATGATAGTTCAGTCATGCCTTAAGAAATCCCACACCCCAAAGGTTGCCTTATACACAGAGCTAGAGATATTCGTGTTTGGTCTTGTCTGGACATTTGCCAGGCACTAGCTTATCTTGGCCTAATGTACTTCATCTATCATGGCTATACACTATACAACTTTGCCTCAAGGGCACAGTAAAGGTTGTTGCATTTAGGCATAACAGCAGGACTTATTAATCATCTTTAGCCCCAGAAGTATAAAAGGTCCTTCTTGAAGGTTATATGTGTGCATAGAACCGGGACAGAGTTTTCCAATTGCAGAAAGGGTCACTTGTCCCTTTGTTTGTGGAAGCCCACAGACCAGCTCTGAATGCTGCAGCCTGACATAGGTTCACGTAGCTATGTCACATTCATTCTAAATTTGACAGAGGAAAATTGAATAGTATTTAGTAGACTCCTTTAACAGTTTAAATATTCCTGCCTGTATTCTGTAAATTATGTTCATTGATAGTGACTAAAAATAGGGCATATTTCCATTAACTACATTTATTTAGTGCTTTATTGGTGTGTTAGTAGTTTTCCATGATACATTTCAGCAAGCAAGGGCATCAGGGTATTATGATTTAGCAGTAAGTTCTATGAAAATATTCATAAGCAAAAACACAAATCTAATAAGGAGATAACAAACTATGTTTCAGTTTTTCAAAAGTCAGCTTTTTGTAAAAAGACCTATAATGACCTAAGAATTTTCTTTCATAAATGAATATAGAATAGATTTTATGGACTTAATCCCACATGTGACATTCCCTCCCAAAATAATACCACAAAATTGTAGGTTTCTTGGGCTAATAACCTTCATGGTGGGAGATGATAATTGTGTTTACAAATACATTCACAAAAATAGCAGAATTGTATCTATTAATTTGACATATTTTAGGTGAAGAGAAAGATAGATGAGAGATAGGTAGATAAATAGATAGATAGATAGCATGTGATCCTGGCACAAGTTTTTGAAACTCTTAAATCCTACCCCAGTGACAGAGGGGATTCCAACAAGGCCAGGCCTCCTAATCCTTCGAATCTGTTCAATTCAAAGAGTGATATTTCCTGATGACTTAGTATACAAATATATGTATCTCTGGGGGCTTTTCTTTCTTTCTTTCTTCAAAGGATTTTGTATTTGAAGAATGGCAGGCAATATACAGCCATGCAATGTTTGCCTAGGGCCACCATAACAGCACCATAAATACAGAAGCTTAAATGCAAGTTCAGGAGGCAAGAAAGAGCCTCCAGAGTGTTCTGTGAGCCTCAGATCTGAAATATCTGCTGGCTACTCTAGCCTGCACCAATTCTTTTTTTTTTAAATGTTTATTTATTACTTCATGTTACATATCCATCATAGTCCCCTCTTCTTATTCAAACCATGACAGATGTTGTAACCATAAAATCTCTGCAATGTGGTTGCCTAAGCCAGATCTCCCTAATGAATGTCAGTCAGCATATCAATGTGGACTGGGGAAAGCTCACAAGCACTATCACAGCTGAAGAGCTAAAGACAATCAAGGGATATTGAAAGAGGTAGAACTGTTTTTGCCAGGGAAGACTCCTCTAATGATTTATCTAATAGTAAGTGTTAAGCCCAAATAAGTATATTGAAATCATTTTGTGAGGAACTAGTGGAACATAGGAAGAAGTGGAGGGGAGATGAAGGCATAGGAATTACTTAAATACAAACTTCATGCATGAATTCTCAATATATGAAAATTATATTAAAAATAGTCCAGACGGCCAGGGCTTGCTGTACTTGTATAGCTGAATATTGTTGGAGTCATATTTTCCTGACATCAGGGACATCTCCTCAACTGTGTTCATAGCAGCTTTATTTGTAATACCTAGAAACTGAAAACAACCCAGATGTCCTTCAACTGACAAATGGATAAAAAACTGTGGTACATTTAAACAATGGAATAGTTCTAAGCTATCAGAAACAAGGAAATCAGGCTATTTGCAGCCAAATGGATGGAACTAGAAAAGCTCATTCTGAGTCAGCTAACCCAGACCCATAAAGATGCGCATGGCATCTATTCACTTATAACTGAATTTTAGTCATATAGTACTGGATAACTAACTATCCTACAACCAACAGATGGAAAGGAACAGGAACATAGACTTCGTTACCTATTAGTAGAATGCTTTCTCCTAGTAGGAGCTGCCATGTAGGCCCCCAGTGCAAGAGGAATCTATTACTCCTCATATGGCTGCTGAACTGAAGGGGGTTGATATGTAGGGTACCCCACACTGGAGGAGTAGGATAGATGGGAGAAGGGTTAGAGGGTGGAAGGGTAGATCGGGGAGGGGGTGGATGGAGTGGACTATGATGGAGATGTAAGTTGAAGTAATAAATAAACATAAAAAAATAGTCCAGACAAATTTCTCTTGAAATAAGACAAAATATGTTCCTTAAAGTTATTGGCTTTAACTGACAATGAAACTTTGCTTTTTATCTCAATTTCAGTACTGTTCATAACCAAGGTATAAAACACTTAAATGTTTTATACCTTACATAATTACTCCACAGGATTATACTTATATTTGGGGATTTCAATGTCATTTTACAAAATTGTTTGGTGTTACACATTTTGCCTTTAAGTTCTAAGCAATTTCATTAAAACCCGGGATTAATAGCTTTGAAAATGAATGTATAACATTCAGTCTTAAATATTTCACATTTTATTCTTCATGCTTTAGCACCCATAAACATCAACTTATTTCTGTCTGAGTTCCTTCCCTTAGAAATCCAAAGCATTAGGACTCTAATCCTTTACAGATTACTGGAAAACATAAGGCTTATTAAATATATTAATATCTAATAAACAAGATCCTCATAATGTTAAATTTGCATAAATAAATATAAAGTCTTTTAATATTTTTTATTTAATTTGTAGTATAGTATGACAACAACCAAGTGGATCCTATAGAGACTTACTAGAGATATACACAAAGGTATTTAGATGTTCCTTGCACCAGTGTAAAAAACAATGAAACTAAAGTCAAAAGAATATGAAGAGAGAGAGAGATCTTGAATAGTCAAAATTATGATTTGACTATTTTGTGGAGGTAAAGTCTGCTGGTTACCTGTAATTGTCTTCATTTCCAGATAATTTATATTGTATGTCCTTTAGCTTTTACAAGCTTAGTGAGGGAGAGAAAATTGTCAAATGCAGCATAAAAGATCCAATCATGTCTGATAAATAATTAGTTTATAAGAACAGGGATTACACTCAAGAATTATGTCAGTAGTTAGGTACTATTAAAAAGCTTATAGTCATTGAGGGTGGACCCCTTCCTAATAATCAATAACTTACAGAGGGAGAAAATAAAATCACTAGACTCCATTTAGTGGCCAAAGGAATGGGATCTGATATTATCTCTTACATAGAGAAGATATATGGTGTTCCTAACTTCCAAAAACACTGATAGCTAGTTACACTGAAACTTCTAAGACCACTATCCATCTACAGGCTTTCTGCTAAAAAATTAAAAATAAACATGCAGTTTGTATTAGTGAGACATTCCTGATGGCTTATAGGCCATATTTAATTCATTCCAATATAGCTGTTTACCAATAGAATGTCCAAGAAACCACTAGTTGCTCAGTCCATAAAGTTAGATGTCTTAGCCCAAATACAGTATATGCTGAAATCCTGAAAATGTAGACTTCAATACCAGTGAATGAATGGGCTTGCTGAGAGGGAGAGCAAGAATACAAAAATAGCAAATTTCCCTCTTCCACATCCTTTATACAGGCTTCCAGCAGAATGTGTAACTCAAATTAAAGGAGGATCTTTTTACCTCAAAAATCTAGACTAATAGTAGCTTTTCTGGAAATTAAACACAAAGAAACCAAATAATCCAATCAAAAAATGGACAACAGCTAAACTGAAAATTCACAAAGGAGAAATCTCTAATGGCCGAGAGACACTTGAAGAAATTCTCAACATTCTTAATCATCAGAGAAATGCAACTCAAGATGACTCTGAGATTCCATCTCACATCTGTCAGAATGACCAAGACCAAAAACTCAAATGATAGCACATGCTGGCAAGGCTGTGGAGAAAGGGGAACACTTCTCCATTACTCATGGGAATGCAAACTTATACAGCCACTATGGAGATCTGTCTGGCAATAACTTAGAAAACTCTGAATAGCTCTACCTCAAGACCCAGCCATACAACTTCTGGATATACATCCAAATGATTCCTCTCCATACTATAAGGACACCTCCTCATCTATGTTCATAGCAGCCTTATTTGTAATATCTAGAAACTGGAAACAACCCAAATAACCCTCAGCTGATGAATGGATAAACACACACACACACACACACACACACACACACACACACACACACACACAACAAAAGGAACAGGAACATAGACCTTGTTACCTGTTAATTGGACACTTTGCCCTAATGGAGTTGCCTCACAGGCCCCCAGTGCAAGAGGAAGCTTTTGGCCCTCCTTCCTTCCTTCCTTCCTTTCTTTCCTTCCTTCACTTTTTAAGGGTAGCATATACTGTAAATATAATTGGGACACCATTCTATTTTATCAATATTTCTTTCTTCAACATAATGAACCCTGGTAACACCTCTCAGAGTCACAGATAGTTGGAACTATACTCCTGATTCTCCACAATGAGGAGGCTGAATATCAGAGCTGTGACAGTTGCTGTGGCAATATCAGACTTCACATGTTTTGTAGACAAAAATATGCAATATATATTCATATATATATGAACACTATATAATATATATTACTATTTAATCGCCTAATACATGCACATAATGTGGTTTTAGAAGTCTGCTTTTCATTCCCTTCCCTTCATCTCCTCTATGCTTCCCACGAACTTCATACACTCTTTTAAACCTACTGAGTTTGAAATCTTTTTTTTTATCCAATAGAACACATTTTAATTTTTACATTCTATTTTGCATTCTTTTTTTCTCAATGAAAAAGCAAAAGGATCTTTAATTGGGGGTAAGAGCCATGGCAAGGTCCATCACATGCTCTCCATGCAGGTAGTCTGTGAATGGTCCCTAACCTGGAAAATTTGAGGCTCTTAAGGGCTAGGCAAGGGAGGGGGTGGAAAGTGAGGGAGTTGCATGCAACATACAGAATCACATTTGGCCTTGTAAGATGAGCTCAGAGAGTTCTCTGTTAACCTTGTCCTCAGTAGTCAAGGGAAATCTTTAGAGTTCTTTCACAGTAATATTGAAAGCGTGAAGGATATTTCTTCATTTTAAAATTTCTTTTATAATTAGCTCTTTAAAAATATTTAACTAATTCTTTGAGAATTTAATAAAATGCATTTTGATCAGACACATTCTCCACTTTCTCACTCAAATTATATCTGCCCCCTCTACCCTTACTCCCCTTCTTCCTTCTCCATCCTTCCCAACTAACTTGTTCTGTTTCCTTCCCGAGAGTCTACATTGCATTGCCTGACTTATTTTGGGATTGTGGTTTGTCCTAGATTGTGGTATACTAAAAAGAGATAATAACATTAAAGAACATTGACTTTTATTTTTTCAGCCACTAAAAAAATATGAATAGACAATCAACTAGTGATGAGATTTCCTACCCCAACT